>JAODJX010000002.1:4207611-4231644 GCA_026776945.1 Isichthys henryi
TGCAAATTTAACCAGTTTACTGAATGTATTGGTGTCAATATCATTAATGTAAATTAGGAACAATAGTGGTCCTAAAATTGAACCCTGCGGTACCCTTAGCAGATGTACATAGTCCTTTGTTACAAGGTAGAGAGCTCTCCACAGCACCAAACTGATACAGCCACAACACATGATGCAGGTAGGGAAAAGGTGATGATCTACTTATAGCTCGAAGACAAAGGGCCTTATTAAACAAATTAGAATCACACTAACGAAAAAACCATAAAGACTGAGACCCAGCTAGGGGACAGAATTTCCCACATAGATGCAAGAGATACAACTACAATGAACCATCAAAGAAACTGACCAGAACAGGCACTTAAATACACAGCTAAGAAGACAATGCAGGACAGGTGAAAAACATAACTAATTAACCAAGCACAAGGATTCAGGGCAAACTAAGGGTTAACTAAAACAAGAAAAACTGAACTAATGAGGACAAGGAGCAAACAAAGAGGAACCATCTGAAATACAAAAACGGCAAAATAGGAAAGCACTGATAATCAATACCAATAGGAAAAACCAAAAAACAGACAAAAAAAAAAAAAACAGGTGAGGGTTGTTTCTAGCCAGTTTTGAATCTCCAGCTCACAGGTTCAGGCCCATTCAGCTCAGGGAACAGGGAAAGTCCATAAGGACTGAAGGGCGAGTGACATAGGGGAAGACAGGATGGCCAGCAACGCCTGAGAGCCAAATGGGGAGGAGACATAACCCTGACACCAAATGAAATCAATTCATGCTTAATATAGTAGACCTTTGTCACTTTGCCTGCACTTTATATATTGTAATATCTTCATATTGACAGACTTGTTCTACATAGCTGTTCAATGGTATAAGACTTGTCTCTCCCTCCACACAACTAACACTTTTCCAATCACAACTGAGTTTTGCAAAGATGGCTACCAAAGTAATTATTGCAATAATTAATGTCTGTTAAACAACTGGATAGTGAAACTCCGCAGCAGTTTCTATACCAAATGATAAGGTTCAAATGAAAGGTAATGTTCACATGCAGGCAAGTTAGTTAAATATTAGACAGGGACTGTCCACAGTGTATTTCAACATGCAATCTCCCAGTGTTTAAACCTCTATCCTCTCATCCCTCCATAACTGATGAAGTCACTCTGAGACAAGTAATTAAAGTCACTAGTGATGAGAGTAAACAGCAGTGCTGGTTGGGTCATGCTGTACATTTTATCAAAAGGAATCTGCCTACAGAGCAGTTGTGCCTACAATGCACATCTAGTTATGAGTAATGAGCATGAAGAAGCAAAGAATTCTGGTTTTTGAAGCAACACCAAAACAATACCACACAGGTGGATACCAATGCAGGTGACTCACTGAGATAATCTAAGATAACTGCTTGCTACTGAAGCATCTCATGGATACTTAGTTCTCATTGTAGTTCTTGATGGCCACCCACATGTAAGGGATTTATTAGTGGTGAGAGACTGTATCAATTTTCCTAAAGTGTAACAGTCAAGTGAGCAAACATGTTCACATACTGATCATTAAGCCAGCCTACTCACCAGCCTACACACCCTGCACTGAGCATGGTGTAAGTACATGGGGCACCACATTCTCCTTTTCATGGAAATCCATCACGTTTTATCCTAAACCAGTATCCTTTACCCTACATTATGATGTTATGCTGCATCCGTACATTTTTAATACTATTGGGAGCGATTTACTCTTTTGTACGATAGCTTGTGTGGTTTTTTTGTGAAATTATGTTTCCTTTGGTGTATGGATCATCAACCCCACCACAACATAAATCCAGAGTATTTAATTTATGGAAGAATTTATGATATTTAGTCACCTATTGCTTAATACTGATTTTTTTAGTTCTGTGTATACTGGTTATAACCACTATGGAGGGTGCCTACATGAGAACATGCATTTCTGATCAAATCATTCACGAAGACAGACCTGAGGTGGGGTAACAACTCCCTCATCTCTCTTTCCTCCTGTTTATGCAGTGGGAATTCATCTGGGTACAGTCCTATGCTTGAGCATTTGATAAGTCACCAACGTAGCTGTCGTCTTCTCTCACTGTGCTGTAGAACAAAATGTTTTAGAAGATCATTTGTTCCTATGGCCATGAGATTTTATAATGCTATTGACACTAGAAAGGATTTGAGACTTGGTCACTACTCTACCTTCCAACACTGTGACAACTCACCCATCTGTAGTTTTTTTACAATTTCATTTCTTTACGTTTGTTCTTTGGGCATTTATAATAACTTGAAACTTTTTTTGTAGAATTTTCACTGATGTGTCACAGATCAATTGTGGGGATCCCCGAGTGACGTTAGGAAGACCACACCCAGGGAAACTCTGACCGGTCTTACCTTCCTGATGACGTTGTCTGTCTGAGTTATGTGTTTCTGCACCAGTTTCTCCAGTTCTTGTGCAGCAATGCCTCTCAGCTGATTCCAAGTTTCCTGCCCTCCGAACTCCGGCATACATCGGCTGACTTTTTTTTGCAATCTTACAGTCCCACTGCTGTTTGTCTGCATCTATCAGCTGCCATTCAAAGGATCCAACCAGTGTTTCATGTTTCTCTCCTCAAACCCCATGAGATCAGGCCCTGGCCTCTCCTTCATTCTTCTCCACCTAGGCTGATCAACGAATGGGGAGGCGTTCACTGTCCATCACCTGCAGGGGTCAGGGCTTGCAGTATTTAGTGGACTGGCCCAGAGGAATGGTCCTTGGTTCGGCCGAGGTTCATCCTGGACCCTTCCCTCATTGCAGATCTCTGTCACAGGCAGCCTGGGCTGGACCAACCGCCAGGTGGCGGTCATTGGAGGGGGGAAACTGTCACGGATAAACCCAAGGATAACCCAAGTGATGTCAGGAAGACCATGCCCCCAAAACCTACCCGGAACTGTGACGTACATTGCCGACTTTTGCCTGTGCACCGACCACCGAGTATGGGGACTATGTACACTAAATTTTTTTGTCTTCCAATTTGGATGTTGTGGCACATTTCTGGTGTTCACCTCGTTGCCAGTTTCGAGTTTTGCCCTGTCCCAAATAAAGCAGGTTTTCATCCCTGAATCCACACAGGAGTCCTTCTTGCTTGCATTCCCTGACAGAAGATCTTGCATGAATGGAATGGACCCAGAGGATCAGGTAAATATTCAGCAGCTGGTGGACGTTCTGGCTAGGCAAGGCTCTATAATCGGCAAAATACCACTGCAATAACAGTGACCGGAAAGTCCCTTGAGTCATTTAATATAGGTATGACTGAGCTCTCCGCACAGCTTCACCGTATCGCCAAGTCCCAAGCTGCTGCTCCAGTAGTCAGTGAACCACGTCTTTCTCCTCCAGGGCAATACAATCTGATCTGGGAACCTGTAGATCGTTTCTGTCTTTGTGTTCCATGGTATTCGAGCTTTAGCCTTCCACTTTCCCAATCGAACGATCCAGTGTAGCCTACGTTATTACCCTGTGCATGGGATCTGCTAGAGAATGGGCAACTGCAGCAAGGGATTCTGGTGCTTCATTTTGCCCTGAATTCTCTAATTTTGTGGATGAAATGAAGAGAGTTTTCGACTGGTCCAAGCACAGCAGAGAGGTGCCTCGAAAATTATTACGCCTCTGACAGTGTGGCCGATCAGTTTCTGATTACGCAATTGATTTCCATACCCTGGCTATGTCAAGCGGAGGAAACTGACAAGTGCAGTATAATGCCTTCTATAATGGACTTAGCGAAGAAATGAACCATGAGTTAACCACACATGAGCTCGTTTGAAGAGCTGCTCAGATTGGCCATTAGAGTTCACACCTGTATCCACCAGTGCTGGGGGAACAACACGTAAGGGAAGCACTTCCGTGTGTTCAAGTGAATCTCCTCGTTATCCACTCTGATGTTGCACCTGAACCGATGTAAGTATATTGAACCCGTCTAACTCAGGCAGAGCGACAACCATGGATGATGGCTAGGGCCTACCTCTATTGTGGTCAGGCTGGGCATTTCATCGCCACCTGTCCTGTAAAAGGTGACAAACAAAGCAAATAGTGTGAGTAGCTCCGGTATATCCCTCCTCGACTCGATTGTAAATGATTGTAGGCAACGGTATAGTGGGGTGCCAATACTACACTGGCGGCACTTATTGACTCAGTGGTTGATGAAAGTTTCATCGATGCTATGCTCGTCCGCCAGTGCGGAATTCCCACAACCCAGGTCCAGACGCCTCTGGTGGCTCATTCCCTCAATGGGCAGAAGATGGCCGCAGTAATTCGCATCACTACCCCGGGGAGTCTCCTCCTCTGCGGCAATCACATGGAAATCATCCCATTGCAAATAATTGAGTCACCTGAGGCACCACTTGTCTCGGGGCACCTTTAGCTACGCCGACAATACCCTCATATTGATTTGTCAAGAGGTAAACAGGTTGGTCCCCATCATTCCTCTCACAGTGTCAGTCTGCCACCCGACCACCTGAGTCTCTCATAGAGGAAGATTATCCAGACCTGACAACTGTATCTCCAGAATACCTCAATCTTAAGCTGGTGTTCAGTAAGTCCCATGCCCTATGTAGGAGCAGGGTTCTTTTTTGTAGGCAATGAGGATGGGTCGCTTCATCCCTGTATCGATTATCGACGCCTTAACGAGATAACTGTGAAGATTCGCTACCTGATATTCTGTCATCAGTTCTTGACCTGCTTCAGGGAGCACGGATCGTCACCAAATTAGACCTATGGAACCCTTACCATTTAGTCTGTATCTGTGAGGGTGATGAATAGAAGACTTCAACACACTCACAAGCCACTATGAGTATCTGGTAATGCCTTTTGGTTTGATTAATGCTCGGCTTGTTTTCCAGGGTCTCATCAATGATGTCCTACGAGACTTGTTGTACTGGGTTGTTTTCATCTACCTTGATGACATTCAATTTTTTTCACAGAATGAGCAGGACCATGTTCAGTATGTCTGTGAGCTCTTGCAGCGGTTACTTGCTAATAACTTATATGTTAAAGTCAAGAAATGCAAGTTTCACAGGCATGCCATTTCCTTTTTGGGTTTCATCATAGCGGTGGGAACATTTCAGATGGACTCTGACAAGGTCTGTGGCTGATCGGCCGCAGCTTCATTCCTGTAGGGATCTACAATGTTTTCTAGATTTTGCTAATGTCTACAGACGTTTTATCAGAGGATACAGCTCACTGCTCCACTCACCGCACTCACCAAGGTCAGTTTTCAATGAACTGGGGCCACCGAAGCAGCCTTTTCCGACCTGCACAGGTACTTTACTACTGCACCCATCCTGCTGTTATCGTATCCTACAAAACAGTTTGTTGTATAGGTAGATGCAGCCGGGAACGGAGTAGGAGCTGTCTTGTCCTTTCGACAATAAGTTTCATCTCAGTTCCTCCTTTTCCCACAAGTTATCTCTAGCTGAGAGGAATTATGATATACAGTAAGGGATTGGGAACTCCTGCAATTAAATTAGCATTGGAGGAATTATGACATTGGCTCGCAGGCACCAAGGACCCCTTCCAGATCCTGACGGATTATAAGAATCTTGAATATCTCCATTCAGCTAAGTGTGTCAATAATCGACAAGCCAGATGGTCCCTGTTTTTTGCCTGTTTCTGTTTTCAGATCTCCTAAAGGCCTGACTCTAAGAACTGCAAGGTCCCATCAGTCCATCAATATCTCCGTCACTGTCAGTGGACCTGGTAGTTAATATTACGCTCCAGTGCCCATATGGAGAAGTACGCCAATTCCTGCCATTCCCAGGCATCTCCACTCCGAGTAGGTCAGAGAGTTTGGCTAAACACTCACTCTCTTCCCCTCCACATGCTTTCCCTTAAGCTGCCTCCTCAATTCATACAGTAGGTCTCTTTTCAATAGCCAAGATAATCAGTCCCACTGCAATTTGTTTGCATCTACCGGCTTCCATGTGACGGATCCACCCAATGTTTCATGTTTCTCTCCTCAAACCCTATGCGATCAGTCCCCTGGCCTATCCTTCACTGCCTTCCTCTCCACTAAGGCTGATCAATGAAGGGGAGGTGTTCACTGTCCATCACCTGCTGGGGTCGGGGCTTGCAGTATTTAGTGGACTGGCCCAGAGGAATGGTCCTGGGTTCCACAAAGGTTCATAATGGACTGTTCCCTCATTGCAGATCTCCATCACAGGCAGCGTAGGGGGCTGGACCAACTGGCAGGTGGTGGATGTTGGGGGGGGAGGGGGAACTGTCACGGATCAACCAGGGGGATCTTCGAGTGACCACGCCACTGGGGAAACTCTGACTGGTCTTACCTTCCTGAACGTGCTGTCTGCCTGCGTTACGTGCTTCTGCAGTAGATATTCTGATTTGTGTGCAGCTACGCCTCTCAGCTGATTCCAAGTTGCTCTAATCAGTGGAGTCTATTTTAGTTTGTCTGACCTTGTACTCCGACGTGAAATATTCATGGTTTGTTCAAGCATTTTTTTCCTATCTGTCTACCCTGGTTTTCTTGACAATGCTTCTGTCCACAGATTCTGAGACCTGTTTACCCCCCCCCCCCCCCCCCCCGAAGTCCAATGTTCATCGCCCAAATTTTGCCTGCCCACCGGCCACGGGTACTTGTCTGAGCGCTTTGATCACCAACGCACATCACCCGACCATTGCCTGTTTCCTAACTACAGTTTTTGTCTTCCGATTTTAGACATTGTGGCATGACCCTGGTGTTTACCTCATTGCCAGTCTTGATTTTTGCTCTGCCCCAAATAAAGTCAGTTTTCATCCCTGAATCTGCGCAAGAGACCTTCTCACTGGCAGTCCCTCACACTGCTGTGTTTGAGCAACTGCACACCTGAATCCCCCTGAGGGGATGGATAACCTAAGTAAGTAAGTAAGTAAGTAAGTATGCATGCATGCATGCATGCATGCATGTATGTATGTATGTATCTCTCTCAAAAAGTGTAGCTGCACTGTAGAGTATTTTTTTTAGGTCAGAGAAATGACACAAGCAGCAGTTCCTTGGGTGCAAAGTCAACTCGGCAGTTATGGCACATGCAGCGTCTGAGTAAGTGTCTGTAGTCCCTTATATAGAAACACTGTGAGACCCCCAAGCATCTGCTGAAAGTCTAACAGCAGCCCCTTTCAAACAGACATTTTTCAGGCAAGAGTGCAAGGCTGCAAAGGTCACAGTGATTGATTTCCAGTAAAAATTCTGTGGGTCAGTTACATGCTACGGATGACCTTTCTGATGGCAGCTGCTACAGAAAGGTAGAGAATGGGGTTGATCACTTTTGGTTGATTGATGTAGCCTGTTGGGTCAATGGGTTTAGTAACGTAGTTAGTAGGACATGTGAGGTCAGGTTTAGAGGAGAGAGTGAAGAGTTTGGCTGCATAGTTCTCTGAGACTAGAAAACGACACAACAAATATGGAAACATGGAAAACAACAAAATACAATTTGAACATGGGATAATCATGCAGTTAAAAGTGGGACAGCATGGTGGCTTAGCAGGGTATGCTTCACACCGAAAAGGATGTCTGTTTACTCCATGTGTCTGGAGTTTGCATGTTCTCCCCATGTGATGGAGGCTTCCTCCAGGTGCACCTTAGCCCAAAGATTGGCAGTCAGGCTAAATTGTTCCTCTAAATGGTCTGTAATGCATGAGAATCCAGGTGCCCTGTGATGAACTGGAATTCCATCCAGGGTGATCCCCAACCTTGTGCCCTTTGTTGCCCGTCCGAGACCCCAAAACCACCACTACCACAACCCTGACCAGAACAAGCGGTTAGAAAATGCCTTAAATTAGTGATTTTTGGCAGGCTAAATATGTTGAGTGGTGTCCATTTATTATCCAGGGATAGAAATATGTCTAAGCAGATGTACTTAATTAAAACACATCAATTACTGAATGGTCCTGACAAACTTAATATTGGCCTCTGGGATCTTACATTTGTAGAAAAAGCGGATCAGACAGACACTGGTCAATCCACCTGTTTTATATACCTGTATGTTTAAAAATCTACCCCAAAATCAATAGTAAATGAGCAACATATAAATCAGTATCTAAGACATTTGATTTACTGTAAGAGTATAATTTTCTGAAATAGAACTGATCTACACAATCCCAAGTACGTTTACATCTTGGCCTGAGAAGAAACTACACGTTATATAAGTGTACCGTATTAGAAGAACTTGATCTCCTTAGATATAAGAAATCTTGATGATGAATTCTCTGCATGGACAATCTGGATCATATTCTTTTACAGCTGAAAAGTGTTTATGTTGCATTATGGGTAAACAAGTCATATATCACTATTTTATATTTGCTATAACACTTGAAATATAGCTGTTCTAAAAATCTTTAGTCAGCTGTCCTAGTAGAAAATATAATTATACATCAAAATACATGGACTTCACATCATTTAACACACAGTTTTCCACTCATTATATATAATAATTTAACACACTGTTTTTAGACAACTGAATGATTTTTTTTTTTTATAGCTGTTATATATACAAAAATCATTCAGTTGTCTAAATTATTTCTTCCAAAATTACTGGGAGAATAAATGCACAGATATCAGTAATAACTAACAGGAAAAGTTAAATATCAGTCTAAGATCAGTGAAAAATATATATATATATATATATAATCCAAATATATATGGTATGGGGAAGTCAAGAGGAGAATCAAGTCTTAATTTCAAAATATCACAAGATACCTAAAGTTCCAGTAATATAATCTATTTTTAGATCTAAATAAACCTTTTAAAGGTAAAATTTTATTCCCGCAAGAAAAATCTGAAAAAAATGAGTATATGCTGTTAGTCTCACTTAAGTTTTGTGACAGTTTTGTCTGAAGTCTATTACCGGTTTTGTCCAGATTAGAAAGGAATAAGTGCATCGACCCTAGAAGGAGAACTCACTGATCCTATTGGAATATTCTCACTACACGTGTCTTTGTAAAGGGGAATATATTCCAACCTTACCTATGTGGTCCCAACGCAGTTTGGATCTTCATAAATCAGTTATTCTCTTATGAACACAGTATTCTTACCATTCATCCTATGTGTATCCTATGTAATTCATCCTTTTCAGAGTAGGAATCAAAATAAGCACACAAACAAATAAATCCATTTGTCACATGGCAACCACGGTTATCTGAAGGCTGTATGCAGTTTGTTTATAGCATATTAAGTTAAGAAGAAGAAATTACATTTGTAGGTTAGGTGAAAAATAATATTTGGCCTGAAGGGATTTAGTTTACCTAATGTAACTGGGAAACACAGATCTGATTTATTTAATATAAATGTTGATAACACTGACAAGGGAAATACATGAATATTTGTTATAGGTTTCAGACGGAATTTTTCCATTTTGAAATGTATTGCTTGGACACCTTCTGTGGGGCTCCTGATGTTAAATAAAAGGTTAATGATCGGTAGGTTCTGTCAGGTCTGTGATGTTAAAAAAAAACAGACCACTGGTAACTACTCAAGCTCTTTGATGAGTGGAATAAGGAGATTGTGCATGTTCTGCTTCTACATATGCGTTACGAATACATGGTGAAATGGATGAAAGAGAAGTTTGATGCCATGTATGGAATTGCTGGTAGAGGAACGTTTTACCTGCTCGGGGAAGGGGGAGAAAAAAACAATACTGAAGTCCTCCTTCTCAAAGCAAAACTCATGTGACGCGGTTTTATTAGCAGAGAGAAAAAAAATCTGTTTCCACACACAGCTGTTTGAAGGTTCAAGTTGGTTTTACCCTCATGCTTATTATAAGGTATATGGATAGAGAACATAGAAGAAATGGAAATGCTGATCATTGCAGTTTTGCTTTAAAATACAGTAGGACGAGTATACAAGAAGGATTCATTTCTTTATGGAATACACCAATTTATACTTTTCTTCCAATTTCTGATGGGATACACAGCTAAATGGATTTTGAGGCTTTTAAACATATATCATTTTAATGACATCTTGCAAATCTTACAATGGAATAAAAATCCAGACTACAAAAATGACTACAAATGGAAATATATTGCTAGAAGCATCAGAGTGTGTCAGTGAAAAAAAGAAAAAGAAAAGAAGAGAAAAAGAGCTAAACTGTGGAGAAACTAGCGAGGAGAACCTTCAAAGTTTTCAGAGCTTTTCATTTTCTGGCATGAGCTGCCAACTTCCACAAGCTTCAGATACTAATTTGACTATTTTTGAAGAAATTTAGATCAAAGTTGGACTTCTTATATTCATTTATTCCATTTTTAAGCATTCTGAAATGAAACCATAGAAGAAAAAAAAAACAAGAATGAACATCTAGTGTTTTGGACAAAAATTTCAGTTGCTTCTGTAGAATTCCTCTATGATTCGATTTACTTCCTTTTTGACTCAAGGCTGCACCGGCGCAAAGGGAGAAGTGAATGGCGTACGGTGATGCCGTCAAAAATGTCCCAGACAGGTGGAAATATTACGCCTGCCCTAATGGTGTGTTCTAGAGTAAACACAACATATATTCTTTCAAGCAGGAGTTTTCTACAAGCCAGAGTTCATGGAGATATGATAGCACAGCACAAGGTTTTTCGCAGAACCATCGTATTGGTAAGGAAAGAGAAAATCGGGGAGAGGGGGTAGTCATGGGGCATTTGCTGGATTTTAAGTTTATGTAAAAGCAGGATGCAGAGAATCGAAATAATGAGGTTCGAAATGGAAACAGCATAGCAAGGAGTGGAGCTCTGGGCACAAGGTGTACTTTTAATGCTCCGGCCTGTGACTCAATTTGTTTGGAAATGCCCAGCATTTAAAATACTATAGAAATATTACAGAAATATACCTCAAAGACATGCATTATAATGACTGCGAGATGTGATGTACAGATAGAATACAGCTCATTCATGTGTCATCCATAAAAATCATGGTTTAGGATAACACAAAAGTGGGTTTTCCTACTTAGAGATACTCACTCATTCCTCAAACTATGAGGGGACGCCTGTCTTTAAGCTTCTCAGTTTTCAGCTCCTGTGTCAAAACTGTCCTCATGGTGAAACGAGTGTCATCAAAATCCTTACATATACTCTACAGTACTATGCACGCCATAAACAGGCTGACTCTATGCGTATTATACATCTCTGTATAATAGCTCTCTGTATAGGTCAGGAATCTCCGGTGAACTGACATCCTATACTGTTTTTGCCCCAGGCTTCCTTAGATGGATCCTAACTGTAAACCTAATGAGACAGCAAAAGCCAAGAATAGCAGAGAATGGTTGGTTACGTACGACTGTTTGGGTCTCTCTGAGAATCCATATTACTGCCTTAATTCGAGTTCAGTTCTGAATGTATTTGTGTGTTTATATATTTATATATGTATATACGCAAATGAATATATTTGGGGGCAGCATGCAGCTCTGTGGGCAAAGCCTCTGTGTCTGTCAGCATCACCAGTTCAAGCCCCACCTTAGCACATCGATGGGCCCTTGAGCAAGGCCCTTAACCCCCAGCTCCCTGGGTGTCACAATGGATGACTACCCTTCACAGCCAAGCTTGCTCTCATGGAGAATTTCCCCATGGAGATCACTGAAAAGTTTCAGTTATAATTATTATGTACAAACATCCCAGGAATCTTTGCATTTTCATCATACTGACATAATTATTTACTTTTCCCTCTGTAAAATACTACAGATCATTCTGATTATAAATCGTATTTGATAAATAAAATACTTGAATGAATTATCAAAGTTAGCTGATGTTTAACTGTTCGGTGTTAATTCTGAACTCTTCAATCATCTGTAGATTATATCCATCAGATATGGGGTCATTCACGTTTTAAAAGAGTCATGTTTATATGAGCACCCACTGACTCTGGGCTAAGACCACCCACTTAAAGAACGTGCTTAGATATTTAAATTATGTTTATACCAGGATTATAAGAACTAGGTCTGGAAAAGCCATCTGCTGCTCACAAATTGAAAGAAAATGAAGAAAATTTGCAAAATAAACGGAAGCATTTTGAGGAGATGGACTAAATGAAAACAGGGGCCAGTGTGGGCACTGGATGCACAGAAGCAAATCGGAAGATGATGGAAGGAAAAAACAACAGATTATTAAAATAAGGATCAAGGATAAAGTGGGATAAGCTGGAATTTTAAAGGATTCTGGCGAACGGCGAAGGATTAGCCTCTTGTGCTGCTGTCGATTACCGACATAAAGTTAAGTTACGGCAAGCAGAGTGTACACATGGGCTGAAATCCCCTACGGCTGGTGAGTCTGTTCTGTTTGCTCACTTAACTCTCTCTCAGACCTGGGGCTAGGTCAAACTGGAAAGAAGAAGGCCTGGGAACAGCCTGAAACCTCATTTAAACTGCTGCTCTAACTTGACTGACTGTTGCGTTTTTCGTTCATTCAGTGCTGACCTTTATGCTTTCACTGAGGTGGTCTTCAGACGGGTATGTCTCATAATGGCTGGTTGTTTGGGTCATGGCAGAGACAGTAACTCAGTCTGTCATGAGGTTAATCTCTCACAGCTGAGATCTGTCCTGTGTGCACAAGGAAAGGCTGGCATTGTTTCGTAAATTCTGTATCAGTCTAAGCTCACAGTGTATATCCTCTGGAAGGATACTCTTCTATAGGTTTTATATAAATCACTGTGCAGGGTCTCCAAAAGAATCTTCTCTAGAACTATGTAGGTCTGAGACAGCCCTGTGGAAACATGAAGTTGGTCCTTAAGATTTATGCAAAATGAAATTGCTGTTCAAGCTAAGGAAAGGTGGGAAGCCCTTTAATATTAGCTTTTGCATATAAATTGTTAAGACAGAACTTACTCTCCATGCCTTGTGTTGGAGATCTCTTATTAGATTGTGCAGACTACCAATAGTGATGCTCGATTTATCACGTACCATCGATCAAAGGCTATTTTAACAACTTCCAGTTTGTTACTTTTTCGGAGTCTGCCGGGTTAAACCAGACAGATATAACCATGTTGCCATGTGATTTTTAAAAGGATTTGGTGCAGCTAGGAGGCATTCTGAGCCTGTTAATAACTTCCACGTGAGACACGAAGTGATGAATTATTGCACATGACACACTGTGAGCGATGCTGTAAAACAACAACAGGCTGTTGATGTCATTATGCATGCTTTCTGCAAATGTGGCCGATTTCAAGCATTTACCTCCAAGCACACAATTCAGATCTTCTGCTTTATTTGGGATCTCGTCTCTGTATGCAATATTGCTGCTGCCTCAAGCTCTAGCATGATTCAGGACTTGTGAACTAATTTATAATCAGTTTTCCCTCTTTCAGTAGCAGCCTTAATGGTTAAATAGTAAATATTTGAACTATCCCCCCGTATGAGTTTTTCAGAGTGTAATTTATCTGCGCCTGCTAGGTTAAGGCTTTGCCAACATAATTGGAACCCATAACTGAAGAAGCCATTAGCGGATTAGCCAAACCACTCTTTCCCCCTCTGTTCTCTGGCAGTAATCTGCTAACAGATATTAGCAATAACACCATCACCAGCTCTGGGTAATAAGACGTAAGTTAATCCAACATCAGGCATCTTACTCTATGCCATATTCACACGACCCACTAATAACTGAAGATACAGGGGAAATCAAGTTCTACAGATGAAGGTTTGGAAATGCAAGCACCAACGTGAGTTTATGTGTTTAAACACCCACATATGCATTCACAGAAATATTCATTTAATGTAGCATTTGTTCATTTGACTTATAATCACCTTGATTAAGAAATAAGAACGTTTTTAGTTGAATATAAATATTAGTTACAAATGTTAACATTTTGTCTTCTCATTATTGCAGAAGAGTCCGGTGTGCGTTTTTATTAAAATGTTCCTTGCAGTTTATGGGAAGTACTGTCATAGGCTGATAAACTTGCAGCTTATTTTAAATAAATTTAGGACAATAGACAGTAATAAACAAGCAATTCCAGTCATTAAATTGTGAGGTGTGTTTTATTATTTAACATCAAATTGTCACAAAGTATGCATATTTCCTTGCAATGCTCAAAACAACGAATTAATATGCATTAATGTATTTTGAAATATATTTAATTTTGCTGGGACTCATTAAAAAGTGAGATATGGTTAAGCGTTTTGCGGTTTCATTATAAGTCTCCGTCATTTACAGGTTGTGTTGAATTAATAATGCATATTGTTTTCATAACAGAAGTGAGAGTTGTATGGAAAAAGTGCTTATATGCATATTTGTTCCTGGGGCTCTTGATAAGGTGCATGCAATGCAGAATATGTTTCTAGAATGAGTCACATGCCATGTTTTATTTTTATTTATTTATTTATATATATATGCACACACAATAGTAGCAGTGGGGCCCCCTAGTGTGTCTTTCCAGTATCTGATACTGTTGATAGCAGCTCGCCCTACAGCTAAAACCATCCTCAACCCCAATGATATTTTTTTGTTTTCATATAAGTAATGTTTCAAAAAATGCATACTTAACAGGAGAACTCATTGATTGGATTCATTGTGCTCAGATGTTTCTGATTTGCAAATTGTTGCGCATCGAATGGACTCTGACTTCACATTATGTATTCGCATACAGTTTGTTTTTTCCGGTAGACAAACCGCAGTATCGATCGATATGTGTTTTCAGAGACTCTTACATCGATAGCCACATGCTAATCAAGCCCATCACTGGGCTCATGAGCGTTACGGAGTAGAAGAACAATGCTTTGGGATTACGCTCAAGAGGAAAAAATAATCCCCTGGGATACACAGTCCACGTGTCTGGGACGCAGTCTAATTTTGATCAATATTCACTTTCTGTGTGATTTAGTGTTTAATCTGATGCAGTTTGTCTGCATATACTTTTTTCCAATAACCACAGGCTGACAAGCAGAAACATCAATAATAGGAAGCCCCTCTTATTGATTTGATTGAGGTTAATGTGAGACACATGACCTCTCAGCAGGTGGAAGGGAGTCCCAAGGCTGTTTGTCAGCTCAGCTCAGCTCAGCTCAGTTCAGCTCAGCTCAGCTCAGCCCAGCCAGGCTTTAGCGAACCCTCTATAAGCTAAGCCCACCTGCAAATTCTTTTTCACGAAATATGTAGTTCATTAGTATTGTTTGCTTGAACAAAAAAAAAAAAACTGGTATCTAAAAGAATGACAAAAAAAGGTCTTAGAACTTCAATCCTTTAGTCATTTTTTTATTGAATATATTATCTTAAATTGGCAATTCCTGAAGAATCTAAAGGATCTGAACTGGTTGTACTGTGTCCCTGATAACTCAGGGGACAATTGCTGAAATTTATTTTTTTTCTCTTGGCAACTTACAACTTGCTTAATCTTAAACCTTCTTTTTGAATGACCCGATGAAGAAGAGCTAGGCAATGTGTTGCAATTACTGAGACGCACTAGTGTAACATAAAACCCATCGCAGGGCACACTCACACATCGTTCACTCAAACATGCACACCTATCGATAATTTAGAAACTTCAATTAACCTCAGCATGTTTTTGGACTGGGGACGAGGGGCAGGGTACATAGACGAAACCCCACAATGACACGGGGAGAACATGAAAACTCCACACACATCAAAGCCTGGTCCCAGCAATGCTGCCCCACTGGGAATTTAGATTTATGTAATAGTTCTCTTCAATTTAATTGCTAGAAATGTAGAAATGTAAATAACTGATTGTATTTCACTTAATCATATGGCCTGGATAACCATTGAAATAATTCTGGCTTGAACAGGAGACATTTATGATTTGAACTATTCACTTTACAGGCTGAGCTGCTTAATGGCTCCGTGTTAAACACTGCGGACCAATACCTCCAAGATTGTGGTTTGATCCCTGCCCTGACTCCATGTGTTTGAAGTCTGCACATTCTCCCTGTATTCATATGGGTTTCCTCTGGATTAGATTTCTCTTCCAGTCCATAGATGTGGATCAATGTCACTGAATCGCCAATATTGTTTGTATGATATATTGGACTGGTATCCCATTTAGGGTGCCTCGTGTCCTGGGTTTCATGGGATCCAACCCAACTTCACAGCAACATTGCATTGGACAAGCAGTCCTCATGGATTAATTGGCTTTAGGTCTTAGCTTCCATTGTCCTTTTGCCTTGCTGCTTGTACAGTGTACTACTTTATTTGCAACATGTGTAACTTGCAGTGTCAACATTGAAAATCCTATTAATATGCCACTTTGGAAGGCTAATAAAATGCGGAATGTTAAAAAGAATGACATGTCTGTTGTCCTGGCAGTTTCAGTGAGCAGTCTAGGGGCTTTACATTGCTGTACGGTGGCAGAGGGGCCGAGAGAAGAGGAGCACCAAAGTGAATCAGCCACTTACTCCATTTTTCAGTTCAAGTCTTCCTTCACAAAAACAACAATACAAAACAGAGCTGGAGATGTAGATAGATAGAATACAATGTGAAGTGATCCAATGATGGGCCCACTTTTTGAATTATCTTGCCAAATAAGCTTTTCGACAGAAGATTAAACATTGATGTACTGGAGCTATCTTCGGCATAAACACCTGCCTAAGTGGTTTTGTATTAGTCAGACGTTAATTCGATGCTGCCTGTATCCTGCGGGCTGGTTAAATGTTGCCATGGTCTAAGCTGACATCAGTCATAAGAGCCAAGTTTCTCTCTCAGTGTCTCAACACGGTTGAACCCATTTAGGTAACGGATCTATTTACTTGTTTACAAATTAAAATATGACTTTTTTAATGCAAAATCCATAGAGATCGTCACTCTAGGCTTGTACAAGGCTCATGATTTGCTAAATTACAAAAGAGGGGAATAACAGGATATATGTGTAATTAGTGAAAAATAGTGTCTGTGGAAAAACAACTAACAGTATTAAAGCTTAATTGTTTATCTGAGGGCTGATATGCCTGCCAAACAGCATCTCACTGGCATCAACTGCCAAGACTGTTAAACATTCTGCACAAGCGTTATACAGATTGACTGTGAAATTTAGAATTAATAAAGGCTAAAACAATGAGCCTCCTTATGGTACAGTGCTTTGCTGTGGTGAGGAGGCTTGTGTGCATCTGGGAAGCTATGAGCTACGTTGCTTGAAGTTCCTGACAGGGTCACCCATGGCAACTAGGTCTTGACTAAACAAACCTATTCTGGGCTGCAGCAACATAGGATTGTGTCGGTGGCATATGGTCACAGTGGTGACAATAACAAACTATTTGAAATTACACAGAAAAAGACAATGGCAAGCCTTAAAGACGTATATAGTCCTTGGAAGTCAAAATCAAGATGATGACACTATATAATATGAATAAGAATAAGGATATCCATTCATCTTCTATACCTGCTTGTCTTATACAGGGTCACAGGGGTCCAGGGCGCATGGGCCCATGGCAGAGAATAACCTGCAGGGGGCGCCAACCCATCACAGGGCACACGTACGGATAATGACTGCACCACTGTGCCGTCCCAAAGCTACTCATATTAATTATGATAATAATCAAAGTTGTGTCGGTAGTGATCGAAGGGCATGGCACTATCAAGAAGGGATTGAAAAAAAAATTATTGTGCTGTCCTGACAGGCAGTACATTTCAAGATAATGACTTTGCACCACATCAACTATCTTAAAAATGAAGTTAAATGTGGTATAAAAAAAAAATTAAAAAGTGGTTTGAAAGAAATCTACTGCAATTTTTTTTTTCTAATCTTGGATTATATTTCAAGCATCTACTCAACAGAGATTTCACTGATAACTGAATGAAATAATAGCAAAAAATGTAAGTGTCACGCCCTGCCCACTCCACCTGTCCTACCCTGTGTTTCCTGTGGAGGCGTGGCTGGTTTAGGACCACGCCTCCTACCGATTACTCCAGCCTTTTACTCTGCCCTCCTGTCAACTATCCACAGCTGCCTTGTGTTTTCTTCCTTGTTAGTCCTGTATATAAGTGCTCCCCAGTCTTGTGCCCCCAAGTCCAGCCATTGCCACCTGTTGTCGCTTCAGTATTTGCATGTGTCTACAAATAAAAGCCCCTCCCAAGGGTATCTTGCATCAGCAGTGAGTTTTTGGGTTGTTCTTCTTTCAGCTGGCGTGACAGTAAGTAAGAAGATTGCAAAGTATTACCTTCAAAAGCTTTTTTTGAGATTGAAATTTTAGTATCTGGGCAGAAAATTTCAAAATAGGCCATTAGAAAGTGAAAGTTAAAACACAGTATTGAGTCATCATTTAAGGAGATAGAGGAATGTTACACATAAAGCCCAAAATCCAAACAATAGATAGTAGTTTACTCACTATTTTCGCAACATTTAAAACTCCGTACCCTTTTCGTCTCAAAATGAAGCAAACCACAGAAGAGAATATGACGGCCATATGTACGTCTGTAGAAAGTTGCTGTGTTACAATGCCTGCCCTTCTTTTAGCAACAGCTTTAAAAAAACTCATCTAATGTACTCTATTCAGAAAACTGCACTTCACACAGTATGATCAAGTGCAGCACTGGCAGAGTAGTGCCCCCCTCCCCCCCCCCAGTCATTCTGTTCAGTAAGTGTGCTGTGAAAGCTTTAAAACATGGCGATAAAAGCGACATGATGCTGTCAGATTGAGATGAGGCTGGCTGTAGGAGAGAGGGGCAGACAATGGGGGATGGGGCTTATGGTGCAGTCAGTTAATGGCTGGTAACTGTCCTTGGTTTGAGGCTTTACATTTTTTCAACTTACAAGAGATATGATGCTCAGGTGTATAAAGGTAAATCGTAATATAATATAATATATAATTGTTTCAGTTTAGTACAGCAGGCTACGAGATACTCAGCCCAGAGCAGATCCACATGTCAGCTACATGGACCCGTGCAAAGAGGTGGTTTGGAACTTGTCGATAGTTTTGTTAAAGATGTTTGTAATGAAGTGATCCTTAAGTATATATAACCTAATGACATACAGTACATATGTTGATTGATGAGGTAATGCATGATAACATCATGATTGTACTTGAAGGGGCACACCATCATTATTGATGTTGTTGTTATAAGAATGAATATGCATTGAGCACCAGAAATGCAGAACATTTTATACTGTAAAAAAATATTTAAAGCAGAAATCTGTTGTTTTGCTGATAATTAAATCTTCCATCGTAGTCCCTCATGGTCCCACAGGCATTTTTTCCTGTCTGGACAGCAGGAGGGGCATTTTCACAACACAGAAATGTGACTGGTGTGTTTTTTTTCATCAGTAATAAAAAACAGTGATATGTTGATACCTTTAATAGACACGTGATGCGACTGGATGCTGTCCATGTACTGTGCCAGGACTGGTTGTTCTCCAGATGGTGTGTAGGGATTGAGTGATGTCTCTGTAGTGTGTGCAGGTGTCATCCTGTTCAACAAGTGGTGTGAGGAGATTGGATGTTCCTCACGCGATATGTGAATTCGTCTCACTCTGTTCAGCTGAGCAGAATAGCACAACCATCCTGATGATCAAATCAAGAGGTTGCCATGGTTATTCAGGCCTGACCTTGCCGGCTGAAAACCTTCCCTTATTCAACTGATTTGCGTATCTTGTCTGTTGAGATGAGTCTGCTGATTACATAAAGAATGATAGACTCCCAGACAGCACTACAGTGTCATTGACATGTTGGTACGCACTGACTTTTCATGATATGACTGAGAATGACTGGAGAAAAGTTCTGTGCAAAAGTCTTAGGCAGTCCAAAGAAATGTTTAAAGCTGTTTATCTGGGTAGCAAGTGTACTTTGGCTTAGAACAAAAAACACAATTTAACATTAGAACATGTGCAACCTAAGAGTAACACAATAAAAACTAGTAATAATTTCTTCTGTTTTCTAAAAAGTTACTGATTATCTAGTTGGATGGGTAGATGAACACCACTTCAGTTCCCAAACTTCTCCTCAGGGGCACCTCAGCCGTTCCATGATTTTGTAAAATTTCCCCAACAGCTCATATAATTAAATATATTGGTTTAAAAAGTCAGTGAGAGTTTGACTAGCTGTATGAGGTGTGTTAGTGGCCAAGTCAAAAAATACATGGCTGCACTGGACAGTCGCTGCAGATACTAGGATGATTTTAGCAGAGGTTCTGAAATGGCTAAGCTGACACACTTTGATAGGCATAATATTATAGTTTTACACCAACACGAGGATAATCTAAACATCATTTTCTTTGCCTGCCTAAGACTTTTGCACAGTACTGTACATTTATTTGGAGATTTTTCTGACTTTGCCCTTAGAAGCTTCTGGAAACCACCCACTCCATACCAAGCTTGATAAACTTTAACAAGTTATCACCATGCTCAACTTTTTTTTTTTAATGATCTTCTATTGAAGCAGCAAAACTCTGAGGAGGCTAGAGAAATATTTACATGAATTTACATATATATAAATGATAATGCATTTCCATCGAATTGTGTCTGGACAATGATTGCTCTTCAACAACAAGTTGCAAGTCAATAGCCCTTTTAATCAAACACATCCCTTCATCCATTTATTGATATGCAATGTTCATGAATTGCTTAGGAATGATTCTTCTTCCAAGAAAGGTCATACATATTGTTTGTTGTTTATTAGTGTTTTTGAAACTGTGGTATCAGACTGTTGAGCCACAGAAAGTAGAAACTGTCAGGTTTTTTGATGATAGACTCTTTTCAGTTTTCTTCCCCAATTTTCCAAAATGATGCCTGCATATTTTCTACTAAAATGAGCCCATTGACAATCATATGTACTTTTATCTATCTTCCTGTTCATTGGCATGGGGGAGTGAAGTCTATCCAGGTCACTTGCCAGGGGTGCACCCTAGATGAGATGCCAGTCCATTGCAAGGGCACACAGTATGTGAAATTTAAAGACCATGTACCTATTAACCTAACCTATATCTCTTTGAATTGTGGGAGGTAACTGGAGTGCTCAGTGGAAACCTGCACGACACAAACATGTAAGGAAGCTTCCAGCTTGTGGAAGTTTTACCTACACAAAACTGTTCTGAGGGCAGAATAAAAACAATGATTGGTTCAGAGAGATAACTAATCAGATTGTAGAGGAGCTGGGTTCAAGCAAATAGAGGAGGCATGACCAACCAATCAGATGTCTGATTGTTTATCTTGTTTATCTCTCAGAAGCAATCATCTCTCATTCTGCCCTGAGAACGTTTTTGTGCAAGTAAAAGTCCCATGAGCCAGCTTCCCACACAAACAAAGCAGAGGTTGGATGAACTCCAGATATTTGAGCCAATGGTTCTACCCACTGAACTATCCTGTATGTTATTCCAGGAACATTTAACTTACACTCTGGTCACTTGCACTTACTCATACATGCTCCAACATCCAAGTTCACACACCCACACATATAAGCATACACAGGGTACACTAAAAGGTATTATACTGTTATATAAGGCAGGAAATCTGTCAGTCATAACTGTCAATCAACAATAACTCTGATGGACCCAGAGAAACAGCCACTTTTAAAATCTTCAGTTTCAATTGTTTTGTCAAAATTTCAGGAGTATCCAGATGCACCCAACTGAGAAAAAAGTTGCTTTTTTCATAAAAATTGATGTATGGTGTTCAATTGCAACAATAATCCTTATGATAACACAGTGTTGCAGCAAGGTTAATAAGAACTACACACTTTGCTTCATAGCTGAAACTGCTGGACCGATAAAGCCTGAAATCTTTGGAGTGGAGGGAAAATGAAAGAAAGAGAATGACAGAAAGGGTTTTATTGCTTGTGCCAGCAGGTTCAATAATGATTATCATATTGTCTATCTTTCTTATCATGTCTGAGGGAATCGACTTGGGTCAGTTCAGCTCAGGCGGCTTCAACAGGCACTTTGGCATGTCATGGAAGTCTGTTTGTTCTCATTAATAGACACAAACTCCAAAGAAATGCATAAACACACAAAAAGAATTGTTGTGCAGCACTCAAAGGGGGAAGATGTTAAAACTTTTAAAAGGGTCTTCTGTAGTAGTGGCAGAGATTTTAGTCGATGTTTCCTTTTATCAGTTTCCGTGAGCTGGCAAATATTTTACCAATTTAAGATACATAGCTGTTTGGGATGCTTAAAACCTTATTTACGTGGAATCGAGGCATCTTTCTCATAGAGATGGAAATACAGGGGCTTTGTTTCACAGTGGTGTAGGGCAGCAGGCAAATGGAAAAATAAAAAAGAAGGAAGGGGGAGGGAAATCTCATCTCTTGTATTTCATGATGCTGGGAAGAGTAATGTAGCAATCTCAGGTCCCTAATTTTATTATGATTCTGTGCTGTCGCAGGCTTCCTGTTCTGTTCATTTTCAATCAGCTGCAGTAGCTTTCCTGCTGCGGCCTCGGTGCTTTGAGCACCGCAAGAAGGATCATTCATTTAAATGACTGATATGTTTCCATGATCTTCGGGCCCCCGCTTCCTGTTGTTTCTCCTCCGCAGCCACATTTTCCAAATTCGATTGTTATATCTGTATCTGTTCCTCATCGATTTGCTGCCTCGTGGCCCCATCATTCCCTCCTCCATCATCGTTTCACCATCATCTTCTTTTTTTCCGTTGTTGTTCTCAGCTTCTCAGCTCCTGCTTTTTCATCCCTTTTTAAGGTCCTTTTTATTTCAAATAGAATTCGGAGCTGAAATGTAGACGTTGGGGCATATAGAAAGAAACACTGTATAAAACAAGACCACATAACCATGTTCAACATTCTATAATAATAATAATAATAATATGAAGAAATATAAGAAGAAAAAATTATAATAAGAATACAAAGCATAGAAAACATTACGGTAAATTAGGTGGAAATGCAGATGAGGAAATGTCTTTTTTTTTTTCCTTTAAGAGTGCTTCTTATATTTCAGTTAAAGTTATTTATATGACCCCCCCACCTCCCCACTTCCTGGCTGTAAATATGGTTTTCAGGCCTGATAAGAGTGGAGCTTAGTTCACTTACTAAACTAGCTAAAGGGTTGAGGAACCTTCAGCTATGAGCACCATATCCATATATACAGTATGCTTTTCCATGAATGTCACATAAACATTGGGGGGGGGGGGCATAATGTGTAAAAATTTCATTACACATTCTTTTGTTGCTAGCATCCAATGGAAAGTAAACAGATTATTCTAGCTGAGATATCTCATTCAATGTTACAACAGACTCTCTCAGAATATCAGCCAGCTACATTTTGGTTACCAGTCCAGCTCATTAACATTCATTATTCAACTTCCCTCCCAAACCTTTTTTAATTATAATGTAGAGATTCCTATTATGATATTACAGAAACTTCACACAGCACTTCAAGCATCTAACTGAATGCAGTTTAGGTGAGACCAGTGGCAGTGTGTATGAATGTGTGTGTGTGCGTGCGTGCGATTGTGTATCTGTGCAGAACAAGCAGGACAGTTAACTGCATCACTTTGTCATTCTCTGCTATAAAAGAGACTTTTGTGAATGTCTGTTGCACACTGTGTTGTGGCATCTTTAATAACTAAATATGTGTAATCTCCCAACACAAACTCTAATCTTATGTATGAAATCGTGTAAACAAAACAGTGTATGGATCTAAACATAGATTCAATAAGTTCAATTATGTATGACACACAGATGTCTACTTGTCTCTGCTGTCCGTCTGTATCCCTCTATCATTTGTTGAGTCCGGTCAGAGTCATTGAAGATGAAGTCCATTTTATCCAGACTACCTGAAATCCGACACGTTATCCGACAAAGCAAGACATCCTACTTTGTGAAACAGGCCCCTGCTACTTCCTGTCCAAGTAACTCATTATGACTAGGGACCCCTCCCCGCAGGCAAATCCAGGCCTTCATAATTAAATAACATATTTCAAATGCAATTACTTCACTATAAAACAAATATTTATTACTATATAACATTTGTCAAAATGGCAAATTCGCATTTACCTCTTTATAATGCAAAATTGGGGTGGCATGGTGGTGCAGTGGTTAGCATTGTCGCCTCACACCTCTGGGACCCGGGTTCTAGTCTCCGCCTGGTCACATGTGTGTGGAGTTTGCATGTTCTCCCCATGTCGTCGTGGGGTTTCCTCCGGGTACTCCGGTTTCCCCCC
>JAODJX010000002.1:4231744-4243201 GCA_026776945.1 Isichthys henryi
GTGTGCCACGCCCCCCTGATTATCCACGTGTGCTTCCCCGATCGTACCCAGCTGTGTCCACTTATTTTCGCCCAGTCTTGTCTATTTCAGTCCATGTCTTGCCTGAGTTCATTGTCTGTCATTGATGTTAGTGGATGTCTTATGTTTCCTGCTCCCTGTATCCTAATAAAACCCCCAGTTTTCCCCTTACCTTGCCTTTCTTGCCTGCTTTCCGCCCGTCTGCCTGCCCGAACAATCACCCGCTCACCAGCAATCGCAGCGAATCGTGACACACTTATCCTACTGGGTCGCGGGGGCTCCGGAGCCTATCCTGGAAGCAATGAAAACGAGGTAGGGAACAACCCAGGATGGGGGGCCAGCCCATCGCAGGGCACACTCACACACCATTCATTCACACATGCCCTCCTACGGGCAATTTAGCAACTCCAATTAGCCTCAGCATGTTTTTGGACTGTGAGGGGGAAGCCGGAGTACCCGGAGGAAACCCCACGACAAAATGCGGAGAACATGCAAACTCTACTCAAATGTGACCCAGGCGGAGACTCGAACCCGGGTCCCAGAGGTGTGAGGCAACAGTGCTAACCACTGCACCACCATGCCGCGCCCTGGCTTCAACATCCTGACCCCTAATCGTTCGCACAGTGTTAATTCAACTAATTCACATAATTGAACCATCATTTATCAAAGTCTTTGAAAGTTCATACTGTTCCCAAGGTAAAATATGAATGAATGAAAGAATGAATGAACGTTGAAACAGTCCTTTTGTCAAAATAAATAAATAAATAAATAAATATCTCTGATAAGTCCAAATCAGCTAAACTCCCTGTTGGTCAAATTTGGTCAATTTGATATTCATATTCAAAGTCTGTTAATTAGTCCAGTGATTTGTTTTGAGTATAACTTACAGTATTGAGGGGCATCTCCATGCATTGTTCTTTGTCATGACTTGGTACAAATAACATGTCATCTGCTATCTGGGAAGGTCTTCATTATTTGTCCAAGGATTTCAGCAGCAAAGTGTCCATCATCCTTTGTCCATCATTTCCAAAAAAGGTTAATGATGTGTCAGACTTTGTTTAAAACGGGTTTCTTCTTCAATTGTAGCAGGTGGTTAGGCAGCAATTCTGATAGATATTGGTGGTCTTTGGATTCTATGTACGGTGGTGTGGACACAAGTTAATCCAGACCCAGCTGATAATGCACCTAATGAGTCAATATGTTTAGCGTAAAAAGGTTTACAGTTGTTTGAGGTACAAAATTAGACACAGAACCACCAAACTTTGCACAGACATAACTCGTCATAATCCAGCCCGCATGACAGAATCTACACAATCACCGAGTGTTTAAAAGGTCCCATTAATGTTATATATTGATGTGTTTATTAAAAGTTATTGTTGATTCATTAAAGTTCATGAAATGCTGTTTTGTTATTGAAAATTTTTCCAGACCTCCGACTTCACAGACCTTTGATCAGAAAGTTTGAAAACCCCTAATCTAGGGTCAGTACTTTTGTCACTCCCTTGCACCACTAAGAGGTTAAAGGCCAGAAGTCCATCATCTGTGTTCAATGCAAACAGCATTATGTCTTAGCTCAGGAAAGTGGCAATTTTAATTCACGTTCTGTCCTGACAAAATTTGTCCCATTGTTAGAAATGATGTTTTATTTTATCCCCCTACAGGTGAATCTCCTCAGTGCTCACCCTGGTATTGTGGGTTGCAGTCAGCTCTGCAGGGTTTCTGAACATTCACTGTGTGCTCCAGGTGTTCTTCAGCCCTCCAGGCTTGGTTTGTCTCTGCCGGCTGAGTGTCCACATGTGTGTAGATCTCTGAAGTGTCACCTGCATCCTGGTGCAGAGCAGAATGTTCCTCTGCAGTAATCTGCAGCTCTGGCGGCATGAAGAATGCGAGGAGCGTGGAGCCGTTCTCCCATTCACTGTGATAAGAGGTGCACTAAAATTAATAAAACTTCCTTTTATGAGAAAATTCGATTCTATACTTCAAGAATTTCTAGTCCTTGGCTGAAAATCAATTGCGGCTTTTAGATTTTTAAAAACGAAGCAGCTGAAATGCACAGCAAAAAGCTAAAAAAGGAAAGTGCAAAGCGTGAAAATGTGACTAGTGAAAAGCAGAGCAGCAGCAATAGGTAAAGTTCCTTTTCCCCGACTGTTCATAATCTTTTTTTTTTTTTTTTTGCTTTGGGGACATCATTTGCTTTTTATGGAGTTCAGATGAACATATTTCAGGTAAGCCCACACATTTATACACTATCCCATGGGTAGAAGATGTTAAGATGTTCACTTCCTGGCTGTTCAGTCTATAAGGCAAGGCGAGTTTATTTATAGAGAACATTTTCATACATCATGCAATTCAAAATGCCTTAAACAGAAACGTAACAGGTATTAAACTAGACACCATACAAAATAACATAAAATCATTAAACGATAGCAAAGCATTTAAATAATAAATAAGTGCAACCATAATGAAATTAAATAAAAACCATAGAAAAGGTTTTAATTTAGATTTAATAATTCCTAAGGTTGGGGCACACTTGAGACTGTGGTCCACATAATGGCTAAAAGCTGTTTCATACCTCCAAAGGATCTAAAAAGCCTATAAGATGTAGCAAATCATGAAACCGAATCAGGCAGCCAGTCCTGATCTCTCCAATACTCAGGTCATGTTCTCCAGTCAGTTTCACCCAAGTACTTAGCACCTGCAACCAATTGCCCGGATGTGTATGTAAACTCATACGTCAGGTTTCTCTGGTGTGAGGTATTGAGAGTTTACTCCTTACCAAGTGTTTTCCACCAGATTCGTTTCCTCTGCTTTTTACTACTTGGAAAAACTGCTGTTATATTAGTTATCCACCAAGTTTCCAGTGCACCCGACTTTTGAAGGGAATGGGAAATGACATTCTGACACACGCATCAGTAATTACAAGATTAAGTACAATTTTTTGGACCATGCCCCTGGCGCTGTGACTATTTTTTCCACCGTTAAACTAGCAAAAGCGGGTTGGCCATGCGCGAAAAGAACTTGTGCCGTGTTCTTCAAACCGTGCGCTTTAGATGGTTAAAAGAGGCCCCATTATCTCTGTTCTGATCTACCCATTTATAATTTGATCCTTGTATTATGTTTTTGGCTGTCCTTGTCCCATTATGGCTCACACCTTTTGATTTTCTGTGACGCTGACTTTTTTGGATTGTGTTTTGCCTTTGTGTGTTTTAAAGAAAACATGGATTCTTCAGTGCATGGAACCCACCCCCTTCTTCACGCAAGGTTTGTATTCTTTAACGACATACGTGACATATTTTGGGCCATAATAAATAAGTCATTTAGAGCTTTGTAAATGAATAACAGTACTTTAAGGGTGATGTTAGGATAAATGGCTAACCCTGCACTTTGACCTCAGATTTTCAAGCTTTAAGTCTGTCTCATTGAGGGAAAGTATTTGTGTATTGGAAAGTCAGGAAAGCACTGCAAGACCCAACCCTACTTGAAAAAAAGTAATGAATAAGATGTTTAATGTCTTGCAGTTTAATTATATCACGAGTCTGATGCTGTACAGCTACTGAAACTAAGACCCCCCCCTCCAGAATTACCCCAAGATTTTTTTACTTGGATCATTGTATCTAGATTGTTAGAGTCAAGCTACAAACCAAATTCTTCCCTCTTTATAACCAAAAAGAATTCTCAGTCTTGTCTTTGTTTTATCGAAGGAAGTCTAGTGGCATCCTGTTATATGTTTTATCCTGTTATTGGCACAGAAAATCTACAGTAGTTCTTTAACTAAAAGAGCTAAGTAGATTTGGGTGTAATTTTGTGTAACTATGATAGGCCATATTGCTGGCTTGCAAAATTTGGTAAATCAGAAGCAAATAAGGATTGAACAACAGGCCCAAGAATTCTTCCCTGGGGGACTCCATATGCTACAGCCATTCACTCAGATTCATTGCAATAATGACAAGTATGGGCAATAATTATGACAATAATGGACAGTGGTGGCTGTGGGCAGTGGTGGCTTAATGGTTAGGGAAGCACACTTGTAATTGCACGATTGCAGGTTCAAATCCCTGACCAGCAAGGCACCGCTGAGGCACGGTGAGCAAGGCACTGCTCCCTGGGCGCTGAATTAGCTGCCCCCTGCTCTGTCACGTATGGGTTAAATGCAGAGAACACATTTTGTTGTTGTGCACAGTGTGCTGTGGTGTGTCAACAATGACAACTAATCACTAAATTAAAGTAAATGCCAGGCTTTTACATAAATCCAGAACCACCTAAGTCTCATTCCTGTTAGCACTGCCCAATTTTCCAAACTGTCTAAAAATCTAAAAGGCTAGTCCAATATGCAGGATATGCAGGACTGGTATTGTCGTTAGCAGCGGGTAAAGGACAACTAAAATGCAGGCAGTGGGAGTGTAAACCCCTTGCAGGGGTTGTTTATTGAAGGGAACAGGCAGGATTGCACGCGGAGACAGAGAACAATGACTGAACCGGGAACACAGGACTAAGAGACGTTAATATACTTGACTAGCAGAGGAGTAAATGTAAGGCAGCTGTGGCTGGTTAACAAGAGGGCAGATACAAGAGGTAAGCCTAACAAACTTCAAGCATGGATGGCTGATTAGAAGCCATAGCTGAGAGAAACGCCAGGATCAGACAAGCAAGGTGGGGTTGAATGTGACAGTCCATCCCCCCAAAAGCACAAACTCCGGGTATGCCAAGCAGGTTGAGGAGCGGACCCAAGAGACTGGAGGAGAGGACGAGCACATGGGGCCAGGACATGGAGCAGAGCCAGAGACACTGGACAGAATCATACACCAGACATCTAGACTCTCGGGACTGAAGACCTGGGGAGACAAAACCAAACCAGTAACTGGACTGTGCAGACTCCCTCATTGGGAGACAGAGACCCGGCCTGCCCTCTTTGGAACTTTCCCCAGTACTGGGAACCTTTTCAAAGTTGGGGACTGGTGTGATTTAAGTCCTGGACAGGGGTCCACGGAGCAGGACTCAAGTCAATGTCCAGAGGGAACCACTTCAGTTCCTGCAGGCTGGTGGCTTCCGGTGTACCAGGTACAAGACAAGTGACGGCCGGTGAGTCAGGACCAGAGCTGGTGGCAGCTGATGGAATCTGAGGTAAGACTAACCAACTTCAGTTGCGGCTGATCAGAAGCCATACCGAGGGAAACGCAGGAATCAGACACGCGGGGAAGGGGTGGATGTTATGATACCTGCTTACGTTTTCAAGCAACTTATGAGAGCAGTCTCACCCTAATGAGGTTGGAGGCCAGACTGAAAGTCGTCAAGATAGCTATATATGCTCAAGAAGTTGCTTAGTTGATTGAAAATGACTATTTCAATAAATATACCTATAAAGGGTAGATTTGAAACAGGTCTATAATTGTTTAACATGACATGATCCAGGTTTTTCTTCAGGAGGGGCTTAATAACTGATTTTCAATGACTGTGGAAAGACTCCTGATATAAATGCTTCAGAATTTAACACTGAGACAGTGGATGGAGGGTTTAAAATGCTGAACTGCCCTCTCCAGAGTATTGCAGGCAATGGTAATGGTGGCAGTGCTAAATTCAGGCAAAATGGACACATTGTTTCTGTGTGGCGATGTGTCTGCCAAATTCTCTGTGCCTTGTAAGGTGCTACTGATAGCTAATCTAATAATTTCGATTTTATTTCAGAAAAAAAAAATCTCAATACGCTTTTTGTGTTGATTCAAGCTCAGGGGCGGACTGCGTCCGAGGGTTTATTAACAGTAAATAAAGTGTACACTGCTGATGTTCCCTTTAATGACTTTAGAGAATAATAGACTGTGTAAAATTGCTTAATTCAGAGTTGCAAATATGACGTTTCTCTCTATAGAGGTTATAATGGATCCAAAGTTCCGTTATCTTCACTTGCCTCCGAGCCCTCTGTCTTCTAACTGTAGCAACAGGGTTTCTAAATGGCGCTTTTTGCTTGCTAGGAAGGTTTCTTCTCTTTTTTCTTTTACCTTAACAAGTCAGGTAACAGACCTGAAAAATTTTAGAGTTAAAATTCTCAAGAAGTAAAACTAGAGTCTGCTGCTAAGCTTCCCTAAGTAGAGCATTCCTAGTTTCTTTTATGTTCCTTCTTTGACAGAAACTGATCTTCTTTGGATAAATGGACAAACTAACGTATTAAATAAAATACAAAAGTGCTCAGACAGAGCTAAATCTCTAACACTAGCCTAGTGTATGCCTTTCAGCATAAGGCGGCCAACATCTTATGACATATTAATCAATTCAAATAAAACAAAACATTCTTTGGCAGTATGGACATTAGGATTATCTAAGCAAATTTTGAAATTAGTAGTGTTAACTAAGCAGTGGAAATAAGTGATAGTACTTCAGAAAAGTCATCGAAAAAATGTGCAGTTTTTTACAAGTTCTCTAGACAGAGATAAAATGTGTGGTGTACCTTTCAAGTCACAATACATAGATATTTTAAGGACTCAAAATCACCAGGTGATCTCATCTTGGAATACATCCTTAGAAACACAAGGCAGCTGCACAACCACCTTTGCTGCCAACTCAAGAAGCAGAAGGAGTTGAAATGTGTTTTTGTGTGTGTGTGTTGGGGGTGGGGGGTACAGATTCAATGGGAACATGTGCACTACAGCTATTATCTAACCATGTTTCTGTTAAGAGCATAAAATCCAGTTCATATGGAATAAGACAATCGATAACTGAAAACGATGTATTTGTACGAAATCATCTGTAGGTTCTCACTGGCTTCTTTTGCCCCAAAGTTCTGCAGCATAATGGGTTCTTTTAACAAGCATTTTCTGCGGTTCCATGAGCCTAAATGTAGCAGAACTTACAGGATCTAAAATGCATGTTCTGTATCTGAAATTTTAGGTTATGTTGTGACACTTTTCCACCTTCACAGGTAGCATCTCAAGTTTACAATCTGCAGTGTCAGGCCCGTATGCTCTGTAGACACCACAGCCATGGTAACAGAATCCGTTCCTTTAACTAACATCGAGTTGTCAGTACTCTTTTGTAACTTCATGACAAGTGCATTCCTGTTAGGCAAAGCTTCATTGATCTACTGTAACATTTGAATAAATTTCACAGGTTCAGATCCTATCACAGATTTTATTTCCCAAGTGAATCTTCAACCAGAATTCCAAGTCTAAGCTGGTCAAATTGATTAACCACAAAAAGGTTTTGAGGGATATCAAAAATTGCAGTCATTAAAGCAGGAGTCAACTCAGAGATGAGATGCTAAACTTTGGTTACATTTGCATGGGTATAAGTAGCTTAGCTAGTATTACGGAACAGGTGAAAATAATCGAGTCAACTTTGTATTTAGGCATGGGTGATATCTAGTGATTCATAGTTGCCAAAAGTTTGCAAGGGTGTGCCAATCGATGTGTAGAACACCAAGCCGTTTCTTCTGACATGACCTACATATAAGGCATTTTTGCAGACTTTACTTAGATATACTTAGAAGACAAGCAAAACAAAGTCCATTCTTCTTTAATAATTCAGTTTTATCCTTATGGGAAATTCTTGCCATCTGCTGGCAAGATTCTATTGCATGGTCTCCTGAACAGAAAAGGCAAAGTTTGTTCAATGCAGCCTTTATATAATCTCAATCGCAGTTTTAGTGTTTCATTCTTACTTAAGCATTCAAACATAACATAATTTCAGCTCAAGTTGATGGTTTATGTTTAATCGTACATCAAGCAGAAAACAGCTCGTAAGGAATTCGCCAGCTACTTGTGAAACAGAGAATTCTGAGTGGATGCCCTTCTGTCCTAGAGCTTAAAATGAAAGAAATCTGATTTTTCTCAGCAAGGTAACTTCAATATAATTCTAAGAGTATTTTTAGATGAAATGTTGTTACAAGTTTAATTTCTGACACCAGTACCCTGAAAGAGTAGAAAAAGTCCATCAGATGCATGCAATTTCTCAAAACAATCTCAATTTTGTATTTTATGTAGGAATTCAAGGATTCAAGATTGCAAAAATGGAAAGGAAGCAAAAGAGCAAACAGATCTCAACATAGATTCAGTAGGTTAAATGAGGTACAACTCAAATCTCTACTAGATGAACATGCTCTAAAAACTGTTTCCAGCATCTTTCCCAGTTCTGCCACTTTCTCTCCGTGTCAGGAATAATAGAGGTATGTAGACGTGTCCTCTTCTGGTATACCCAGACAGTTGTAATTAAATAATCATCAAAACAACATATTTAGAAAACAATTACCTTCTTAGATAACACATATTTATCAATTTGTTACGTGTGTTCATGTAACAAATTAGGTTACAAAGCAAACTGAACAAAAGCATCCATTAAATAAATATAATGTATGTATCTAAGAAATTTACTATTTTAGCAATTCATAATTGCATAATTAAGTCATTTTGTTTGTCAACCAAAATTTAATTGCAACCTAAATGGCTCCAAAATACTGGCACAGAGTATCAGTGCTTTCAAAACAAGCCCAAATATAGGCATTTTGGTTTTACGTAACCGGTTGCAGGAAAATCCAAATGTGATCCACACAATGCGAAAATAATATGGGTTACATCTTCCATTGCGATCACCCTGTTGTACTCTGTAAATTCTATTTATCTCTTTACCAATGAGTACAAAACATGCAGCAAGGAGCGGGAGTCTGCTTGTTTGTTTTCTTTTTTTCACAGTTAAAGTGGAATTTGTAAGATATGATGGAAACATCGAACGTTAAGCGAACATCGAGGTTGCTGTCCCAGCCAAACCGTGTAATGGTCTCTGTAACCTTTCAAACACAATTTCACAAAAGAATGCTCTGTTTGTTCAGCAAGCCAAAACAAATCTAATTACGAATAGTCTGAAACGACTTGACCTTTATTTGTAAGTTGCTACAGTTTTCTTGGGTTTAAGCCATTTTATTTTATCTTTACAGCCGGGTGTTTTTTTTTTTCTGTGAGTTTTGTGACAAACAATTTAGTATCATTTATCTATAGCAGTTTATAAGGTGTGGCTGAAATTGCTCCTTTTATACAGCAAATTTGTAATATTTCTGTCATTTTTTTCATTTTAGAACAAAATGGCTTTATTGTGTTATCGGTAAAGCAGTATACTACACTATAATGTTATGATGTGGTTTTGAAGTGTGATTTTGAATCACATTTCAGGACATCCGTTCAAAGGATGAAGATGACATAGTGGTATATTAACAAGTGCCTTTTATTTAAACAGGACAATTTAGAACATTGAGCTCTGGGGTAGCCACTCTCATATTCTCTCAGCACATTCTTTCCTTAACAGCTCGCCCAAAAACCCCTGCATGCCACTACTGGATGGTCATATTCAAACTTCCAGAAGCCTTCAGGGCAGAGATTATGCATTATTTCTGGCTCACCACTGGTACGAGACCTTATGGAAACAACAATGGTGAGTCTGCTAATTAGGGTGGCCTGTCTTGTAGCACAGCACGACACATCGACACGTACACATACCCATAGACTGAAAAAGAACCTGGCAATATTAGATGCTTATTTACATTTTTATTGTTCTTTACAGGCTTACGAGCTTAGATGCTAACTAGCCTTACTGCCATTAAAAAAATATTTCCTTAGGCATTTTTAATGATATAATATATATGGTACAGATACACACACAGGGTGGGTCAGAAGTAGGTATAAAGTTTTTATTTTACAGTACTGATTGGGCTATGGAAAGGTATTGTCAAGGTAGCTAAAGTGTGTCGCAGTGTCAGGGACAGTCTCCAGGAATGTATCAACATTGACGGAGGGCATTTCAAACACAAAAAATATAGACTACCTAAGCCCAGTCTGTGCCACTGAGGCTCTGGGTGTCTCCCATTCCACCCAAGACCTGACAGGGATATCACATGACTACCTGGGCAGCGGTGGAAGGCGTCTCAAGCACCCCGCGCATTCGCAGATATGTATACAGACTCCAGGTGTACTGGGAGTGTTTTAGAGGGAATACAAGATAGACCACGAGCAGTGAGATGTGCTGCAGGGATGCACTTTGAACCCAGGAGAGAGTCAGGCACGGCCTACTGTGGCGAGTCAGGATTAAATACAAGGGAAGTCGGAGTGAGTGCAGAGAGGTATGCTGTGGACTGCAGGGAGTCAAGCAGAGTGCCGGATGTACTAGCATGAAATGTACAGCATGTATTGGGTGCACCTCCGTAACTCAGGTGCACCGTACTGGATGTCCGGCTGAGTCGGGCCTGGAATTTTCAAGGTACTGTGAGCACTGGGGTGAAACAGGTTAGTGTATGGGGACTCCAAGTGTAAAGGAATCAATCACTTCACTCATAAACTGGTCACAGTCGAACGAGTAAATGCACCGGTCAGGGATGTACGGATCGTGCCGCGGATATGCCTCAGTTAGCACTGTGGTCACGCTTGCTATTAATATCCATTTTTCATTTTCACTGCCGTTCACAGCCATTCACTTAGAGTTGGAAGTGCAACTGACCCCTGCTGGACGTACCGTCTCATGCACAACATGCCTCCCTGGGACTGAGCCTGTGCCCAGCACGGTAAAAGATGTAAATAAAGATATATTTTAATATTGGCATATTTACTTCCATTAGGACTGCAGATTTGCAGCGGCGTGTGATTTTCCTCTTTGCACACCCCATGATGCCGTGCACAGTACAGTAATCTATTATAACACAGCATGACAGTGACGCTGTGTGTCGTGCCACGAATTCAACTTTTCTTTTGCATTTTTCTACCCTCTTCACCAGACACTCTGAAAGCATGACATTCCGCAGATGCCTGTTGCGACACTGGCAACTGAGCCACGCTCTCCAGCGCAGAAGCTCCTGACTGATGGGATGGTCTTTAATGTGACCTGAATTCAAATTATTAATTAACATAAAGGTAAACAAAGATGGCTTGTTTTTTTTTCTTATCTTGACAATAACTAGCAATAAAAATATAACGATTATCTTGTTTGATTATTTGGAGAAACATAAAAGCCGTCTTAGTCAGTCAGAGGCTATGCCAGTCCGGAGGTAATTAGTAGATAGCTATTGAATGGCAGAGAAAGACTTTCTCACACTGTGCAAAATGACACTTGGCACAAAAGCTAAACATCCATCGAAGAGGCAGCTGCTGAAGATCTAGTGAAGCCTCCACCCCTCGTCTAGCACAGCCACCCAGATCAGGAATGCTGAACCACCTGTAAAAAGCAGTCACCACACTCCATGGTCAGTTAAGCAAAAATGTTCACAGTTACTAAATTACCCGTAGGTGTGCATGTGTGAGTGAATGGTGTGTTAGTGTGCCCTGCGTTGGGTTGGTGCCCCATCCTGTGTTGTTCTCTGCCTTGCGTGTGTGAGTGAATGGTGTGTTAGTGTGCCCTGCGTTGGGTTGGTGCCCCATCCTGTGTTGTTCTCTGCCTTGCGTGTGTGAGTGAATGGTGTGTTAGTGTGCCCTACGT
>JAODJX010000002.1:4247073-4264352 GCA_026776945.1 Isichthys henryi
TCGTGCCCATTGCTTCCGGGATAGGCTCCGGACCCCCACGACCCAGTAGGATAAGCGGTTTGGAAAATGGATGGATGAATTATACTGTAATGATGATGATAAACAGAATTCAAGAAGGATGAATGCATTACACATATGTTTGATGAACTGGACGAAGGCCACCACGACAGTCACGGCTCGAAGCAGCCCAGAACCACATAATCTGCAGATGTTCCAGTAGCACATGAGCAGCCCACGGCAAAACCTGCATTGTTGATGCCCCAGTGAGATGCGAGACTTGAGTCTAATAACATAAAAGACAGGGGAGCGCTGAAACTACTCTACAATTCTGGATTAAGGTAACGCTGTTCATATTTATTAATTTATTCGAACTGAATTAGGGTCTATGTGTTTGTGTTTGGGTGAGTGTGTATTATTTTACGTGAAAAAGAATATAAAATAAGTTCAGCCACTCGTCTCATTCATTGCTTTTCTTTTCATGGTGGCTTCAATTAACCCCTTCTCTCTGAATTGCTCGCTCTCCACCCTCTTGTTTACCTCAATTAGTGATGCGATCGTTTTACCTCCCCACTGAAAAGATGAAACATCCCACAGATGGTGACGTTCGGTTCTTCCGTTGCAAACGGTTAGTCTTTTTGAAAACTGTTGCATTTTGATTTCATTTGCACAGCAGGCACTTAAAGAATAAATTAATTGTTTTAAAATTTTACACATTGACCCACTTGCATAACTATACCTTTACAGAAGAGTTTGGTACCTTGCCTAAAAGTGCAATAGAAAAGTCTCTCGTGAAATGTAAATGAAAACCTTCTTGTCCAGTTTCCAATTTCTATGCTTCAGAGCAAGCAGGTTGCAGTATTTTTCTGGCTAATTTAACTTCTCCTTATCGTCCAAGGGTGCAACAGCAGTTTTCCTAGGGAGATACTAAGCTGTAGTTTCCTATTAATGTCTAGGGGAACAACAAGTATATCCTTTGAGAGATTTAAAAAGCAGTAAGCGGAAGTTTCCCATCAACATCCAAGGGTATAAGAACAGGTCAATGCTATGCCTCACATTCTGATGGACATGGCAGGACGGGCAAGCTGTGTAAGTGCAGCCTCTCTAACTGATGTCGTCTCTCATCACTTAGAAGAAATCACCCTGCTTTGACATTTGAGCAGCAGGGTAGAAGATTAGTTGAGCTGGTGTCCCAGAGTGCCAAAGGCCGGGGGTAAGTGATGCTAAAACTGGGCAGCCTGCAGCACACACATCCCAGCAGAAACGGCTGGGTATGTCATCTCCGGTCACCAATCACACATAAAGGGGAGGAAGCATTCACTGCCCTACTTGGCATATGCAGCCTTTGCCCTTAAAGCACCACATAAGCATCACTCATGTCACCTCACATTCATGGCCACAAACCCGTTCCATGGCCTCGCCCTGCTCACTCACGTACACGTGTGCCGTCGGAGGCATTTTTCCGTAATTAAACATTTTTGCCTTTGTACATGCAAATCGGCTCTCAGAACTTCGGCTGGTTGATACCGTATAAAGTAACTGAAGGGAGACCTCTTAAACAATGCTCCATTATTTATATTTCAAATAAAATGTGAAAGGAAAATTCACAATAACACAAAATAATGTAGTAAAATAGTCAGAGACAATCTTGCTCTCTAGCAAGAGCTCATCCTTCTTTTTCAAGAAAATGAACAAAAGTAGAAAAAAAAAAATCAAAGGATGTATATTGTTCTCTGCCACTACAATGGCGAAACAATCGCATTGTATTGAAAACATTGCATGGACTTACATTAAATAAAGACAGGGAGGGTGGTGAACAGAGTCAGGTGACGTGAGAATGGGAGACAAAATTGGGGGCGGGGAATGGATACGGGGTTAACAAAAACAAAATATTCCCATTTTAGTGACATGCAGGAAGGATAAAGAACAACAGGTGCCCGGTCACAGAACAGACATCAAAGTGCAGCTACATTCTCAAGGTGAAAGAAACAAATATTTCATCTTAAATGACAATTGGGGGATAGAAAAGGTGAGTTGAAAAAGCAGGCCCATCACCTGAGTTCACCTCTCCCTACAATATTCAAACCTTCTCATTTTAAAAACATTTTTAATACAAACGCACATATGTCACAATCCCACATCACTCATACAAACAATGTCACACACATGGGCACTTCATGATTACACACTCATGTCCAGTGTCACTCCTGTGTAATCTCTCTTTCAATTGGCCACATGTCATTGCATTAATTGGTCCAAGTCTATTGCAGAGATTCTGGAATGTGACCTTGGAATATTGTGGATAAAGAGAACATTAGTGTTAGGAGTGCCATTCACAAATGGAACTGAGAAGGTCATTTGTGCTGTTCTCACATCCCTTCCCTCCCCTATTGTACAAATCTCTCGCCACACAAGGCAAACACTTTGTCAAGTGATCTGCTCGATATCTCAGCAAAACCCAACCATTTACTGCCACAGCTATCCATCAGTGTATCGGCGCCAGGAGGTCAGCGTCTGCATTTAGCACATCTTAGCACCCTACCGGTTTCCATTGACCCACAAAAGCAGACCGAAGGAACCTGACTAACATTTTATTATCTCTGAGGTTTGGACTCTGAAATTCATTGATGAATATTGTGAAGTTTTGTGAATAGCATCCTGTTTGCCTTTAGCTTGTGTTTGTATATTTTCCTGGGGAACAAAGCTGTTTTTTGTTTTTTTGAAATTCTGTGATTCATGATGTAGAATAAATTTTGTAATTCCCACATTTTCTTACAGGTAAATTTTTTATTATATTTTGGCCGTATTTAGCAGTCATGGTTATAAATGACAGTCATGGTCATTACATGGACCCTGTCACTAATACCGCAGGGTTTGTTGAATAATTGCTGATGCTGATACCATGTTGATGATATCCCTAGAGTTGGGGTCCCCAACTTTGTGTCTGAGGACTAGTTTACATGCTACAAAAATATATGTGCAATCCTGATGGGTCGATAAAACTTGCCAAGTGTGGGGAGAAGTTCACCAATGATAAAAAAATGTCCTGCATCTATTTTCATGGATCAATATGGGACACAGAATTTTATTTTTCAATGTGGTACGGTCCTGTGATATAAGGGATGGGTGGCAACTCTACCCCCAGCCTTCGGCAGCTTGGTGGAATATTGGCTGGTCCTGCTGAGCAGGGGTTGGGAAGCCATACACTACAAGACATGTTGTTGGTTGACTTGGTTTGTCAGGAAGGAGATCAGGCTGCTGACAATCCAAGATGATAATTGCTGGAATAATTCATCAGCAGGAAGACCGTGTTCCTGATATCACTGTGTGGATGACGGTCGCAGTGAATAGCTGTCAGCAGGGAGATCATGTCACTGATACCTCAGGGAGGATGACGGATTTAGGGGGGGATGCTCAGAGGGCTAGTGAGTCATTAGTCCCGTTGATGGCAAGGCGGGTCAAACACTTACCCTGCAGTTCTGCCATTTCCAGAGTCGTGGTGAGCACAGATGGTGTTTAATGGACTCATCAAAAGCTATTGATTGGTGTGAAGTGGGACAGAGGTGTTGCTTTTTTAACCATTCCAATCAATACGAGATAGGGCTTGCCATAGGGTCTGTGGACTTCACAGGAAATACAGCTCAGAATGTGACAGAAGAAACCATTCATTAATTACAACACCTATTTCACCACATGTCTATGCTCTATTGTAGTGAGGAACATACTAGCTTGTCAGCGAATGTCTTCTGTACTGTGTCTGTTTTTGGTGCTGATGCAGTTGATTTTATTAATTATTATTTTATTATTATTATTTTAAAATTTGAATTTGCTCAAAGAAGTGCACTTCCACCATTTTCTTCCGCAAGAATGACCCCAAGGAAGAGTACAACACTGGAAATAGCTTACCAGGTGATGGAAAGTGTACGAGAACAAAATGGACTCTACTGTCATCAAAAATAGCAGAGACAGACTTGTGGTAAATTACATGCAGCTGTCTTACAAGGCGTATTTTTCATGCTGCGTGAAATATGTGCAAATTCAACGAAAAAATGAATGTTTTGATCAGTGCACGACCATCTTGAGTGGGAACATATAGCAACATAAAGGCTTTTTGAGACAGTTAGCTGGAATATGGATCAGCCCGTCGGGGGATGGATAGAATTGGGAACCGAGGACTGATGCGGTATTGTGGCCCAGCCAGAACCCCCTGTGGCAAAGGCTGACTTTTTGCCCCTTTGTCTGGGGACTGGTCCAACTCCCCCAGACCACAGAAGGCTTCTACTCCCATACATGAAATGGAGGCAGCTGGAGCCACAGGCGATACATCTGTGGGCAAATCCCCTTTCAGAAAGACACAGAATTAAGCCCTAGCAAGAATGCCTGATCCAAGCCTTGAGCTTCACCCCCCCTCCCACCCCGTGCCTGTCTTGAGGATCCTGATGTGGGTGGTAATCTTTCTTGACAGTAAGTGCCTGTCTGTTCTCATACTTGCTATGAAGGTTTGCAACTAGCTACAGTTTTGCCATTCCTTCATCACGTCACTAACACAATTAACAGCAATCCTGATAATTAACTTATAGTTTTGTTTGGGTGCAATGAAATATGGTGTTTTTTTTCCTTTTACAAGAAAAACAGCAACAACAATTTTTTTCCCATTTTGGAAAAAGACTCCATATATGCTTTTAAAAGTTTTTTAGTGGTAAGTTACTACTAAATGAGATTATAAACTAGAGTCTGGATGGACTGCACTGTTGAACTTGTGAGGGGGACAACGGGAAGGTCAAGTATGCTGCCGCAGATGCTTAATTGGAGTTGGCTGCCATTTCTGGATATGTCTTGCCCTTAGTTTGATGGAGGAATACTCAGATGCAGCATACACTCGACGGCATCATATGTAATGGTATGTGTCCATGCAAAGCATGCACTCTCAGCATATATATCAAAAAGTGCTAGACCGGTACTGAAAGACAGGGAAAGCATTACTGAAGAGGCAATCGTTACCAAGCAACCGTAGAAATAGCGTTGCTACTTGGAGCAACGCCTACCCTCAGCAATCCTGGGAAATATCAGAGATACCAATGGAGTCAAAGCATAGTCTGAAATTAAATATCAATTATTTCTTTGTGGTTTAACTGGCAGATAATATTTAAAGTATGAACATATTTACAGTCATGTCTTCGAATTAACCCTCAACAGAATGTAACTGCAAAGTTTTATTATGCAGCCAGTCAACCTTCAACCTACAATAAAAGAATGGATCATAATGAAACAGTTTTGTCATTAACAGTTCTATGATTGCCTACGTAAAGAGAATTAAAAATGATATACCGCTTTCTCCTCATCTCACTTATCTCTTCTACCGCACCACGGTCCCTTCCCCAGAACTCACTACTAGGTCAGTTTTTAAATTGCTTTATAGCTGTGAGTTGCCAGCACTGTGATTCCTTGGGGTCCATCAAACCGGTCAGAGAGACGGCTTCCCTTTCTAACCAAGAGCATTTTTACAATTTCAACCAAAGTCACACTCTGTGAAAAAGGACAACCGAGTTTTATTTTGTTACTGAACTGACCACTTATTCTCAGGATGTATAGGATGAAAGCAAATATATATCTTAACCTGTCCTGTCTCCTCGTAATCACAAAGCTTGCCTTCACTTTATTACCTTCATAACTATTATTGTTTTTTATATTTGCACTGTGTTTTGGGGGACCGTAAGGTGCCTATTATTTCTGACAGAAGCGCTATACATTCTTCATGTAATGCGTACTTTTATAGCGTAATTTTTTCTTAGAGAAAATTCTTTGATTTTGTGGTTCTAAATGCCTTTATGTAGTGAAACCAAAACCACTGCTTATAATCAGCAGATAATGTTTATCAAATCACATGGACACATAAAACGAGAAAGTGGTTTCAAACTGTTTTCCTGATAGGATCCAATACTTTTCTTGAAAATTAATTTTGAACTTTAATTCTAAATTCAATTTGATTCAATATGCTTTATTGGCATAAAAGCTTAAGATTTTTAAAAGAAAAAGCACTCATAAAATTTTAATAATAGGTTACAGTGATGAAATTGTATAAGAAATATGACAAATACAGCCTCTATTACAATCATTAACCTATAGTAGTCTAATGCCAGACACAGAAAATCAGCTTGTTACAGCAGTTTTATGTGTTTGCTGTAAGGGTGTGTAGCTGTGTTTCAGTTTGTTTTCTGATACCCACAAAGTTTTTACTTTTATTACCGTGCCCTATCGTCATATTGGTGTTGCACCTTATTTCATGCAATAGAACTAATTCATAATGCACTTAATGTTAAATGATGTTAAAACATTATAAAACACCCAGAAATCTCAAATGTCTAATATACAGCCATCTGGGTGACTTTTTTCCCCATAAAGACGTCAAAGTGCCCCTTCAAAGCTGCCCCAGTGCTGGCAAATTTATTGGTGCTATAGAATGAAAATCTGACTTTACTTCTGCATAGTTGAATAAGAAGCATTCTGTACATGGAACTGACATAATGTGAATCTCAAACACTCTTGTTCTTTCTTTCAAATGTAAATCCCACATATGTAAAAGAAGGTGGTAAAATGGGCCGACTCAAAAATCTTAACAATGGCCCCAAACATAACATATACTGTACTGTACCATCCCACTTTCAAACCCAAAGGAGCTGCACAATCTACAAAATACACTATATTGCCTAAAGTATTGGGACACCTACCTTTACACACACATGAACTTTAATGGAATCCCATTCTTAATACATAGGCTTTAATGTGGAGTTGGCCACCCCCTATTCAGCTATAACAGCTGCAGATCTTCTGGGAAGGCTGCCCACAAGGCTTAAGAGTGTGTTTATGGGAATTTTTGACCATTCTTCCAGTAGAGCATATGTGAGGTCATGCTTGATGTTGGACGAGAAGGCCTGGCTCACAGTCTCCACTCTAATTCATCCGAAAGGTGTTCTGTCGGGTTGAGGTCAGGGCTCTGTGCAGGCTAGTCAAGTTCCTCCGTACCAGACTCCCTCATCCATGTCTTTATCGACCTTGCTCTGTGCACTGGTGCGCAATCATGTTGGAACAGGAAGGGGCCATCCCCAAACTGTGCCCACAAAGCTGCGAGCATGAAATTGTCCAAAATGGTTTTGAATGCTGCAACATTAAGAGTTCCTTTCACTGGAACTAAGGGGCCAAGCCCAGCCCCTGAAAAACAACCCCACACCATAATCAAACCTCCATCAAGCTTTACACTTAGCACAATGAAGTCAGGCAAGTACCGTTCTCCTGGCAACCTCCAAACCAAGACTCATCTATCGGATTGCCAGACAGAGAAGCGTGATTCGTCACTCCAGAGAATAAGTCTCCACTACTCTGGAGTCCAGGGGCAGCGTGCTTTACACCACTGCATCTGACACTGTGCCTTGCACTTAGTGATGTAAGGCTTGGATGCAGCTACTTAGCCATGGAAATTCATTCCATGGCGTTCTCTATGTACTGTTCTTGAGCAATTTCTGAAGGCCACACAAATTTTGGAGGTCTGTAGCTATTGACTCTGGAAATAGTTGCCGATTTCTGCACACTGTGCGTCTCAGCATGCGTTGTCCCTGCTCTGTAATTTTGTGGCCTACCACTTTGTTGCTAACTTGCTCTTGTTCCCAACTGCTTCCACTCTGTTATAATACCACTCACAGTTCACTGTGGAATATTTAGTAGCAAGGAAATTTCACAAATGAGCTTATTGCACAGGTGGCATCCTATCATAGTACCCACACTTAAATTCACTGAGTTCTTGAGTGACCCATTCTTTTGCAAATGTTTGTAGAAGCAGTCTAAATGCCTTGGTGCTTGAATTTATACACCTACAGCTATGGAAGTGATTGGAATACCTGAGTTCAATGATTTGGAGGGGTGTCCCAGTTCCGTTTGCAATATAGCGTACCTTGTAGAATATTGTCTGCATGCTAACCCTTTCCTGGACCCTGACACTAATGCTAACGCTAGTCCTAACCCTAAACTTAACCCTAACGCTAATGGCAACCCTAACCCTACAGAGGGTAACAGAACTGACTGATATAAGCAGGCAGAATGGCCCACGCATCTTATCTCCCACAGAGGCCTTCACCTTTTTTATAGAAACAACTTGTAGTAAACAGTTTCTCTCTAACCTAACATCAATCCTAATCCTAATCTTAGCTCTAAGCTTAACCTAAGATTTACCCCAAAAAGCAACCCTAACCCAAGGTCTAACTCAAATAGCAACTCTTACCCTAAGACTAAACCTAATCATAATCCTATCCTTAACCCTAGTCTTAATGGAAAAGCTAATCCTAATTTTAACCCTTGTATCTACCAGGCAGACTCGACTTATCCACCTTTGTGAGCCTAAAGATCTTTGTTGGTTGCTCTGTAATTGACAGGATAATAATATTTGTTAGCAAAAAGCAAAATTTTTCCACTACTTTCCAGATATTTTGGACCTTGATTTGGCAAGGGTGGAAACTCATCATTGCCCAGGTGATGAGATTCTCCAGACCTCTCAGTATCTATCTGCTACCCAGGATAGATATTGTTGTGATGGCAAGGTCATCCATGAATGCTTTAATCTGGGTCTTCCGTGTACCATTCTAGGTGAGGGGACCTCTGCACTCTACTTCAGCTGATTTAACCACAACTGCAGTCGTGTCCTTCCCAAGCCAAAACCCATCAGATGTTGCCAAGCCAGTCATAACCATCAACCTGAAGTTGCTAGATTAGGTCCTCAATTTTACTGGAAACAGGGTGACAGTGTAGTACAAGGTCAACCCGTTTGACTGATATAGAATGTACGTGTTAGCCAGGTTAATCCACACGACCTCCAAGTCTCCTGTGTTTTCAAGGAGTTCTCTAATTAATTGCATCACTACACCCATATGCTCCAGGCAGCCAGGCACTTTGGGAACCCATCACATATTTTCTTAGATGTAGTTGTTCTTTAGGAGGAACTCTGGCAGCCTTCGATAAATGATACAAAAAAATATATTCCCATCTACAGTGAGTAGCGAGATGGTTTGAAATTTATTTATTTAGAGTTGTCTTCTTTGGGGATGCAATCACCCTCCGCACATTGTCACTACCCTGAAACTATGCCCCTGTGCCAAAGATGCTGTAGGAAATGTAGGCGCCATTTGTAGATGGTAATTCCTGAAACTTCTTCCAGCTGAGTTCCATCAGTTTGCACTCTACTGTGGAGATTGACGGATTGATAAGAGCTAGATGGAGTTCAAAGATAATTTTTCCTTTCAGGGTCACTCAAGATATCATGAAGAAGCTTGTCTATTGAGCACTGCATTCTGGACTGATCAATTTTGAGTCCTCTCTATTTCTTACAGACCTTTCGACAGACACATCTTACATTCATCATTGTTGGACCATTGGCATAGGATGATAACTATTGGCCCATCTTGATGAGGATCTCATCCTGCCCCCTTTTGGCCTACCCTGGAGGTATGGCTCTGAGAGACTTTCAGTAGCTTTTGCTGTCACCTCTATCACAGGTTATATGGCCCTCCACTTCACAGACCCCCATAATCCCCAGTAGAGTGAAAGCTCACCAGAGTGACTACCCAGCAAAGCCCAAAAAGACTACCTCAGTCGTTCACATTGAGTCCGCCAACCACTACTCTGGCACTTCTCCACCAATTCCTGATATTTACCTTGTCAGTAACTTTTAGGCAGGTCTAATTTACTGATATATTTTGTGGTATCAAAATTGTCTATAAACTAATCCATATAGGTTAAAGGAAATTAATTGGGTAGGGTGATTGCATTTAGTTAAGGTAATCAGTCCAAAGGTGAGAAGACCCATCTAGCTTAGGAATAACGATGGAAGGCCACACAAAATTTGTACAGACTGAGCTAAGAACTGCCAAATCTTAGTACACTAGCATTTGCAGTCTCCAAGACTACATATTTCATCAATAAATTTGTACTTTATTGTGCACCTCATGGTACAAGATGTAAAACCCACTACCAGTAAAGTTTGCTTGATTTGTCACTAAGAGGCATCTCCTCGCTCATCAAGCAATTCACTAACTGACCTATTCGTATTATAGGCACTCGCTCATTAAGTGAGGAGTATCTGTAGTTACCTGTACGTCATGCTGTAGTACATGAGTTTGTGAAGAAAGATATTGAAATATAGAATGGAAACATCCTTTCCTTCCATTTCAGACGGAAGACAGTGGGAATTCAAGTTCAAGCAAATTTCAGAATTCGCTAATTGGCACTAGCAAGAGGGATGTCTGTTCCTACACATCCACTTTTCCATCAATATTTGCTGGCACTAGAGTGCCAACGGAATTGCTCATGTTAGGTTTTTAGGAACAACGGCTACAGAATCAACACGAGAGTGATAAGTTTTATGCATAATGAAACGACATACCTGACAATTACTGGGAGTGGACAATGAAACTGAAACACCTGATGAATAGTGTTTGAGGTTTCTCGCCTATATAATTGCAGCTTGGTGGCTAATCTTCACTGATTACACATTCCATCAATGAGAGCAGAGTGTGAAGGCTGAATAAGCAGAGCAATAGCATAGCTGTACTTAAAATATTGCAATCCACACAACATAATAGGAGAGTTCAAAAGAGGATAAATTGTTGGTGAGTGTCTCGCTTGCACATGTTTGACCAGGACAGCAAATCTTTGTGGTGTATCAAGAGCCAAGGTATCCCGGGTAATTTCAGCATACAACCATGAAGGATGGACCACATCCAACAGGAGTAACTGTGGATGCAAGAGGATTCTGTAAGTTATGTCTGGGTACTAACCCAGATTGTACGCAAAAAAACATAAAATCACAGCTGCCCAACTCACTGTAGAATTAAATGCACACCCCGACTCTCCTGTTTCCACCAGAAGTTCATCACAATCTCCTCAGGGTCAATATTCATGCTTAGGCTGCTATAGCCAAACCTTTGGTCACTCATGCCAGTGCCAAAAGTCTGTTTCACTTGTGCTAGCAGCACAAATCTTAGGCTGTGGGCAATGTGAAGCACATTTTGTTTTCTGGTGAGTCCACCTTCACTATCTGGGAGAGTTAGGAATCCCCGAAGAGGTTTACCACCCAGATTGTTGCATACCCAGAGAGCAGCACAGGGCACCTCATTGCCAAGGATTACTGAACCATTCTGGAGGACCATGTTGAATGGTTCAATGGTTCAAACACTATACCCTGAAGATGATGGTGTGTACCAGGATGATAATAAACCAATGCACACCGCAAGACTGGTGACAGAGGGTGGGAGGGGAGGGCTCTGCGTTTGACCTGTGTGATGCTGTTTGTTGGTGTTTGGCCCTAGTGTGTTTGGACATACTGTTGCCGCTGGTACTTCTACTTGGTTGTCTTTATTGTATTATGCTCTCAAGTAGGAGAACTTTGTTACACACAGCTATATGTTCCAGGGATATACCCTGTAGGAAATGGGGGCCTTTATTTTGAGGGAGGGAGTTTTGTGCTTGTGTTTTGGTTAATTAGGGAGGTAGTAGTAGGTTTGTGTTCTTTTCTTTCCATGTTTGTTTTGGAGGTAGGTTAGTTAGTGGCTTATTTTGTTTCATTTAACATTTGAGGTTCTGTTTGTTGTTTTGGCCACATCCCTTTTCTGATGTCTATGGGTCAAATAAATTATGAGACACTTTAAGCTGTGTGTTGATCTCATCTTTTGGGTCTGGATGTATCCAGGTTTATGTGTGGCCCTTTTGAGCCAAGGTCGCCACATGAACATAAAAGTGAAGCTGAACATCTCCCACTGCCTGCATTGTTACTAGATCTGAATATTATTGACCCACTTTGGGGTGTTTTGGAAGAGGGAGTCAGGAAATGTTTTCCTCCACCATCACGTAGTGACATGGCCGCTGTTTTGCAAGAAAAAAAATCCTCAAAATCCCGCTTGCCACTGTGCAGGACTTGTATCTGTCATTCCCATAATGACAAAAAAGGAGGCCCTAAACCATAGTAATAAATTATTGTGGTCAAAAAACAGGTGTTTAAGTTTCATTATCCAAGCCCCCAGGGGCGGCATGCTGGTGCAGTGGTTAGCACTGTTGCCTCACACCTGTGGGACCCTGTGGGACCCAGTCTCCGCCTGGGTCACGTGTGTGTAGTTTGCATGTTCTCTCCATGTCGTCATGGGGTTTCCTCTGGGTGCTCTGGTTTGTCTGAGTGAATGGTGTGTGAGTGTGCCCTGTGATGGGCTGGTCCCGCATCCTGGGTTGTTCCCTGCCTCGTGCCCTTTGCTTCTGGGATAGGCTACGGACCCCCTGTGACCAAGTAGGTTAAGCGGTTTGGAAAAAAGATGGATGATATTACTGATATGAGGCTCTAAAAATTTGGCGGAGAGTACAGGCAACCTTTTCTCCTAGCTGAAACTGACGGAACAAATCGATATTTCATCTGCGTCTGGGCGGACAATACATGCTCCCTTGCTAGAGATCGAGGTTTATGCAGCATATCCCTGAAAGTAACCACATAAGTTAAACCATTGTGAGGATGCTCACCCTCGGATAAAAACTTTTAATGAAAAGCTTTCAGTAGGCCCCTGATAGAATACTCGAAAACTGTAGTTTAGTTGGATTAAAACTAAGGAATTCTTGTACCGATTCCGAAGCAGCAGTACAAATAGAATGTTCCGATCCCACTCATGTCTCCATGCAACATTTCCGGGTTGAAACTCTTGAGGTTATGTATTGAAGTTTGAAGTTTAGTGTTTAAGCTTTTAACTGTTCAAAACTTGCCCAAAAACATTGGTTAAGAAATTTGAGCTTTGGAGCCTGTTAACACAATGGTATTAACATGCATCCTGGGTGATCCGATCACAAGAGGACAGCGAACAGATTGAAAATGCATCAAGATCTATTCACTCAAACCACATTCGGAGGTGATCTGTTATGCATTTGGCCACATGCAAATTCCATACACGTGACCCAGGCGGAGACTTATAGCAGTGTGAACACGAATGTGTCCTGGGTCACATAGAAGAACTGTGACATCCTCATGTGGGTGTAAGTACATATGTACGTATTAAATACACAAATGGTATTTGACATATGATTTATGTTAGAGTGGACCATTGTATACTAACCTGCGTTGTGAGCAACAACGCATTGCTTTTCTCTACAACATCAAGAAATGATTTTCAACCTGCTGGGAAGTTTAATACCAGGCTGCCCGACCCCTCCGCATAGAAACGTTAAGTGTGCATCGTTAATGTTCCGCGCAAATTCAGGAAAAATAAATTGTGAAAGAAGTGTTTTATTAACGATGTTTTGAAATAGTACATGCATAGAACGTGAATTTAATGCGCACTTTGATCAAGCTTCCTTATTCATGTCAAAGCTGTTCCATGCTTTATTAATATTGGTGAAACATGCCGGTAACAATTACATGAACGCAAAATTAAAGCATGTAGGTAAGAATGTGCGTTCAACAGCCTAGGTAATGGATATGCTAATAGAAACAGGTAATGATAGTGTAATCGTTTATATAGTTTTATAGTGGGCTGTCCGGGGGCTTGAACTCCCAGTCAGAAATTAAGTCCCACTCCAGTCTTGACTAGTTTGCCTCTTTTACCTAACTTGCTCCAAGTCAGACATAATTCAATGTATCAGGCAAAACAACAAAGTTCTTCGTTGAAATATTCACAAATTTTGAGCTTCATTGGTTTTGATTAAAAGCCGAAATATTATCACATGGCAACCGATGTAATTCATTAGAGACTGAACCCTTTGCCCTTGAATAGAAAATTATTAACCTAAGTGCTGAAAGACCTTTTTAACACGTACATTTCCATCGTGTTGACGTGGTATAAAAATATATACAACATGAAAAATAAATAGTGAAATATAGTTTGAATTATTTAGCAAATCACATTTGCATCATGTAAAATATTTTATAACGACTGTCAAATTAAAATCATAAAGTTATTATGAAATATAATACCCTTTATGGAATTATTTAAAAATAAGAGGAGACATTGTTTATTTTAACAAAAATATGTATTCATGTATTTATTTATAGATATATTTATTCAATTTTGAGTATTATGGTTTGGTTACCCTGGAATGAGCCAATAGCTTTAGATTACTTCTTCTCCAACTTTTAATGTTCATCATATTCTGCATATGGAAGTGATTTATGTACTTATTTAAAGATGCAGGAAAGTGAGATCCGATAAAAAGCAGTCAGTGGAGACACATGTGGAGACGCATATATATATATATATATATATATTTATATATTTATTTTATTTTTTTTCTGCCTACCACTAGCCCCCCTCTTTGGAGGACAACTTACAAAGTTACAGTGTAAAGATATTCAATCATCTATAGTCAGACCAAAGTCACCCGCCCTACTACCATAATTATACAAAAATAAATAAATAAGATCAATTAATTAATTAATTAATTTGAGAAAAGGGGGGGAGGACACAGAAACAACAATCATAACAGATATTAATCACCATGGGGAGATAGAAAATAAATAAATAAATAAATTTAAATAATAATAATAAAGGTGGTGTCATGCCCGGCTCGTACAATCCTCGTGTGTGCCACGCCCCCTCATTACCCACGTGTGCTTCCCTGAGCTTGCCCAGCTGTGTCCACTTATTTTTGCCTAGTCTGGTCTATTTCAGTCCCTGTCTTGCCTTAGTTTCTTGTCCGTCATTGATGTTGGTTAGTGTCAGTACTAGTCTTTTGGTCTGTTCTGTCCCGCTCCTTAATAAATCCCCCGTTTACCCCGAATTCCGCCTGCTTCCTGCCCGCTTGCCTGCCCGTGCGCAATACCCGCTCACGGTGAACTCTGACAGGTGGGATGGAGAAAACAAAATGTAGGGGAATACAGAATACAAACAACCATAAGAAACATAAAACTCATTAGAAGGAAATCAAACAGCAAAACATTAATAGCAGGCTAATGATGACAAGAATAAAAAATTATAACAACAATAATATCAACAGCAACATTATTAATAATAGTAATAATGTTACACTTTGGTATTATATATATGAAGCATACACACATGTGATCATACACATATACACGTATATTTCAATTTCATTGTCTATGACTTACTTTGAAAAGTAGTAATAATAATGATACCCCGCCGCCCCCACAACATAAGGGTCTACAGCCATGCGTTCCCGAGACATCCACCCGCCCAACCCGAGAGGAAGCCCGTGAGGGTCTAAGGGTGCGCCAACCCCCATACAAGGAGGCCCGCAGAGAGGGAACGGTCAGCGAGCCCCACCGAGGCAAGTGGGTCCTAGGCCGAAGGGCCCCGCCAACTACAAGAAGAGGCCAACCACACGAGCCAGGACCACCTGCATTCCCCGCATGATGGACCCTCCTCACGGTGGGCCCCCCGCCTACGCAGGGCCAGAAACAGAGAGTTAGGGGGGGCCCTCAGCCCCCACCGCTTCCCATCCCATGTTAGTGCAAAGTGTGTATGTATATGTGTGAGAGAGTTGTGTGTTTATGCATTAAAAGTAGTGGGTGCAGTTAGGGTGTGAGGGACTCCAATGCATATTAATGCCAGGTGTGACATATTTAGCGCTGTCCACTTGTGAATCACACTGGACGCATGTTAATACCAGGTGTGAAGAGGGCCTTGGTCTGTCTGTACCACTTAACTAAGGCAATGGTAACCTTCACATCAGTTATCCAACTCAAAGGTACAGCTTCAGGAAAGCAGGTCGTAGCGCACACCATTGTGACTGATTACTTGCCTTGGTGTTCAGAAGAAGCCCAACAAATTTCACCAAGACACACTCAAAAGGTTCACCAATCATAGGGTTACGGTGTAGAAAAGCAGGAGCTAAAACTTGGTTTGGTTTTCATGTATACTGGCATGTATGACATGTGCGCACACATTCTAACTACTTCCCGGTCTTATGGATGAAATTGTCTACTGCAAATACTACACAAGATTATTGAAGCATCGGAACTCAAATGAGCTAAGTACCTAGGCAATCAACACAACTGCTAATCAATCAAATCAATTAAATTAATCAAACAGTCATAAAAGTATAGATTGCCAATAGATGCTGCAAGGATGATGGCATAGAAACAGCAATTGCCACTGGAGTATTTATCTGGCTCCCCTGATAAGCAGAATCTCCACCCATTCCATTAATGGAAGCACACAGGGATTCGTCTGTGCCTATATCAGCATTGTAACTGGAAACCTCTAAACGGAACTGATACAATGAGAAGGAACAAGAACAAAAGAAAAATAATATTGTCACATAATATGCTACCTTGTCATAAAGAACATTTTAGAGGGCTACCCCCCCAAAAAAAAAACAGCCCCATTGATGCCAGTATTGTCATTTCCATTTACTTGGTTGCATTGAGATCCATGACAAAGTTTCTGTAAAGGTTCTCGACAAAACTCATGTAAATGTGATGTGTGAGATAATAAGTGCCCCATTCCTGTAAATCAACAAATATTAGTAACATTTTTGCAGTTCTTCATGGTTTAGGATTCCAAAACTCAGTTGTGAAAAACTGAACAAAAATTGTAGTCATTTCTGCTAAATGGACCATAATTAGGTGTTGAGAGCTTGGGGGCAATTACTTCTTCACACAGGTGACTTTGGGTGCAAATTATTCCGTTTCTGATTTATTTATTTGTTTGTTTATTTATTTGTTTTATTGATTGCTTGTTGACTGCATGAATGAAATGAACATTAAAATTTATTTAGATATATTTATATACATTTATTGCCCTGCAATAGGCTGGCCCCCCATCCTGGGTTGTTCCCTGCCTCGTGCCCATTGCTTCCGGGATAGGCTCCGGAGCCCCCGCGACCCAGTAAGGATAAGCGGGTTGGAAAATGGATGGATGGATGGATGGATGGATGGATGGATGGATGGATATATACATTTACTGTATCAAAGAACCATGTGTCACTTCACGTTCCACTTAATCTTATACAGTACACAATTTGATATCTACTGACAGTGGCTAAACATTCCATCTATTTTCCAACTGCTTTTCCTGTTCCGAGTCATGCGGAGGCCTGAGGCAGGCCCTGGATGCTATGCCAGCCCGTCACAGGGCAGATTTTCCTGTTCCGGGTCACACGGAGGCCTGAGGCAGGCCCTGGATACGATGCCAGCCCGTGACAGGGCAGATTTTCCTGTTCCGGGTCACGCGGAGGCCTGAGGCAGGCCCTGGATACGATGCCAGCCCGTGACAGGGCAGATTTTCCTGTTCCGGGTCACGCGGAGG
>JAODJX010000002.1:4264452-4275733 GCA_026776945.1 Isichthys henryi
CCTGAGGCAGGCCCTGGATACGATGCCAGCCCGTCACAGGGCAGATTCACACACAATTTATAGATGCCAATTAGCCAACCTACATGCTTTTGGTGGACTGCAGGTGAAAGCCTGAGCACCATGGAGTGAATGCGCAAACACAGAGAGCAGCCAGGGAATTCAAACCCTTAACCCTAGAGGTATCAAACTGTCATTCTCACTAAGCTACCGTCTAGACTAATGGGGCGGAAACAGGGCCGGATATACCTTTTCAGGGGCCTTAGGCAGGCTCGCCCCATCCCCCTCGCTAGGTTTCACTGAGCGGGGGGGGTGGGGGGGGATTTTTGTCTCCACCCCCCCGCCCCCCATTGTGCCGATGGAGCCTTAGGCAGTTACCTAGTTTGCCTCTGCCTAGATTCATGTGTGTGTGTTATGTGTTCAGCCCTGAACAGAAATCAAAAGACAGAATGTCAGTAATACTATAGAAAATGACTGATAGGGGTTAACATACTGGGCAGTAAAGTTACTTTGTCAAAAAGATACTAAGCTACTGTGATCCGGAGCAGGCAGGACAGGACACAGGAAAGGACACCAGCAGATTCGAAGGATGGCTCCCCCTGTACTGGGATTGAGTGTGATTCCGTCAGCACAGGAAGCTGTCCCAAAGAGATACGAAAATGACCCTTCCTTCGTACTTGAGGAAAATGAAAGTAGACTGAAGTCAGGCGGCACTGGATAGCAGGAAGTGTACTGAAGTAACAGCCTTCTTCTCCAGCTGTTTCTTCACACCTGGTCTGACATGTCATGTAGGAATAAGTGGCTTCGCCTGAACTTGGGCCTGAGGAAGAGGCAGTGTCTTTTTATTTAGTCCTCCTGTGTTTCCTTTTCTTTTTTTTATATCACCATCTACACAGTTTGTTTTTCAGGGGGCTGCCCCACTGAGTCAAGAACCTCTGAGTCTTTTGAGAAGAAACAGTTCATGTGCTTCCCTGAGATCATTGTTTTGCTTTATGCTCAAACCAGTAAAGGAACAATCTATAGCCAAACTTTTTTTAAGCAGAATTTCTTTGTTTTCTCGCTATGACTGGCTTATAACGCATTGTGCAGCAAATATCGGACTTATGATATTAAACTACACTTTAAACTTAGAGATAGACATTAACAAACAGTAATTGATAGTGATTTTTATCTGTTGGCACCCTAGATGTCTCCTTCTGTTAGCAGAACAAAGTTTGATGAATGTATGCTCTCTCAGCAGCTGGCTGAGGTACTGTACCTCTTAAAGAATCTCCTTGAATGAATCACTGGAAGTTAGGATACTGGACAACAGACACTACATTCTAGTGAAATGGACATTAGATTAAGGTTGCATGTAGTAACTGTTTTGGTTTAAAAACTGAAAGTATACCTGTTACTAAGTGAACAATTCAGTCAGGTTGGTATTACCAAAAGCTACATATTCAGTCTTGTGAAACTAAGCCAATCTATGCCTTTAATATGTCTCAACTACAGCGTTGAGGTGAGACATCGCAAAATCTTTGTATTCATAACTTTATTTACAAGTGAGTTAGCAGCTTTACATAGTGGTACACCCATTGGTAACACTGTACTAAAGGGGGAACACATACTGTAGTAGTACACTCTTACTTACTGGTCTATTGAAGTGTTAGTTATTTACTGTCCAGTATTCATTCATCATTAATCAATCATATCAGTTCATGCAGATTCCTGCAGGAGCTAAATTTGTTCATGATTTGTACTTGAGCAAATAATGAGATATTAAGTTACTTGTGCCCCCGCAAGTAAAGTGTTACCTTTTTTTTCCTGCCAATACTGAGTGTGAGGAGGTATCTGCCAGGCATAGGTGCTCGTCCGTGATGCTTCAGTGTCCCAGACTACCTGTGCACCTGCCCCCCTACTGACTAAGTGTTGAGGAGTAAGCGGTGCCCCCCTCTCCCCCCACACACACCTCTATTGTGTTGCTCATGAAGCGAGAAAGATTGCGTCTGCACCCCCACGGAATCGCGTGAACCTGCCGTCTTTTATAACCTCTACCTTGAAAGTGAGAATGCCCGGGAAACCTTATGTTTTGTTGTGGAGATCAGCAGGTTTTGTCGCCAGTCTAGTTAAATCAGCAAAACTGCTCGATCTATCTTTAAAACATAGCTGACTCCTGCAAATCATGCGGTGGCCTCTGCAGAACATCATTATCATCTCGCTGCACGGCTCCTACATTAAGCAATTAAATTTATTATACTTGACCACACAATTAGGGTTTTAACAGACCTCAGTATGATTTTGCTTTACAAGCAGTTTTACGTGACATATACACCAAATAGCTGTAACATTGAAACCGCTTCCCTAAAATTGTGTATGTCGCTCTCATGCTGCCAAAACAGCTCTGACCAGTTGAAGAATGGATTCCACATGACTTCTGAAGACGCCTTGTGGTATTTGGCACCAAGACGATAGCAGCAGATCCAAGGGCATAGGTTTAATTTCAACACTGGTAGGGATCAGATCAGCTGCAAACACCCACACCCCTTAAACACATACAGTATTCCTGCAATATTGATAGGGAAATGATTATACTCAATAGCATCCATACTCAAATCTACTCCCTTGAGCAAATCTTCTAAGTTCCATAAGTTGTGAGGTGGGGCCTCCATGGATCGGACCACTTTATCCAGCACATCCAACAGATGCTCCATCAGATTGAGATCAGGAGAATGTGGAAGCCAAGTGAGCACCATAAACTCTGTGTCATGTTCCTCAAACCATCCCTGAACAATTTTTGCAGTGGGGCAGGGCACATTATCCTGCTGAAAGAGTTCACTGCCATCAGGGAATACAGCTGCCATGAAGTGGTGTACTTGGTTTGCAACAATGTTTAGATAGGTGGTACGTGCCAAAGTAATATTAAAATCTGCCGGCTTGCCATCTTCCCATGATGCATCCTGGTACCATCTCTTCCCCAGATAAATGACGGACATGCACCTATCTGCACACATGATGTAACGCAAAATGTGACTCCTCAGACCAGGCCACCTTCTTCCATCGCTCGTCCGATCCTCCCGTGTGCCATGCCCACTCATTTACCTCGTGTGGAATCCCCAGTTATTTCAAGTCATGTTAATTAGTCTATTTAAGGGCTCATTAGAGTATGTTAACCCAGTCCAGTCATTGGCATCTTAATGTTGTATGGTGGTTGTTCGTTCCTGAATGTGTTTTCCTTTATTAAACCCCATATTCACCCATCCCCTGAAGTCCTGTTCCTGCTTCCCCAGTCCGTGCCCCTTGAGAACAAGACAGTCTAGCTCTGACCCTCTGCCCAATGTAGGTGGTGGACAAGGGTCAGCATAGACACTCTAACCAGTCTGCGGCTATGTAGCTGCATACGCAGCAAGCTGCAATACACAGTGCGCTCTGACACTTTCACAGCCAGAATTAATTTTTCCAGCAATCTGTGATACTGTATACCTGTCAGTATTATAGCTGATCAGCATATTGTTTCTTTTACCATCAGTATATCCAACACAAGAAAATACATTTCTTAAAGATTATGTCACAGCCGAAAACCATGCATTGTTTATAGATATGTAGACTATTTTTTTTTTTACTTTTTACAGTATATTTCCGATTCAACTTTCATTCATATATTCTTCCGTCATATCTGCATATTTCCAAAGAAATCTCGAACAAGACCAAGCCTAATCCAAATCACAATCTGAAGGGTCAGGCTCAAAAAAAAGGCAAACATTCAGGAAGCAGATCTCAAGTAATAGCCTCGGCAAATCAATGGTTCAGAAACGAGCTGGCTGAAAACCTTTCAAGGATTGTAATAAACCAAAGGTCCTTATATACCTTTAAGGTAATTAACAGTAACTCTGAGTGAGACACACAAATATATAATACTATATACAGTAGGATAAGCGGTTTGGAAAATGGATGGATCGATCGATGGATGGATATACAGCATGAAACATTCAGCCTTTACTGATGTCTTGGTTTCTTTATTTGGGTTTCCCCGTCATACTGAACTATATTTAACGTACAATCAACATCCACTAGTAAGATTTGGCTCCGTCCATCTTCACACAATGTTAACAATAGAAAAAAATAACAGTTAATACTTAATTTAAATCTTTACACAATAACGAATGAATGACAATTTGAATAGTTCTACAATATTGCTTCGGCATGGACAGTAATTCACTGAAAATTTGATGCAGTTGTTTTAAGAACCTCTTTCAAGTCCAGATGTGGTACGATCAATATGCATCCATATGGTTCTGCTGATCTTTGTCTGTAGCAGGTTAAACTGTGGCTGCATGTCAGAGTGAATCAAAACCTGACTCAACAAGATATCTGTATGTCTGCTCAGTATAACTGTGAAAGTTTTTATTCATTTGGGCAGCTGGATGTTTACTGAAGCAAATGAGATTAAGTATCCAGATGCCTCAGCCAATGGGGATTGAAACTGGTCGTAAGTCCAGCCCCTTAAGCGTAGACATCATCATGCTCCAGCACTTCTCTCAAGGATAAGGAACCCTAAGCACTAGAACCAACAAGCCTCATCATTTTCTTTTAAGATTTGCTTACAGCATATATTACTTTATCCAAAATACCCCCAAAAAGAGGTTCTTGCTTTGTAGTTTTTAATTCCCCATAAAAATACAATCAATGTTAATTCCAGACTCAAACATGAAAGGGTCGAAAAGGAGGTAGTGGATTTAATATGATCTTACCCTCAAGGTAAACCTCAGAACTCGTATTGTGCCACAAAATTATCACCCATTTGTTCGTCAGCCAATGATGAGACATGGAACTTATATCTACCCAAAGGACTACAGAAACTAGACTTTGGGTGTGTGTCTTCTGCCAAAATGCAGGGCCTAAAAAACGGTTGTATTTGGATTTGAAATGAAAATGCGGATATATTGGTTTAACACTGCTTTATCAGCAGCAACTACAGAAACCCAAGATCTAATGTCAGACAAAACATAACATGAACCTGCTCGGTATTGTAATCAGTCGAGCTGTGTTTTAATTATAATTCTGCATTGGATTAAAATGTTAAAAAAGCGATGGGTTCAGTTTGTTCATTGTCAGCTCTTCACAGGGAAACATCTCTTGTTTAGATGGCTGCATTACATTTACATCCACACCTACAAGCAGTGGCGATGTCGAGTGATGTAATGAGGCAAACATTGTTCCATGCAGTGTGGGTGCTAAGGAACTAACTGCAAAAAAAAACACATGGAGAAGTAACTTGCTTCAAGGTTTCACTGACTTGTGCATACAGTTAAAACTAAATAATAAATAAATCATTTCCTTTGAGGAAATTGAACTACATAATGTTAATTTGCAAAGCAACATTTCTCCGGTTCCGTTTACATGACCGTCGTGATAAAACATAGCAAAGTAAGTGCAGTGCAGTGCTGATGTTGTGAATCATGTGACATGATGCAGAACATCATTAAGGTTTGCACAATGTCATAGATGCATGTTAGTAACATTTGGTTAAGGCTTTAATACATTAAGTGCTAGTTATTTAGACTTCGGGGGGAAGTAATTAAATTAAAGGGCAAAGGAATAACTTAAACTGTGAAGAAGAGGAGTAAGAGATGCAGTCTGGAGAAAGATCAGAAGCTTATTCCACCTTTGGGGCAGTATCAGAATAATAAAAAGTTCTGAAAGGGTGGTGCTTTAAGGTATCTGTGGCCTGCTAGTATGGAGCCAAGATTTTGTACTTCTTCTAGACTAAGACTGAAGGTTGTGATCAAGGGTATAAACACAGAAAATATGCAAAAAAATCGAGGAAAGAAATATAATTTGTGTGGGCAGAGAGGTTGGTGGGTGAAAGAGAGTTGAAGCTAAGACACCAGCTGTCTTTAATATCACCTCTGTCCACATAGCAATAATGAAGGTAACCAAACAGAATCCACTGAAAGAAGCCCACAGACTGAAACTGCCCAAGGCCTAATGACACAGTCTCAGCATGGCAGTATTCAATAAAGGCTAAGAAAAGTATTTAATAACACTCTTCCTGAGGTAATACAGGAACATATCCAATTTCACAGGTTGACTATACTTTAGGCTTAAAAATGGGGAACACCAGGCATGTTATTATTCTGGAGCATCTCCACTGACAACCATTGTCTACCATATGCTTTGTATGCTACTGTATATGTCAAAACTGCAAGTATAAAATAATTGCAATATTACAATGTGCAGCAGGGGGCGTAGCCATCACAGGTTGGTTGACCATTGACATGCACATTTTGCCTACTTCTTGTTCCCAATTATTATATGAGTTTTATCCCAGCAGTCACCCTAATGTTCAGCCCAGTCCAGTCCCTTTGACTTCCTGTGACCTAATAGTTTTTTACGTGTCATTATTCCGCCAGGCTTACAGCAAAACAGCTTTCTTTTGTTCTTATCCTTCTCTTTTGCGCCATTATTTCAGAATTCCTCGATGTTCTGAACGTGCATAGTTTCTTTACCTTCATTTAAAAGTCTGCATAGACCCTTTCAGAAACTTTTCACCCTCTGGCTTTTAAATTGTGAAGATAAGTACCTATGGCAGTTTGTCATTAATGACTTATTTGACATGTTCCTGTCATGTTACATGCATCAGCAGATGGCATTAGCAGAGATACATATCCTGGGCCTTAACATAGCCCTTTTAGTTATTTTGTCCGCCTGGATATCGCCATTAATAATAATTCTGTCTTGCTTTGAACATCAACAGGAGTCCCACGGTCCCTCAGCGCTCCCGCAGAAAGAAAATTGACAATACAAAAAGCTTACAGGATAATTACATTTTCTTGCAGTTATTCATATTGAATGCCCGTTGAGATAATGACTGCATTATGAAAGTTATTTTGTTTTATTAATCTGATAACTGATGCCCCTTCTTAGGTAGCATTGGTGTATAATTTTCTGAACCCAGTAAGGTTTCCCAGTTAAAGTTTTTATTGTAACAATATGTACTGTGGTCAAGATTCACATTATGCCTGTTTTTTTTGCCTTCCCAGAAGACCCTGTATTTACATTCAGCGACAGCGAAGCAGGGGCTCTGAACTGTTAGCAAATGCTTCTGCATACTAATGAATGCATCTTTTCAAGTCTAATATTGAGAACGCTTTCTATCAGGTGATATGAACAAATATCATTCACTGCAGAGGTAATTATGAAATGATTGAAGACAATTACTGGAAAACCTAAGCCTTTGCTCAAAAATAAATATTCCTCAAAGCAGAAAAGATTGATTGTGAAATGATTAGATGACAATATGGATTGCACATTCAGAGCTGGAGAAGCACATTGCGTGCTCCACAAAAACACTGACCCATCATCATATCGAGAGGATATTTTGTTTCATAGGGCTGTTTTTATAAGCAGGGGCGTGAGCACTTTTCCTACAGCAGTGTGCACAGAACCAAGCTGCACTTGGGGCCACAATAAGCAGGTGAGAGAAAGAATGAAATTCAGGGGAACGAGTAACCATTCATCAAACAATCTCCATCTTCCCATTATTTAACTCACCTTCCATACATTCAGTGCTGTTCAGTGGCAGGTACATGCATTGCAGTAATTAGTAATATTGCAATTATGTTTATACTGCATAAATTCAATCCATCCAACCTCTAACCACTTGTCCTCATCAAGATTGGAGAGGGGTATGGAGCCTACCCTAGGCAGGTAGTACAGAAGGTGGGGTACAACCTGGATGGGGTTCCATCCCATCACAGGACACATACACACACATTATGGGCAATTTGGACATATTAGGCTAACTAACCTCATTCCCTTCAACTGCAGAATGAAACTTCCACAACAAGGGGAAAACGTGCAAACTCTACACACACAGAAGAGAGGCAGGAATCAAACCCATATCCCTAGAGGTGTGAGCCAGCATGCAAATCCACATGCATAAAATATATAATTAAAAATAAAATATATTATTTACTCATGATACAGAACAACTAAGAACTAATAAGTTAAAAAAGTATTTATAACCTCATTTATAACGTTTATAACAAAAGTATAAATAAATACATGATAAACAACTGTTGTATTATTTTAAAACGGTCTATATTTAAAAGTCTATATTTATGCAAGAATTACAAGACCAGGAAGCATCATAATATCATTTCTGAATATTCAATGACTCAGCTAATTGGCTGTCAATATACCATCCAAAGAATCTCTGCATTACCTGACAAATGCATACCAAAGAAATAATTCCCTCCGGCATATTAAACCATATCCAAGCCAGTAATACTTTACAACAAAATTACATGAGTTAACCTGAACAAATATATTACTTAATATCTGTCTGCTATTAATATGTTTTAATTGCACTGACACGACTTAAACTGTATGTGCTTATTTAAAAATACCTTACAAATGGCTTAGGAGAAAGTTAGTTAATAGTGCATAAAAATGATGTCATTCTGTCAGTATATAAAAATCATCATGAAAAAAATATTCATCAAGGTAATTATTCCTAACACTATGATACCATCCTATGTCACTGGAACACATTATGTAAGAAACTGATTGGGTCAAAAGGGCAGCACAGCAGCTCATTAGATATTACTAGTACCTCAAACCTCAGCTTGCAGGTTCAAATCTCTCCTCTGATTGGCTGGAGTTTGCATACAGTTAGACTAACTGGCATTGGAATATTGCCTATAGTGCATTAGTGTCTATGTGCCATGTGATGGACTTGTAAACTATTGACAGTGAACCTCAATCTTGTGCTTTATGCTGTATAGGGGTGGCACAGTGGTTAGCACTGAAACCTCACATCTAGGACCTCGGTTCGAGTATCTGCCTTGGCTCCATATGTGTGGAGTTTGCATGTTCTCCCCGTGTCATTGTGGGGTTTCCTGCAGGTACTCTGCTTTTCCCCACAGTTCAAGAACATGCTGAGGTTGATTGGAGTTACCAATTTGCTGATGTGAGTGAGCCCTGCAATGGGTTTGGCGCCCCATCCTGGGTTGCCTCTGCCATGCGCCCGTATCCTCCAGGATAGGCTCCGGACTCCCCGTGACCCTGAATAGGTCAGCTTATCCTTCATATCAGCAGGAATTCGAGATACACTCATTTAAAAAAACACTGCTTCACTGAAATGAAGGAAATACAAAAGCATCATCTGCACAAATTTGCTGAATAGAGCCCAGTGTCTCTTCAATGAGGACGGGATGTAAGCATCATCGACTGCATTTTGCAAGCTTCATCACAATGTTTTTTTTTTTATGTTGCTTAGTGTTATTGACTAGTGTGGAAATACGTTATAATTTCTATCTGACAATTCTGTCTGGAGAAGCACTAACATTTAAAAACATTTTTTTTCTTAGGTAAGACTGAGAACACAATTTGCAAAAAAAAATGTTAGAGCTTGTTGTTACAGGAAGTTTTGCTTTTCTTTCACTTTTATTTATAAAAAATGCATGATATCAAAAAAGAAAAAAAAATTGCAGTTTAATTTTCTGCCTTTACTGTTGATGGGGTCATGGCAGTGTGTATCATAAACAGTTAAAACAGAAGCAAAATTTGCATTGAAAGTAGGATGAACTAACCACTTCAGAGATTTTGTATTAATCGTGCTTTGGTGAATTAGACTTTTATGATCACAAAAAAACAAAGAAAAATAAAACGAGTGACTGTCTTGTGGTGGAAACCGTTCCAAAGAGGCTTAGACAGCCAATTAAATACAGAGAGGCTTAACTGGAAGCACGACAAATGGCTGTTGATGAGAACTTTGTGAGCATAAAAGTGCAAATTTCACAAAAACAGAGAAGTGTTTATCCTGAAACTGCTCTATGCTTCTTGTTTGCAAATAACGAGATAAATGTTTCCGTATATCACAACTTTCAGCATGTATATAGTATTTGCATATATATATATATATATATATATAGTATTGGCTTATATCTTTATATATATATTGCATATATACTTACATATGCATTTCACATATGGAAAAGAGTTATATATATATATATATATATACACACACAATGGGCTCACCACCTGTAGGCCAAAGGGATATTGGGTGCAGTGTGAGTTGGGCAGTGGCCGAAGGGGGGCACCTTGGTGGTCCGATCTTCGGCTGCAGAAGCTCGCTCTAGGGACAAAGAATGTCACCTCTCTGGTGGGGAAGGAGCCAGAGCTGGTGCGTGAGATTATATAGATATAGTTGGGCTCACCTCAACACACAGCTTGGGCTCTGGAACCAGTCTCCTTGAGGGGGGTTGAACCTTCTTCCACTCCGGAGTTGCTCATGGGGAGAGGTGCCGAGCATGAGTGGGCATACTTATTGCCCCCTGGCTGGACGCCTGTACTTTGGGGTTTACCGCAGTGGACGAGAGGGTAGCCTCCCTTTGCTTTGCGCTTATGCGTGGATGAGATCCTCCCGGCGTTCCTCAAGGCTCTGGATGTTGCAGGGCTGTCCTGGTTGACATGCATCTGCAGCATCACGTGGACATCAGAGGCGGTGCTTCTGGATTGGCAGACCAGGGTGGTGCTCCCCCTCTTCAAGAAGAGGGATCGGAGGGTGTGTTTCAACTACAGGGGATCACACTACTCAGCCTCCCTGGTAAGGTCTATTCAGGATTGCTGGAGAGAAGAGTCTGTCGGATTGTCAAACATTGGATTCAGGAGGAGCAGTGTGGTTTTCGCCCTGGCTATGGAAGAGTGGACCAGCTCTATACTCTCAGTATGGTCCTGGACGGTGCAAAAGAGTTTGCCCACCCAGTGTACATGTGCTTTGTGGACTTGGAGAAGGCATTCGACTGCGTTCCTCAGGGACTCCTGTGGGGAGTGCTCCGGGAGTATGGGGTGCCGGGCTTCCTTATAAGGGTTTAGTCCTTATACAACCGATGTCAGAGCTTGGTCAGCATTGTCAGCAGTAAGTAAGACTCGTTTCTGGTGAGGGTTGGACTCCGCCAGGGCTGCCCTTTGTCACCGATTCTGTTCATAATTTTATGGACAGAATTTCTATGCGCAGCCTGGGCATTGAGGGTGTCTGGTTTGGTGGCCTCAGGATTAGGTCTCTGCTTTATGCAGATGATGTGGTTCTGTTGGCCTCATCAGACCGTCACCTTCGGCTCTCATTGGGACAGTTCACAGCCGAGCATGAAGCGGCAGGGATGAGAATCAGCACCTCCAAATCCGAGACCATGGTCCTCAGCCAGAAAAGGGTGGAGTGTTCTCTCCGGGTCGGGGAGGAGGTCCTTCCCCAAGTGGAGGAGTTTAAGTATCTCGGGGTCTTGTTCACGAGTGAGGG
>JAODJX010000002.1:4279912-4303750 GCA_026776945.1 Isichthys henryi
CCCCCCCCCCCCCCCCCCCCCCCCCCCCCCCCCCCCCCCCCCCCCCCCCCCCCCCCCCCCCCCCCCCCCCCCTCGGGCAACACTTTGTTCCTGTATGCATCTCTAATGATAGCTATTAGCATATGTTCCCATCGACCATTGAGAGATCACCAGCCCTTTCTATGGTAACCTTCCGAATGGGCATGTGACATCACATTCGACAATCTCCCGTCCAAGCTACCACATCACAGAACAAACATGGCTGCCTCCATGAACACGCTGCTGTGTGCTGTTGCTTTATTTTTTAGCAGTTTTGGAATAAGATTATTGTTTCTGAGAGACAAACAAACAAGAAACACAAACTAGTCAAACCACATTAAAAGCTTTATAAAATATTCCAGTACATTCATAGCGATGTTCTTTTTTCGACAGGCAAACAAACTACAAACAAACCAAAGACACTAATAAGTCTGGTAAGAATCTGATATTGCATGCTAGGATAATGTTTACGCTTACAATATGCTATTCTCTAAATCGAATACGTGCAATCACATTTATAACTATTAATACATTTAACAAAATAAACATTTTTAAAGATTTGTAAAATAGAATTACTGTTGAGTGTGTTAGCCGCCATGTTGAAATTACGTCACAGGGGAATCTCGGACAATAAAATTCTGTCCGACATCAATGTCATAAAAGAGGCGTGTTTCCGACGGGAATTGACACTTTTCATCCGAGTTCCGCCTTGGAGAGAAATAATCGAACGCACAAAAACAATTCTCCTGACCTGTTAAGAAATTGGCCTTTGTCTGTGGTGCTGGGTGACTGGTGATTAGCCCCCGCAAAGAATTCATTGTGTCCTTTAACACCTGAACACGGCCCATGGCTTTTATTGACACAACAGCTTGGAAGAGAAAGTCTTTGAATAGATTTAATAATCAGCCTCTTTTCTGGCCCTGGCATGTGTCAGGAAGCATTCTGTAAGACACGTAGACGAACCTGTTAGCGCCCTGCCATTAACAGCCGTGTGCTAACGACAAGCTGTGAACAGTAGGATTTAACAAAGAAAAACTTTTTTTAAAGAGGACAATGCTGCAATACTTTCAGGAAGTTTTTATAAAATCAAACGCAATTTAGTGTGGTCAGTATGGACTGGTCCGCATCAGCAACCCAAACAATAATAATATTTAATATCTTCTTAAAATCAGTGTTTCTGTGGTGTTTGTGACATCGAATCTGCCATTTCTCTAAACAGTGAATTGACATGTGGCACCTACAGGATTCATTGCTAATGTGAAGGATCACAATGCTTGGATAGGCAAAACACAAGATCAAAATACGTCAATGCTACAGGATTCAGAAAAAAAAATTACTCAGGAGAGATAATCAGAAAATGCAATATTAAAAAAGGGTGGAACTTTCATTCCTGTTTCCGTTGATGTTCAGGCAAAATTGCAATTTCCTCAGCAGCTGGTGCTCAGGCGCGACGTACATTTACTAAAGATTCCGGCACGTCGTGCGCAACGGAGCTGGAGGAATGTAAATTACCTCCCATTTCCTCAATGGGCCACACGTGCCCTCTTCTATTGCAGCTTGATTGATTCATGATCGTCACTGTCAGGTTATATCCAGACAAGCTGTTTACAATGTGTTCCTGTTGTGATTTAATTATTTTAAACTCTCTGCTGTATATATTGATTCCAAGTTGGTGTTTTGTGTCCCATCTGGTAATGGTCCTTTAATGTATGTGAAGGAAAAGAGAGAATGGTGCGTGTGCACGTGTCAGTCCCATGATCAGTCTCCTGAGCATTGCCCATGCAATCCACAATCTATCTCTGCTTGTAGTACGTTCACAGTCTGTTTTATTGTATAACATAGATCGCAAGCATCAAACATTACCTTACTGTTAACTAGTGTACAGAGGTAGACTTTACCATTAGGTAAGGTAGGCAGCACCCTGGAAAGTAGAAAGAATTTCCAGAAGTTAAATTTAAGGAAGTAACATAATACAACAATTCAAATTATAGCAGTATATCTGTTATTAGCAGTATTAGTGATAGTTTTCACTAAATTCGCCCCCCCGTCCTGGCTGTAATGGACTATTCTACTGTGGGACTTTGCACCGTCCAGCACCCGACCTGAGCCAGACAGACCCCAACAAAGTTTTGGGCTGGGTACGAGTCAGTTTATTACTTTCAATTTTGGGCTTGGTGTCAGGTCTGGTGCACGAGCGGGGAGCAGGGAAGCAGATCCAGCAGATGAGGATGGAAAAACAGGCTTTTATTAACAGATCGGGGAGCAGCACAAGACAAACGTTAATGACAGAACTCCGCATACAGACTCAGACGTGGACAGGATAAATCAAACTGACAGAAAACAGCTGGTCACAATAGGGGTAGCACACGTAGTTAATGAGGGGGCGTGGCACACACGAGGATCGTACGAGCAGGTCATGACACTTGGGTCCGGTTAGTTTATTATGCATAATTTTTTTCAAACATGCAAATCACTTTTTCCACTTGACGGGCCCTTTGCTTGTTTCTGCTCCATTTCACCCCCCAACATCCTTTCTCTCTCGTCTTCCAGCTACCTAGCAAGCATCCAACTAGAAATGCAAGAAATATGGCAAAAATCCGTAAATATCCATAAAAGATGTTTCCCAATTTCGGGTTCAGGTCAGGTTCAGGATTTGAATCTGCTAGTATTATTCTGGCTGGGTTGAGTTCAGTCTCAAGGTCTTGAGAACGGGCCGGGCTCAGGTTGCACCCCACATTTTAATTAGCATATTATTGATGTTCCATCTTTTTCAATTCTCTCACATTTCTCTTTTGGCTCCTAAATATCTCTCAAATGACCCATTTCGGGGGGCCCACCCATGTCAGCCTAGGGCCACCAGAGAACTTAGGCAGCTCCTGATAGGGTGGATTTGTTTCTAATGTGACAGGAGGCTCAGCGAGTTACAATACCTGTGATCAGAAGGTCAGCGGTTTGAATCTCAGACCTGGCAGACATTAGGCCACAATCGCTCCATGGAGGTATATTGGCGACCTCTGGGCTCAGACCCCAAGCTTTGTTCTCATCTGTATTTGTGGGGTTGCTTCGAAGAGGAGCAAAATGGGGCGTGTGAAAAGAAGCATTGCAATGTACCAGTACTGATACTTATACAAATGGCATCATTTGAAACGCTGACATGGTTTAACCTTGATTCGTTTTCCACCGTCAAATAGATTTTTAGATGTTTTATACAGTTTAGGATCTAACCCAGATTGCTATGCATGTGAAAGCATCATTTATTTATATGTGTGCAAAATGTAAAAATTGCATGAATAGACATGAATAAATTTAATGCTACAGCATCATCAATATAAGCATGTGAATTATTCTGTAAATGTCTGTACTCACTGAACTACATATATACGGTTAGCTGGTAGAATTGAAATCTGTGTCTCTAACATACGGAGAGATCAATCTTTCATAAGTTAATCTTCGTTAGAATATTAAAGTCATGCAGTAAGCATCTTGCCTGAACTTCATATGCTTATTGGAACAGCACACATGATCCGCACATAGCAGTCAAACCATCAGCACTAGAGGTGTGATGTCACACCCATACAGCACTTTTAAGGACACCCAAAGAGCTTCACAGAACCAAAGCGGAGCCCCGTCAACCACCACCACTACATACTGTAGCACTGACCAGGATGATGTGGTGCCTGTACATGCTGCGACACTCCCCACACAGTAGCTAAGGTGGTGAAAGGGAAGGAGAGAATTCACCAATTAGATACAGAGGATGATTTAGGAGACCAGATTTGATGGGGCCACAGTGTGCAATTTTAGCCAAGACATCAGGGTTCCAACCATACTCTTTCAAAAACATGCCCAGGAATCTTTTGTAATCTCAGAGAGTTAGGACCTTTGGTTTATGTCTCATCTGAAAGATGGCACAGTGCCACCATCACTGCACTGCGGCATCAAGAACCATGCAGACCACAGCATGGGCTCCCTTGTTGGTCACACCAACACCTCTTCCAGCAACTACCCAGCTTTCCTAGTTGGTCTCTCATCCAGGTACTGGCCAGGCCTGAATCTACTTAGCTTCAAAGGGATTACCTGGTCTGAACTGCAGACGGTAATGTTACCCCTGTAATGGTAATGAGGTAGTAGGAAATTTGTTTATCAGACAAAGTAAGACAGGTAAGAATTGCACTATTTTCCCATTTTTACATTTATGACTGCTTTTTTAAATGAAAATAATTCAGGTTAAGTACCTTGCTTAAGGGCAAGCTTCTGCTGAATCTAAAATGTCAAAGGTTAAAGACATTAATCTCCACAACATTAGTATAACTGACGCTTAGAACTGTGAGTGCAATATATTTATTCACATTGGTGCAACACGTTTATAATTCATACATTCGTCCATTTGCTTTCCCAGACCCATTAGCAACTATCTGCTTATAGAAACCCTGGATGGAAATCCATTCATTAGTTAGAGTCAGAATCCACAGCTGGTACCAGTTCTTAAAAGGAAAATGTTACAACTTCAAAGCTGTGTGAAAATCAGTGGTGGAAAGTTCAGATTCAGAAAGTACAAATCCAGACCAAGATTTTGCCTCAACCAACCAGCTGAGTACACTGAGATTGTGACTCTTTATACTCAACTGGCTTAGTTGTAACAAAACATTGGTCTGGATTTATACTTTCTGAACCTGAATTTTCCACCTCTGGTGAAAATCCATGCCATTGATTTATAACTGGGTGCTCGGCGTGTTTTTGCATACGCCCTGATGGCCTGAATGTTAGTTATGCAAGAGGCGTGTCAGTGTGGTACAGAGACGCAGACCTCAGTTGTACTCACAGCGTGGAGACGATCCTCACCTCTGTAAGGTTTGTGCTTCTTTGATTTAAAAGTTTTACTAGATAAAATATTAAATTATACTGAAAGGAAAGAATTAGCCATTTGGAATCTCAATACTGTTTATGACACTGTCAGACTGCAGAGGTGGGATGATGAGGCCAAGGGCAGCAGATTATTAATTTTCCTTGGTGACGCAGCTGAAGATTCTGCCGTGTGCGTTTCAGCACCTTTCATTCTGCCGCGCCTCCGCCACCTTTATGTCCTCTCTGGAGAAGGCCCTTTGTAAATGAAACATAAACCTCTCCCACATCATCGGCGGCGAGCTTTTTAGACACTGCTGCATGCAGTTATTACCATAAAGCTCGGGGAAGGCCACCTGGCTCAGATGCAGCCTTGCGATTTCATTAAAAGAGGCAGACAGGCTGAGACCAAAGAGGTTGCCAGAGTTTGCATGGAGAATGAGAGCCGGGCGAGGCCACTGGTACATGAATGAGGCCTGCTGAGTAGCTGGAAGGCACGACATCAACAGTGGTTATGACCATGGGTATGAGTCACATGACCAAAGCATATGGTTATGTGACCCATAATTCGGGGGGGGGGGGGGGGGTTAATGTGAAGGTGCCCGCGGTTATTTAGACCTGAGTAAATGAATTTGGTTGATTCTGCTTCTTGTTCAAGGTGCATTTTGCCAAGACCTCTATTGTCACCCATAAACAGAGACGTGGATGATCTATGCGAGACAAACTGTGAACAAGCTCCAGAATAATCACCTCTGACCCATCCTTACGAAATAGACCTGAGGCGTTTTGGGGGAATAGAAAATATTGACTGGGTAACAACGTCAACAAATGTGGGATGTTGCTGCGCAATGGTTGAAAAGTACTTGCATGTGACCTTGTTCTATTGGTTTGATACAGCAAATCATATATTATATCTCAGACACAAAACGATAATAGTGTTACTTTGATGCCTGGGTCGACTTCAGTTAGTGTCATTACCCTATCTGCCCCCCTTATTTTACAAGCATGTTCATCTGGGCTTTCACATAAAGCATAAGCCACAGAAAGGCATTCTGTATAAGATTGGGTTCTATAACTGCTGTCTCTCTGATATGTCCAATAATCTATGAGCCACCTCTGTTTAACTCTGCCTTAGCTGTGCTGTGTGCTTTTCTCCTACGCATGTCCCCTATTAAAGCTCGACACCTATAAAAACGGCCACAGATTAACTGTCAATTTTTACTGCATATAACTCTAGTTATTGACATCCTGTCCAAGATACACCCCGGCCTTGTGCCCTGTGCTGCCAGGAACAGACTCCAGGCCCCTCCATGACTGGCCGATATCCTGTTGCCATTACTGATGTATTGATACTATTTTAAATTATATAACATGTAGGATATAAGGAATTACACAGCAATCCGCAGAACTACAATATGACAGACGCCAACTTAGAATGCACGCTCAAAGCACACAAAACCACACAATAAAAAAAACAAGAGAATTCCAGCTGTAAGCGCTGATATCTGAGCCACCGCTTTAATTATTAATTTTTTTGAGCAGGACAGCAGAGACCAAACATCACTCGGAGCTGAAAAAGCTCATCTCCCATCCTCAGCATTCCCCTCTAACACATATCTATGTGCTCATTTAGAGAAGGAGACAACTTAATAACATAGCTATTGGTTTAAAAGAGAGCTACTAAAAAAAGCTGGTCTGGAAACACCCGTGGGAATGAGACTAAAACATATTAAACATTTAAAAAGCTTGGCTACGGAATCGATTTCATTTTGAACGTGCTGTATGGTGACAAATTATTTTCCGCACCGGCCACAAAGTCACTGAGACCGTCTGGCATCTGGGCTTGGCCAAACATATGAAATGATTTATAGCCGTTCGTTGTTTTCAATTAAAGGTCTAATATGAAAAAGGTGTTTCAACTGTAAACACCTTATTTTGGATTGTTGCACTGCGCCAGGAGGGTAACCCATAATAGCCGATGATGACGGTGCAACGGGTGGCCACTGCACTCACCCCACGTTCACATTTTATACCTTGGTGTTGTGAGAGCTCTAATCAGAGGCGAGTCTCGGCCTCCCGGCGCATGGCCTCCGGTTTTTATCCCATCTGCTCCTATTTTAACAGCGTGCCCCTAATTAAAGAAAGCACTACAAGCTCTGGGTAACCGGGACAACTGCTAGTGTGGTTTCGGAGCTGTTACGGATGTGGCTTTGTGAAATAGGGACTTCACACATTACACAGAGCAAGCTGCTATAAGGGCGATATTCAGCATTCCCCTCCTAGTGTCACTGTACTACACACACACTCACACACACAGGCTTCTAATTATATCTTTGTGGGGACTCTCCATTCATTTCTATGGGGAAAACTCTAATCCCAAAATGAAGAGCCTAACCCCTACCCAGCCCTAACCTTAACTATAAGTAACCAATTTAAAATTTTTTGATTACATTCACAGATCATTGTGGGGACCAGAAAAATGATCCCCATGAGGTCAAAATACCAGGTTTTTATTACATTGTGGGGAATATTTGGTCCCCACAATGTAATATAAACATAAGCCACACGCACACTATATATGGGCAAATGTATTGGGACACACCTTTTAATCATTGAGTTCAGGTCTTTTAGTCTGCAATTACGTTTATAAACATTAGTGAAAGAATGAGTCGTTCTGAAGAGCTCAGTGAATTCACATTCAAGTGTGGTACTGTCATAGGATGCCACCTTTGCAATAAGTCAGTTTGTGAAATTGCTTCCCTTCTAGATATTCCACGATGGTGTTATTTGCAAAGCATAAGTGTTTATGAGCAACAGAAACTCAGCAATGAAGTAGCAGACCACATAAAGTAATAGATCGGGGTCTTTGGGTGCTGAGGTGCATAGTGAATGAAAGTTGCCAACACTCTGTTGATTCAATAAATGCAGACTTCCAGACTCAGTTTATAAATGACACACAGTCATCCTTGACCCAGTGTTTTATCTTAAAAACACATCTTAAGTTTGATCTTAAGTTGTGGGTGGTCAACATCTGCATTCTGGCGAGTTGTGTCTCTGCGAGCCAGAGTTCTGTGTTATACCTCTGCCCCAGACAGCACGTTGGTTATTAGAGGTAATCAGGAAACGGCACATTGGACCAGAAAAACTGTCGGAGAACAGAAACAGTTTGCCTCTGAAATTTAATTAAATGTTCATTAAACCCCTTAACTGTTATCCTGAGGGGAAAAAAGCATCACAGTTTTGCATTTGTCACAAAAACATGCAACACCTCCCCTATTTTTGTGTTTCTGAGGATTTAGCAGAAAGCTTTGAATTTAGGAGAAGGGGCAAGCCTGTCACTGGACAGAGAGTAGGGTGACTCAGGCTTTTCTGTTGATTAATTCCTCTTTCCGAAAAGAGTATAAATTGGTGTGTTGCGCTTTGCCCCAGTAATCCTGCCTGTGTTTCAGACGCCAGCCCCCCTGTCAGTGTTCACTACTCTACAGCACCACTTCCTTGCCCGACTCTGCTCTGTATTCCCTCTATGGCATTCCAGTAATTTTGTTTGAATCATGGTTTGCTTAAGTCAGATATTAAATCAATAACAGTTTATTGTTATTGGGAAATCACTAAAATAGATATTTTTAGGATTTCATAAATAGCTACCGACACCAATAATGTTAGCAAGCTTCATTATGAGATGATGCTGACACTTGGTTAGTTTTGGTGGTTTCCTTTTTCCTGTTCTTAATTGTTCTCCCTTATTACTGTATATTGGAAATTTCTGAAAGAAATTAACCTTAGAGGACACTCACAATGCGCTCAGGTCTGTGGTGGGCCCACAGTGGTCAGTGGAGCCACTAGCGCTCGTCACTAACCACAGATGAAATGCACAGTCACAGACCATAAATTATTCCTCATCAACTGATTTCCACAAACACCACAATATGGGAAAAGGGAGGAACCCAGCAGGATGCCCCAGGCCCTACCTCCGATTCCTCAGAAGCCGCTTAGCTGTAACCACAGGTAGGAATTAGTAATAAATAATTAGCAACTTACAATACATCTTGCTAATGAAAATGGCTAATTACCGCAGCCCATGTATGGTAATGAAAAATACATTAAAGGCTCGATGAACGTCCTTCTTAAATAACCAGCTTCCTTTGATTTGCTATTATATGATAATGAGATGGCATTGGAGACAGTTTAGTTAACGAGCCTGGATAATTTTAACCTCCTGACTAGGGGGGGATCCAGCTTACAGGCTCCCCACACAGTTCGCTGAAACTGTGCCATGATAATTGGCTGGATGGTATGCTTTATTTAGCCACTGTTCCCACCCTTCTAATAATAGGCCATGTTCCTTAAAGCAAACCAATTCCACTTAGACTTATGAGGGAAAACCCCATTGTCTGACTCTTTTCCTCTTCGCTAACATGGTGTTTGTTGCCTGACAGACGCGTCCTCGTGTTTTGGTACAAGCCGGCTCGGGAGTCCGGTGACTTCAGCACCCGCGTCGCCTTATCCAAAGGAATTAGTGGTCTACATTTTTACCCCATCTGGAGAGCAGATGGTTGGCCCCAAATCGGGCTAAGTGGTAGCCTGCTGAATCCCCACCTTGGGCAATTGCAAACTGGATAACAGTTTTTGCTTCTTTTTTATAAAAAAAATACAGAACGGGGTTTTTGTGTTCTTAAGGTTATGTATACACATATGGAGACAGTTTTTAAAATTCCCTGCTCAATTATATAATGAGCTGCCAGTTGAAGCAATTTAAGATTAAGCACATTGGTGAAGGTTACTTTTCACTAGTGAAAGGAAACCAGACTGATTTAATACTGGATGACTTAAACTGCTTCCCTTTCATTATTTTATCAGTTCTATAGGGGCCAAACGAGGCATTGACTGACAGGTGGGTGGTAGTCCCATCTATAATGACTTTGAAGCTTTGTTTTGGCTATCGCTCCTGTTCCATACTGGCGAGTTGGGGTATGCAGTCTTCTGCTGATGAGCCCAGGTCTTCGCGCGGTGCTCCGACTGCATCCCCACTGGTTGACATTTACTGGCAGATGCACGCTATGCAGCACTGAGAGCGACTGCCACTCTCCCGCAGCACACACACTATCATAGACTTAAATGCTATCGCTGGCAAATCCACAGCCCACCTCGGAGGCACTTATGGTTCATAATTCTGAGAAGGAACCCGTGCGAAACTGCCAGGAATTACCTGTCGTCCTTCACTTGGAAATTTTCAGTGATTCTCTAGCTTTTCTGTGACAGTCGCACACTAAGCCAGCCGGCTGTAATGATTCCCCATGTGTTTAAATGCGTGTGTGTACTACACACTTATTGCGGAGCACACGGTCTGTGACACTTTCAGGCCGGGGCTTGAGGTTTCTGTCTGACGGCTGTGTTACTTGCATTCTCCACTGATCGTTCGGTGTCTGATTCATGAACCGGCAGCAAACCTAATCACTTGCCCCTCCTGGGGCTTCGAAAAGTGCTTCTCAGTCAAGATCCGCCGCCCGAAGAGACATCTTCTCTGCAGGTGTCGCTTAACATATTAAACACATCTGACCACTTGTATTTACAGGCCTGCCAGATGCTTATTTATGCTGCCTCACGCACGCTAATGCATTTGCAATCTTCCTGTTGGTAATTAAGAAGGGAGAGCAGAAGCAATGACGGCCTGACGAGGCAGTGGTTGTAGGCCTAAGGTGACGAGCTCTGTCACATTGTGTTAGGGCGCCTGTCGTTTCTCAGAATTTCTCGACAGTCCCTGGTCCTCCATGGTAAATCCGATTACTGCACGTGGTGGCTTCTTGTGGAGCACTTCTCACATTTTTCCTTAGCCCTGAGCCAAAAATCGAACACAAATTTTTATTTCTGTGGTATTGAAATGATTTTAAAGACGTTCCTGTGGGTAATAAAGATGTCTACTGTGCAAAAAACCCATCGTTGTTAGCTCATATTGTTATGATCTTGTAGGTGTCAACTTGTAATCTAATATTAGCAGATCTTGTTAGGAGCATCCAGATCTTGAATCTTACAGCAAAATGAAGTAGGGTTACCGTCTTTTTCTTAGCCTTATGGTTTCCTTTCCAGGAACAATCAGCTTCAGCAGTAGGTTTACCATTAAAGGTGTAACGCACACCTAAAGCACACCTCCATAATTGTATCTGTGTCTAATGGATGTAGTTGAACCCTTTTGTCTGATAATTGCATTGGAATAAACTGACCCCTCTTTAAATGGGTCTTAAGATTGTATAAAGAATGGTGCTGTTATCAAATCCATTTTGAAGAATTACTCAGGCAAAGAAAGGATAAATTATTACACAGAGAGAAAGAGATTATTGTTATATTCTGAAAACTGAAAAATCGTTTCAGCGTTGAGCCGTTTCTTTAGAAACTGAACATTTAGCATCCAGAAACGTCAACGTGTCCATAAAATGCTAAAAGGTCTCTAAGTGCCTTGGTAGTGGAGGATGATGTATTACGTAAGGTGCTGTGGAAGTTTAGCTCCAGAGGGGGGGTGTTTTGTACCTTTCTGACTGACTCCCAACCTAAATTGATGCAGTCAGCTTCTAGGTCTCCCAAAACAGTAATGCTGAATAACATTTATAATACCAATTATCTGGCGTTTTTAGACTCTGTGCAGAAGTGGGAGCCTGGTTCCCCTAGACTTATACCACTGAGGGAAAATCTCTCTGCTGTACTCTTGACTGGCTTTTCCTGAGCTGTAAATGCAGAATGATGCCTCAGCCTGTTTTCTCACCAACGAGGTGTCTCAGGCAGAGTCGCGTGTGCACATCGCCCATTAAACAGCCAGCATCAGCCAGGGCTACCACATGAAACGAGTCTAGACTGCATACACCTTAACCCCGGCTGACGAGAAGCAAGTCGTTAACATCTCCCACGGCTTGCCAGGCAACGAGTCACCAACAAGGCCCGGGCTGTTATTCCTGTTGATTAAAGAGAGTTGCTGACTTATTTCAAAAATGAATAAGCTCTATTGCACATTCCCTTTGAAGATTTTTGACATTCAAACTCATATGCATTTTACTGCTTTGCTTATTGTAATATTCTCTTTTTCGTTTCCCTGAAAATTTGTCTCACTGTCAAAATATTAATTTTTATCTAAATCAAACTGAGAATTATTAGTACTTGGTCCTATTTTCTCCTATCAATGGAGGTTTTTTTTCAGCGTATTTCTGCTTTATCTCCTTTTCAAAATTGTGGTATATTTCTTTTACGGCATTTTCAAAGGCACTTTCATCTTCAAGTTCAATATAACATAGCAGTCTGTATTGCAGGGTGGAAGCTGTAATAAGAAAGAAGCTGATTCCTTAATCAAGACTTATGATGAGGCTCTTACAATGTAATAAACATGCCTTTTTCCTTTCCATTTTCCTACTTCTTTGTAATCCCTGACAGTAACATAACGATTCTGAAATACAGCTCATTTCCTCTAGTGAGTTCTGGCCTTTTGATAAAAACAAGGTTTCTTTTTGTCAAAACTTACTCAATATTCTTGTTTTTATTTCAAGCCAAAGGAAATATGTAAAGAACAAAAAAAGCACATGACATTTGCTTGAGGTGAAGCGAAGTTTGTGCTTCTCGACTGCTGGGTCTGCGGGTCACCGACTGGTGAGAGTAACGCAGCTGTGACTGAGCGCATTTCCTGGCGCAAATGAGACGCTCTTTGATTTGATGCATTTTTGCCATTTTTTTTTTTTATTGCTGAGTACCCTAATGCTACAAGGCCACAAAAGAAGAGTCGCTTTCATATTTCCCCTTTGTTGTTTATCTAGAATAGATTTTAGAGATCCTGCATCTTCCCATGGATGGTGCCTGCAGTGTATTATGGACATTACTCTCGCATTACAGCTGTGCTGCGCTACGACACCTGCTGTATTGCATTGCATTGTATAGTGCATTTAAATGGCACCTCCAGTGAAGTTGCACTAAGACATTTATTGAATTTTTCATATAAATGGACTGAAACACAGGGCAGATTTGCTCGGGGAGGCGCATCCCCATTATCAGGAGACCTCATGTTATCCTGTCATATGTCATAGGAGTGCCTCTGTCTCGTGTAAGGAGGCAGGAAAGCCGTAAGTGCTCGCGATGGTCTAGCTGTGCCTGCTCCTCTGAGCCTTGCGCAATCTGTTCCTGGTACTCGTACCGCTGTGTTTTTGTAAACCGTCTCGTCTCGCCCCTCGAAAACAAATGCTAAACATTACATCTCATTATGGGAGACGTCTGGGTATTCCAAATGCACGTGTCTGTTTTGTACAGACTGATAAGAGCATGCGTCTGTTTGTGGTTGCTTGCTTTGATGTGGTTCGCTGCATATCTGTCCACTTGGTAAAATGTGATTGGTGTGTGTGTTTTCGTATGACTGTGTGTTTACGCCTTTGTGTGTCTTCACGAGTGCCTGTGCATGTGTGTCTGCCTCCGACAGGTGTGAGTAGGCAGAAGGTCCTGATGTGTTGCCAAGGGAAAGGTGAGGCAGATATCAAAGGTCGAGCGTGTTGGTCCAGGAGCGGAAACAGTCGGACAAGAAAATAAAGAGGCACAAAAAGCAGGAAGATAATTCTGCCAGTGTGACAGAAATCGGTCTCTACTCTCAGGGTGAATTCTTCCATTCACATGCTCTGCTCCAAGGAACAATGAAAAAAAAAAAACATCGCTAATTACACTGCGTGTACATATTGATTTGTGAATCCCAGAATGTTTATAAAGAACCCGCTAATCTTCAATTACTACCGTTTTTCCTGTGTAATGCTGTTGTCAGGCACATTGACGTTGCAATGCTGTGTGCGCTATATTCTGTCGTTATTAATTTTTACGGCTAATTAGAGGAATTTCTCCTATTAGTTTTGTACAGTTAATGAGATCCAGAAATTACTGACAGGCAAAATAATGTCTAGAGAATTAATGACGAGGAACATTCAAAACTAGTCGCCATAACTGACACGGACGGATTATTCGACAAAAGGTTGTTAATGAAGGGATTTACTGGCAGAGGAATGCGGATGGGTTTGTGGGCCTGAACTGCGGCCAGAGGAAGGTATGCTGGCTATGAGCTAATGAATTCAGAGGTGCAACACTGTTTATTCGGAATCACGGTGGACACTAACATTTTATGAAAAGTCATATACCACTGAATATATGTGCACCTGAAATCAACCCCAGGGGTAATGTAAGGCTCAGTGAGGTCATACAATCAAAACCACTATCCTAACCCCTCAAGTCCCACATCACCACAAACTAAATTTATCTAAGATGCGTTTAAGCCGAAGTCTATCTTGTTTATCTCCAGGGCTCTGCGGTCTGAGGTTCAGCCAACACCACATGGTCCCATAGCCGCCATAGGAAGCCTGCTATTCTCATGGGGCTTCAGCTCATAAATATATATTTCACAGTAGTAAGTGAAATAGAAACCTTTGTCATAAACAAAAAGCTTCAGGGTGTTTACAGCAAATCTCTGATCGCAACGGTATGACAAGCATTCTGCAGGAATTCGGGTTCAGATTTGTATGGGATGACTAGATGGGCGTATGGTATGAGCATGTGGACTGAGATGAAACAGCGGAAGAATCCACACACATTACTGTGTGAGTGTACGTGTGGGCATGTATATATTACCAAATGTCCCTGCGATGAGACAATAAGCTCTTATTTTGACACTCTGAGAACGTTTTTCTGGTTATGGTTAAAGTTAGGGAAGGAGTTAAGGTTATCATTCATAGTTGGGATTAAGTTTATATCCATAGAAATCAATAGAGAGTCCCCACAAAGATATAGATACCTAATCTATATACAGTAAAACCTCGGATTGCGAGCATAATACGTTCCAGAAACGTGCTCGTAATCCAAAGCACTCGTATATCAAAGCGAATTTTCCCATTAGAAATAATGGAAACTCAGATGATTCGTTCCCCAACCCAAAAATATTCATATAAAAATGATTAATACAACATATAAAAAATACATAACATAAATTAACCTGCACTTTACCTTTAAAAAGAATCATGAATCGTGTGAGGGAGACGAGAAAGAGGAGAAGAGGAGGGTTATTTTGCAGGACGATTTTCACTATAAGTAACGGAATCACTGCTATCTGTTGGCTCACTGGAATCTTTTTGTTTCTGTGTGACTTTAACAAGGAACCTATCCAATGACAGCCGCTTTTACCTCCTTTTTGATTTCACGGAAATGTGGACATTGCATTCTCGTTAAACAGATTCATCGCTCTCACTGCTACGCCCTTATTCAGGTGGTGCTTTTCTACTAACTTTTGACTATATGAGTGAGGCACGCCAACTGAGACCGAGCATGGGAAACAATTACCCATGATCCCGCAGCAAACGAGAGAGAGAGAAGATCCATCGGCTCAGTTGTGATTACATGATGCTCGGCAGACAAAGTATATACATAATACTCGTATTGCAAGACCTCACTCGTTTATCGAGTTAAAATTTATTTTAAAATTTTGCTCATCCTGCAAAACACTCGCAAACCAAGTTACTCGCAATCTGAGGTTTGAATGTATATGTGTGTTTGTGTGCATGCATGCGTTATGTATATATTACATGTCCCAACCATTTTTTTGGTCCCCATAAGGCGAAACTCCATTCCATCCATTTTCTGAAACCACTTCACATATCCAGGGTTGCGGGGGGTCCAGAGCCTTTCCTGGAGTCTATGGGGGCAAGACAGGGAACAATCCAGGATGGGGCACCAACCCATGACAGGGCACACTCACACAGACACACACACCATTCATCCACACTAGTGCAATTAGGTAACTCCAATTAACCTCTGCATGTTTTTGGACTGTGGGGGGAAACCGAAGTACCTGCAAGAAACCCCACGATGACACAGGGAGAACATGCTAACTTCACATACATAGAGCCATGCCGGAGACTCAAACCCGGGTCTCAGAGGTGTGAGGCCAAAGTGTTGTGATACCATGCCACCCTCAATATGGCAGTCATAAAGGTAAATATACTAAATTAATACAAAACATTGAGGAAAGACCAGATAGCATATAAAACGGTGCCATTTAACCTAGACAGCACTGTGTGTATGATATTATCCAATTACACCATTGTACTGCAGGGTGACCTAAGGAGAGGATACAACTGACAGTCGTGCTGGATAAACATGATACTCATTACCGTTATCTATTACAATGCCAGGCAGCAATTCTCCACAGTAACTTACATTTCTATTAACTCTATACACGTTGATTTAGCTGAGAATTCGTGGAGTTTAATCCCATGGCCTGACAGGACCGGTTCCTTACAGTTGTAGGCAAAAACACAATTTTCCCTAAAAATAAGTTGAAATCGATCAGTATTCGGTCTCCATGATTCATCATGTGTTTGTTAATACTGTAGAAGTTTGATTTTGATTCAGAATTTAGTACATTCTTTTAAAGCAGAAAGTAAAGAGAAATTGCATTGAAAAAATTATTGACACCGTGGACTTAATATTTCTCAGCACAGCCTTTGGTTGTAATAACTGTAATCAGCCAGTTCCTGTAGCAATCAATAGGCTTCCTGCACCTCTGTACGGAACGTTCGGCCCAATATTCTTCTGCAAACTGCTTTAGTTCCTTCCCCACTAGTCCTTTTAGATCTCTCCACTGGTTTCCAGTGGGATTTACATCTGAACTTATTGCTGGCCACAGAAAAACAGTCCAGTTTTTTTGCCTTCAACCATTTTTCAGTACTTTTCAAAGTGTGTTTGGGGGTCATTATCATGCTAGAAGACCCATGGCCTTCGATGCAGACCCAGCTTTCTGACACTGGGTTGCATTCCAGAATGCCTGATCTCATGACACCTTACACACGTTCAAGGCATGCAGTGCCAGAGGCAGCAAAGCTACCCCAAAACATAGCTGAACCTCCTCCATGTTTCACTCTAGGGAAGGTGCTCTTTTCTTTAAAAGTTCTGTAAGGTTTTCTGTAAAAAAGTTCTAATTTGGTCTCATCTGTCCAAAGGACATTCTCCCAGAAGGATTTTGGTATTTTCAGGTGTGTTTTGGCAAATTTCAGTCAGGTTCTTTTTATGCTTTTCTGTCAGTACTGTTGTCCTTCTGGGTTTCCTATCATATAACCCTCTTTCATCAAGTTGGTGACAGATGGAGCGAGTTGAATCTACTGTACCTTGTGTCTGAAGGTCAGCTTGAATCTCTGCATGAATTGACTGAGATGCTTTCTACACTATTCAAACAATCTTTCGCTGCAAACTTTGACCAGGTTTTCTTTTGCTGCCATGTTCAGGGATTTTGGCTATGAGTCCATCTTCATAACATTGCATATGGTGGAATAAGGAACACAGAGATCTTTGGAGATTGACTTTAGCCTTGAGAGTCTCCATGCTTGGCATCTTGTGTCTGCCCTACGCTGATGATTGTTTTCTTTCTTTCCTCTGTGAGTGTTCCAGGCATAAAATAAGAGACAGTCCTTTTTCCTGTTCAGAACGGATGAATGAATGTAGCTTAAACTGCTCTGCACTTATACAGCTCTCCACAGGTGAATTCTGTCCTCACCAAAGCAGAATCACCAAATAAATACTCTCTCTTTCTCTCTCTCTGTAATATTTTATATTATATTGTGGGGACCAAATTGTTTCCTACAAGCATGTGGACTGAGTACACCTGTTTTTTTGACCTTATGGGAACCAGGAAGTTTCCTGGTCCCCATAAGGGAAAAACCAATTTTCTAAAAATCCATGAATACAATCAAAAAACTAAAAATGCAAAAACACTTAAATTACATCTGGTTATGGTTATGGCTGGGTAGCAGTTAAGTTTGTCACAGGTAGTATTAGCATTTTTCCCGTAGAAATAAATGAGCATTCCCACAAGGATATCATTACAGGTGTGTGTGTGTGTGTGTGTGTGTCTTATGCTATATTACATTGTGGGGACCAAATGTGTCATAAAGGAAATGGTAATGGTAAATCACAAAATGTATGGCCACTTCTGTAACCGGGGGTTCCCTTCCGAACGGTTATTCATGAAAATTAATGTTCTATAAATTAAATTAATCTGTATTATTTGATTCATTATTTTCAAATATTTGCTTTGTCAAGGTTGAAATGAATTGAGTAACTCTGATGCCGATTGTTTCCTGTTTCATAATAACAGTATGGCATTAAAAAATAAATACTGTACAATAGATTACACATTTTTGGAAAACATCCCATTAATTACAAAAATGTATCTCACCATAATTTCATAATAGATTAGATCCTTGCCTTGAAGTAAAAATTGCTGTGCCTTATTGAGGCAGACCATACTGAAAATGGCACATCGTCAAGACTTGCTTTAATTGCAAAAGCAATAGCTAGTCAAGCACACTGATAGATCTGGCATCCTTGTAGCCCTGTAATGAAACAATGATTAATCTGAAGTGAAATAGTATTTGAGGGTGAGGGGAGGGGGAGGCTATTTTTGCGTACTGTGATAATAATTAGATGCTCTGTATTGGAGTGAAGGAGTACGTGTTTCTGTAGTAGCGTGTGCATATGTACGCTGATAGCTAATGGCATGTTAATTATAGTCACGGCCGGAAGATCAATGTGTGTCATTTACATTTTGTGGAACAACTCTTGGATTGGCCTTGATGAACACGTCGCTTGTGCTTCCTACTCTCCATGATCAATGGTGCCCTGAATGGGCATTGATGATATTTCAGCTCCATACTTACGGTTTGATCAAAAACGGAGGGAAGAGGAGCGATTTGGTCGCTTTCACTGCATTTTGTATTTCCTTTCTTGTCATTATGTTTTTATCATAGTATCTGTCAAGACCCCTGTTGCCGGGGATGAGCGTCAGTGTTGGGGTTGCGAGAGGGGGGCAGAACACCAGCAGTATGATCTCTCAGCCTCGAGAGGTGAAACTGGGGACAGATGTTAAACTCTCTGCTCCCTTAGTCATCCCGACAGATGCCCAAATCCAGCCCCTGGCTCCATCATCTCACAGCAAGAGCCCAGGGTGCGTGCCAGATCTTGCTCTGATCAAGAACTTGCAGTGCCATTCTCAGATACCTGCCACCAGTCTGCCCCCTGCTTTGATCGAAATTCAGCTTTCTGTGCAGGTCACATGACCCCTCCTGGTTATCTCTTACTGGAGATAGCAGCCGTAGGACCATTTCGGGGCCACTACTCCTGCTTATAGCAATTAAATCCCTTATGGCAGGGGGAGTCACCCAGAAGTTGAAAGGATTGTGAATAATGGCTTTAAAGTAGCATGTGATTGTTATTCATCTGTCCGCAATGGATTGGTCTTTTAGCTCATTAGATCACCATGAATCTCATCACCAGCAGACATTCAAGGCTGATTGTAAACCCAACTAAAATATGTTACATAATAGTGTTTGCATTATTTCCATATAGGTATGGAAGATGGATGGATTATTTACTATAAATGTTACTCAGAGTAAGTCTGCTTAGATGGGGATCATAAATAATGAAACAGATAATTTAGTACAAACACAGTGTCCAGCTATCCAGCAGCAGTGGTTGAGCCTGAAGTGCCGGGAATGAGATATCGACACCCCTCACCTAATGCGAGGAAGGCAGTTGGTTGTGACACTTAAGCAGGGGCCCCTCTGTAGCTCTCAATCCTCCTGGTCATCCATGTCTCTCCATGTCTTTTGACAGCAGTTGAGATTGAGCTTCAGGACAGAATACATTTCAGTTCTATCTGAGTATGCAACTTGTGTGCCAGCCACAGATTTTGAGTTTAACTCCGGGAAACACTTGAGGCTATTAAAGTGATAGACAAGGAATTATATTCAAGCAAAGGTTTTCCAATCAAATCAATTTTACTTTAATGCTGCATCTAGACAGACGTGCCCCCACGCAAAACGTCCTCAGTGTCACAGAAATATGGTGTCGTGTCCAGTTAATGGGGATCTGCTTAACAAATTTTATTCATATAAATGCAATAGACTTCCTTTGGAAAAGGTAGTTGTAAAACAGATCAAACTCTATATATGGACAAATTGAACTGTCAAATAGCAGTTTCAGTGTGTAAAACGTGAATTCTTTGACAAGAGAATAAGAGACATACAGCTCCATTGGTGACATATGCCTCACAGCCAGTAAAAAGAGGAGAAAAGCACATGGAAGGAAGAACAGTACCAAGATATCAGGGAGATGGCTGGTGTAAATACACAAGCTTGTCATGGAGACCACTGGCACCTCTTCACAGACTCTGCATTGCCAGGTGGGACAGTTCACAGCTGCTGGATGTCATCTCTCCCTTTTTCCTGCTACTAGGCGACTAGGCCTCAGACTCCAGGACCCCCCCTCCCCCCACCCTATGCATCTCACATCCAGACAGCCTTGCATTCAAATTTTAATCTAATTCAGATTTCTGTGAAAAGGGACCGGTCATCCTGCATCTGTACTTACACATCTCTTCTGCTGCAGACAACTAAAAATGTTTCTCGCTGAAACTATATTCCCCTGCTGTCGTACCTTGCTCATGTCCCGACTGCGAACTAGTGTCTTGGACAAGAGCCGCTAACTAGGAACTCTGTGTACAGCTTTGGCCTTCGGTGAACCCTTCCTGACTGAGGCACTTTCATCTATATTCCATGTGTTATTCTCATTGCTTGCTCCATTAAAAGAATATAGGTACAGACTGGCTGACATAAAAACTTACCACAGAATCTCATTGCCAAACGTCACCATGTCAAAGTTCACTGTATGCTTAAGTTTAACAAACTATACCAGTATAATTTTTTTGTGTTTCAGAGGTTCAAGGAAGGACTTAGGAGCCATTCCACCCTTAGTCCTGCAGGGCTAGATGTGAGAAATAATGTTCCATGATGTCCATTACTCCTGAACACCAGATACTCGAAGCAACATCTTTTCGGATCAGAAACATTGGTACCGGCCTGTGCTAATTAAAACATGCTGAGTGGGTCTAGGTCCCCTAATCTTCACAGATTTCAAAGCTAATTTTATGTACTGAAACTTGGAGACTAAAAAAGCGATGGTCCATATTTTCGGACCCGACCTCACCAGTGTCTTCAAATCTCGCGTCCGCCATGCTTCAGATTCATTCCCCTGGCCTCCACTGAGCACCTCTCAATCTGTTCATCAGGCCAATGGTGAAAGCTGTGGCTAAATGCCTCTCTTCAGGCAGCTGAGGATATGAGCTTTCTGTGTCTGAAGAGTCCTTCCTGGAAGAGCTGTTCTACACTGTGGATCTATCCATCTGTCCAAACCTCCTGCATGTGTCTCCCAGTCTGCTACTTTGTAATTTGCACTTTCTCATTGTCTCCCAGCCTGACATGGCCACTCTCACCCTATCTGACTTGAATTGGAACTTTGAAATGCTTTTGCCACTATGAGCTTTCAATGACTGATAAGTACAACTGCGACACTTAACACCGGTAAGACAAATCAAAAGAAATAAAAACAAAAGATTGTATACTTTGCTAGTTCTAATAGCAAGAATCAGGCCATTTAAGTTAAACAAATCTCAGAATACATTTAACATGTTGATTTACAAAACATCAAGTTTAAAGAAACAAGACCATTACTCTTTTCAATAAGGTTAAAATGATGCAGTAGTGAATATTAGGATGAAAGTTATTAAACATTATTGTGTCTCTGGTGTGTTCACATTATGTTATGAATATGTATTTATTTTTTGCTAGAGATACAAAGAATACAGTTACATACTTTTGGGTGCTCATTAATCAAAACAAAAATAATAATATTAGCTGAAAACTCCTAGACTGTCAATGCTGTATTTTCTAAATTTTCATGCAAAACTCTAGAATCAAAGACTCTCCACTCTAAATCCAATTACCTTGCTTGCAGTTTCCAGATGTTAATATACTTGTATCAAAACACTTCAGTCAAATTAATATTGCAATCACTGCTCACTGCTATTTATAACCTACTTCTTGTGGAAGGACACTATTTTACCGGCAGTTTAATTTAAAAGAGTGGCATATAGTTTTTATATTTAAGGAAAATCTATATATTACCACGATAATACATAGCCAAACAGTGCATTTGGTATATATTCTCATAGGTTAGAAAAAGGTTCAAACAAAGAATGAAATACTTTAAATGAACTCGAAGTCTTATAATGCTCTTGAAAGCTTCAATCAAAACTTATAACATAGTTAATTCCTATAATTTCTTACATACTCGAGGAAGTTCTGAGGCAGGGTTCTAATTGCTTATGTCACACAATAATGAATTATAAGCATTATGTATGTATTATGGAGTTATATAACATTTGTTTTTTCTTCCGGGTTTAACATTCTTTATGAGTAACGTAATAAGGTGAATAAAAGTGAAAATATTTGGTGGAAAATCAATAAATCATTCTGGGAAAACAAAATGGAAAGTGAATGAGATACACCTGACTACTGACCTTTTACATATAATTTCTGATTACCATTTAAGATCCTTTATTTATTTGATTTATTTTTAATTTAATGATGCAATGTGACTTTGTGCATGAGGAGTGCAGATAATAAGATTTTCACAAGTTACAATATGGGCATGCTAACCACCATGGAGGGCAGATCGACAGCCCGTCAATGAAGGCGAGGTGCATCATGGGAAGGGATTCACCACCAACTCCTTACACTGCCTGTCGTACTGGAGGCTTATGTGGTCTCATGTTTAAGAGATGGAGCCGAATAAAGCCTAGAGGTCTTGACTTCTTACTTGTAACATTCTACCATTGCTTGCATTGATCCCCAGCAGTCTGTTAGGCTATGTCAGTTTAAATAGATTAGGTCCAAATGTAACTTTGTCTGTCTTCTACATCTTGGGTGTGTCTGTGTGGGGTCAGATGTGCTAATGTCACTTTAGCTATGTGAGACTACCAAGATTTCATATTTGGAAACAACACACAATTAAGAATGAATTACTTGTTTTGTCTACCTGTGATTCTATAAGGTGTGAAAAGTGAACATTTGGCTGCTCTTTTAAAATAAAAATGTAAAAAACTACTTTTGAACACATTGTAATAAATATCAAAATTCACACAAAGAATAACAGCTTAAAATAACCGGATAGGTAAAGGTAAAATGGGACACGTTAAAATGTCACGTATTAACAAAAGCGTGGTTTTGTAAGAGTTCTATTTTAGCATATAAATAAAACAGATATCAGCATGTTTCCCCAAGGCTGAATCAAATATGTGCTTTTCTGGATGTCATAAATTATATGGGTGGTATGGATATCGTATCCGTGATCCTTGTTTCATCTCTTGGGCTGTGAGAACTGAGTGACTCCTTGCTGGCTATGTATGCAACAATTGCTTCAAAAGTTATATCGTATAAAGTTGTATACAGTGACCCTCCCCCCCAAATCCCTAGCTGCCCTTTGATGCTTCGCAGCAACTGTTGCCCAGTGACACCAGATTACCTGAAAGGCAGGACCAGAAAGCACAAGACTGACACTCCAGAGGTTCTCCAGAGGTATCCCAGGCCCAGGAGTGATGCTTCTAATGCCATACTTGCCAGTGACCTGGACATGCAGAAAAGGCTCCTTTTGCTGTATTGACTGAACTCCATTTAGCAATTACCTGCAGGGTCTCTTTACACACAGAGCCAAACGCGACCGGATTGATCAAATTACCCATCATGCCCATAATAAATCTGCCTGACAGCTCCTCTCTCCTTAACCTCCAATTGTCAAGAGTGATTCATGCAATGGAGCCAACGGGGGATGAAGCTCAAGAGTAGACAGGGCTCTGTGGTTCTTTTGATGACTTCTGGTCCAGCATATGTCTCCCCGGGCACCCCCGTCCCCCACCCATCTCCCCCACGCCCCTGCTTCCACATCCCACACCAACACGTACACCCCCGATACACTGCCAGCCTGCCTCAGCTGACAGAAACCTGCAGAGGAGATCTCAGTCACGACGCAGACAATAGGAGCTGAAGTCTTTCTCTTCTCATCCACCCCTCCCCCCCCACCTAGGGTTTGCCGACA
>JAODJX010000002.1:4316568-4327609 GCA_026776945.1 Isichthys henryi
ATTGCTTCCGGGATAGGCTCCGGACTCCCCGCGACCCACTAAGGATAAGCGGTTTGGAAAATGGATGGATGGATGGTCCTATACATCATACAGTTACTTATGCTGCTTCTGCATTGTCTTATATACAGCACTGTGCAAAGGTCTTGGGCAGTAAAAGAAAATGTTTAAGACTATTTATCTGGATAGTAAGTGTATATTTGTTTTGGGGAAAAAAAATCACACAATTCAAAATTAAGAAACACAAATTAACAGTAACACGAGAAAAATAATGAAAAACAAATGATCTCTTTTGTTATCAAAAAAGTCACCTCAGTGGCACCTCAAGCATTCCATGTATTTGTTAAATTTAACCACCATATCAGTTAATTAACAAACTTAATAAGTAAACTCAATCAGGTATTTTTCAGTCAAACAAGGTGTGGTTGTTGAGTAAAAATACTTAGATACATTGGATGGTTGCTGCAAATATATCACTGGGGTGATTTTAGGGGAGGTTTTGAAATGGTTAAGCTGACATACTTTGACATAGTTTTGTACCAACATGAAGATGATTTAAAGATCATTTTCTTTGACAGCCTAAGACTTTTGCCCAGTTAAGTATAACATGCACATATACTTTTTGAAGCAGGCAGTACAGAGCAGGGGGCACATAGAATTCCACACACTAGGGGAAGTAAGAGACACCAATTAGCCTAACTGAACGTCAGGAAGACACTGGAATACCCAGAGGAAACCCGTTTGACACAGTGAAAGCATGCAAACTCCTCACACACAAATCAAAAACAGGATTCTATCCCACAGCGCTGGAGGTGTGAGGCAATGACGCTACCCACAAAGCGACTTTCTGCTAGTATGGCATGGTCCTTTAATTCGTGTATTATTTAGTGATTTGATTGGCTTAAACATAAGATCATGTGTAAAATGGTTTGTTTCCCACACCCCTGCAGGAAAGGGCGATTTCTGGGACTTTGGGGGGGAGGGGGTGTATGCTTGGATGGCTCTGCATTGTTGAAAACTGCTGAATTTGCAGATATTTCAAGAGGAGCAGTGGCTAAGGTGACTTTAAAATGGAAGCCTGGGGGAAAGACATCATCGACTATACGAAAACACATACTCCACAGCCGGGAAATCTGCTCATTCGTTTACAAAATCACCTGTCCATCGATCCGTCCGTCTTGGGCAGAATCACTCAGGGACTGGAGCCTATATCAGGGAGCATAAGGCACATGGCTGGGGAACACCCTGGGCAGGATACTAAACAACCCCAAATCAGTTAAATGAAAATATTACTGAATGCATATACAGGCAGCATTATATCATTGAACCCACTGAGTATAACATGACTATAGGTACTATAGTGAAGTTGTAGTGCATAAATCTCTAACTGCATATATAAATGCATTTTCATGAGGTAACTGCAGTAAGGAACACAGTGGTAAAGTGGCAGTGGTAAGAGGTCATTTAGTCAGATGAGTCATCTCTGTTCATCCCTATTCTTAAAAAGTGCATGTGTGCAGCATGGCAAAAAAATAACCCACAGGGCCGAGAGCTTGCTGGCCGCGATGAAGAGGCCTGGCACTGTCTGGCCCACTCAGCTCCTCAGAGTGCAGGTAAATACCGATAAATGTGAAGCCATCAGCCAATGATTCATTCATTCTATGAATAATCATCTCTACCCCGATGGCAGTAGAATCTTCCTGAATGCCCCCTTCCACACAGCTCAAACAGTCACCGTAAGGACTTGATGAGTATAAAAACCGCTTGTGTTTCATCTGTGGCTTATTGGTTTAAGATGCAGCGCCTGTGATCACTTTGGATGCAAATGTCCCATTTCAAGAAGTGCAACTCTTGAAGGCGATTCTACAGTGGCAGCACAGACAAAGTTTTATCTTAATTTTTTTATACCACCGACAAATTAAACACTAAGTTATGTCATTTCTCGCACAGGAACTGAGGTAGAATCTATGCCAAATAACACTGGAGGTATTATTAAGGAACTTTGTTTGCTTTAGGGCTTTCTATATTTTGGCAGTTATATATACGAGTGTGTGTGCGTGTGTGTGTGTTTGTGCGGTGTTTCATTTAGAGTATTCTAACAATTTGTTGGAGTGCTAACAACATGTTTCTTCAAAAATGGCAGCCAAAGGAGACCACAGTGATATTTCACAAGAACATTCGCCAAAGAACAAAGTTTTTACTCCAAAACTATGAGGAACTGGCATTTAGCCCGAGGCTAAACAGGATTACAACATCACAGGATCTGCGCAGCACAACAAATAGAGGGGAGAATTCTGAGGTGTGAGACGTGGTCTGACGAGTGGATCTATTACCACATCAGTCTTTAATCTCCATGTGTGGAAATGCAGCCCTCAAGCTGCCCCAATCATCAGAACTTATTTTAAAACATGCATTAAGTAGACAGTAGAGTCTGAACCTGAGGACTGTGAGATGTGAGAACGGTGCAGTGGGTAGATCTAAATCCTTCAATTATTATTATTATTATTATTATTATTATTATTATTATTATTATTATTACTACTACTACAGGCACTCCTCGCTTAACCAATGAGTTCCGTTCCAATGACTTGGTCTATAAACAGTGAGCTGCTCCTTACTGATATTTCATCCATACTGTACTCGCAATGGTTTTTTGTCAACCATCTTTTGATATTGTTTTAATGTCACCTTTGCACCATTTATAACATTTTTGTTATATTTATAAATGTTTATACAGTAGTGTACTGTATACTGTAATAAACAGAATAGAGGAATTCAGTTCTAATATACATTACTTAGATTTGCATACTGTAAATACAGGTAATCGTTTTTATTTATTCCGAATAAAGGTCTAAAGGAAATTCCAACCTGATTATTTTGTTTAATTTGTATATCATGATGATTTTGTTAAATTGGTCTAAAAAAATTCCCGCTGCTTTTACGTCCATGCTTGTTGTCTCACCGCTGATACTCTCATTATGCAGGTTAAATCTCCGACATGCAAATTTATAGGCAAAATATGTTTTGGAGTTTTGGAGATTGCGAATGCTAGTGTAGTGAATACTGACTGACCTCGGGAATGAGACTGAGGAAGGGTGATGCGGGATGAGATGCTCGACACTGAGATGCCGTTTCCTCAACCAAACTTCTCGTGCAGCGTACAAGACCGACTGGTCGGAGAGCTGGCCATATGTCCGGGCGGTCACTACACAGGTAGGTCTTTAAGTGGGGAGTGTTATATAATAATAGTAGTAGAACTTCTTTTCCAAGACAGGGTTGCAGGGTTAGTTTGGACCCTATCCAGGGAAGCCGAGGGCACAAAGCAGGGTACATACTCAAACACACAACTGCAGACCATGCACAGTTTAGTGATACTCGACTATGAGTGGAAAATCATCCACAAGATCTAAGGGAGAACATGCATACTACACAGAGCTGCGGCAGGAACCAAATGTACAACACTCTGGAGGTGTGAGGTTACTCTGCTAACTACCTATAATGATGTCCCTAAAAGGGTGACAATAAACCCTGTCACAAGTAACAAAAGACCTATTGTTCATAGACAAACTGACCCGTGCAGAGCGTTTAAGGTGAGCCCACTGCAATTCTTTTCTGATGTTACTCTATGCTTGTCACATCACATTAGGACAGAAAGGAACCAGACAGTACCTGTATTGAGCAGATTGTCTTTATTTCTCACTGATGGATCATATCAGACAAAGCAAATTAATTGCTCATTCTTTTCCTTATTACTATAACTCTTCATCTGATTCAAGGGAACCAGGCCAACCTGTAACTTCAAGTAGCACACAGGCAATGATACGACACGTGTCAGAGGGCACAGTATGATCAAAGTGAAGCATGTGCTATAAACTCAGAACAACATAACATCAAAGCCGGGTAATCCACACCAAGCTTTCCGTTCTGTGAATTTCAGAGGTAGATAACGAACACCCTGATGCCATGCTGCCAAACCATGGCACATTTTTTTCCATATATATTTCCAAAAGTTTTTCAATAGCTGCGTGCACGTGCTTAATCTATAATAGCATATTTTGTCATTTTCATTGCCAGGAGTTCAGCAAGAAAATATGTCATTTGTAAGCACATTTTCCACGGGTATTTTTTCACCTGCATGCAGCAACATTCACCTTCAGAGCATGATCTCACAAGCTGGCCGGGCTTCTCTGACACCGCACTGCTGGGTTGGATTGCCACCTCCGAGAGAGGTCAAAGTTACAGCAGATCACATAACTCGATTCTTCATGGCTGTGAAAATGAATGACTACATGGAACCGGAATTATCCTCATTAATGTTTGTTTACATGTGGCGGGGGATACAGCTTCAAACGGCTGCATCTATCATCACTTGATACATTTGACACAGAGTCCAAAACCTGTCAGGTTACATTACAGCTTCTACTGAGTCAAGTGTGAAGGACACCTGAGATGATGCTCATGTCTCCACACTCCTAGATCAAACTTCTGGACATAAATGCTTGGTTGGAATGTGCAGTTGGTCAAAATTCTCAGCGTATTCTAATCCAAAAAAATTCTTTGACCATTCTATCGCCGTTTTCAATCGAAGCACACCATCGGGCATGAAAAAATGTTAGCTAATGATAGATTGCCCTCAGTCAGAATGCTTGGCCTTAGCAGTAGGATGAGTAAGCATTTACGGACTGTCAGCCCTGCTGTGGAAAAGCACACTTTGTGATTCATTCAGCAAGTCGTGCAATAACAAATTAAAAAGCATAAAATATTCATGAACAGTGGCAGAGCCGGCAACATCTAGGTGGTTTAAACCATCAGGATCTTTTAGAACATTCTACATCTGCTATATCTCAAACCTGAAGCACTATTTCAAGATCTGTCCTCAGCTTGTTGTCACTCAGTATTTAATAGTGATGCCTAAATGGAAATGATCTGTTTCAAAGAATTAGTCATTTTTCTAATTATTAATAAACACATAATTAGCATTTCATATGACTAATACATTTCGTATTTTTCTAACTGCATACCAAACAGTTAATCCAGTTTAATTTCAGGCTTTGTTGGACTAATGCTACTAGGACTGGTCCAGAAAAGATTAAGGACCCTGTTTAAATCCCTGCTATCGATTACAGAATGTGCTGGAAAACTCTTCCAAAGAGCTGACCCGGACTTTATGCATTGCAACTTGTTAATTTTATGTTTCTGTGTTTGTGATTTGCATAATGCTTACTATGCATGTTGATGCAAGTTAAAGATGTGTCACCTGTGCAGATTGTTTGTTCCTTTTCAGTGGCAGAGAAAATGGTATTTTTTTTTATTGCGAAATACAGAAACAGAAAAATCCAGTAATTGGAGTCAAACTCCTGAAAACACTCGAGTTGAGTTGCACAATATGCACACGGCAGATACTGACACACATAGCAATTTATTCACTTTAGCATCATACACAAACTAAACTGACATACAGAAAGACAGAAACACACGTACGTCCACGCATTCTTCACAGTGGTCAACACTCTATGCCAAGGTTTTGAGAAAAACAGGAACCAGTTTGACACGTCCTTCTCAGCCGCTCTCCAGCATGTCCATCCATCTCTTCTGCTCTTGTTAGAAGTGATTTATGATGGCTACGCATGGACAAGAGAGGAGGCCCTGATGGATCTGACTGCTTAAAGCCAAGTTTCAGACAATGTTCTGTAATCCATGTTTAATCTGTCGCTATAACTACAAAAGGGCTCTCTCTTCTAGAAAATGTCATGCATTGTCTGTTCCTTAGAAGAAATGCACCTATGCCCTTAATGACTAAAAATGGTAGCAATGTCATTCCATATAATCAAGATATTTTCACAGCCTGCTTTCTGCAGAATTTATTATCACTTGTGAAGGGCTTCCTAGACCCACTATAGTGTTCATACCAGACACACATAGACGTGGAAGGTGCTGTCCTGTATCTGTTTCACAAAGCCTGCTTGCAGCTGCATAAGTTGCCCGACATCATGACCCCAATGTGTTTAACATCTTCCAGTTGTTCCCTGTTGCAGAAGAACCTCAAGGTGATTCAGGTTAGGGACATCAGGGTTGCCTTGATTGCCGATTACCTCACCATCCAGCTAGAGTGGCTCTGCATCAGTAACTGCATCTTATCTCTGCTCCACAGCCCATAGCTAAGCACCATAAGGTCTTCCTGATCCCCCTTCAAGACTGCCACGCCTCTTCACTAGCACATTAATGGATCTGCATGTCGGCGTTGCTGAGTCAGCCCGAACAGCATTCAGCGCAACTCAAATATTCCATTAAAAGAATAAGAAAAATAATTTGGCATACATATTGTTATATAGCACCCTAGAAATAAATGTGCACATTCTGAAGTGCAGAAACGTCAGCTGGGGTACTTGTAGAGATTCTGCGACACTGAGGTCAGGAGAATTTTCTTCTGGATTGTTAGCGATAATGGAGCTCAGAGTGTCTGTAGTAAGATCAGCAAACCACGTCCCTGAGTAACTAAAGAATGCCATTAACCTCCAACTGACTATCTGCAGTCTCGCAGAACTGTGGTAGAGGTGGTCTGTGGAAGTCCCTTGGAAAAAAAAGAATAAAGGATTCTTGATTAATACTGCCTTGACACTTAGTGTGGTGTCTCAGTGTGACATTTTCTAGTAATATGCATTACAGTGAGGAGACCTTCTTAAGAGCATTTTCACCTTATATCTAAAGAATAGTTAATATAATGTAAAACAAGGAATTAACATTTTAATGGCTTTGTGGATCTAAATGTGTAAGACATGATATGTTAAAGATACATACGTCTACAGGTGTCGAAGCATTTTTTGTTTTTGTTGCAAGCATCTGTATGTGTCTTAGAATGTCAGGGGGACTTTATAATGCACATCAGTATTAAAGGTGGGTATTGTTTTCTGCTGTATGTCACCCAATTAGAGTGGCAGGACCACAGAAGAGTGGAAGTAATTTAACGCTACAACAGGTGGAGCACCAATGGTAAAAGTGCCCATCAAACGAACATCTTGGTGCATTTTTTTCTGCGTTATAACCCCACAAGATGAGTTTGTCTTGAGCTGAGCGACAGAACAGCCCAGCATTTCCGTGTCTCTGTCAAGTCGATCACCTGCTGCTGTAAAAGAGATGATTGATCTACACATAAAATCTGTGCAGCCACAAATGGATCTGTACAAAAATGTGGCCAAGGTTAGAGGTTCTTAAACACAGAGATTTTCTTCATCTGGAGGAAAAAATAAAATAGTGGCCTCAATTTACACCATAATCTCACAACTATACGTGGATGTTTTCACTTCTGTCACAACCCTGTCCCCAGCCAGAAGCTACTCGTTTAGGCTTAACCTTGTTCCTGGCAACTGTTACATGATCCCATTCAAGTCCAGTCTTGGATCCGTTTGTGTTATGGTCCAACTACCGTACCAAGTTATTGACAATCAAACCACACAACAAGCGCCACAGAGCACCATCGAGAGGGCATTCAAAATGCCACAAGTGATCTGTGATTCAATCAGATTTGCTTCTTTTGGAGTAAATAAATCTGTGGGTGCTCTACAAAAGCAGAAACATTCCTCCGAAAGGCTCTGTGACCGCAGGCATGACTGACGCCCATGGGGAAGCGGGTACACAGGTCTGCCTGAGGCGAACATGGGCAACTGGAAGAAGCCAAAATCTGAGAAAATCGGGACCTGCTGGAAACAGCAAGGACTTAGGGAAGGGGGAGACAATGGGACAGAGGTGGGGACACTGGAAATAGAAGGCTCCTTTAGCTTTCCATTGGAAAAGAAGCAGGGGAGCGTAGGAGCAGTGAATGCAGAAAGAATTGTTGACTATAATAGGATTTTTCATCACCCCCATTCTAAGTTCTGCTACTGTTTCAGATCTGCTTTTATCAGCCAAATTTGAAATGCAAGGTCTCTTTTGTCCTTTGACATATGCATGCAGCATAGAGGTCATTGTTGATTAATTCATTAAGCATTCTTGCAAAGAGGATGTTTTGCATGAGTCTGTGTGGACTGTCCTAATGTTTTCATTACTGCAGTTTTTCCTCAAATGTTTACACACATTTCTCAAAAGAGTACATCGTGTTCTCAGAATTCAAAACAGGTACACCATGCTCTGGTGAACAATGAAACATTAGCTTTTAAACCATGTCCATGGCCTACAGAATCAGATGCATGTATCAGTATAATGCACACGTCGTCTAGTCAGATGCTCAAACCAAAACCTATATTACACACGGCTGGGATAAGGAGAAGATGCTATCGGAATTTTCATGTAATGCTGTACTCTTCTGAATGTACACAACCACGAAATGAATACCAAAAATCAGCTGTCAATCAGTGTCAGACATTAGCCCTCATATAAACTCAGAGCTCATCCACTGCCTGAAGAGCTAGAACTAACTGGTGAGGTGAGATTGAGGCCATAAGGCAATGGCAAACTGATAAGGACATCTTTAGATTGGATTGAAGAAAGGAGAATTGGGTATGTGAAGAGGATTGAACTAATTTTGGATGACGGCAGCAAGGTGAAAACTCGTATTGCCCAATTGACAACAGCTAGGCTGCCCTGGCTCTGTTGCTTGTCTTTTGCTTTGCAGGACATGAGTATGAAGTATTCAGGGAAACAAACAGCTTTGTGTGGCCTATGTTTAGAATGGTGACACATGACCTTTTGATGTACGATTCTTTTATACTGTATTATTGCATGGTGGGTGACGTCATGCACTGATTTTTGGCCAATAATGCACCTTCTGGGCCTGGTACCAGGCTGGCATGGCTAGTGGGGGGGGGGGGGTGTAAGAGATTTTGGTTGGACATTTTGGTTTTTATAATAATAATCCCATACGAAAATCACTGTTATAGTTTTATATATTGTATAGTGCTTTATGTGACCAATATGGCTACTCAGAATTAAAAGAAACAAAAGTTCTTGCGATTGGATAAACACTTGGAGGAGCACAAGCAAAATCATTGGGCTTATTATTGGAAAACCTCTTCACTACATCAAATGCTGAGGTAGCCAACTAGAATTTATAATTATATGCATGCTATGTATGTCTCACTACTCATTCACTATACCTGACAATGTTTTATGAAGGTTTACAATTAAACCATTATACAACGATACAATTTCAGCACAAAAAAGTAATAACAAGGAACATTTCAGAATGTCCAAATGATTGAAGCCGCAGAAAAACATTTACAATCTCATTACAAATTGGCCTGCACCTGCTACCTAGCTTTCCTCATGCTCAAGCAGTGGATAATTACCAGAATCTTCAAAGCACTGCTCCTATTACCCAAAATATCCTGCCACCCAAGCTGTCCTTCTCTTTCTTATCATCCGCTCCATGTTTGTTCTCCTACAGCACTGGGCGTTTCTATGACCCCTTCCATGCTCACTGAAGCCCAGAGAAGGGAAGGAACAATCAAGCATTTTTTAAATTATTATTATTATTATGATTATTACTCAAGTGAAGTTTATGTGGTTAATTGGCAATTAGGGACTGCCATTTTGACTTGTATGTTTAGAGTATCGACACCGGAACTGACACAGGAGCAGACGCTTTGGAAATTGTCCTGAAAGTACAACAACATGTGGAGAAAAAGTTTTCTGTACCTCAAATGCAATTTGAGTGCAAGCAAACAGAATAGTTCATCCCTCAGCATGGCTCTGAAGCAGAGGCTGCATCATTTGATCCTTGTGACAATTACTGTGTGCAAACTTTGGAGGGAAACTGCAAAACGGGGAAGGATTCTGTGCGAGGCATCATTGTGGAGCAGCTTGTACATATTGCCAGTTAAACTGCAGAGCTGTTTGTGCAAGCCTCCGTATGCGTGTGTGTGTTTGTGTGTGTGCTTCTGATATGTAACGAAAGAAATAAGCAAGACATTTATTTTCAAGCTCAAAGCTTTGTGTATAATTTATAATATAATGATCGGATCATTCTGAAGCAGACCCTGTTCAGTACTGGCACATATCGGGCACACAGATTTAACACACACCCATTATCAATCTGCTCATATGAGACAGAAGATAGAGACAAACCAGTTACACTGGCTTCCTTTATCTTTCCCTCCACATCTGTATGTAGGCAGCTCTCCTGCGTTTTTCCCCTCTCCAGAACAAAATGCAGAGAATATTCCACAGCCTGAAAGACAGAAAATCCACTTCAATTACAAACAGCAGAGAGAATGGCGCAATAACATTCCCCGTCTCCCCTAAAGTGCTTTTTGTCTACCTCCTCGGCCACTCACTGTGGCCCGTGCCACGTGCACTCTCCGATAAATTAAAGCTATATAAAACCCAAATAATAATCATAAAGTAAACCTTTGCAAGATGTCATAACACTGGCTTTTTAAAATGGAGAGGAAGTGACATTAATTTAAAATTCCTTCAGCGGTCTTGACAAGGCATTTCTCAGGAAAACTAATGGATAATGGCTGGTGTCTGCCACTTTAAAGGTATTACACAACCCAGCTGAAGCCCAGGCCAATCCATCTCGCTCTCTGTCCAACTGCACTCCATGGAAAACGCTTTTCTTCTTTCCTTTGTATTTTTTGCGCTTCTATTTCCACTCATTGTCTTGAGTCCCTTGGCTCTGTGTGTGTGAGTGTGTGTGTGATGATGATGTGCGTGTGTGTGCCCCTGTGTACCTGTGCAGTTCAGTGCCTACAATATGATTAGGTAGGGCAAGAAGGATAAATGTTATGGTGCACCAAACATATGTGTGATGTAAATGAAATCACAGATGTATGCATGTTTGCGCATTTGGGTCCGTGTCCATTCCTCTGCAGTGCCGGTGGAGATATGTATCTTTGAGTGTGTGTGTGTGTGTGTGTGAGCGGGCATTTGGATAGATGGCTCAGGTGCAGGGGTCGCAGCAACAGGCCTGTTTAATGTGCAATTATTATAGTGTAATTAGACAGGCGAGAAAAAACCTATGTGCAATTAAGTCATAATCCATCCATCCATCCATTTTCCAAACCGCTTATCCTTACTGGGTCGCGGGGGGTCCGGAGCCTATCCCGGA
>JAODJX010000002.1:4332880-4343737 GCA_026776945.1 Isichthys henryi
AAAAACCACAACGGGGGGGTGCACATGCAAACTGACGGTGTCCGTGGGCACCTGTGTTGTGGGGGGGGGGGGGGGGGAGGAGGGGAGGAGGGAGAGAAGCAAAAGCAGGCTGATGCACACACACACACAGATCCCCTGTAAAAAACCTCTGTTTGTTAACGCTGGTCTTCTTCATTGCTATATGTCTCATGACCCTTCCCACTTCTTCCTTTCTGCTTTAAAGAGGAAACAATGTTTCACTTTTAAAATTTGCTGCTTTTGTCGTATATCGGTATTATTGAGAATTTCGGGAATCTGTTTCGGGAAACAGTGAATCTGAATGTTCTGATGAGAGAGTTTAATAGCAGGGATAGATGTTGTAATGCAAGCATATGATTTTACCATCTGGATAGGTACGCCCCACCTTACATGACGCCTGACACGGGCTGGGGTGACATTTGATGTCTATAATGTCAGCAGAGTTAAGTTTGACTTAAGAAAATTTTTAGACCCACAATGTGACCTGATAGGAAAGTGCTTGACTTTTATACTGAAGAATCCGGTCTTTTCTCCCATGATGTGTGACGGTAATATGAGTCTGCGTGTGTCTGTGTCTGTGTGCCTGTGTGTGTGGGAGTTATGTATATATTACATTGTGAGGACCACACAAAAACCTGTTAGTTTGATGTGGTGGGGACCATTTTCTTGGTTCCCCCCACAACAGGAAGCTCAATTTGATAAAAATCTGTAATTGCATTCAAGAAAAATAAAAATTCCAAAAGTCTTGTACTTTGTTTTATTACTTATGGTTAAAGTTAGGGCTGGGTAGGGGTTAAGGTTATTATGTTGGGATTAGAGTTTTCCTCATAGAAATGAATGGAGAGTCCCCACAAAAATATAATTACAAATCTGCGGGTGTGTCTGTGTGTGTGTGTATGTGTGTGTGTGTGTGTGTGTGTGTGCGTGTACCTGCTTGTGTGCCTGTTTGTCCCTTCCGGGTAGCTATGGGTCCATCTCCGAGTCCTGATGGGCCAGATGCTCCCCAACCTTCTATTTGATCTCCCGCACTCTCATCCTCACGGCTCCAGCATCTGTGTCGGATGTGAAATCAGGATCCCAGTCTGGAAATGCAGACATAGATTCACATGCACATAAAAGGAAGGACCCAGGGTGAGAGGCCAGACTGCGAGCGGACAGGTACTGGCAGGGGTGGGGAGAGGGGGAGGGGAGGGGGTGTTTGAGAAATAAGAGACAAAACAAAGTGATGGAGACACATACATTTTTTCTACAGCAGGTATCTGTAATAGCGGCACGACACTGAATGTCCCTGTCAGGCTGGAATTTGAAAGGGTGAGACCTTTCCTGCTTGCTGTGGACGTTGAGATAGTGTTGGTATTTCATCATAGCTGAGAGGAGCAACAGGGCATTTTTTTATGAAGGCCAATACACCCCGAAGGGTTACTCTGCCTAAACTCTCACTAGTGCATCAGAGGAAGCTGGTCTCAAACTGATAGCTACTATAGGATTCACTCAGCTCAGGAAGGTCAGAAGGAGAGTGTTTCTAAGGTGTTTCTGCACTAGGAAGACTCAGTCTGCTTCTAGGGGAATAAATGGAGATCTGGCAACCTTGTCTCACATCCCTTTGTTTTATTTATTTTTTTACAGAAAAGAAGTCGAACTTTTCACTGAACTTTTAAGGTCACTGTTGGGGGTCCCATAAGTTGCAGCGTCGTGATAACTGGAAACACTTCAACCATATTTTCAGTTGTTTGAAGCATTGTGAAGTTAAACTCTCTATCCTTAATCATTTAAGTTTAATTTAAATAGCCGCTATGTGAATCAATAATGCTACATTATGTAAAGTCTCCCATCTCCCATGACACAGACATTCTTCTTCACAGAGCATCTGGCCTTCCTGACTCCAAAATGTCCAATTTACTGCCCGCAGCAAGCTGACACAATCATTCGGCCAGCTGGGTCCACCAGGACTCTGACATTAGTCTCAGATTGTAGTTTTAGGATTTCGGCCGAGATCTGGTCCATTGTCGAGACACTGGTGCCAGTAGTCGACCAGTCCGTGTCTTTCATGGAAGGAGCTCCGTCTTCCTGGCTCCAAGGCTTTCCCCTCCCCCATTGTCCATATTCCGGCTAAATTGTCAGCCTTTGGTTCTTTCTACCTGTATCCTGTATATCAGAGGTTCTCAGCCCAGCCCTCAGACTCCAGGATGTAATTTTCTCCTGTCCCTCCACCTCCACGCCTGGTTTTCCCTGTCATCTGTTTGTAAAGCCCTTGATTACCTGGTTCAGGAATGCAGGTGCTGGACTATGACAAAAATGTTGGGGGGAGGGTGGGGGCCGTGGATTAGCAAGGTATCTTTTGCTGTCATCTCAGCTATATGATGTATGAGTCATATAGTGAGATGAAATTGCATTCTTCCTGGCCATAGAATATATATATATATATATATATTTATATATATATTTATATATTTATAATTATATACAGGCAGTCCACGGGTTAAGACCAGACATCTCGTACATACAAATGGACTACCAAAATTATAAATGTATAAATTATATAACGCCAATTAGATAAATACAGTAGTTCGTAATAACATACGCGCTACTTTGTGAAAACGTGGCTTCTGCAGTTCGTCAGCTTGAGGTACAGTACAAAACCATATGTAGTTAGTTTTATTAGTACTATATTTTTTATTATTACTATAGTTATTATTATTAATAATAATAATACATGCATACATAGAGTATTATTATTGTTGCTTCTGACCTATGAATTGAAGAGAACAGATCTCATTTGTAACCTGGGGACTGCCTCTGTACATACATACACAGTATCTAACACATATATAATATATTAATAAGATATAAATATGACATAAAATAGAATTGAGAACATAGGTAAGAAACAAATAGATAAAATAAATTTTATTTTCACTGTCCAGTTTGAGCTGTTATGAGGCCAGTCCAGCTTCAAAGAATGATAGTATTTTAATTCAAATAATAAAAAAAAAAACATGATTCTGTGAAAATACAACTGGCCGGTAAAAACCCTTTAATACACACTAGCAGAATGACACAGATGCCTTTAATCCAACAGTACATCAAGGATACAATGGAACAGAAAAAGTGGAAAACAGAGCCTCATTCAGCAGGAACAAGCATGCAGAAATGACTACGGTAATATAGCAGTGATTCACTTGCTTTCCGAACAGGTTGTTACATTTAGGTAAACAAGCCAGGCTGTGATGTTATGCTGCAAGCTAATCGTTTGTGCCGCCACCAAAAGCAAGAGCCACACCTATGAGAAAATGAGCGGAAAGGTTGCTCGCATGGTAACCCAGACGGACATCATGAAATAAAAGAAACATGTTGCTGTCCAGCGCTGCGTCGGCAAGGTGCCCACGGGTGAAGTGTGTGTTTACGGAAGGGTGACGACCTGCCAGGTTAAGGAAGGGGGGAGATGGCAGGAGAGGCTGCTATGAAGGACAGGCCGTCATGTAGACAGATAGCTGCTGTCACATAAAGGGATGGAGAGAAAAGCCCCCACCCCCACATGCAAAATACTTCATATTGAAGGTTCTGTGTGCTCCAAAGGCTCTGAACTGGCATGGCTGGCTCTGTTAGACAGCCAGCTCCATCCCCAGTCATGCCCCACCCCCAGCTCAGCACCTTCCCCAGCTCTGCTCCCAGCCGCTCCAAGATACTCTTTCCTTCCAGCCTCTCCTCCCACCTACCAGTTTCCTTCAGCCTTTGTGACCAACTGTTGCTGCGGGTGGGGGTGTGGGGGAGTCCTTTAATGCATTAAAGACCTTGTAAATCAATGCACAACGAGGAAGGATGGCACTAGCAAGGTTGTGGTAGACGGCTGTAGCACCCTTACAGATGTACCTATCGTCCCCCCCACACCATGACCATGCTCTCAACTCTTATTCTACATATTTCCCCAACCTGTCCATTACGACTTACCCCTGCCAATCAAAGCAAAGACTCTTGCCAAAACGAAGACGCCACAATCCGTGAATCACACATGCGGCAAAACACATATTCCACTCCATTGTAATCAATTACCTCGAGGCCACATTTCAGCCAGCTCTCTTAAGATGTCGGCTGTTAAATATTCATAATGCAGTAATGAGGAAACATTCCAAATTAAATGAGAGTAATTCTGTTATTTCATTTTGAATCGGGCATGAATACTTAATGGATGGCGTGGTGGCAATTAATACGTTGTGTTAGTATTTGGTGAATTAGGCCCCTGTTTAAGTACTTATACAGGACATGGATCAGAAATAGCTACCTTACGGACATTTGCCAATGTTTAATTAGCACAAAAGTTGGTTAGTGTGGGTTGATTAATCACTACGGGATATTAAAGCTGTGTCACAGTACGACGAAAATGAGCTTCAATGGTAAAACCCCTATGTGCAAAATGTGAGAGAGATCCATGAACCGCGATGCTAGCTGAGCCTTGAAAGTTTTGTCCTTGTAGACCTTCCAGCGTTACTTCTGCCTTTGGCGAGAAATCAACATAAATGCAAATATTATGAGGGAAAGGTTCATCGTGGTTATCGTCCTCCAACGTGCATGTTGAACATGCCTGCGGGAAAGACCCCACCTCCCTCCATATCATTCTCATTCTCTCCTCACATCTCTCTTCCTCCCCTCATCTCTCATTCCCTCTCATTCCATCATTCTCTCACTCCCAGCTTCTCTCTCTCTCCGACCATCTCTGTCACTCCATCACTCGCTCTTCCCCTCCTTCTATCCACCTCTCCTGATTCATCCTTCACTCCCTCCCCCTCTGTCTTTCTATCGCTCTCTCACATCTTGCTTAATCACCTGGCTTTTATTTTCCTTTTTCTTCCCCCTTTCCCGGGGTGCTTTTCGAAGATTAGTGTGATTTGCAGCTCTGTATGCGGCCCGGCAGCGGAAATAACCAGTTGAGAAAACAAGGAACCAACAGAATGAGCTAAAGATGACAACATCAGGCATGAGGCTGATTAATTATGCATATAGCAACGTACAACCTATAGCTGAAGAGAAAGGACTCTTGACGCTTGGTAGAAGACCAGCTCTTCTCTCCTCTAAGTCTTTTTCTTTGCAAATAAATTCTGTCCCAGAGGTCACCATTCACCTCAAGCCGCGACAGGCCGCTGTTGTTCACACCACATGTCCTAGGAGAAAGATCTTGGTGTTTACCATGTCGCCGGCGAGTCGGTGAAAAGAGTGCGGAAGCCTTCAGCTTGTTATGCTCCTCTCTGTGTTTGAAGCCACGGCTAGAGTCGCCCAAGAGCGCCATGATACATGTTGCATAAAATTACACAACAAAATGTGAGGCTGACCTCCCAAATCCACCTACCTCCCAAACACAAATGTAACCACTGGATTGCACAAATAACTTTAATAATGCATCAATAAGCATACAGTATATGCCTATAAACAGAATCATCTCTCCTCCTCTTCTACACTCACTCCCTCTTTTTCCCCCTCCCCCTGTCTCCATACATCCCCTCCAATCTATCAACCCCCACCCCCCACCCCCCTTTTTTGCTGCTGAGGGAGAGGAAGTAGGGAGATGCTCTCAGTTACGGATGGCATTAGCAATGCAGCGTGTCTACTACTATGGCCCCCAGTGGGTAATTAATCACAATACAATGTCTAGGAAATCAGTGCCAGTGCCTCCCATTCACTGCAGCCCTGACGGAAGGGAAAAGATGCCTATAGGAAAATCAATGTGCCATAGAATGTTATGTATAAATAATAAACACTTTATGCCGAGCAGACAGACTAGGGCTGTTCTCCATCATTTGCACTGTCAGTCTCTTGTTGGAACTCAGCATGTTTTTGTGTGTGTGTGTTGAACTCAAAAAGTAGTCGTTGTCCAACACAGTGCCGTCCAGTCTGAAGCTCACGTATGATGCACGACATAGAAATATAGACTGTAGGAAATGCATTCTAGAATGCAGCATTTTTTTGTTTTCGTAGGGACACTCTGTTATGTGATATTCAGAGGGCAGAAGCCTTGATACTGGGCTGGTATGGTAGCACAGTGGGTTACAACACTGCCTCACACCTACAGACTTGGCATTTTGATTCCTGCCCCCTTTCTTGTATTTGTAGGACTTGCACGCCTCCTCTTGCAAACTCTCTAAGTTGCTTTTAGCTCGTACCCTGCATCCCACCCAGGGTGCACCTCATCCTTGTGCCCCGTGCTTCCTACGATAGACTCCAGGTCCCACTGCACCAGATAAGCAGCTGTAAGATGCATGGGTGAAATTTCTGGAATTTACAATTGTGTGTCAGCTGTTGTTCTTCTAAGCATCACAGTTAAGTGTAACGTATGTGTCTGAAGATCTGGCCTGTATAGTTTCCCCATTAAGTTACACGTGGATCAGAAAAGCTAGGCCTTTGACTTTTTTGCGGTTCAGTGTGTTTGGCCCTGCGATGTGTCGATGCTGGTGCTAATGACTCCACCAGCATATATATTTGCAGGAGCCTGGGACATGGGGTGCCTGGCTATTAATAATTTGCAAGCGTCCAAGTCCTGGTGTTTCGTGAGTCTGTGTTATTTGAGTATCGGTGTCAATGACCTCATTGTATATGGGTTTGAATGTTGCAGCTGAATGTTCCTTTAATAATAAATCCTTTTATTGCCTATACGAATATAGGAACATCAGGATTCCTCTCTTTGCCTACCCTATCCTGCTCTCCATAGCTTAGGAGTAACAGCACAGAGTCAGCAAGCGTGCAGCACCCCTGGAACTGAGGCTTAAGTACCTTGACCTGGAGCCCACAAACATTATGTGACCGTTCTACCAAGGCCAGGCCTCAAACCAGCAATCGTCCGATCACAGGCACAGAGACTTAGCCGACTGAGCCACTCATTGCCCCCTCACTGTGTAAAAAAAGAACAATTGGTTTCAACTAAGCAACACAATAGTCACAGTACTTAATCTGTGGTGTTTTACGGGTTCTTCAGGGTTTGTGCCCCAGTGGAGCAGAGCCTATTTTGGTGATTGAGTCTGAGCGATTGAGAGTGGTTCTGCATGGAATGCGACAGTTCTAAAGGCAGGCCTTCCCCGCACCACTCACTTTCACAACAGCATGCTACATTCAGTTGCATCGTGGGTGGCTCCAGCAGCATACTGCATATACAAGGGAACTCAAACTTGCACTTACTTTTACAGTTACTTGTTAAAAACAAGCAGCACATACTGATGCTTGCACTGCTCAAATCATAATTCATTTCAGCGTTATTGATTGCACCCTTGTGGACACAGATGCACAGCTCATCCACACCTAATCTTGCTGGCCATTGATAGTCCACAGTTCATCTATCCTATGCTGCTGTTCAAAATGTCTGGCCAGCTTTCCTCCTCTGAACTAAACCATGGAATCTCCAGATTGGGACATGGCTCTTTAAATGCAAATCGTTCCATGCTGGCGCATCACCCAGGGTATCTTCAAGCTGGTTCACTTCCATGCCTGTACCGGTAATGGTGTGCAATTTCATCTGCTTCTGCTGGCTTAAAAATGGAAAAAAAATATCATAAGACTAGCCAGAAAACTGCGACTGGCGGAAAAAGCTTTTCCTTGACAAGCATTTTCATTAGCGTTGAATGGTAATTAGCTATAGGGAGATAAGAGAACCATGCGATACAATCCATGACATTGCCTTCACTTTTTTCTTAACGCTGCCTCTGGATTGTGTGTCAATAAACTCGTCTTGTGCTCTGTTTTTAAACAGATCAATTATTAACTGAATTAGGTGCTTGATGTCTGGAGATCGAAATTAATCGTTTTTGACATTCTGTCATCATTAACTAACTTCACCATATGAGACACTTCCTCTGAGCTTTGTGATCACACACTCGAGACATCACTAGGGAGTTCCCAAATCCCTCGCAAGGGGCGGCATGTCTGATTATAAGGTGGAGCTTGTTGAGAATCGCTAATCTTAAAGTAGTCTAATCTTGCACATTAAGTCATTGGACAAAGACAAGGATATGTTATTGTTAGTGTATAGACTTACATGCACAGACGTACATACACAAAAGTCTTCTATGTTTAGATACAGGCCAAAAACAGTAAAAGGTCAAAATGCTGGCCCTTGTTTCATGATGCCAAAGAACACTGCCACTCACAGCGCCATTTCTAGCATTTACAAAATCCCAGATTGTTTATCCTTTTATAAATTTATCGCCCGTGCGTGAATCTGCCCCATTGAGTTTCGTAATGAAACCCCATTACTTACCTTGATTTTCACTCATTGCTCTGTGAAAACTGATAGGCGCTCTAAATCAACATTAAAGTGTTTTATTAAATGTCAACTTTTTAAAAGTCACGCCTAATACAGGCCTCACAGATTAAATATCGACAGACAACACAATGCTTTACTGGCATGTTAAAAGTATTGATTGTGACAATCCACGTTATATAAGATCCAGCTGGAAAGACTAAAGAAAGAGTATCGGCGATTCTCTGGTTGGCTTAAGACTGCATGAGTTACCAAATTGACCCCAGGTAGCAAATGGGAAGTTACCAAACCTTGTTTAAGACCCACATTTAAATGGTTGCAATTGTTTACCCATCAAACCATCATAATGTTTCCAGAAAAGCAAATTCTGCAAATGTGATACTTATATGGTCTTCCTGTAGTGTCCCACATAATTTTGCATCTTTGGGGAGCTGGATGTGAAGGTTGTTGAGCTACGACTGACACGATAAGTGATCATCATCCCTGGATAGAGCTGCCCTTGTAGATCTGGAAGCAAAGCAGCTGGTGGGGTGTTGATGAAGCAGACAGCACCTTGATGTGTCTCTGCACATGCTGTTATAATCATCTACCTCTAAGGGCTTTTGCTTGCCTCTCTGTACTCTTATGCCTCTGGAGTCTATTAAAGTGCTGAGGTCAAAGGTCAGTGGGCTTCCATTCATCAATGCCATGTGGACTTCAATGGACACCGGAATAACTACATACTGACACAACTTTATTTATTCATGTGTCTTTTCTTTCCCACTGGGATTAAGTGCTTCTGAACAGGTTTGGGATCAGGGACCTTGACGACCTTTGACTTCTGTAATGAATTGGCAGTCAGAAGAAGGGCTTCAATTTGCTGTACCTGCAGCTCATGTTAATTGTCCTTCGAAATCACCTGGTTTAAAGTGCAACCAAAGGATTGCAACTGAGTAGCAGAGAGTGAATCGCCTGCATTAAATCAGGAACTGGGGGTGGATTCACAATAGTGGTTATCACACTGAACTCACAACCTATGTGCTGTGAGATAGTGTGCATTAGTGGTTATAGTGCTAGAAAAGCAAGTTTTAGCTCACCTTTGTGCTCTTGCAAAACCCTGGACAGGATTTTTTTCCACAATAGATCCGACTGCTACCATCTGTTCACACAAAGATTCCACACCCACCCACATGACTGTCATCTGCTGAGATCCTGCTTGCTGATCATTTTTCCTTCTTCGTCTTATTCTTCATAATCTTATTATTATTATTATTATTAATAATTCTTATTATTGTTGTTATGCCATCTGCTGCCAGTGGTAAAACCACAATAAATGGTTAGAAGTTGGACGGATGGATTATTATGTCTAAGCTCATAAGGAGGGATATTTTAATGAAATAATTAACAGCAATATTAATAGAATATTACTAACATAGGTGTGCATTGTTTTTGGTGATGTGTGGCTCAGCAGGCTAAGCCTCTATGCCGGTGACACGAAGGTCACCAGCTGAAGCGTCCCCCCGGCGGAACAGCCACTTGTCTGCGGGCCTTTGAGCAAAGCCCTTAACCCCCAGCTCCCTGGATGCTGCAAGTTGGCTGCCACTTCACTGTCACCCCCAAGCTTACTCTCACCTGTATGGTATGGAAGCAAAAGCGAAAGGCAAAGCGAAAAAAAGAATTTCCCCTCAGGGTCTAATAAAGTATTGGTATTCAATTCTTAAACTCATCCCTGAGGAACCATTGAGTATGTTAATTCTTGTTCCAATCGACCTCTCATTCAAAAAAGCTTGATTGGGCTTGTACAAAATAACAATACCAATGATACCACAACTAATATACAGCACCAGACAAAATTCTGGACATACCTGCTTTTAATGCATTTGTCTCTTTTATAGCTATGCTATTCCACTTATAGCAAAAGGCCTTGAGGCAATGAACGCATATCAAATACTGCAACAAACGAGGGAAGTGTTCAACATCCAAATTTTCTCATATTTTACACTTTTCAAAATATCCCCCCTTTGGCTTTCATAGCAGCATTTCAAACTTTTGGCATTCCATCAACCAGCTTCCAGATCTAGCCACCTGGAATGCTTCTCCAGTAGTCCTGAAGGAGTTTCCACAAGTTCTGCGCACAAGTTGGCTGCCTTGCTCTTACTCTTCACTCCAACTCATCCCAATCCAGCTCTGTAGGCTTTAGGTTGCAGGAAATGTGAGGGCCAGATCATCAGTCACAGCACTCCTAGAGTCATAACGTAAAGTCGGGGTACACCCTGGACAGAATGCCGGTCCAACTTAAGTAATGACGAAAGCCGGCATGCACCCTGGACTGGATACCGGTCCACCTGGAATCATGACGTAAAGCCGGGGTAAACCCGGGACAGGATGCCGGTCCACCTGGAGTCATGACGTAAAGCCGGGGTAAACCCTGGACAGGATGCCGATCCACCTGGAGTCATGACGTAAAGCCGGGGTACACCCGGGACAGAATGCCAGGCCACCTGGAGTCATGACGTAAAGCCAGGGTACACCCTGGACAGGATTCCGGTCCACCTGGAGTCATGACGTAAAGCCGGGGTACGCCCTGGACAGGATGCCGGTCCACCTGGAGTCATGACGTA
>JAODJX010000002.1:4377817-4388704 GCA_026776945.1 Isichthys henryi
TGTTCTTTTTCCATTTTTTTTACCGTTTAAACCCCCCCCCCCCCCCCCCCCCCGATGTCTGAGACTGGAGCGTGGGAACAGCGTTGTGGTGATGCTGGGCCTCACTGCCTAAAGCTGTCAGACTAAAAAGAAACTGCTCCCACTGCAATGCTACAGTAACACCCCCCCCCACACACACACACAGACACACACACCCCTAATATCAGGACTTTTTAATTGTTTGTTTGGCAGGAAGTTTCAGCTGTGGAGTCTCTCAGGTCCCGGTCGACAGAAAACAAACGCGCAGCTTCTCCCAGCGGCCCGGTCCGGACTCCTTTCTCGCTCCGTTCGCACTTCCTGTCACCCGGGCACTCGGTTCCTGTCACAGGCTTACTCTCCACCCCCATACTGCCCGAGTTGTTTTTTCCCACTGCTGGTCCTCACCGTGCCGGGCTTCCCGGGCCTTTCCCAGGACCTCTGGGGCTGCTCTGCAGAATTCCTGACACGTGACAGCCGGCGGAGCTTGTGGTGGGAAATTTGGCAAAGTCCTGGGAACGATGAGGGGTCCATAGGGTCTGGGGATTCTTCAGGGGGTCTGATGTTCATCGCCATTCTCAGAACGGTTTTCGCATATTCAAAAGGGACCAGGCGGAGTCTGTTGTAAGATGTCCTCGCCGCTGCGGTTCAACCGGAGGTCGGCGCTGCATTCTTGACCGTACCTCCACCGCTTGCCGCCGATCTTGTATGGTGTCTCATTAGGGATCCCTTTAAGGGAAGTAGCTACTCCTACTGAGGAGAACCTCCGCAATTAGCAGAGCCGGAAACATCAAAGCCGGGGTGACCCTAACCTCGCAGGACCGAAGAAAAAGGGAGTCCAGCTTACTTATTTCATTAACACACGACGCCCGTTAAGCTGCGGATACGCGGGGATTTAAGGTGTGGGGACTTTGCTTTTGGCAGCAAAGAGGGCCGCTTTGCTTTGTGGCAGGTGAGTTTAATTAAAGGTGAGGCTACTTCCTCTGTACATTAAAAAAATAATAAAAAGGAAAAACCTCAAAGTGACCAGTTGAAGATTAAAAAAAAATAAAATAAAAATCCCCTTGTCCCAACGTTTGCCTCATTAGAGATCTCTACCGCAACCGGGAAAGAGAGCTTCCCTGCGGAGAACCTTTCTCTCCCCCTCCTCCCAGAGTCTGTCTTAATGACTTTTCTTTCTTTCTGCCTGTACTCCTACTTTTTCCGGCCGGGTGGCTCCTGCAACGCCGATGGTTTTTGATGGCCACTGTGGCGCCCTCCCAGCACCCGGGGCCCTGTCTTGACATATCTGGGTGGGCCCTCGGGTGGCCCCCAGGAAGGGCCAGGGGGGGAGGGGGGGTGGTGCCAAATTAAACATGATGACCAGCCTCCATTTCTTACTCGCTCAGGATATAATTAAAAGCTAAAATAAATTGCAGCTAAGCAAGAAAGGAAAATAAGTGGCCTGCTCTGGGAATACGGATCAAAGCCAGACCTAAAATAGAGAGTGGTAATTAATGAGAAAGAACAGGTTAGAAATGAAAAAAGGGGCATCGCATCAGAAACAAGTCATACAAACGAGCGCTTCAAAATGGTGCTTGGCTGCGAATACTATTGGGGAGCATGCAAACTTTCATTTTGTGGTAAGGGCGTTCATTCAAGGCTTCATCCTTAACGGATATTGGAATTTATTTATTTTTTTACATTTAAGTTGAGCACATGGTGCAGCTTGGGGGTTTAAAAGTGATTAGTGCACAAATTTAGTGGAGGAAAAGTACAATACAATATCCAACGCAGATTTTTAATTATTAGTGGATTAGAAGTGGGAGCTTAGCGGGTTTCTCATGCCGACGGCTTATCTGTGTCTCCCCAGGCTGAAGTAGTGCCATTGGACCGGAGACATGGATCTGCACCTTGAAGTGCTGCTACTGTTGGCCTTGCTGCTGAGCTTGTGTGGGGCTGTGGGGACCATCAGCTACAAGGTGGCTGAGGAGCAACCCCCTAACACCCTGATTGCAAGCCTAGCGGCCGATGAGGGGCTTCCAGACACGGGGCACCTGTACAAGCTGGAAGTGGGCGCCCCCTATCTGCGCGTGGATGGAAAGACCGGGGACATCTTCACCACGGAGGTTCCGATCGACAGGGAAAGCCTGAAGGACTGCCGTAATTTGTTCGAGGGAGATCCCTGCATCCTGGAGTTCGAGGTCTCCATCACAGACCTGAACCAAAACCAGGGTCCACGGCTGATCGAAGGTCGCATCGAAGTTCTAGACATGAATGATAACACCCCACAGTTCCCCTCCCCCATCCTCTCCCTTTCTATTCCTGAAAACACCCACTTGGGGGCGCTCTTTTCGATCCCTGTGGCCAGTGACAAGGACTCGGGGCACAACGGTGTGGCCGATTACTCCCTGACCCCGGGGCCCGATACCTCGGCCCTCTTCGGCCTGCAGGTGGCTGAGGACCAGGGTGAGAAGCTTCCACAGTTGATTGTGCTGGGAAACCTGGACCGCGAGCAGAAAGACTCATATGACCTTAGCATTAAGGTCGTGGATGGTGGCAACCCACTACGATACAGCACTGCCCTGCTCCGGATCATCATTACTGACTCCAACGACAACTCTCCTAAGTTCGAGAAGTCCCAGTATGAGGCAGAGCTTCCAGAGAACAGCCCCGTAGGACACTCGGTCCTCCAGGTCAGATATCCATTACATGTATATAAGCATGCTACGAATTCATTGTATAGTCATCAACATCGGCAGCCGATCCATCATTTAGCATGATAGCTAATCTATCATATAGAGCACTCATGTCCCGCCTTTCTGTCATCCTGTCAAATCCATGTTATCGGCATTTGGATGTAGTTACACTGCTGAGATCCACCTATGTGTTTTGGGAGGTTAAACAGTTTGTGTGGGAATATCCCAGGTTTCTACAGTAATATTTTGTTTTGCTCAAAATAAAGTCCCTTTCCCAGACCCTCTCTGCATGCTCTCCTCATCGCCCTGCCAGCCACCCCTCCTCACATCCCTGGCTGATAGGTTCAGGTGTCTTGTGTAAATTCCCAGAATGAACACAATTAGCGAATGCAATCTGTAGCATACTGATTGAAACCAGAAGTGGCAAACTATGGTGAGATCTTCCTCCCATCCACAAGGGCACTTGAATCCCCAAAAGCCGACCGACAAGTGCTCTTGTACAGGGGAGCCTTGCCTATCTCAGTGGGGAGTGGGCCAGCTTCCAGCCTGTCAGGGCCAGGGTTAAGCAAACGAGGAATCCAAATCATATTTTTGCAGCTATTGATTTTTTTTTCCCCCTGCTCCCCTCCTCTTGCATTGCCTTTATGGCTTATGCGATACAAAATGATAGTGAAGTATTGACAATTGAGAATCGCATATTGAATTGCTAAGTAATGATTAGGTAAGCCACGAATGTGGGACAGATCCAGAAATAGTTTCTCCTGACAGACGTGGTTGATTCTTCTGTAAACAATTGCAGGTTTCTGAAAGAGCTTTGGGATATAATTTGTCACTGACTTAAAAATAGTTACCTTCATTTATTGAGATACTCAGGGAATTTATTAGGTACTTGATGCAAAATTTCTGACTTTACTGGTGAGAAGATTTGAAAGGCTTTTTGGAGTAGTTTTATGGATATGCTATGAGAATTGTCTTTCTATTTTATTATCTTTAATAGTATTGGTACTGAACTCCTTTGGTTAACGGAGTCTCAGTAGTAAACAATATTGCTAATAGCAATGAAAAAATACATTTGTTTTGAAAGGAAATTATGTAAGGGGTGTGGTGGGGGGGGGAGGGTGGAATGGGATTGAATTATCATTATTATGAAGAATCACTGGTGTAGTGCAGAAGACCTAATAGTATTCTAGGTGATACTAATGTCAGCGTTGAGTCCCTGACTGGAGATAGCCTTAGTGGGAGGTCAGAGGACGTTTCACTCGCATTTTAGGCCTGCTGAGGGTATATCAAAGCATACCCCAGTCCTCATCAAGTCACCACATGGGTGTTACCATTAAATCCCATTCCATCCAGAAGTATCGTTTGTGTAGCCTGCAGCTGTCGCTTTATTTGGGCCCATGACAGAAGTAAGGCTTTTTCCTGCATTAACGTTACTGCCTGGTGCAAAAAGAATAAAATTCCTTTGCATTAAACAAATGGAATACAGTTCTTGCCATAGAAGGATTTGAGAAAGCATCCCAGACTTACTCTCCTAGGAAGCCAAGCTTATATTCATGTGGTGGAAACCAAAGAGGATGCTGTAAATCTTGTTAAAGGGCAGTTTGCTGGAAGGGTGCTGCATATTTATTACCCTAATGCAATCGGGGTGAATTCTCAGATTCCTGCCTTGCTGGATGGCGCTTATTTTTGGCAAGGCTTAACACGTTATGGGCTGATCTGATTTTGGTCCATAAGCTCTCTGTCACTCTTCTCAATCTCCTCCTAATGGCACTGTCTAAGAGCCGTTATTAACGAGAGGAACTGATTAACATGCAAAGTCTCATTCGCCCAATTCAATGCAAATGAACCGTGTGACGATCACTTAACGGGATTGTTTTTTCATCGTGCGCCTGATGTACACTAAATTTGGATGAGAATAATAGGAATCTTATCATGACAGGGCCATCATAAAGGGAGCTGTGCTGTCAGCAGGGCCAGTGGCTGGCAGTAATTTATACTGGGTAATAAAAGCACCTGGAAACTGCCCTCCTGTCAAAGAGTCATTGTATGAGTGCTTTCCATAGTAAAGGTCTTTCTCTTGTCTGTCTGCAGGTTAAGGCCAATGATTCTGATATGGGGCCTAATGGAGAAATTGACTACAGTCTGCACCAGGCTAATGACGCTGTCCAGAGGCTCCTAAGGATTGATCGGACAACCGGTATCATCTCTGTCAAGAGCCCCGTGGACCGAGAAGAGATTAGCATCTTGAAGTTCTACGTCATCGCACGGGACAAGGGGCCAAACTCCAGAAGCTCCAAGGTCTTTGTTGTAATAAATGTCAAGGACCAGAATGACAATGCCCCCACGATTGAGATTCGTGGTATTGGGCTGGTAACCCACCAGGATGGGGTGGCTAACATATCTGAGGACATGCCCATTGGAACTCCTGTGGCTCTGGTCCAGGTCTCGGACCGTGATGAGGGTGAGAATGCAGTCGTGACGTGTGTGGTTGCAGGAGATGTCCCGTTCCAGCTACGGCCAGCCAGCGAAGCTCCCAATGACCGCAAAAGGAAGTACTTCCTGCAAACAACCACACTTCTGGACTACGAGCGCATCAACGGCTACCGAATTGAGATCGTGGCCGTGGACTCGGGCAACCCAGCTCTCTCCAGCACCAACTCGCTTAAAGTTCAAGTCACAGATGTAAATGACAACTCCCCCATCTTTTCACCATCTCTTTTTGAGGTGGACTTCCCAGAGGAAAATCAGCCTGGAGATAAAGTTTTGGATGTCGTGGCCTCAGATGCAGACAGCGGCACTAATGCTGAGCTCATATACAGCATTATGGACTCATCCATGAAAGGAGTTTTCGACATCAACCCGAACACAGGGGAGGTTCAGGTATTGAGTCAGTTAGATCGAGAACAACGAGAACGGTATGAGTTCCATGTCGCCGCATCTGACAAGGGTGTTCCCAGCCTGCGAGGGACAGCTGCAGTAGTGGTCAGAGTGTTGGACCGCAATGACAATGACCCCAAATTCATGCTTAATGGCTATAGCTTCTCTGTCCTGGAGAACATGCCTCCCCTTAGCCCTGTCGGAATGGTGACAGTCATCGACACGGACAAAGGCGAGAATGCCCGAGTGCATTTATCTGTAGAACCAGACAACGGTAAATTCGTAATCCAGAACGGCACTTGCACTATTCTCTCTAGTATCTCGTTTGACCGTGAGAAAGAGAGCACCTATACTTTTCGGCTGAAGGCTGTGGATGGAGGCAACCCACCAAGATCTTCCTATGTTGGCGTGACTATCAACGTCCTGGATGAGAACGACAATGCACCTTATGTCACCAAGCCATCAAACTCCACATACAAGTTCCTTCCTCCTGTTACTAATCCCGAAACTCAGGTAGAGATGGTAGAGGCGGAGGACATTGACACGGGCCCCAATGCTGAGCTGGTCTACAGCATCACAGGTGGAAACCCCCATGGACTATTCCGCATCTCCCCCATGAGTGGAGAGATCACTCTAGCTAAGGAGTTCACCCGTAAGCACAATGGCCTCCATAGGCTGGTAGTGAAGGTCAGTGACAAAGGAAAGCCACCTCGGCACACTACTGCCCTCGTGCATTTCTATGTCAATGAGACCATCAACAACGTCACCCTGGTGGAGTCACTGGTAGGCCACAGCCTGTACACCCCCCTGGACACTGACATCGCCGGTGACCCTGAATACAGCCGCGCTGCCCAACGCAGCAACATCCTGTATGGCAGCTTGGCAGGGATTGCCGGTGTGATCCTGGTCATAGTGGTGGTGGTAGTCATCCGGCACCGTCTGCAGAAGGAGGCCAAGAGTGGATATCAGGCAGGAAAGAAGGAGACGAAGGACCTGTACGCCTCTAAACAGGGACCCAAAAGCAGTAAGGGTAAGAAGGGGAAGAAGGGCAAAGCCCCCAAGCCAGCCAAACCCCTGGAGGAGAATGAGGAGGCAAGCCGCCAGAATACCTTGAAGTTCAACCTTATTAATGACAGTGTCGGTGACAGTCCTCGAATTCATCTGCCCCTAAACTACCCACCAGCGAGCCCGGATCTGGGCCGCCACTACCGCTCCAACTCGCCACTGCCCTCTATTCAGCTTCAGCCTCAGTCCCCCTCGGCTTCCAAGAAGCACCAGGCCGTTCAGGACCTGCCCGCCACCAACACCTTCGTGGGGACGGGGGACAACAACTCCACAGGCTCCGACCAGTATTCGGATTACAGCTACAAGGCTAACCCTCCGAAATACAGCAGCAAACAGGTAGGAGACTACTTCCTAAACACAGCAGTGCTGGACAGGAATATCACATGGACTGATGGCGTATGGTAGACCTTCAACCAAAGAATTTCACTGCACTGTCACTCTTGCACACACTGCAGGCATACTGAGCCAGGCTTAGCTAAGAGTGTGCTTTTCAGTCTATTTTATTTTGTTTTATTTTATTTTATTAGGTTGTAAGTGGAAAATACTTTAATTGTAATGTAAATTCTGAATGAAGGAATTTCCAAGTTCTTTTTTTGAAGATTTATTTTTTAGAAATGTTTTATATTTTTATGGATCTACTTTAAATGAGAATTCTGTCTTTGGGCTGCCGTCTGTCCATTGAAACTATTTGAAATTCCTCGCAATGACCAGGAAAAAACAGCCACAGTATACCTGCCTGTGCTGTCTGTCAGGGATGGACATTTGAAATGCATAACTGTTCTACCGATGGGAAAAATTCAATCTGTGATGCCGGCAGTATTTTGTTTCACGTGGCTTTCATTTCGCTTAGAGTGATTGAACTGTGTCCACTATGCACAACTCAGAACCGGGGGTGGGTGGCTGGGTTAAAAAGAAGGTCCCTGGGCATTGTGATGGAGAGGGGACAGGTCTTTAATTTTTTTGATCCACCCAGTATCCCATTGAGCCCCTGAAAATGACTTTAATAATGGTGCCTTTATTCCTTCTTTTCCGTGGTGCTTAAGTTAATTGTTTGCACGGACTAATCGCAGGTAATTCCATCCCCTTGCCTACCCACCTAATGTGCCTTGCCAGATTTGATGTACATGCTGGGGGGGTTGGGGGTTATCAAACACCTGTGTGTAACGAGCTTCCGAGGTGCACAGCTACAGAGACGGGGGTCAGGGTGTCATCTGACCGCTTGTAATGTGTCTTTGGTTGTGAATGTAGAGAGAGTGGGCCACGACAAGTTGGGTTACACTCTTTGAAGAGAGCGGGAACCAAAGTTGTGTGTTGTTTTTTGTTTTCTTTTATTTCTCTTTTTAATTACAGAGACAATCAGAGTTGTGAATGTGTTAATATATTTCTACTGAAGGTCAGTCTGTTGCGGCACGTTTATGTCGGGTGTTATCTGGAACGAGGGTCACGCCCGAAGGGGCGTCTGAAGTGTCGGAGGATGTCCTCGCTGTTTCTGTCGCATGGGGCAAATAGTCCGCTGGTTTGCCACCAGTTACGACAGCTTGCACTCATAAAAATGCAGCCTGTTTGCTGAGGTTTACTGGGATCGCATCTGGAAATGATGTAAAGCCTATCGAAGTTTGAGAGGTGGCACACATGCTAATGCCATGTTAGAGGAGGAATTTTCACATAAATGTTGTATGCTTTAATATTTAATGGGGTTATGCAACGTTTTGAATAGGAGCAGGCTGTGGTTTTATTGTGCAGTGGTTTTAATGTGCAGTGGCAATTGAGAGCGATTACTAAGCTGGGCTCTTCGGGGTGTTTTAAACTCTTTAGCCATTGAAGTGTGAACAAGTCACTTTTATGTTTTTTTTGTCTGTGTTACCTGTCAGCTTGACTGCATTTAAAGCTGCAGTTTGATCCCATCCAATGATATTTCATTTGCCTCTTGTCATTTTATGTCAAGTCTCTGCAATGTATTCTGTACATTTTTTTGTATACGTTTCTATGAGCAAAGTAAATTTTATTTCAATAAACATTGTGGAAAAAGTTCAACTGCACTGTGGTTGTCCGTTCATGGTTGTCCCACGAGCAGAGGCAGAAAAGCTGAAGGTACAGTATTCTATTCCCCCCCCCCGTCCCAGCATGTTTCCAAGCGGGCTCACTTAACCAGAGGCTTCCTGCATCTGTCAAACATCGACCCTCTATTGATGAGACCATTAATGATTCATAAACTCTAGCATAAACTCGCCGTGTTCCAGTTTCTGTAATCCGTGTCCTAAGTGACCTGGAAGTCAGTGTACTAACCTTAACCTGAACTGTACTAATTAAACTACACATGTGATATCGACATTCTGCAAGACGCCAACTGCATCTCGTAGACAATATTTGAATGAGCGACATTCTGTCAATTTGCAGCATAAACTAAACCATCCATCTTTTTTTCCCTAGAAGATCTTTACTGAAGGGAAACAGATGTTGGATCTTTGGGAAGCTGTCAGCCTGTAAAACATACTAGCATCCCTATGCTAATTCTTGTTTTGTTTTTTTCCGTTGTGCGGTTTGGCCTCCCTGCCTGCCAGCCTCTGAATTCTCACGGCCTCCTCGCCGGCCGGGTGAAGAATCCTATATCAGAGAACGCCTCAGTTTTCAGCTTCCATAAGCTCTGATGATGTGTCTGTCCCACTAGTCCTAAATGTGCCCTTTTCCTGCTACCATTTTGGCACATCTTCAGCTTTACTCTTTATGCGTGATTTGGCCCCTCGCTTTCAGATAGAGATCAAAATTAGAGAGAATTATCCTGCCATTTGTTCACAGTGCTAACATGCTGGTGGCCCCCTGCTTGTCCAATCCATGCGGAAAACGACTAACTGATGCACGTCCCCCTCGATAAATGGACAGGGGCTGACGTCACCGGGGTCACTGTCCGGTTCTGACAGGTGCAGCGACAGTGGGGGTTTGAGGGGGGGAGGGGTACGAGGGATTAGTCAGATGTTGATCCCGAGCTCACATGGGCTCTGGAGATCGCCGTCGCTTCTCCGCTCTGCTTGTGCCGTTGCCATGGAAACAAAGTGACCAGTGTGTTCTCTGCTGACTCACTGCAGGGAAGGGGGGTGGGTTTGAAAGATGGGAGGGGCGGGGTGCACATGTGCGTATGCGTGGAGGGGGGCGCGGTAAAAGCATTGCTGGGAATTCCAGTCTCACTGTATGCCAGTTCTCAGGCCCTTGATTCATGCCACAAGTCACCCCCGCCCCAAATAAAGCTGAACCTCCTTCCAATTGGTTATTCTGCTTTTTAATTATTGGTTTCTGAAGGCTGCAGCAAAAAAAAAACCCAATTTGGGGAATTATCACATCTTTAATTCAGATGTTGTCAAATACAGGACCACGTCGCTGCCCCCCCCTTCCCCCCCTCCCCGGAAGAGAATACTGTACCTTAAACTCGACTCTGCTCTGCGACGCAGTGTGCGGTTCCACTGCCTTGTTGGGGGAGTTGTGCGCGCCTGTCTTGGCTGGGCGCTTGTGTCTCTGCAGTACTGTCCTGCTTTTGCTGAAGGTGTTTGTCTCTGCTCTGTGTCGGTTCATTATTAGCCACTGTGTGCTCGCTGGGGAGGGATTCCTGACCTCGGGAACGATCACCTGTTACTCTCTGCTTCCTGTGCCGCGATAACCGGGCTGCAGAACGAGCTTGCGATAGGACGCCCAACCTTCTCCCTTCTCAGTCTCTCACACGGCCTTGCATAACCGATATCGGTAAATGTATTCCTCCATTCCTCCCAGGTAATTAAGTGGCGAGGGCGACAGGCGACAGGAAGCCTGACACTCTCTGCCTTGTTTTTTTTTATTTTTTATTTCTCCTCCACATTAATCTCATGGTTGTGCCCCAGCCTGTTGCTGCGGTCTCCAGCGTGTGGCGCCGGAGAGCATCTGGCGCGGCGTCACACGTCAATGAGAAATTTGGTTAACATTCGGTCAACTGCAGGAAGGTGGGAGGAAACGGGATGGGGAGGGGGCTCTGAGGCTTTTCTGCTCCTGGTTTTTCGGGGAAGGGAAACGGAGCTGAAGAAGAAGAAAAGGGAAAAAACCGGGCAATGAATAATTCATGCCTTCCAGTATACAATGGTGAGATGATTAAAATAAAAAGCTGCTAATTTTAAAGAGCTGGGATGCAGTAGGAGCTGCACCCCCCCCCCCCCCCCCCCCCGTGTGGGGGGGGGGGGGGGTGATATGTGGGGGGGTGGCCAGAAAGGCACCCCCCGGGGTGGGGGGGGGG
>JAODJX010000002.1:4397972-4415057 GCA_026776945.1 Isichthys henryi
CCGCCCCCCGGGCCCGGCCCGGCCCCCGGGCGGGCGGGGCCGGCGCGGCCCCCCCCCCCCCCGGTTCTAGCAGCCGATTCTCTGTGGGAGGCCTTTGTGTCTTAAGGGGCTTAATTACCACTGTCTTTAATGTAGTACCCAAGAGATTAGTCAGAAGGGGGAGTTGGCTGCCGTTATATCCTACAGAGTGGAAATGTTTCTGGAGAAAAGTTTAATTAGAGCATGGGGGCTCTAGCATGGTTGTCCCCATGCTGCGCCACCCCACCCCCTCCCTCCCGCCGCTGCCGCTCCTGACAGATGAGTTTCTTTATGGATAAGCTCATATAATTCCGGCTCTCTTCATTCAGTCCGTTTATGATTGGAGTCTTATTCCTTCTCATCAGTGTAACCCTCCCAAATGCCAGCAAATATTTTCTAAAGGCCATGCAATAAGAAGTAAATGTAAACCCAGGCCAAAGGGAATCAAACCCAGAAGGAAAAATTAAAAAACAGTGTGGACTGTAGGAGGTGTGGTCGAAGATCCGATGGACTGGAGGGGGTGGGAGGGGCTCTAAAGGGACATGTGCAGCTCGCCGTGCTTACAAGATTTGACTCTTAAATGCGGGACGCAGCCGGGGGGGGGGCAACACTCAGTATTGATGATTGCCATAAACAGGGGATGATAACAGCCCGCCTCCACTGTCGCGACTGATTTAAATCTCCTCGGACTACTTGCTTGCACGCCTTATTTTTCCCTCCCCTGTGGCATCCACTGGTTTTAAACGCTAATTAATAGAAGCCGGTGTTCATCAGGAGCTCCCTGTTAGAGATAAAGTGTCAATACGGGCAGTAAACAATGTGGACTCTCAAAATCTCCTTTGGCAGAATCTAGAAAGATGGCCTTGGGGCAGGCAGTCATGGGTGGGGGCCGGCTTCCTTCCATGTGGGAAAAGTCTGCTGAGTTGTTGGACATGGTGACAGCGGTGACAGCCTATCAACTAAGGCTGAATGTTAAAATAGCCAGAGGGGGCCCCATTCATCCAACCTCACCCCCCCACCACCACAGGGGTTCTGTCCCAGCCACGTGGCGCTGTCCTCGAGAGCCGTTCATCTCAGTCACAATCTCATTCTGAAGCTTGGATGCTGTACCTGGGAGGGAGCAATTTGCTGCCGCTACTCTCCTCTTACTCTCCACCCCCCAATGAGTCCCGATCCAACAACCTGCCATTCCACCCTATCCCTCATGGGATTAATTGGTACTGCACTAGAATCTGCGTTCATGACCAGCAGGCCCATTTTCTGATTGAGTCCTCTTGCACTTGCATGTGTGTGTGTGTGTGTGTGTGGAGAACCCTGCAGGGGTGTGAGGTGGAGTGGGGCATTGCCTGGGACACGAGCGGCTCCCCCTATCACTTTTTCAAATGATGATTTCCAGGTTACTGAGCGAATTCCATTTCGCAGAGATAAGGGCAGGAGCTGCACTCTCAATCAGATGTGGCCCTGTGGGCGTACCCCTCCCCAGGCCTTCCCCCGACCCCGTCCATTTCCCAATCCTCTGCTTGACCTCCTCTGATCCCCATTTCCCCACGCCACTCCTCCGCGCAGCTCTCCTGCCACCCTTGTGCTCCCTTAAATCCGCCACGCTCCGTGAACGGGAAAAAGACTTTAGTGTGTCGGGCGCCAATGGAGAGCGCCCGCTGGGTCCACTTCCGGCGGAATCCCACTGCCCAGCAACCTACTCTCTGCGTCCCACCGTGCCAAGCCGGGGTGTTTGTGGCGTTTGTGTCACACGGTGTGTGGTAGACAGGTAGTGTGACCCGAAGTGTGCATGTGATTATGTGCTAGGCGATTTTACCAGGGTGCCAAGGATGCAATTGCACCCTAGACTGGGCAGATGAAAATGCTACTTAAACATATTAAGTTAAGAAATATATATATATATATTATATTGCAAAGATGTATTTGAAAATATGGCTAATGTTATTCATATCAATTGCATAATCATTTATCATGATAAAGAATTTATTTTTTACAAGTTTCTTCTACAAATCTGGATGTCTGGTTAGACCCTCACCTTGCACCCCCGGGGAGAAAAACCTATGTCTGTGTGTGTCTGTTATAGTTCTGTGTGTTTGACATTTGACATGTTCCCTGTGTGTGTGTGTGTGTGTGTGTGTGTGTGTGTGTGTGTGTGTGTGCATCTGCTTTTCAGAACGTGGCCGAATCTCTCAGAAACGGAGCGAAACTCCCTCTTCCTCATCATATTTCCTTACTAGTGGGATTAGTGCTGGGTTATTATATTATCATGTAGCCTAAATAACATCTTAGAGGACTCCCTTTGCTGGTGTCGATGGTACTTGTTACCCTCCCTCCAAAAAGGCCAACTGCTGCCATTAGCTACAGACATGAAGAGTCAGCCACTTAATCTCCCTCATTTGAGGCACGTATTTTTCGGAGGTCACTCGTATTTTGGGGAGTGTAAGCGGTGGGGGAGAGAGGCTAGCAGGGGAAAAAGAAGGAGAGAGAAAGGATGAAGGTGAGGGAGATGGAAAAAGGAGCAGGCCTGGGGAGAATTATGGAGAGCAGAAGAGGAAGAGACAGGCGGTAAAAAGATAGTGATAGAGAGAGTCAGAGGTAGGACACTGAAAGAGAGATGTATCGGGGTGAGGGAAGAACTCATCACCAGCAATATTTATCTGACCCCCCCTCCAAATCAATGACCTTTTGTGAATGCATGAGAAAGCAAATGCAGTGTTATGGGAGGATGTGGCCATTGCATCGCCGCCCAAGCTTGAGGCGCATTAATGATAGTCCTGTTAAAAACAGATCTGTTACTGACTTGTTAACATCTTCTGGGACTCTGGAGGAGAGAATGTTCTGGAATTCAGTGAGACGAGTAGCTGTATTGACAGAGGCATGCACACCTCTGTGCAGGTGTCCATACCGACTCCTGCAGTCGGATTATTATCGAAAACCGGTAGAAGATAGAGGTGCGTAATGGGTTTGCACGGTATTTAATTTCTCTGGCTGTCATACTGTCGAGATATTATATTCTGGTGCATAGTATTTTTATGGTACTTTCAAAAACAAGGCTGTCTGCTAATATTAATTCTTTGTGATAAAATTTGCAGAGTGGGGGGTCCATACAGTAAGTTACACCACAAAAATACACAAAATGCCTCGGTATACCATATTGGCATAATACCGCCTAGGCCTGGTCCATAACACATCATGTGCCAGGTAACCCCCCTTCCTCTGCGATGTAATTGATGCCGGGTAACCCCACCTCCTCTGTCATGTAACGGATGTCAAATAACCCCGCCTCCTCTGTGATGTAATGGATGTCAGATAACCCCGCCTCCCTTGTAATGTAATGGACACCGGGTAACCCCACCTCCCTTGTGTTGTAATGGACACCGGGTAACCCCGCCTCCTCTGTGATGTAACGGATGTCAGATAACCCCGCCTCCTCTGTGATGTAATGGATGTCGGGTAACCCCGCCTCCTCTGTGATGTAATGGATGTCGGGTAACCCCGCCTCCTCTGTGATGTAATGGATTTCGGGTAACCCCGCCTCCTCTGTGATGTAATGGATGTCGGGTTACCCCACCTCCTCTGTGATGTAATGGATGTCAGGTAACCCCACCTCCTCTGTGATGTAATGGATGTCAGATATCCCCGCCTCCTCTGTGATGTAATGGATGTCAGATAACCCTGCCTCCTCTGTGATGTAATGGATGTCAGATAACCCCGCCTCCTCTGTGATGTAATGGACGTCAGATAACCCTGCCTCCTCTGCGATGGATCACTGCATTTCCCCAGGTGATTTATTTCCATACTTTCCCCAGATGGGCTGCCATTCATTGCCGGCGTGGTTTTCTGAGAGCAACGGGATGGAGAAGCTGCTTCGGCTGTCAGCCTGATTTAGACAGATAACGTTCACGCCCGAGCAGGAAAAATGACTGGAGGGAACGGAACATGGGTCTGCTTCTTCCATTTGGTTGCCCGCGCAAAGACACTCTATATACACCGGGCACCTTTAGTCCAGGCTCTTATGAAACCCCAGTCTGGAATGGCGTGGTGGGAATCGATAGCCTTTCTAATTAATAGTGAGAGAGACTGGGAATGATGCGGTCCTCGTACTGGTAGCCATTTTCCCCAGAAATATCTTTGCTGATTGTCAGCTGTGCTCAATGTGTTAATTGTTTTAGCAACAGAAGTATTAGATGTTTAGATAATAGAGCATTTTTCATCTGAGACGTCTGAGGCAGTGCCAGGGAGGGATAGAGTGAGGGGAGAAGGGAAAGAGGTGAGAAGCAGATGGGGATGTTAAATGGGGAAAGCAGAGGAAAGAGGCTTTATTGTTCATATTGCTTTTTTCACTGCATACCGTCGCCTCTTCTAGAGGAGAGATGAATCGCACGGCTCGGCATTCCTGTCCCCCCCAGCCCCCCCGCCGGTCTCCCTGCCGACAGACTAGGAAACCGAAAGAGCATGAAACTCACCGGAAAAGTCAGAGTGCAGTGGCTTAAAGGAGTACCAATTCGAATTTCTTCCTTTTTGCGGGCAGCAGTGGAGTGTCAGCGAAGAGCCCTCTGGGGTGTGAATGGGAATGAAATGGTGGGGGGAAAGATGGGGTGGGACAGGGGGTGGGTGGTGTGCTCCCCCCCTGCCCCATTCATCAAGGCACTGATGCTGGAAAGTGTCTGTTGTCTTAGCAGCCATCTCCAGATTACCTATGGAGTAATCCCTCACTAGCGCCTCCTCTTGAATCAATACAACCACGTGCTGCTTAGGTGAGCTAAATAAACAGCCTTTTTGAAGCGGGTTAGTGAAAAGGTCACCAGAGCATTGAAACCGCCATCCCAGCGCAGGCGATGTGCACTGTGACGCGTAAAGGGACAGAAGCGGTGGGGTCGTGGCGAGGCAGCATGTCCGATACGCCAGGGCAGGAGGCCAGTCATGAGATGCAAATCCGACGGTATTCATTACAGAGCACTGGTGTAGGACTCGGTGCTGCCTCTACGAGCAGCTCCTCTTCACCGTCGAGCACGGAATCCCATTCCTATTCCACACATTCCTCTCCTCCTTTGATTCTGCGATATGGACACGCTTGTGAATCTAGCGGGGAAATTCAGACGATTAGCCCGGAATTAGACAGCCCTCCTTCTTGCCTTTTTTTCCACCTTCAGAATGGCTTTCATTTTCTCGTCTGCGTTTTGCCATCACCGCATATTTAAGCGATTTGTCCCGTGAATTCCGTCGAAAAGATCGGGGCCTCGTTTGCGTCGTCGAACGGTGACGGATTCGAGGTAAATGCCATCCTTCTTCCCTGTCCCAGCGGCAGCTCTGGTAACCATCCGACCTGTAAACGAGTCAATAAAATCCGCTCGATCCGTCGTGCCGAGGCTTGGAGACATTTTCGAGGTGCTCCGCATAGTGCCAAGTCGAGTGAGCGGATATTACTGAAGAAGTACAAATGTTCCCCAAATAATCATAACAGTCAATGAAAGTTGTATTGTAATAAAAATGTACACATTATTTACTGGCATCCCATCCAGGGTGTCTCTACCTTGTACCTCCTGATACAGACTTTAGTCTTCGTATCGCCGGTGCTGCATAAACGGTTATGAAAATGGAGGGATGTTTGCATTATGCGTTAAAATAAATATTTTCATAAGTTGATTAAAGAAGCCGGAGACAGAATGATATATACTGTTGAAAATGATAGCAAAATGTGCCAAAAATAATATATTAGTATAACGATGTTCTGTCCTAAATGGAAATTGGTTGGTAATGAAAACAACAGACCAGATGAGCGAATCATGTGAATCAAGCATAGGGGCAGTTCGAGGGGTGCGAGTCCCAGCCGTGTTCAGTGTTGGGGGGGACAAACAGTGTACCAGAAGCCCCCAGTTCAGCCTGTCCCTGCGATCCGCCTGTTCTGTGACAGTATCTGCTCAAGCCACTCTGTTTGCCTATGCCGGAACATTCCGTACCACGCCTCCGCTGCTCTGGCGAGTGACAGGGGAGTAGCCTTTAGCGAAGCTGTCAAATTGCCCCGGAGATGCCCTCACAGCCAGGGGCTGGGTCTTGGGTCCCAGGGGCCCTTCTCACTGTCGCATTCATACACTTAAACCCTGGCTGTGTTACCGCCCCGGGCTTGGCACAGAAAAATACCCCGTGGATATGGGTGACGGTCTCATGCAGAAAGGGTGGGGGGGGGGGGGAATCGGCCGCTCGTGAGTCGATAAACGGGGAGGTCAGGCTAAGCAGCCGTCTGGATGAGGCAAGGTGATTTATTGCTGCCAGGCCGTCTGTCAGGCGGACTGCCTGAGGCTGAGATGGATGAGGGGGATCTGAGTCGAGGGGGGTGTGATTACAACCCAAGCTACACCCACAACGTACCTCTGTGGGGGCGTGGGGAGGGGGCATCTTTCTAGAAATAAGTGTAAATGCTATGCAAATGATCACCTCCCCAGCCCCACCCCTGGTCCCTAAGCGTCATGTGTGCTTTTTGAGATTGACCTTCCATTACAGTGACTGACCTAAGCACTTTCGGTGTAAGTGGACGGAGGGTTGCACTGATTCTAGATCAGCACGAGTACAGGAATGCGATCAGGGCCACCTGCTGTCCTCAGCAAGCTGAAAACCAGATATGCCGCATTTTTGTTTTTGCCTACGATTTGCATCGGGATGCCTGGCATGTGGGAGCCACTGTGGGGGCCGCGTGTGGTCAGCCTACAGCCAACAGAGAAGAGGAGGTGTAATGACCTTCTGCTGCTTCGGTGTGCGGGTAAACGAAGGCCTCGGGGTGAACACGTTACGGAGGAGTTGACACGCCCCTGTGCAGACGCACCCAAAAAGGGTGTTGCTGTGTAGTAATAGAGTGAGGGGTGGGGCATCTCTTTCCCTGAGAGGACCCGGAGGCATTGTCAGCTGTCACGGAGCTCTGTGTCAATAACGCACTCCACCCTCGCCATCCAAGCTATAGGTGCTGCCGGAAGGTCTCTGGCTCCAGGCCAACGTGTCCAATCACCTTTCGATTCCATCGGGGGAGGTGTAGGCTGGTGCTGGGGAGCACTGATGTATTTGCTGCATGCCAGCGTGCCAGGTGGCGACTTTTCCTAGTAAGCGTTTTTGTAAACATGCGTGTGTATGTGTCTTTATGTGTGTGTGCGTGTGTCTGTATGTGTGTGTGTGAGCACGCACATGAGAGACTGTGAGCATTTGTATTTCTGCATTTTGAAGTGGGGATGTGGAGTCTGGGTGGTGTGTGCAGGGGGGGGGGGGTACGCTGTGGGGGTTTAGTCCAGCCATGGTGAATCAGCTTCAATCAGCCTAGATTACAGGCTGACAAGCTGAGAAGCGAAGGACCGGCAGCCAGATGTATTTGAAGGAGTCCCCTGCCCCCCGCCCCTGCACCACCCACGGGATACCTCTGGGCAAACAGCTGCATCTTTAACAACCACACACTACTTTTTCCCAGTGCATATTTCCGCATGTCCACCAGGTGGCGTGCTGGTTAAGGAACCGCACTTGGCCTGGCTTCTTCATACAATCTATGCACTGGTCCTCCGCACAACCCACTTAAACCCATTTAAAATCCTGACTTGTAACACTAAACCCAAAAGTGCGGAACTAAATTTGTGTGTTACTTTACATGTAAAAGTGTCTGTAGACAAATTGAAAAATTGAGAAATAAAGGGCTTACTATGGATGCTGCAAAGAGACCCTGGTGCTTTTTTGGTGATGTTGTGCTGGGGACAGCGTTGTGCACGTCATGGATACCTAAGTGCCCGGTCAGCTGTGTGCTTATTCTGATCAGGGTTGATGCTCGTGTTCGTCGTAGGTGATTGACACTTCTAAAGTCTCACGGGAAAGAGGCGGTATGTGGATTAGCGAATTAGGCCTCTGTGCCTGTGAACGGAAGGTGACTGGTTTGAGTCCCACCTTAGGAGAATGGTCACATCTCTGTTGGGCCCTTGAGCAAGGCCTCCCCCCCCCCAAAAAAAAAAAAACAAAACAACAAAAAACGCTCCAGGGGTGCTGGATAAATACCCTGACCCTGTGCTAAGACCCCAAGCTTTGCTGGGGGAGGGTGGGAGGTCAGATATACATTACATTGTGGGGACTATTTTTTGGTCCCCACAAGGGGACATTCAGTTTTATAAAAATCTGTGACTGCAATCAAAAAACTAAAAATACCAAAAGGCTTGTATTTTTTTGGGTTACTTATGGTTAGCGCTGGGTGGGGGTTAAGGTTGTCATGATGGGATTAGAGTTTTCCCCATTGAAATGAATGGAGAGTCCCCACAAAGATATGAGCACAGGCCTGTGCGGCTGCGTCTCTCAGAGCCTCTCAGAGCATGATGGGATATGTGATATTCCCAGCGGCATCCCGATGCACTTGTACACATGTAAATGCTAAATAAGGCATCATTTTCTTTCAGCTTGATTTTTTTGTCCATGTGACTCACTTCGTGAAACCACATTGATCTGAGTATGGTGTCTGAAAGCTCTGAGGATCGGGCAGGATTACTGTGGCAGAAAAGACCGGAAGGAGCCACCAATGAGACAATAACCATTCAGAGATACTCCCAAATATACACAGAGCTGCTCATAGACATTTGAATAAAAATAGCAGTGAATCACCGATAGATAAGTTATTCATCCATCGATCCAAGCATCTCCTGAGCTTACGGCTAAGGATGCACTGCTCCCCTTAGTATGTATCGATCATGAAATGGGGGCAGCGTCTGTGCTGCGTGTGTCCCCTTCAGCATGCAGCCGTCCTCGAGTTTCCTCGAGGCCCATCTCTTCTCCGGCGGGGCCACACATCACGCTGGCAATGTGGCAGGATGACGCCGCCGGTCTTCCTCTGACGATTCCGACACGCTCAGCTAGAGCCCGTCAGCCTCTTCGCACACGGCGGAAGAAGTCGATATCCAGCCCTCTTCAGAGGTGAATCCCTGACTAGGCATAAATGTTTGTTTTTTTTTCTCGTTCTTTCTCCTTCCCTCCGAGTGCCGCACTCGGGTAATAAGACCCGTTTCATAAGACCACGGTTGTATAACCCTGAAAATCTGCCGTTGCATAATTCCATCTCTCTCGCCACACACCAATAGCTGACGAGCGGGATAATTATGCACCCTCCCTCGTTACGGATGCTTCTGAAGCCCCAGATAGAAGATTTGCGAATGTTCTGTCGGCCCAATACAGGGATGGGGGTCAGTACCACAGGGCTGGATTGTGGAGGCAAGCAGGCTCCGGTGAAATGAGTGGAGAACCATGCATATTAAAATCTGTGGCCAACTGCTCGCTCTTGGCCAGACCGTGGCATTTCCCCTGGCGATGGCCTCTTGCCACAAGGTTATGGCATGAGGTTTTGCTGGCACGCAAATGACCGGGGTTGGGGGTAGGGTGAGGGTGGGGGGAGCTGCTTGACCTGTGTCGCAGAGGAACTGGTTTCTGCTCAAGAAGAGGGCGGGGCACAGATCAATTTGCCCATGGGGAGGGGCATGGAGAGTTTATACAGGGGCGGGGCCACAGCAGTACTGAAAGCTGATTGGGCAGAGTGTTCCCTCCCTTGTCACTCACTGATTCAAAGCATATCAATGGTTAATCCCGCTCAATAGGGGATGTGACATGGGCACGTGAGTATTTACTTTTGTTGTCGGGGGGGGAGTGGTAGTGACAGAGTGGGTTCGGAGAACTCGTCGCCCGGCCTGGCAGCAGGTCCTCCGCTTGCGCCCCACTGGGAGTCCGTCACGGTCCGATGCTCTCACCGTGGAGGCGGGCCAAGCGAGAGGAGTGACTCATCCGCTGTCCGTGGAAAGCTAGCATCCGCTGGGTGATAGATGCAGACGTTTGGAGTTAAGCCGTTCCATCTCAGCTTGATCGTCCAGCGCCCCTCAGACCTTTGGTGTCCCCATCAAGTCCTGGCTGCCTGTCAAGGAGGGGAAAAGCAGCATATTCCCGATCTGCCTCTGTGGGATGGCCAAGCCGCAGAAGCTACAGCATGCTAGCTGAAACACACTAGCAGGCAGCACAATGGTCAAAGATTCCAGAACCCCACTATTTGCAGGTTGCAGCCATTGGGAGCTGTTTGCCTTATTAATAGTGTCATTGTCGCTGTTTAAGCCTGATCCTCCCCTGCTCTACCTTCCCACACACAGTCCATCTTTTACTACCTCCCACATAAATCCAGTTAGGCTGGTTCAACATTAACCTTTTTTTTTACCCTCTGAAAAACACCTGAAAAGACAAGGAAATGAGCCGATCCTCTGTGGGCTTCCAAACATTACATGACACATGTCCTTTGTGTGAGATCAGGGGTCATTCGTGCAGTTGTAGTTGGTTCCCAAGTATGCAGAGGGTGTTCTTAAAGGTGATTGGCTGCCTGTGTAGCATGGATGTGAGCTCTGATTATGAGAGATTTTAGGGGGAGTTAGGCCGTCCCACATGGTCGCTGAAACTCGGGTATTCCCTTCTCTACCCTCGGGGGTTTGTGTTCTCCATGCTGCTGGGTGTCTGTGTGTGTGTGTGTGTGTGTGTCCATGTGCGTGTGCGCGTGTGTGCACATATATCCTGCAGGACACAGATTTATAGACTCTCTCACAACTGTGTGCATTGTGCAGTTTTTGGTTTGTAGCTATTTTTTAAATGAATACTTGGGCAGTGGCGCAAGAAACGCGTCGCCTGTAATGAATGTTGTTACAAGTATGCTCATGCATTTGTATGTGGGAATTCTTGTGTTTATGGTTTATCTTCAGATGGGCCTATACAGGGCTGGGACCACAATGGTGCTGAAAGATGATTGGCCCTCGGAGTGTAGCTCTCCTCTCACTCATCGATTCAAAACATATCATTGGCTGAACTCACTGTATGAATTATGCTGACCACCTTAAAAAGCCCCACAATCAGCCCTGTCTGCAGAAGATCGCTCAGGCTTCCTTTGAGGACTTCCTGGGGTGGGCTTCAGGCTTGCTGGATAGTGGCCTGATTGCTAGGCTGATGATGAAGCTGCAAGGTGGTGGGCGAGCGGTGAATATCTTCTCCTTCATGCTCCCCCGTTCACTGGTCCGTTCACACACTTATCTCCCACTCAGCCAGCTCCTCCGCTACATCCCCGCAACAATGGATAGCCATTCCCCCAGACGTGTTAATGTATCGCCCCCGCTTTATCCAGCTCCACTACGCTGAATTTCCCCATAATTTCCTGCAGCAGCATGTGTATTAATATTGATTCCCGCTCCTGACTTTCTAATGACTTCTCAGGCACGAGTAAAGCGGTTTGTGTTTTTGTAGACGAATGTGCTGGACAGCGAGCTGATTGTTGTCATATTGGATCAATTGGAACCAAAGCTAAAAATGAATGAACATCTCATTAGCAGTGTAATTTTGTTAGCATCGACTTATAGCCCCGACGTAGCTTTGGGCAAAAACAAAGCGCTGAGCTGTGATCACAGAATCAGCCCCCCTCGCGGCGACAAACGTGAGGTGCTAACAAAATTGTCATTTGTGGCCATGATTTTGGAGTGATTCCAGGTAACTAGATCTCTTGAAGTCATATAGGAGTTTAGATCTTTCATTTTTGCCTGGTAGTTAGTAGTGATAAAGGCTTCACTTACCCTATCGGGAAAAACTGGGGAAACAAGTTCATGACATGTTTCCAAGCAGAAACAAGAATGAGGAAGTTTGTCGGTATCTCTGATACACGGGAAGTGACTGTTTCTTTTAGCTTTTATTTTTCCATTGTGCTTGGGGGGGGGCGTACCTGACACACACACACAGACATTTCGAAAATGAAGATCGACCGACTATTGAAAGAGAGATTATGGTTTCTAGGGAAGCAAGTGCCGCAGGACAATAGGCCGCTGGTGACGAGACAGACCGGCTTGTGTTTACCTGACATTTCGCGGCGGCTCGTCCATCGCCAAGTGTGAAAGACATGTTTGCATGGAGAAAAGAGCCTTTTGATTATGCGCTGATAACGACTCCCGTCAACCCCACCCTACCCATAGCAACTCGTGGGAATAATATGGACCTTAATCTCACATTCCTCCCAAAAAAATGCACTGTTCCTGCTCGCTTATGCAGCATCCCGTTCTCAGTTCTGCGCTGGGAGCAAAGGGGGGGGGGCACGCCTTACATTTCACCTCATTATTTTGTAATTTCACAACCCAATAACTCTGCATCTCCGAAGAGAGACATTCCGCTTCGCCGTGGAACAAAACAAGTCGCATTCAGCTTCTGTTCCACTGGATTTGGGGGGGGGTGAGCGCATCGCGGGCGATTAATTGTGGCCACAGGGTGTTCGGGGTTATTTATGTTCAGGTAGGTATTTTTCATGGTGAGGGGCTTCACCCTCCAGCTCCGACAGTCATCAGGACACCTGCAACCCTCATGAAGCATGGGAGCTTTGCCAGGTCCTCCCCACCATTACAGGTTACACAAACTCTTTGCTTCTGGCTCCAGGAATTATGCACCTTGGCTCATGTCTGGTGCATTTCTGAAGAGCTTTCGGAAGCAATGCAGAGCGAACAGGTTCAGCGAGGGCTCCTGTGTTTGCATTATACGCTGCATTCGCAATGCAGAACGGGAACCTCCCAGCTTCTGGAATGGGACAAAAAATATGTTCACTCTGGTACAGAGCTGGGAGGGAGTAAAAACGTGGACTGTCTGAGGGTCATTGAGGACCGAGGTGGGAAACACTGACTCAGAGAGTTTGGTATAGACTGTGTCAAATACCCTGGGTACATCAAAGGAAAACCTCTGGAATGTCCTTTGTGCTCGACTCAAAGTGGAGTTCCACAAATCTACCATTCACACCCCCATTCAAGGATCGCGAGGCAAGGAAGCAGCGCGGAGCCGTCTGCATCCCATAATATCTGCTGGATCCGTGCCGGTGTCTCTCCATTTGTGACAGTCATATTTAATTCTGATTTTGTACAGTGGTTAAAAAGCAAAGTGGAACAGAGCGTTCTCACTCCCGCACGCCTCTGTGCAGACTCACTTTATTGAGCAGTTGTGGCTCTGGGCCAACGCCCCCCCGCACCCCCGCCAAATTCCCCACCCCTCCCCCGGTTGTCTGCGTCAGCACAGAGTGAGGGAGATGGTGCCGTTATTCTTCTCATTATTGTTGCATTTCTCCCTCGGAATAAAAACTGTAACGTCACATTGAAGGTCTCTGATGTTTTTTTTTTTTTTTTTTTATAATTTCCTTCCCATGGTAGTTGGCTTTGACATGAGGTCACATGGTCGTGCCGTCGGCCACATTAGCTGGCCGTCGGCCCCACCTTTCTGCCCTGCCCACCCGGCCCTTATTGGCTCATCAGCCGGGAGTCCGTTTGCATTATGTAAACCGCGACTGGCCGCACACTTCGCCCAGTTTGTTTTCGTAAACATCGGCCTAATATCTGTGAAATGAGCTCTGAAGCAAACATCAAGAGGTAATTGTCCTGGGTATTACTGTGTCAAAAGTATTAAACGTCTCGCAGATGGAAGGGAGCGGAGGAAGGAAGAAAAAGACAAAAAATGAAACGCTAAGGCTGGTGAGGTCCCCGTCTCTCCAGCTCCTGGAGAGCGTAATTTCCATTCCGATCCCATGGTCTTTCCTAATTACTGAAAGCCTGCTAAGAAATGGGGATCGAGGGATCAGGACATCGGGAGCCTTTACCATAATTATCTGTCCGAAAGCACTGGCTCGTCCTCGTGATGAAATCCAGTTTAAGTGCTTTAATGTGGCAGGACGAATTAGCAAAAAAGTGGTAGGGATGCTGCGGAGACAGAACGCTTTAGGGAGATGGTTCATAAACGAGTCCGCATGTGGAGTACCGGGCCCAGAACAAGGGTCCATGGTGAAAATGTGGCACTTGTGAGGCCATCTGCGGGACTGGATCTTGTGGAGAACTGGCCCATCTTTCTGCAGGCCGTCATGCGAAACAGATTAAAGTGGACTGGGTTTCCTCATGGGGATTACCCGGTGGATCGGATTTTGATCGAGTTGCCAAGCGATTGATTTTCCGAGCTTCGGGTACCGGATCCAGGGGACACTGTGTCATACTTCTACTGGTCCACATACTGAGGTGGGGGGGGGGGGGGGCTGATATAAGGGACCTGAGTGGTGTGATGAGTGAGAGTCAAATAGGTAGGGAAAAAAGGAACAGGAGAGCAATGAGCTTAGAGATTAATTCAGAGAAAAAGCATGCAGTAGGGGGAGAAAGAAAGAGGGGGAGTGAAGGCTTAGAGAGAGCAGTAGAGAGAGATGACAAAGGACTGGGTAAAGGTGAGTAGGGCAAGGAGAATAGGAATTGAGGATTGAGTGATTGGGAGAGAATCATGGAGAGATATGAAGGAAGAGTTGTGGGGAACCTCGGTGCCTGTCATTGGAGGTTCCTGGTCAACTTTGGAGAAGGAACGTAGGTCCTGGAACCAGATATATGGAGTCATTTGTTCGTGAGAATAAAGAGTGGCAGATGTTTGTCTTATCTATCAAAAAAATGCATGTTATTTTTGCAGTCTGTGTGTTTTGAGTTCAACATCTGCCATGCATCGGTATGAAATCTACTTTGCCTGCCTAAAACAAACAGTCGACCGCGTTGGGGGGAGGGGGAGGGGCTTTTGTTGTGATATTTAAAGAATTCAGATTAACTGCAATAGATGAAGTGCAGTTGCCGTTGTACAAATTGACTGACTAAAGGGGGGCTTTATCCCAGTGACAGATGGGGGCTCAGAGGGACATGCTACAGGCTGCAGACTGATGAACAATTCAGGTTAGGGGGTCGGGTATTAACTGTAGGCCAGTTGATGGTCTGGGGGTCTGGACAGGATATCAGTGATAGGCTGATTGACAGGCTAGAGGGGAGGGGGTGGGTGCTTCCTGAGGGCGGCCTAGCAGGGCAGTTCTCTGTCTTGGGGTCGGAGGTAAACTGACAGTGACAAATGGACCGCCTGCTCACCCAGGCCGGGAATCTGATTCCCCCCACCGTCAGTTGGCACCCTAAGCCAGGCCACCTAGCGTAGAGCCTGTAGCACTGCCTGCAGCCCGATTGCGTGCCCGGTGTGATCCAGGTGAAGCTACCGGCTCGAGCGGCTCTGCTGCCACACACACGCAGCAGCGCCTTACCTCCTATCTTCGCTTGCAGCTTCAGAGAGAGGCACAGACGATGTGAAAGTGTATCCTGGTCATTCCGAGCCATTTGGCCGGAGTCCCCTCCCTCATCTGAAGTCATTACGGCTCTGCCGTCTCAGAAGCACTTTTTTGGTCTTTTTGATTTCTCCTGCGGTTTGTTTCACCTGAACAGTTTTTAACACCACAGACCTTTAAGTCCAGTACCCATAATTCCCTACTAACCCTCACATCCCAGTACAGCACTCTGACTTCACTAGGGACTCTTTAATCTAAAGTCCACTGTTCTGACCATGACTCTTTATTAACCTTCAGCCCCCCGGTCCAGAGTCCAGCAGTCTGACCATGACTCTTTATTAATCTACAGCACCCGGGTCCAGAGTCCAGCGCTCTGACCATGACTCTTTATTAACCTTCAGCCCCCGGTTCCAGAGTCCAGCAGTCTGACCATGACTCTTTATTAACCTACAGTTCCTGGGTCCAGAGTCCAGTGCTCTGACCATGACTCTTTATTAACCTACAGCCCCCAGGTCCACAGTCCAGCGCTCTGACCATGACTCTTTATTAACCTACAGCCCCCAGTTCCAGAGTCCAGCAGTCTGACCATGACTCTTTATTAATCTACAGCACCCGGGTCCAGAGTCCAGTGCTCTGACCATGACTCTTTATTAACCTACAGCCCCCAGGTCCAGAATAAAATCGGCAAGCCATCCCGTGACATTTACAGGTTGTTCAGAGGTGTCCGGGTGCCAATCCGATCGGTATCTCAGTGCTCAGGGGTTTTCCGGCACCGTTCTGTCTGCCCAGCGCTCGAACCTGAAGCCCACCAGGGCTGCATTCCATCGTCAGCACACTGTGTAATAGCAGGCTGGGCTCAGTAATCGGCTGCCTGGGTGTTTCTTTACAGACCTGTGATTTATACCCAGAAGTGGGTCTGATTGATGCAGCTGGACTCCATAAGGAGGCTCCTCACCTGAACACGGAGCTCTGCTTCCTCTCATTCTGAAGGAGGCTTTTGAGGAATCAGGCATCAGCACCCCTCTCTCTGGGTTTATGACCCGATTTTAGCAGACCCATAATGTCTCGGGTGGGATTAATTAAGCAGTTTCATGCTGTATATGTACAGTATTTATATGCTTCTGCTGCGGTATGCATGCTAATTTTATGTTGAATGTAGAGCTGTGTGCATATCTGGTGTGTTTCGTAAATGAGAGCTATATTATGCATATTTGAGTCATCTATAAACGCCATGTGCATATTTATGTTGCTTATAATATGGCTGTGTTTATGGTATGTATGCTGCAGCTCTTTCGGACTGAAACTTTTTGCCTTGCCTGTTATCCGTTCTTGCGTAGGTCTTTGATTTCAGTGAGATTGCTCCACAGCGGCAATTACGCCTGGAAGGTCGGTGCATGGAGCTGAGGAATTATTGATGGTTTAAATCTATGGCTCGCATGTTATATTTATGGGGGCGTCGATGTTTGGTTTCATTAGGATTATTCTTACGCCCCGGAGGTGGATGCAAGGAAGCCAGGAAAGATTGATGAGGTCGCTCCAGCTCCACATTGGCAGGATGTGACCCCATAAAGGCATGACCCCCTGACGCCCTGTAACCTCTCTGACTCCAGGCAGTTGTTAACCAGCTGAGACGTGGCTGTGGCCTCCAGCTGGGCCTGGGCCTTTTCCTGTCTTCTGTTCACCAGATGGGCGAAGCTTGTTGAAAGTTCACTGCAATGAAAGTTCCTAAGTTACTCAGAAACTCATCGAGGCAGCGTACCATTTTGTCCTGCCATTTTACCCTTTTGTATCCTGCTTAATGTTTAGTCAGAGCTTTTAAAAGTCATGAGACTTGGATCCCTACCTGGAAATGAATCATAGGATCCCTACCTGGGAATCTTCCGGTCCTTCCATAGAATGGGATGTATGAGTCTCCATTTTCAGCTCTACGGAAATAGCACAGCCAGTGTTCCAGT
>JAODJX010000002.1:4415110-4427477 GCA_026776945.1 Isichthys henryi
GCATGTTCCGAGAGAGGCTCTGTCTTTGAAAGTCGCATTCAGTCATCGCAGGCGCCTCCCATAGTCAGATCCGGGGTGGTGTCAGCAGGTCTCAGCTCTCCTGAATTTTGTAACACACTGTCCAGGTCATCTGCGAGGCCCATAGCAGGGAACCGAAGACCCTGTCTACTCCGGCTAGCTCTGTATCCACTCTCTTCATCCCCAGGATTTATCCGGGGGAGGGATGAACAGAGATGGCTGCCCCTCAGTACAGTGTCCCTGCTTGGACTTGTGTAGGGGTCCGGTCTCTCCTGGCCTGAATTTTCCCCAACTCCCCTGTGCAAGTTTAGGAAAGAAGTCCTCATCTTCCCCAGTTTTACCCTCTATGGGCAGCCTGGTCGCTGCGAGCAACGACTGTTCCCATTCTTGAAAAAGCAGTTAGGGGGTGGGGGTGTGTGTGTGTTGGGGGGGATGGGGGAGCGCAGTCCCTATCGTCTACCGTTAATTACCTAAATTAGAGAGAGGGGAAAGAAAGATGTACTGAGAGATGAGCTGCGATCCCTCAGTAACATTTATCTTAATTATCCAATTTATCCAGATTAAATTGAAACTTGAACCTCACATTAATTAGTCGCTTAATCTGCTCTCATTCAGCGGGTGGCACTGAGTGAGGATCTGCCTTTGTTCGAGCCTCCCCCACCACAGAGCGATCCCTTGACCCTGCGCTTCCGGGCCAGCGCGGTGGCGCTTATCGGCCACTTATCGGATATCGGCGTGCTCCGATTTGCCGTCCGCCTCTGGTCCATCCGTGTCAATCGGCAGAGGCAGACTCTCGACCCTGAAGAATGAGGCTTGATCGGAGAGACTGGGAGCCTTGGGGCTGAGGCTGAATTCTCTCAGCCTGTGGTGAAATGGTCTATGGCTCAACAAGTAGAGCGTTGTGCCACAACACAAAGGCTGTGGGTTCGAAGCCCAGGAAGTATACAGAAATTGTAGCCCTTTCCTTTAGCGTAACTTGCTGTGTGTCAGATAAATGAATGAAATATGAATGTTTGCTTACGCCTTCATGGCTCCGGCTTCTCCGTTCATGCTCAGCGCCCTTCTGGCACACACTGCTCTCTGGGGGGATGCTGGTGTAGAAACACACTCTGATTGCAGAGCAGCTCCATAGTGTTAGCCCTACACCCAACCTCTGGGCAACATAAAGGGGGGCAAAGATAGCATGACCCCAGGCCCCCCTGAATGACGAGGCCCCAAAAAACTTGGAGCATAATTGGGTTGGATTGGGGACCCAATCTGATATGCTGTCATAGGGCCCAAATTCTCTAGCCACATCCCTGCCCCAAGCCCACCTTTCTCCCCCTCCTCTATCCCTTTGCTTTGCCCTGTCTCCCTCTCCACCCCTCTCAAGTCTACTCCTGTGATATGAGGTGGGGGATTTAGGCTGTTTGGGGTCGTTGAGTCTGACAGGTTTTAATCAGGGGGCCAGTAGGCCTCGCGTTTGACCGGAGAGCGAGAAGCTCCATCAATAGGCATGGCCCTGAGCTTGTCTGTTTCTGTAGGAGATCGCACACAGCATGTTTAATCCTATTCCACCCCCCCCACACACACACATTTCTTGTCATAGGCCGGTGGCGTTTGAGTTGAGCGGGAGAGGAAAGGGGATGGGGAGATGCTTATCAGAGCGGCGTTTCGCCATTTAATTATTCCCATGATTCTGCTCCTGGATGAAGCTCCTTACAATGTTCACATGAGATGTGGGGCAATTAATTGCTTTTTTTCTCGTTCTTTTTTTTCCCCTCTCTCCATCCTCGCTTGTGCGTTCTGTCTTGCTCTTTCTCTGGCAAGGGCCTGACGGCAGAGATGTCAGGGGGATGGAGAGAGAGAGAGAGAAAGATAGGAAAGAAGCAGGATGGAGGAGACATGAGAAATGTGCGGTGAAATGGAGTTAATTCCGTTTTCATACCCCCATCAGTTTCAGCTCCTCACAAACACACTGAGGAAGACGACCATGCAGATGCCTGCAGCCATATTCCACTGTCTGTGTGTACAAATGTGTGTGTATATAAACATATATACATAAAGCTTCATGTGCATCATTTTGCAGAATCACTTGTGTGTTCTGTCCCCTTTGATATGTTTTTTAGCTCTCCATCTCCTCCCACACACTCACTCGAACACTTTTTCCACACACACACTCATACAGATTTGTAATTATATCTATGAGGACTCTCCATTCATTTCTATGGGGAAGACCCTAATCCCAACATAACAGCCGTAACCCCTACCCAGCCCTAACCTTAACCATAAGTAACCAAACTAAATACGAGATTTTTGGAATTTTTAAATTTTTGACTGCCTTCACGGATCTTTGTGAGGACCTGTGAAATGGTCCCCGCGATTGCAAAATAAGATGTTTTTATCACATTGTGGGGAAAATTTGGTCCCCACAATGTAATATAATTGTAATCCATACACACTCAATCACATACTCAGTCATGCACTCACATTCTTTCACGCACACACTCAGTCACACACCCAATGACACCCTCACTCTCACTCTACCTGCCAGTACCCATTGTTCTGTGAAGTGCTCCATTCGCCCGTGATAAAGTGGAGCAGCAGCACACAGAGTAGAGGGGTGGGGGCCCCAGCCAGCGTTCCCCCTCCACCTTCCTGAACCTCCTCCCTCCCTGTCACCCTATTCCGCGAGTGTTCTCCATTCGCACCTCGCTAATTTGGCGGGCAGGCCTCCCCGGCACCTAAGAGCCAGGGAAGTCCATCCTAGCCTTCCCTGGCTGGGAGATGCTCCACGTTTCGGACTGCAGGCCGCATGTGATTGCAGTTATCCTGGCTGTCATGGTGCTGCTTTTGGGGGACACGCAACCCTGCAAACGGAGGGACCCGGCCCTTGTATGCAGCACGCAGCCCCCACGTTGGGCTTTTCGGTAGCAGTCACTGGCCCTGGTTAATGCTGGCTGCTTATCTTAATACATCCTCTTAATGAAACCCAGCTGACTCTAGTTAACCGGAGTGCCCTGTTATTTGGAGGGTGAGGCGAGGGTGGGATGTGTTGAGGAGAAAGTAGGGAGAGTTGGTGCAGACCTGGATAAGAAGGTCCATGCATTGCCCAGCTGTGTCACTGTGTGTGCTTTTTTAATATTGTAATTCTTAAAGGGGATGCTTCCTCTTTCTTAAATCATGTTTGTTTTGTGTAGAAAATCCTTGCTATCCTGCACTTACCCTGTGGTCGTCACCCCCTGCCTTCCCATGTCACCTAACATAGCTTTCTGGCCATCAGGAAAGGAATGTGGAAACTGATGCTGAGCTCATTTCTGTGCCTGTTTGGGTGTATCTGTGTGTGTGTGTGGTCCAGGTATCCATTGCATTGTGGGGACCAAATGTGATAAAAATCTTTTATCTTGTAGGGACCATTTCTTCTAAAAGGGAAATTCAGTTTTATAAAAATCTGTGGCTGCAATCAAAAAACTAAAAATGATAAAAGTCAAAAGTTGTTTTGTTTTGTTACTTATGATTAAGGTTGGGGCTGGGTTGGGGTTAAGGTTGTTATTGCCTGGGATTAACGTTTTGCGCATAGAAATCAATGGAGAGTCCCTACAAAGATATAATTACAAACTTATGTGTGTGTGTGTGTGTGTGTGTGTGTGTGTGTGTGTAATGGCGAAACAGATCACACAGGCTTCCTTCCTGTTCCCCTCGGCCCCAAGACATATCGCTGGTGGCATACCAATGGAGCTGCTATCGAAATCTTAACTGCTTGTTACATTCCAGCGGCATTTCGGAACGATTCCAGAATCGCGCCACAGCCGGTACTCTTGCTGCGCTCATGGCCCCCACGCCATCCATCCTCTCCGCATCTATATTTAGGCTCGCTGCCGATTGATTGCCAGTAGTGAAGATCGCTCTGCTGGCCCATCGATACAGCCCCGTGTTTCCCCAGACAGGGACAACCTTCGGCACTGCGCTTGCTGAGGCCGACACTGGCCCATTACCGTCGTGGGCGGGCCTGGCAGGTGGGATTGGCGGACACTGAACGTCTCATTTTCATTTTTTGGTCGGGAGTCTGCTTTGGTGTCAGTATGTTTGCTCGATCGATTGCCCTGGGGGCCACAACAGTATCGTTCATTTGCTTAGCAGGTATGTTGAAAGATGCTTGCCTTGCCCTCTCTTTCATCGGCTACGGGTGGGTACTTCTGTCACAGGTGGTGTGGTCGTTCAAGCATCTTGTTCAATCTGGCTAAAGTGGGATTCCTCCTGCGAAGTCAGGCCCAGGTTAACTACCACACCCCCTGCTGGCTCATATCTGCGATAATGGAATTGGACTCTCATATATTTTTTAAAATTTGGGACAGACTCGTTGTTGGTTGGTCTCAGCTGTAATGGTTCCTAGAGTCCACAAGGGGCACACGTTTCAGCAGACCTCAAACCAAACACTTGAATTTATACCTTTTACTGATTTTTTAACTGGTTTTATGCAAAATAACTTACAATCTGTACCTCTTTACACTCCTGAATATGTAACAGAACAATTGCGGTTTAGTACCTTGCTCAAAGGTACAACAGCTGAACTCTTCTTGGGAATATGGACACTTTCAGGTTTCAGAATTTTCTGTCTGTTCACGTGCTACACTGGCCACAGTGCAATGGTCTTTCTGAGTTGGTTTTTTGGCTAATTGCATAGTCCTGGGTGAAATATCTTTTCCTGCTCGTTTTTGCTGATGAACAAGTACAATTTCTTCATTTAGCAAACACTTTTATCCAAAGGAACATAAAACTGAAAGCAGGGTCAGTCAGTCCCTGGAGCAACTGGGGTTAAGGGCCTTGCTTAAGGGCCTAACAGTGACATCACTCTGCCGACCCTGGGATTTGAACTGGCGACCATCTGATCACAGGTCTTAACCTGCCGATTATTGCCCATGACTACAAGTCACATGGAACCAGCTAAGATCCTAACATAGTGACTTGTGAGGCCTCTAGTTCACATGATACAGAAGCTTTTGGCAAAAATCTGAGATGGAACTTGTATATATCTACGATGTCAGAGGTGAAAAGGAAGGATTTCGGCTCTCCTTGGAAACACAAGGCCCATGTCCCAAGTGAATGAAGCCAGAGGGAATAAATAAAGAAACGGTGTGGCTCAGATCCTTTGTCCCTCCATTCTGGACTGACCTAAGTGGGCTTAGCCTGTTAGGGGCTCAGTGAAACAAGCCTAATCAAATTACTGTGTAGACTTCCCAGCAGATAGAGAAATAAATAAGTGAAAGATAATGGAAGCGTACAGCAGCAGTGCTGATGCACGGGAAGGGGGGCAGGCTTTAGGGGCATGGTGGGGGGACAGGCTTCACACAGGCTTCAGGAGTAAGGGGGGGGGACATCAGGGGCATGGTGGGGAGGCAAGTTTCAGGGATATGGTGGGGGGGGGGGGCAGGCTTGAGGGGCATGTCCACTTCTGCCTGGGGAACCTGCCTTTCTAACACTTAGCACTGAACTGGACATAGCCTGAAATGGGAGAAATGCCCCATGGAATTATGGGAAATGCCTCCAGGCATGCTGGGAAACTTCCAGAGGCTACAGTTAAGGCAGCCGAGACACTGCAAGGAGTTTCCCAGAGGTGTCGAGGATAACAATGTGTCCCGGGGCCTTTAGCAACCACCCGGTGAAAGAGCGTGGATTGACTCCGGCCAAGAGGCCTTCAACTGATATTATCAATCTAAACTGATGGCTCTGCGAACATAACCTAAAACTGTTACTATGCCATGTACCATAGCAACAAAAGGGCAGAAAAAAATTCATTATATAAAAGCCAGGCAGCCATATGTATGCATAATTTAGCATGAGGATGTAACTGTAATTGGGAGGACATAAACATCCTCGGCAGAGATAATTGAACAGTTGCTGCTCTAATGGATGTGTGTTGGACACATGCTTCTGAGAGCTGGCGGTTCGTGACAGCTGCTTGGTGAGGGAGGGAGATCGGGATGGGAGGGGGCAACGGGAGAGGGAGATGGAAATGAGGGAAGAGGGGGCAGGCAAGTGGGAGAGTAGGACATGGGGGGGGTGGAAATTTCACAGAGAAAAAAGGGGGCTTTGGCCTGGTCATGGTACCACCCTCTCTAGCAGCACCCTGGGGGGGGGGGGGCACAAGCCTTCCATCTGGGTCTCCTTTCCCATCACTCTCCGGGGATTTTCACATCAGGCTCTCCGCTTCCTTGAAACCAGGAAGCCAAAGATCGACTCCTGCTGGATGGCCTTAACAACCCATAATGCCACTGCCCCTCGGAAATAGTGTTTTGGGGTAAGGCAGGTGAGCTGGGCGGCCTGCCTGAGGATGGCCCGCGCTCTCCCTCCGCAGTGAAAGATGGTGCCCAGCGGGACCCAGGAACCCCTGCAAGCGATGGCGACTTCCACTGCGCTCGCTCACTGCCTCTGAGTAATTAATTTTCAACATGGCTGGCTTTGCTCTCTCAGTTAGGGGAGAGGCTACAGTGCCTGCATCAATACTAATTTTGTTTGGAGGAAAACAAATGTATTTAATCCTTGGTTGTCTTGTCCCTGCCGTCTCTCCCCACTAGGCCTGCCGGCGTGATATTCATCACCACCACAAGCAGAATCTCAATGGCCTCCCTCCGCCTATGATGGAGGGAACATTTTAATGGGCCACAGTCGAAAGCTTTTGAGAGCGGCAGCCTGTCCATGTTTTTTTTTATTTTTTTTTGGGTGGGGGGGGGGGGGCGGCGCATATCCGTCCTACAGGGAGAACTGCTCATGGTCAGTCTCTTACTGCCCCCACCATGCTGACTGGTCCGTATTTGGAAGACTGACCCGAACGTTGCGCTTTTTCAGACCAAACAGTAATCATGCTGCCATGCTGGTTCCAGTGAATTGGCAGGCAGGTCGCTCCATTGCAGGCTATTTCATCGGATGGAACCATACGCCTAGGAAATCAGGCGAGGCGTCCTCACGGTTACTTACATTGTCAATAAAACATCAACGTGGAGGCTAATTAGACCGTTAAAACTGGTCCACCTATTTGCGGTTTTTAATTAGCTCTGCTGGCTGGTATATAAAGCCTTTTTGTCCTGTCCCCCTGAACGCTGCTGGGCTGATGTCCCTGCGTTCTTGGCTCTGCATATGTCAGGCTGCCTTCAAAGCAGCATGGCTCTGCGCGCACATCACCACGGCGATACCTTTGATATGTAAAAGCAGATGTGGCTGTATCTCGGAGGCTCGTGCCGGAACCGCATGCCGCCACCGGCCTTTTGCCGTGCCCCAGTGTTGCTGTTTCCGGAAAGACCCGTTTACCAATGACGTGTTCTCTCTTTGTTCCTGCTCATCTACACACTGGGAAATCACAACATGTTATAGTATAAGCTCAGCTCCTATGCCGGTGGCTCATTCGTCTGGCCGAACGGAGAGGGTGGCGGGGGAACCTAGGGTGGTGTAACTCTCAGTGCATCTGTATTCCGAAAGCCCCTTCCATCCGCCCAGTTCATAGCCATTAAAGATTCAGGGAATCCTTCAGCACACTCCCGATGGCCAGTGCCTTAATGGAGTCTGGGTATGACATGTGAGGCGTAGTGATGTGTGGCTACATCTCTACCGTGTAATACGGGGACTTCGCACATCTGTCACATCTACACCATGTAATACGGCAGGCTCACACACCTTTCACATCTACACCATGTCATGCGGGAGACTCATACAGGTATATCATCATGGACAGAGTATGGCTCATCTCCTCCTGTGTATTTATTTTCAGCATTTGCTTGGCGACGTCTCTGCTCACGATACCAGTCACTGAAATCTCTCCTGCGTGTCAAGAGGCAGCTGTAGCCGCTTATAAGACAGATAGCTTCGACCCACGCCCGGGCTGTTCTGAAGTTAAAATGATGTTTCAGTCATTATATTAAGTTAGGCTCCCACACTGTTGTCAACAAAATATCAGTACGACCTTTTAGAGCGTGTATTGCTAATATGGAACACTGCTCAGTCCTGAAGGATCTGCGTAGCAACACACGTGCTCTTTACAAACATCGGTGGACAAAAACAAGTGAAGAATTTTTTTTTTCCGCATGATATTTTTGTACTTTTGGAATAATTGTATAGCTGGACATTCAGCTCTCTTCCAACAGGAAGTGACATCACCTCAAACCGGAAGTTGTGTTATCAGAAAATGGCTGTTTGGGAGTGTTTAAGTTCGCTCCAAAGCTTTATTGTGTGCAGGCTTGCCAACTGTCACGCATCTGGTGTGACATTCACGCTTTCAGGTTCTCACACTCTTGCAAGAAATATATATTATTCTAGCGCCAAGAGCAGGCTTAATTTTAAACTTAAAATCAGCTACATCAAAATCACTGGGCAGTTTGCAAACATTTCAGACTGTTTACAGGGTAATAAAACTGTTACATACATGTAAATGCATGTGCATGTCTGTGCAGACTTGTCTCAAATTGAAGGTCTCACTTCTGCCAGCTGACCAAAGTTGGCAGCCCTGTGTGTGTGTATGTAGCCTGGGTGTGTAACCAGAAAGCGATGCTGCCATTGTGGACTGGCTAGTTCGGACATGTTTAAACAGGGAGCTAATTTAGCGGGCTGTGTAACCTTTTGTATCACTGAGAAGCTATCGCCACTAATCATTTGCTAAAACCAACATTGGTGCTGTGAAAATCTTGTTTTTCAATGCCACACTTGGTATGACAAACATTATGTCATTTACATGATGGCAGGAAAGGCACGCAGAGCATGCCCTCTCCCGAATGTAAACGTCACACTCTGCCTCTGACAGTCACACTAGTCTCTTCGTATCCTTGTCAATCTTCAGTTAAGCCCCCCCCCACCACCCTCTTCTGGGCGGCCTTATTTCACCGTCTCTCTCCATGCTTCCTCTTTCTTTCATTTCCATCCGACTCGGAATACTTTAGTGCCGCAACAGAAATAAGTTGTGCCGCGAAAGTACCACTGCATCATATTTACTCCATCCTCTCCCATTCCCTCTCTCCTTCACCGTGTTTATCTTTCTTCCCTCACTCTCTCTCTTTCTCTCTCTCTCTCTCTCTCTCTCTCTTCGCTCTCAGAGAGAGTGCTACAGCATCTCTGGGTGCTAAAGTCAGACGGTGACATCAGGGATGGCGTGGGGAAAATGGAAAACAGCAGCAAAGATAAATGAAAGCGGCTATTTTTTTGGAGTCATTGTTTGCTGTTTAGCTCCTGCCTCCCCCCAACTGTTCTGGAAACTGAGCTGTGTGTGAACGAGACTCGGAGTAAGATGATGAGATGCAGCAAGTCTGGTCGGAGATCCTACAGAAAGTCTTGATATCAGACTTCCATTACTCAGCCCCCCACCCTCCCACTGTGACTCACTGAGACTCACTGAGAAGTCACTCAGCCTGGAAAGATGAGCGGCAGCACTCGTGAATAAGCAACGATGTCACCGGTGAACCTGCAAGGCTCATTGCGGTTTTACCCGTATACCGGCGCTAACAGCACAGCCAGGCCGGCCGGGAGACGACGGCTGCTCGGCACACGGTGAAGCACTGATTCTACCCAGGATTTGCAGCATTTGGGATATGTGGTTCTGCGTCGTCGTTCCCGTCATGCAACCGGCACGGTGTGATAATTTTTTGAAGGTCGAGTTGCTCGTCCGGCACTCGAATACCGCCATTGGCGGTGTGGGCCAAGAGCCAGAACGTCCCTCTTCACCATGGCAGCATCCCAGGCAGGTTTGTGCTGCCTGCAGGCGTCCCACAGATGCCGGCCTCTGTGCTTGAGATCGCCGCCCTTGTGCCCGACAGGCACTGAGATGAAATCGGGCACCCAGCTTATTGTATAAGGGCTCCTGAGGGGTTCCATCGTCACCAGGACACTGATAGAAACCTCTTGGGCGTGGAACTTGGGTACGGACTCTGATCTGGCTTCGTTTTTTCATTTTCATTTACGCAGTATTGTTTGCGATCACGACCACAGTACTTTTACTTTTCCGGCACGTCTCCTCTCTTTTTCTACATAAATATGAATATGAATACAGGTAAATTAGGCACCCATTTTATACGTATATATATAAATTTATGTTATATATTCTGAAATGACCAGGGGAGACTTTGGGCTCTTAGCCGCTCTAAGTGTTATATATGTATAAAAAATTATTTCTTTCCACCTATAAATATGCTGACTCAGGCGTTCTTTGCAACCGCTGCATGATTATATTCAAAATAAAATGCGGCACCATGCTTTCTCCTCAGATGTACATTCTGCGCTTCTGAATTTCCCCCTGCCGATTCAGAGACTCCCCCCCCAACCATTTTCTTGGGGTTTGTCCTCCCCTTTCTCCTCGTGATCTCAGCCTGTACCTCTCCCAATGCCCTCAAGCAGAACCCCTGCGTAAGTCAGCTGACCCTGCGGTCATTTGCAGAGGCCTTCCACCTCTGCCTTCTTCTCTCGGAGATCCCCCCAGGAGAGAGCCGTATGCGTCTCCCCAGCTCGGCGCGAGCTTTCATCATGCGGATCAGCGCGCTTACGTAAGGAATTCTGCCAGGAGCAAAGCGCAGTACACACATTATTACTGTATATTTCCATCTGTATTTAAGTATATAATTCAAAGTCCAACTCAGTCAACTGTATATCCTGGGTGGGTGGTGTGTGGCTCAGTGAGTTTGGACTCTGTGCCTGTCAGCAGGAGGTTTTTGGTTCGAACCCCTGGGCCGGCAAGCTGATGCCACATGTGTTCATGAACAAGGCCCTTAATCCCCAGCTCCAGGGGCGCTGCACACTGGCTAACCCTGTGCTGTGACCTCTCCCCCCATCTCTCATGGGGATTAATAAATTATCGCTATTCTGTTCTATACTGTACTGCACTAGTACCCACTTTAGAAGCTCTGCAGATCTGTCTTCCATTCATTTTGTTACACGCTTTGACATGGCTGTGAGTGCTGCGCGCCATACATGCAGGGAGCGTCGATCTGAACAGCGCTGACTCGTTTGAAGCGTTGAGATGAAAGGCCTGTCTCTCAGCAGTTCTGTCTTGTTCAGTTCACTGTATCTGTGGTCCAGTTGTGCCTATATAAATATATATGTGTGTGTGTGTTGGTGTGTGTGTGAGGGAGGGAGAGAGAATCTGCAGCCCAGATACAGCTGCTTCTTTCTGTGTTGGAAGAATAAGTGTCAGTGAGGTTTAGCAGAATGGTGGGAGGGTGTATCTACGAGATCTTTGCTGGTTTGAGCCCCGGGGTCAGCAGAGCGGTTTCACCACTGGTCTCCTGAGCGAGGCTGGTTATCCCCCATTGCTCTGACACTGCCTTCTCAGTTGTATGTTGTGGAATTATTTGTGATCGGAGTGGTATGGTGAAGCATCGGGGGCCTGGAATAGTCGTGTGGGGGGGGTCTGAATTTGCCAATACAGCTGGGGGTGTGCCCTGCACTCCTCTCTGGCAGGGGTACAGGCTCTGGGACACGTTCTATATCGGGGAGAAGCCACGCAAACGAGCAGCGCCTCACTGCACTCTCCTCGTACATCGACCGTTAATGACCTTCTATGGAGTTAGAAGCAACTTCCGGCACATTTAGCTTATATGGAAGCGTGTTTATGGCAGTAGTAACTGTTCCTGCCAGCCTGCAAGCTCATGAAAGGTTTATACTTGGCATACATAATTTATAAGACCCCACCACCTAATGTCGCTGGTGTCTGCACAGTAACATGTTAGCGGGCCGGCTGGGGGTGACCTCTGACCCTGGAATGAGAGCTGCTGTTTTCTGCTGAGTCCCTTGGAATGCTGGGTAAAGTCATTTCAGGTGGCTATATCTGTTTTATTCAAACGTATAATCTGTGAATAGCCATGACCTTGTATTACAGGAAAGGTTACGGATGGGTGCATGCCTATGCTACCGTTAACGTGGTATGACTTATCGAGTGTCGGGATTGGCTGATTCAAGCTGGCGTCCACGGTATCTTGTAAACCATGTCACCTTACTTTGTTTTACCTGCATCGGGGGCGTGTAGCGCCGCTCTCACCTGAAGATTGCCATTCGCATTATAAATAGCCGCATTAGCGCGTATTCAAATCGCATTCGCATTTCTAATTTGATGAACAATGCAACGGTGAAACGCGATCCAGATACATCCCCATCAGTGCCATAAAAGGAGGGGGGTGTGGCCAGGTATGAATAGCTCATGCATACACATGAAATTTGCTACATATTCAATGAAAGGAGACGAAAAATCGTAACGTGAGTTAGATTTTTCTTATTTATTTAATCAACTAAGTGTTGCAACTACATAATTTAGTCATCTTCATGTGGCCAAGACTTTAGTGATCAGATATCTGGGATCAAAACAAACTTCCACCATTGCTTACTATGTACTTTTATAATGTTT
>JAODJX010000002.1:4441610-4452596 GCA_026776945.1 Isichthys henryi
CTGGGGCCAGGAGGCTCACATCAGGGGTGGCCCCTGGCCCGGCAGCCTTCAGCCTGCGTTATTTCAATCGTTTCAACCATTTCAATCTGAAATCGTTTCTGGCTGAGCTCCAAGTGCTTTGTTTATATGCGGCTTTTTCTGTGTCATTGGACTGAGGCAGCATGAGTAAATTTAGCATCCCTGACCCAGAATCGCCTGGCAGTAGGGCCTCATTCTGAGCAATTCGCCAAACCCGCATCATGAGGTCGACACTGATGCGGGTACCATAGATCCACTAGGAGCTGACAGAGAGCAGAGGGCCAATTGTAGGATTTGCTAAGTTAAGTGGCAAAAGTGGGGGTGTAATTTTTTCAGAGAAATCAACCTTAGAATAAGCCAATGATTTTGTTTGAACCAGTGAGTGACAGGGAAGGGGACACTTCAGAGACCAATCAGCTTTCAGCTGGGGCCAGTGCCCCTGCCTTCATGGTTCATTTTGGTGGGAGTTGTGTTTTTACATTTCACACTAGAGAAGTGTCTGCGCGTAAAGTACCTGTGTATTTGGTGTGCGATTTGTTAAAGGCAAGTAAATTAGCTTCTCGAGCTGAATGTGTAACTGCATTTGACATTTGACATGATGAACCTATAGAAGGTTCAGTCATGGATGTAACCATTTGGCCCAACATCTGTAGTTCCACTTATCTATGCACTGAGTCTCGTTTGGCCATCTAAGCTTTCTGGATCAGCTCTGGCCTTGCTGCCATCCTCTCTGCCAGCTGACATCAACTTCACCCTGCATCAGGTGGACATTCTCACTCATGGGGAGTCACTGTTGCCCCTCTTCTCCCTGGGCCCTGTACCATTCACACTTTCTGTCCCCTGCCTCAGTGTCTAACAGGCTTGCAGTTAAAGGCTAAAGTGGCTTCTGCTTAGGATAAGCACGTCTCTGGTGGTGGTGGGGGGACTCACGGACACGGAGCCAGGCCTACTTTTTGTCGGTGCGAGTTTGATTCAGGGTGGGGGGTGAGAAAACAACAACCTTATGTTCTTTAGCACGGCACCGTAAAACTCTACACAGGGCGAGGAGGGCAGCCCTCATGCTGTGTGCCGAGCTGCTCTTTCTTTAGCAGAACTCGTACGTATTTTATTCATCTTTAAATGTGGAGAACGCAATGGGGTGTGCGCTGCTGGGAGTGCCGTTTCTGAGGGGGGCCTCTAGACAGAATAACCAAAGTAACTGTTGGGGAATCGGGCGCGGGGCCCCGAAATGAAAGCCTTCATTTAAAAACCGATAGAGGCATGTGCCTCAGGCTCAGGGATCCCTGTACAGCTCTGAAAAGAGATGAGAATATGGGCATGGCTATATATTGGGGGGGGGGGGTGTTCAGGCTGCTCCTGAAGTCAGTTCCATCTCTTTAAAAGCCAGAGGCAGCCTCTGTGATAGGAGAGAAGTGGGCGGGATGAGCACAGTGACTGACAGAGATGAAGAGAGATCCTTGAGTGCTACAGACTGCTCCTCGTTCCCCACTCCTCACTCCTCGCTCTTCGTTCCCCACTCCTCGTTCCCCGCTCCTCACTCCTCGCTGCCCGCTCTTCACTCCTCGTTCCCCGCTCCTCGTTCCCCACTCCTCGCTCCTCGGCCAGGGTTCTGGGGCCGGTGGACTAGGCGTGCCCCAGATGAAGTGTACCAGCGTGCAGCTTCGCATGCTTGTGTTCGCATGCTGGGGCAGACACACTTCTTTTCTGGTGTATTGTTTCAATCACAAAACCTCCAAAAACTGTAAAAAGAAAAGTCTAGAGATGATGTCATCCTTGAAAACTCCTTTATGAAGCACATCCTTTATTGCTCTCGCGTCGGACCGGCTGCTGCAGCCCTGTTATTGCAGCCTGTCACAGCTTTATCTCTTATTTATTGGTGCTGTGGAGAAGAGACTGGAGCAGAATCTGATGGGCGAGGAGACGGGGAGCGGCTATTGGAGCTCAGGGTGGAGAGCCCCCTGCAGGCCGGATTGGGAAATGCTGACAGCGTTTGAGATGGCAGTTTTTCACTGCGCCAGCTGGTGGCAGAATAGAGTGTGAGTGCGAGGCATAGTCTGGGGAGGGGGGACTTAAGCTCACCCCGCTCTTTGTGGAGTCCATTTCAGTTACTCATTAGCCCCGAGGCATGTTGCCATGACAACAATCTGCACCAAACGTGACTGGCCATCGGACGTGTTCAGTTCTGAGTGAAGATTCTGGCTGACTGAGTAGAGAGGTAGTGGAAGGCGGTTGAGTGGATCGGTGTCGGCCCCTTAGATTTCCCTGGAACCCTCCTGGCCAAACATCCCGAGAGAGCGAATCCGGCACTGTTCCCGTTCCGCGCTCCCCTGGACTCCTCAGAGGCGCGTTTTCCTGTCCAGGTGGACTCCGCGTGGTGCGTGCCGTGTTCCGGCTGGGCCAGAACTAGGAGCCAGGGGTGTTCCTCTGCCTGCTACCCACCTGCCTGCTAGCTGACTGGAAACTTTTTGGAAGGACATTACCTTCCCCTACTCTGATGTTTCTCCAGCCTGACCTCAGCATCTCTGTGATAAACCTCCTCCAGGTGCAAACAAAACACATTCTTTCAACTTGATATATTTGTTCATCCTTTAACAAAATGCTGATGTATTTTTCTCCCTTTTTCATCTGTGTAACCTTGTTTTATGGTACTTTTTCTTGTTTGTTTTTGCCTGCAAAGATTATGTGATTCCAGTGCTCCGCTTAGACAGGAAGTGATGTACATGTGGTGATGTCATGCGAGGGCAGGGTCAGGAGGTGGCAAGGGTGGGAGGGATCTCTAATAGCACCGTAGTTTAAATGCACCTACTATTTCCCCCAGTTATCTGCAAACTCTAACCTCACGATCTTGGTCCTCAGGATATGTCAGAAAATCGGGACACTGCAGGAATAAGGCTCTGATTGCACGTGTGTGCCCACAAATATGGCTGAGTTTGCACATTTTTCTGTTGTGGCCATTACCAGCCTTGTTGTGACTCTGCACGGTGTAAATAGAGGCAGGAGTCGAGGGTGAGCCATTTCATTTTCCGTAAGAACCCGCTGGCTCCTTTCTGTATGCACTGATGATTTTAGTGCTGATGTGCAAATACGGTGGACGATTAGCTCAGGCAAGGCTGACGGCTTGGTAAACGAGGTGGTAACGTCGCAGTAGCTGTTTTGGGGACAGGATAATCGGAGCTGCTGGTCTTCTGCAGCGTGGCTGACCTCTGGTAGAGTTGGGCATTTGCTACAAAAGCTAATTTATTTGTTTTAGCAGTCTACGGCTATGTATGGAGAATTTTGTTTCACTTGGCGGGGAGAGAAGGCCAGCCCTAAACGCCTGAGAGGGCACGGGAATGGCCACCAGAGGAAGCCCATGTTTGGGGCACTCCCCAGGAAGGAACTGGCCACCATTTCGCAGGAAGGCCTGGGCTCATCGACCCGCAACCCTAGAGTGATAATATCCCATGCCCGGAGAGCGAGATAGGATACTGGCCTATGCTGCTTTATCTGCTAAACAGCTGCTGTTTGCATAGGCTGCTGCACCTGCCCACTGACAAGGCCACCTGAATCTGCAGGCCGGCCAGCTTTGACGCATTATCTGCGGCATGCAGGATGATCCCAGGCGTGCAAATATTTGTGAAGGAGCTCGGAGGTGCGTGGTTGATGTACTCTCTGCAGGCGTTTGGTTTTGCGGGGGTGGGGGGTGGATCAACTCTTCATGTTGGTCCACTGGTAATAACAGACAAGCTGACCCTGTTTGCTTGTTTTTAAGGAGGGAGGTAATAACAGGAACCATAATTCATACACAGGGGCCAACCTGATCACCGATGATATGATCAAATCAATGAGTGACGGGGCGGAGTTATATCAGAGGCCAATCAGCTTTCAGCTGAAGCTGCTACTCCTGTCACCCTACCCCTTTATATGCCCCTTCTCAAAACTCAAGCCCGCCTTGCCCTCACTTTAAATATCCACAGGCCTTTGGTGATGCGTGCTTCCAGTGTCTATTCGTCCGGCAGAAACCTATCAGAGAGGATGGGAAGATGCAGCAAATGACAGAGAAGGAGACATGGTGAGTGTAAGATAAAGAGAAGCGAACTAGAGGGGAAATCCATGCCAAGGGCTGCCAGCCTCTCGCTCCCCTCTCTCGCTCGCGCTTCCTGAAATTATATTTTAGATGCTGAGAGCTGAGAGGTGCACATGGTATTAGAGGCAATGGGGTATTCGCAGGAGACTGCTTTCAGTCACGGGGGTCAGGTAAATGGTGAGGGGGGCAAGAGCGATGGAAGAACGTGGGAGATAGGGAGAGAGGAGGGTAGAGGGAGGGGGAGAGAGATAGAGGGAGGGTTACAGATAGAGGGATAGAGGGAGGGGAGAGGGCAAGGGAGTGTGGCAAGCAAGAGAAGGGGAAGGAGAGAAGAGGATGGAGGGACAGAGTGAGAGGGAGGAAGGAAACGTATGAATAAGAAAAGGGTAAAAAGAGAGAGAGACATAGAGGAGGGAGAGACAGAAGACTCGAATATTGAGTGGAGAGATCAAGGCTAAGGAGGGCGATGAAGAAAAGAATACATTATTTACTCATGCTTGGAGGGAGGTTTGCTACACGTGTTTACAGCATAACCCTTAATCCAAACAGGGCCCATTTTCAGCTGCTCAGCCTATCCTGCTCCCTAGTACAACCAGCACTCATAAACTCATAAACCAGTTCAAAGCCTGGTCCACCGGCCCCCAGCCTCACACTGGGAATCTGCCGGCACATTCAGAACCTTCCGGAGAGGGAAACACCGGAGGGGGGGATGGCAAGGTGGTGAGCTGGGGGTGTGACAGTTGTGACCCTACCCCTGGCCCTAAAGCATGTGGCGTGTTCATAGCGTGTGCAGATGCAGGCATTCTCCTTGGAACATGTCCACACTGATGTTCACACATGGCGTATGTAAAGCCCACTGATTTTTATTGTGAAGATTCTATAAGTATTGTAGCTCATCTGCATTGCTATCTATCATGGGATGAGGGGAAATTGTGCCCCATTACGTTTTAAAGCATGTGATGGTTCCGTTTTATTGTTACCTCTGCATTATTTCCGCTGTTTTCATATTTAACCACTTTGTAATTACATTGCCATGCTGAATAACGGCTAATCGTCAGGCGCTAACATCTGCTTCATTAATCGGGTAATTGTCACACATCTGCGGATTGATTAGGGGTTGAGTGAACCCTCCTTTAACGCAGAGTGACCCGACACTTCATCGGCGTGTTCACGAGACCTGCGGAAGGACACGTCGCCTTTTTATCTCTCTGTGTGTTCTTCCCTTTGTTTGAAATTCATTGTGAGGTTTCATCACATACGTGGATGTCTAGAAGCATTTCAGGGTAAACCAAGTCAAGAATTCAGTCAGTTTTGATTTTGATATAAATTATTTTTAAATTAATGTATTTTTTAACAGTTGGAAAATGGATGGATGGATGGATGGATTGATTATCCTCCTTTTTCCTTTCTATTTGTACTCTATTAGTACTACATTAGGATTCCGTGTATCCTTTTCAACGGAAACCTGACCAAACACTCATATACAGCAATATAACAGCCTGGTAGACATGCTTAAGATTTGCCCATATGTGTGAAATATACATAGAAAAAAGCCATTTTAAACAGCCACAGCTCTGTGCCCTAAAACACAGACACAGATGCGAGCTTTTGCAGTTTTACTGTAATATTCACATTTTGTTCCAAGATCGCAGGGCGTAGAAAACAAACATTTTTTCCCTATTCTGGTTTTATTCCCGGAGCAGAGACTACGAATTTGGGCTGTAGTCCTGAGAAAATGGTGATAATTGTGTGGAAGTTTGCTATTGAATGTTCTGCATGCGGTCGATGGTGTGCGAATAAGCGCTGAGAGCAAGGCGATGAGAGCAGAGTCCAGCGGAGACAGAAGGAAACAACAGGCTTCTCAGGAAGAGCCACAGGGCAGCACTGTCACCGGGGGTCGTCTGTGCAGCTCCTGTGGTGATTAGACAGGCCGTATTTATAACAGCATAGTCACAGCTATGAAAAACTCCAGTGGTGTAATAACGGGTGCTGAGTCATGTTTCTTAAACTCAGGGCCGTAAACTCTGGGAATTTTTTAAGGGACATAAGAAGGGCTGTAATTAGAATTAGAATGAACTTTATTGATCCCAGAGGGAAATTATACTGCAGACAGCTGCAAGCATGTAATCCATGCAGAGGGGTCATCTTATCATTAGCCAATGATAAGTTTTGAATCGGTGAGTGACAGGGAAGGGGGTGCTCCGGGGGCCAATCAGCTTTCAGCTGGAATCAGTGGCCCTGTAGCCCCGCCCATGCGTACCCCCTGCTTAAACCATATAAGCATCCAGTGCGTCTGTTTCTCAGTGCCCCCTTAAAGTGGTCACTGCGGTGTCACGCCTGTGCACATGTAATTCTTACAGCAGCATGCTCTGGTACTTACTTTCTCTAAGACATGAATCATAACAATTGTAATAAAAGGCAGATGTAGGAAGGAAATTGTCCAATTATGGACTTCTATATTAAATAAAGTAAATGTAATGAAGTCGTGTATCCATCTTTGTGAATCGCTTATTGAGAATGCAGAAGTCTGTTCTCAGTGAGAGTCTGCTTGTGATAATGGCTATAATGTGGCCATTTTTGTGAAAAACTGAGGATTTTTTTATTCATATGCTATGCTGACTCTGTTCTAGTGACTGGAATCTGGTTAAGCGAAGATGTTTTCATCAATTGGAATGGGAATTAGTGTCTGCGGTGACGTGCCCTCCCCACACTCCCACCCCACCTCCTTTCTCTGTCCTGTAAGATGCTGTGATCCTCCAAATCCAGGAGCCATGTGGCCCTGGATCCATGACACGATGTCACAATAGAGTCACAGCGCAGTTCTCCCATATGCAAAACGTCACTTTTGACGGTGCAGAAAACAAGCAGGCACAGGAAGCCAGTGGCTTACGTTACAACTGACGCTATGGAATGGGGGGGGGGTCTCTCCAGGGGGGATAATTGTATTTACAGTGATGCTGGCAGCACGGTGACTCAATGGGTAGTTTTGTCACTTCACACCTGCAGAGGTGGGGGCTTGAATCCCGCCCCCATGCTACGTGTGCGAGTTGGCACTCCATCACAATATCGCACAGGTTTTTCATTCCGCAGTTCCAGAACATGCGGTTCTGAGAATTGGCTCCACTCGGTTACCAATAACCCCCCCCCCAAGTGTGTGCCCTGAGATGGACTAGCATCCCATCCAGACTGCCTCCCTGCCATGTTCCCTGCAATTCCTGGGATAGGGTGCACAATGGCCCAGTACTGGATACACAATTGGTAGGGAGAAGAATGAATGGACGTAATGTGCAGAGTGGAATGTCGTCTATTGTTTGTGGCATTATACAGGTTTGGGAAGGAAGAGGTTCAAAGGATACCTCAGCAGGCCATGGAACAATGCAACAGTCGTGATGGACTCTCCTCTATAGACAGGAAGCAGTCTGTCCTTGACTTCTCATGCTCTCTAAGACAGAATGGGGAGCTTCTTACTAAACTTCCCATTGTGTTGAGAGTTTCCTCATAAAAATATTATGAAGATTGCAGAAGACGATTACAGCATCATTACTGTATTACATCTTTACATGAGTGTTTGTTACATTTATGCTCTGGTACAAATTATTGGTTATGTTTGTACTCTGATATGGATGATGAAGGCTGGTTGTAAGGAGCAACAACTTCTAAGGTTTATGGTACTTCCGAGCGAGTGAAAGGCTATGATTATTTCATGTTATAACAGTGAGAGCTGGTGTTTACTCAGTTTAAAATACCAGGTGCCTGATGACTGGTGAACTGGAAGAGCCAGTGCTGATGGCTAGCAGTGGCGGTGTGACTCCGTCACGTCTCCGGTCAGGTACAGACAGGCTGCGGATGGTCTTTTCTAGGCTGCCTTTCAGGTTTTCAAGCACCGATCTGTGCTTTTGTACCCAGAGGAAGCATTTAAGAAAAAAAAAACACTTTTAAATAACTTAATGTTTTCTCGCATTTAAATAATAATTTGCTTTGTTAGAATAATTCGCTTTAATTTGTTGAATCCTATTCTCTCTCGGCATTCTTTGAGAAGCAGGGTACAAGTAAGTCTTAAAACAATTGCTTTCACAGGGTGAGTAACGCCACGGTTGTGGAGAATGCTTCTGTTTCTTGTCTCTGATGAGTCTCCTGGATCCAATTATGCCTCTCTAGACTCTGCTCGTTCCTCAACGTCTTCTCCGTGTGGTCCACAGGATGCCTGGCAGGTCATGCTACAAACTCTCCCTGGGCAGCACATCAGACACACCTTTCAGAGACAGAAAATAAATAACCCCCCAAAAAAGGTGTTGCGCCAAGATGTGAGAACCGCTTTGATCTCAAAGTGAAGAGCCGAGAAGGTCGGGTGTACCTTCCGTTGGGTGGACTGATGCCCTCACCTTCACAGACAGACACACACATGGTCTTACACATATTCAAACTGTGGTGTAATAAATCACACACACACACGGTCACACACTCACATACAGGCACTTACTGTGCATATATGTGCATAGAGTTTGAGGTGGTGTTTGAGGTTTCGACCTTATTGGAAGGTCACTGGTTCAAATCCCATGACTGGCCGAGTGATTTCAGCATTGTATCCTTGAGCAAGCCCCGTAATCCCCGATTGCCCTCGGGATGCTAGCTGACCCCCGCTGTCTGAGCCTCACTTATTGCTTTGGACAAAATTGACTGCTAAATAAAAAAATGTGAATGTAAAATAATTCTAAGTATAACGAATATACAGACATCGGTAGCACTTTCATGCAAGGGCACACATAAATAGAACTGCAGTGTTGCCCCAGGCATGAACTTTCCACCTCAGGTTCCCTCCTGCTGATCCGCATGTGGGTCCAACGCAGGTGGCGCTGCTGTTTCCTGTGGTAGTGCTAATGAAGGACGCATCATCAAGGCTTTCTCACAGCCTCTGTCTCATCCTGTCAATACAAGCCCCACCCACTGAGTTGCAGCATCCGGTAGTGGTGCAGATGTCACCTGGATGGTGTGGTAGAAACAGCAAGATGCCTGCGTGGGGCGGGGCCACGTCTACAGGCTCTGGCCACTGAAATTCAATATCCAGTATCTGCGCAGCTGAAAGTTTTCGTCAGAAAGGCTGCTACACACATAAGCTCTGCCCACTTGCCAGGTTTTTTGGAGGCCTGAAGAGGTGATGATGATCAGTCTTGCCACCTCTTCCATGCCCCTATTATTCTGAGGGAACTTTTTACTTAATGTTAGGAGTAATGAGTGGGGATGAGTCACTGAACTCCAAAGAAGTGTTTCAGTGTATTTTTGTAGGGGTGTCCAGGCATGTGCCCCCCATTATGGAACTCTCCCCTTGTGCGTGTCTGTGTGCATGTTTCTGGTATATGTGCTCCATGTGCTTCCCGCAGATAAAGCAAGTGGTGGTGTGCGGTTGGCGCACTGCATATTTCCGGGCCTTTTGATAAGTGATATGCAGAGGGGGGGGGCGCCCAAGCAGAAAATTGGAAGTATATGCCAGAGCACTGCAGCGCACTCGGGCTGATTCCACAAAAAACAAGGCGTTGGGGACTGCTGTGCGCTTTGTGTGTGCGTGTTTGACGATGGCGTGTGCTGGTCCCTGTTGCATTGAGGAAGCAAGGACGGCCACATTGGGCAATGCGAAGGAGGGTCCCACCTCCTGGGTGTGGTTCTCGCGCTGCGTGTTTGACTGGGTCACAATCGACAGCTGTCTGTCGTCAGACCTTCTGAAGGTGTGCTATTTTCTTGGCCTGTAAGTCTTCCATAGCCTTGTCCACAGGCTTGTTGAAGCTTGTCCTTTTGGACTCCAGATCTAGTGTGTGTTTGGGGTGGGGGTTAGGCTCCAGTTATTGGGTGCCTAATATGAGCAGCATGCATGTCAAGGCTCACTGCCTCCCCGCAAGCTCAAGAGATGTCCCTCCCTCGCATGTTTAGGTATCAGTGGAGAAGGTGCGTAGGGAGTGTTCGTGAAGTTGGCTGAGCCATGACCCCGACAGAGCCAGAGACAAACCGCACATTTGAGTACCTTTGGAATATCCGTGTTTCCTGACCATATTCAAAAAGTCTCACTTTGAATGAACCTCTGATTTCTTTTTTCCCCAAAGCATATTGTGGACACACACACATTACACGTGCTACATGCTCCCAGTTTATTCTGGCGGTGTCTCCCGCCACGTGGGGGCGGCCGGCCGGCCTTCCGTCAGATCACTGGAAATCCAGCAAAGTGCGATTCTAAAGATCTCCATGTTGAAATATCTGTGCCTTAGGGCAGGAGTAGTGAGGGTACCCCACCCTCATTGTTGTCTGTTTCGAAGCACCGATTCTCACATCCTCCACATAGCGGCTGTCGCTTCAATTCACCTTCTCTCTCTAAGACTCCTACACTCCAGCCAAACGGGGATAAAATACCCCTCCGTTAATGAGAATCACTCGCCGTTTATCCCGGCTGTGTGACTTTTCAACAGTCAAAGATATAAGCATAGAAACTGGAGGTTCTGTATGATGAGCATGTGTCGTGCTTTTTGGGACCACCGCAAAGCTGCACTGAATCGGCATTAACAGATGATGGAAAGCAGAGTGGATGAATGTCTTCTGAAGGTCTTTAACCGTAATAAAGAACATATTTACTGCAGTTTACACGCCATGCAGCAGTGTACAGAAAGTTGTCCATCAGGTAACTTATTTGTGCGTCAGAGGTACGTGACAAACACCTGACTTAGATTTAACAGGTCAGGTCCAGATGACCAGATAATCAGGCTTCGAAAGTAGAAGGTGCCTAAAGATGTAAAGAATGATATTGGAAGCTGCGGTAGGATGAGATTTGCTGGTGGTCCTTTTGATCTTCACGTGGCTGCCATCGGCTTATCAGCGCATCAGCATTTGAGGTGAACCAAGTAAAATCATCCTTACCCCCC
>JAODJX010000002.1:4562333-4595849 GCA_026776945.1 Isichthys henryi
GCCGGGCCTCGCTCTGCCCCTCCGCTGTCTTCCTCCTGGCCGTAGCGGGTTTCTGGGAGCCGGGCCTCGCTCTGCCCCTCCGCTGTCTTCCTCCTGGCCGTAGCGGGTTACTGGGAGCCGGGCCTCGCTCTGCCCCTCCGCTGTCTTCCTCCTGGCCGTAGCGGGTTTCTGGGAGCCGGGCCTCGCTCTGCCCTTCCGCTGTCTTCCTCCTGGCCGTAGCGGGTTTCTGGGAGCCGGGCCTCGCTCTGCCCCTCCGTTGTCTTCCACCTTGCCACAGAGCCGCCAGCTTACCTGCTCACCTCGTGGCCGTGTCTCCCTCCAGTGTGATACTTTTGTCATCTTTGCAGTACTGTCACTCTTTTTCTGCTTATTCCGTGATTCTTGGAAGAAGGAGCAACGTCGAAACATCTTCCATCAGAATAAGTGTAATTATAATGGCTGGCAGACCATTGGGACAATACGTAGGCTGAAAATAGCATTTTTGGAATGAAACTAATGACCTATAAGCTACAGCAGTTCCAGGTAGAGCTGGAAGATCACTTCTGCTGTAGTTGTTACACAAATTGTCTGTAGTAAGAATTATGGGCTGTGGGTCTGTATAGTACGATGGGTATAACATTAGCCTGTGGACCCCAGGGCTGTGGGTTGGTATGGAATGGTCCCTTCTATGCTGTTGGGCAGAGCACTAGACTAAGGCGAACTTAATGCAGCAAAGCCTTGGATTAAAATAAACTCCTAGGTCCAAGCTATTTTCCACTCCTTGAGGCCGCTTTATGAAAGCAGTGACGCTTATGTACGGCCCTGGATGTAGTTTGATGAGCAAACGGGTACTTTGAAGTGCCAGGGACAACCAGATAGACACGGGGCTCTCTTAATGCACCTTCATCTGCCAAGCACCAAGAGCACCACCTCCTCCCCGAGATAATTACTCATTCAAGGTTTAGAATTCATCATGACCGCCGACCCAATCCCCCCATTTCGGATGCTTCCTTTCTCTGCAAATGTGGGTGCCAAAGGCAGAGAGGCTCTGATTCGGGATAAAGGTGATTCGAAACGAGAGCGATGGAAAGCCGGGATTTGATTTAATCCCCTCTGCGTTTGGCTAGTACTGTAAAGGGATTCCACCACGATTTCAAAATTTTTGTATGCATACATTCCCCATACGCATGTGCACCAGACAATGTGTTTATTATAAATAACATCATTGCCCTCCAAGAGGACATCAGTAATGTGCATTGAGTTTTGTTGCCCTAATGGCCAGTGTTCCAGTGTTTGACTCCTGCTCTGAGAATCACTACCATTAGTAAAAGTCATCACATAGATACATTTTACAATTTTAATGGTGCTTTAAATTACCATAGAACTGACTGATAAAAGTAGGAACCATGTTCATGATGTAAATACCATGTTAAAAAAGATGGACATCACAAGAAGATAACATGGTGGGTTTTAATATTCAGATCGGGATCAGGCTGTCAGAGCATAAACCCCACACTGCACAAGCAGAAACGGTAGCAAGCGATGTCCAGGTTTTATCTTTTCAAAACTAAAGGGACGTTTATGTATTTAAAGTGCATATAATATAATTCATCTGCAAATCCTTCAGATAGGGACAAAATGAGCATAAATGAATCTGTCTGGGGCAGAACTGCCCTGTGATTAATGCTTTAAAGTGACACAGTTATGTGAATGTTTAGATGAGTCCTGCTTAATGTTAAGTACGTTCCATGTTAAATATGGACCTTGGCGACTTGTATTTAGAAAGTATGCTTTCCCGTTTATTATCCAGCGACTTGGCTTTTTCAGAAGTCTATTCACTATTTGAAAAATACATTTTACAATTGAACAGAGTGGGACCTTAAGTAATGGAATAATTAAACTGAATAATTGCCAAAGAATGGCTCGACAAGACGAACGTGCATTTGCCCCGATAATCTGACACTCATTTATGTATTTGATGAATGTAGCAGGGGTGTGATGGAGGCTGTTCAGGTGCGACACTATGAAAGCGTTGGTCTTTGCGAGTCATGCAGTTTCCAACCACCTCTTCAGTTTTCATTAGGAAGAAATGTACCACTTTCCAATTACCTTAACGTTATGCTTTAGGGGCGAGAAGGAGCGCAACGACTCTCGTCTCCCTTTTATTGTTATCGGAAGATGCTTTCGAGGGCTGTGCGACGATAGATAAAACAATAAGGAAGGAAATGAATCAGGGCGAGCCCCTCCCTCGCCTGCCCATGAAATGAAAACCTTTTATCACAATTTAGGATCTGTTGCCGCACTCATCGGCATTATAGTGCCGTTTCATGTATACGCTCCATCACTCATATCAATCGGACGGCTCCGAAGTTCAAAGCAAGGCAATTCTTTATACGGATGGGAGATTGCATATTGATTGTGGGGGGCAGGCGCTTAGAGAGAGATGGTTATGCGGAGGTGGAGGGGGGGGGGAGGTGACTGACGTGAGATGCCAGGGAGGGACAGGATATTTTCAGGGTAAGAGGAACAAGCGGGGAGGTGTAGGTGTCTGCTAATCTGTTTACTTTGCAATTTGTGTTTCAGACTGGCATCATTAATTCTAGTTAGAGTGACAGTCCCCCCCCCCAGCTGGTAGGAGGCGGTGCTGAGCATGTCGATGGTGTGATGGCTTACCGAAGCTCCTTCTGCTAAATAATTCCCCAGGTAAAATTCAAAACTCTCTTTATTTTTGTACTCACATGCCCTTTTTTGATGTGGTTTACAGCTTCAGCAAAGTTATACTGCTGGATATTTATGGAAGTGATTTAGGTTCAGTAATTTTCTTAAGGACACTACTGTAGGGCCCCTCCTAGGACTCAATCAGGAAAACAAAGTTCCCCATGTAGTACTTAGTGGGCACTGAACTTAATCAAATGCTGTACCGCTGAGCTATATCGTTAAGAATATAGCTTATTATAATGCCAGTAATAGACCAGAAATGTTAGTAATACACAGTGATGTTAAAGAAGTACATATTTTTGGCTTTCAATGTTAAGGCATGGGGTGGCATGGTGGTGCAGTGGTTAGCCTGGGTCACATGTGTGTGGAGTTTGCATGTTCTTCCCATGTCGTCGTGGGGTACTCCGGGTACTCCGGTTTCCCCCCACAGTCCAAAGATATGCTGAGGCTAATTGGAGTTGCTTAATTGCCCATAGGAGTGCATGTGTGAGTGACTGGTGTTCCCTGCCTCGTGCCCATTGCTTCCGGGATAGGCTCCAGACCCTCCGCGACCCAGTAGGATAAGTGGTTTGGAAAATGGATGGATGTTAAGGCATGATGTGTACCTCACTGCGTTAGGTGTTTGTGCCCAAGTGCTGAAAGTTGTGGGTTCGAATCCCACGGCCAGCAGAATGATTGTAACCCCATTTGGCTCTTAATCTATGCCCATAAACTGCTCCCTGCGTGTGGGATTCTAGCTGATTCTGCTATTTTACCCCAATGTATAGCTACCTATACTACCTTGGACAAAAGAATCTGCTTTGTAAATGAATGTAAATATTGGAACCTAGATAACAGCTGTATGGTCCTGGCAAACTTAAAATTATACAAATCTAGCTTCAAGTCATAGACAACACATAACTGATTTCTACTGAATTATTTATTCAACATAAAGTAAGCTAAAATGCTAAAGTATATGCTTATTCCTACCATATGAATTAAGATAATTAGCAGCCAGGTGCAGCTTTTGAAATGCACCTGATTAGGATATCATCAGGAAGTGGGATCAGTTTTATAAAAGCAGAACCTTTGACAGTTTGGTGCTCGGGAGCATGTAGGTTTGTGTTGGCAATCCCAAGAAGAAAAGATATCAACATGGATGTCAGGTTAGTGATTGTTGCTGCTCATCAGCCTGGGAGAGGTTATAAGGTCTTTTCCAAACAATTTCATATCTGTCATTCTGCAGTTGCAAGGGTTATTTACTAAATGATCACTTCCAAGGCAGTTGTCAGTCTTCCCAGGTGAGAGCATCCTGGCAAAATTCACACTGCATAATGCTCAGAGAAAGTGGGAGAAAAACAAGTCCTACTTGAAGGATTTACAGGTTTTGGTTAACATATTAAATCCGTGTTTCTCAATCCGGTACTTGAGGATCCACAGACAATCCATGTTTTTGCTCTCTACCAGGAGCTCGGAAAGAGCAAACATGTGGACTGTCTGGCAGGAAGCTTGGAGGGAGAAAAAATGTGGACCGGTTGTGGGTCCCTGAGGACTGGATTGGGAAACACTGTATTAAATGTTAAACTTCATGACAATACGATCATAAAAAGAAACTAGCTTTCTTGGAAGGATAACCTGGGGAAAGCCCCTTCTTTCCCAAAGAAACATGCCAGCATGCTTTGTGTTTGCAAAGCTGCATCGGAACAAACCACAAGATTTCTGGAATGATGTCTTTTGAACATGTGAAACAAAAGTGTAGGTGTTTGGTCATAATTCACAATGCCACGTTTTATACCAACCATCAAGCATGGTGGTGGGGGGTGATGATTTTAACTTAGTTTTGCAGCCAAAATACCTGGGCACCTTCCAGTCATTGAGTCAACCATGAATTCCTCTTTTTACTGGAGTATTCTAGAGGCAAATTTAAGGCCATCTGTCCAAAAGAAAGTTTGGTCGAAACTAGGTCATGCAACAGGATAATGATCCCAAACACTCCAACATATCGACGATTGAATGACTGAAAAATAACCATGGTTTTAGGATTCACAGTCTAGACCGCAATCCCACTGAGATGTTGTGTTGGGACATTATGAGCGCTGTGCATAAATACATGCCCTCAAGCATTAAAGAACCGAAGCAATGTTGAAGGAAGAATGAGCCAAATTCCCCCCAAACTGGCGTGTGAGATTGATGAACTCATGCAGACCATTTCGTTTGCTGCTAAATGCAGTTCCACTAGCCAAATATGGGGTATACTTTCCACAAATTGCTTCTGATTTATGTCATTTATTATAATAATAAAATCTTACAGGATGTTTGTCCCTTGAAGTCAAAGTTACCCAATTTTAGAACATGGTGATTAATTGTCTTCTTATATTCTGATAGATAATATCATAGTAACGAAGGAGGGTGTACGTTTTTCTGTATTATTTGATTACTGGAACAAAAATTTCTACATGAAACTCCAACCCTAACAAGTGTATGTAAAGATGTTGGAGTGGCTAGCATTCCTACTTAGTTGTTTGCGATGAAACATCGGAAGCTGGAAAGTCTGATCTTCTAGACTGCTTTAAGGGACACACAGGTTCAGGTCCAGCTTAGCCCACCCTGTCCATTGATAGAACGGTGCTGTCAGGTCATTCTCACATGCATTGTCTTTTTACACACACATGAACACACACACGCAAAGACCGAAACACAAAAACAGAACATGCTCATATAGACACATACAAAGTAATTAAATGCATAAGTTGGGACATAAATAAAATCCATACTGTGTCAGGCACATGTACAAAAACAGACAGATATGTATCCTGTGAGAAACTGAAATCAGGGTTACCTGGTGGGTGCTATGAAGTGTCAGGAATGCTGAGGATTTACATCGTTATAATTTCTAATTCTGATGTAGCTACACATGAAACTGACAATGAAACTGCAATTTAGGTAAGCAAGAAAATGGCAAAGTTTATGACACTGGAGCTGTTCATAGATGGTGGTGCTGAACTTCCTCATAGGTGTCAGATACTTCTGGTGAATTTTTAGAAGATCTCCACCACCACCACCCCACGCACCCGCAATCCTGACATTGTGTTTTTGTGCCTGGGGTGGGGGCAATCCCACATTTGTGGTCAGGGCAGAGTCATGGCAAGATATCAATGCGATACCCCCTGCTGTCAAATATCTGCGTTTAGCCAACATTGGCATCACAGCTTTGCTCAGCTTTTCATAGGACTGTGGACCACATGCAGAGACTGAGGGCACATTATTAGCATGTGGGGAGCGGGAGAGAGAAAACACTGCATCAAATTAACTTTACATCCTCATGCACATGGATTTTACATCAAATTTAATTTAGTACCTTTAAATGCATGTATATTGTGTTTGAATCGACTGGCAGATGCAAGAAATTCAGATTTGTATTCTGTGTTTATAATTGCTAATGTTTTTCATCAAGTCATTTATATGTGTGTGTGTGTGTGTGTGTGTGTGTCTAATGGGTAATATATCTCAGACATAAATTTGGGGGTGGGAGATATGGCGGGCAAGGTAACATTTTGCCAGGAGGTCCGGAACTTCTGAACCCCTCCATATATGTACTGCAGCTACAATGATCTGTATTTCCCGTGTAGCCATGTAGCATATATTAAATGCTGTCTTCGTGACTGTTTATGCATGCTAGACAGCAGAGTAGTCTGTATTTATGTCTGTGAAGTCATCTCCTGCAATTCTCTTTACTGACTGCAGCGTGGTTAGTGTCGAGCCTTTACATCCCTGACATTGATCAGGGATATTGTGTCAAAGTGAGCATCAGCTGTGGGGCCAAAGAGCCGCATTACTAACAGGAAGCCAGCAGCATTGTTGATAGTGGTTCATGGGCACCCTTAGTGTTGTAGATGGGATTTCCCAGCTCCGGGTTAGATAACAGATAATGTTTGAAGTGAACTTCTGGCCGTAAGGCTATCTGTTCCAGACAAAAATGGTACTCTGGGGATTGGCTTCTGTAACAGTGAATTGAGCAGGTGAGGGCTAAACTCTTTGTGATATTGAAGTAGAAATGGCTAGTCAAAGAATGGAATTGTGACCGTTTGTGGAGTTAAGTAAGGATTCAGCAGATATACAGTAAGTCACTGATCCTATTACTCTTCATATTACTTATTTACGTTACGATACATGGCATAAGTTTCTTAATTATTACATTGAATATTTTAAAGCAGAATAGAAATATAGGGCAGGAAAAGACTGGAAATCACCCTGAAGTGACTAATAAAGAAGATCGTGGCCGCCATGAGTCATCTTTGTTTGGCATTCGTGTGCTGCTTTAATGCACATTCAGTATTCAAATGAAATGCAAGTCGGAGATACAGATGGTGTAATTTATGTATGATTTGCACTAAATTTTACTTTACAATTCCAAGTTGATCAAAGTCATGTTTTGCTTGTGAAATCTAATTGGCACATTAATTTACACAGCTATGTAGTGTATGCTCCAATTAATGTGAGATGCAAAATAGTTATTTTACCTGAAGATGAACAGTGCATGCAAATAAATGATGAAAGGAAGTCACTGTGGATGCTTGACTGACACGGACCACTTGGTTTCACGAGACCCTAAAGCTCGAAGACTGCAGCAGATCACACTCTTGCTGAATGGCACATTTCAGTATTGCATTCTGTTAACAGTTTGACCCCCTCTACACATGAGGATACATTAATTATCAGCATTATTATCATTCTCTTTATATTATCAATAAAAGCAACACTTTTACTTCCACAATGATCAGCCACTCATCGATCCTTTTTCCAACCAGATATCAAGTATAGAGTCACAGGGAGTCTGGTACCTGTCTGAAGAAGCTCAGAGTCATGGGATCAGCATCATCATTATTTCATTGACATTTTAATTTAATCATGTTTGTTTAACCTAGCATGCAGCATGCAATGTGATTACTGAACACTGTAGTTGGTTTCTGTTCCACTTTTATCAGAGAACAGTGGAACAAGAACCAAGTACAGTGTTATGTATGTTCCACTGTTCTCTAATAAGTGTTGTCAGTGCCACTGATATCGCAAAGGTCAAACACTTCCAAGAAGTTCATCTTGGACTTAAATACATACCGTCAAGAAAATTATGGTGGTTAGGTGATGGCTCCAAAATGCTCGTTTATCCGAGTGCTTACCAGAAAATTCTTAAAATAAATTCTGTTGGTAATAATACTCAGCTGTATACGTGGGTGACGTGTAAAGCTGTAAGCCGCGGGAGTCACTGTGAGTGTCTGGGAAAGTATTATTTCATAGAGCAGCACATGGGTCTAGGGCCCGGCAGCAGGACTGGGCAGGAAAACCCCTCTGTCAGGTTCCTCTGCACAGCATATGCATCACAAAAGAGTTTTGAGTTTCTCTCACATCCACTTTCTGGCTGTCTTATGTCCTGTGCTGCTCTCCGTGGTTCTTGTTCATGTAATTACTCATCCTAAGCAAGATGTCAGGGAATCCAGCCTAGCAAGGGGTATTGCTTTCTCTCCACGTCACACGCCTTAGTTTTGCATGAGCAAGAAACACCAGAGCAAAGTCTTGCATTACAAACACTGGCATGTGATCCCCCCCATTAGCAGTGAGCGGTATTATACATTCAACAAGGCTGTCGCCTAATGTTCCCATTAGGGAGTATAAGTGTACACTACATTTAATACATGGCTAGTTTGCCACAATGGAGACTACACTGGCCCTACAATCAGCTTACTTTCAATGGCCCTTGTCGGTATGCAGTATGTCAGTGGTTGATAGCTCTGAATCTTTAGAGCTCTAGAGCTACAGTGCTCTCTGGAAGTCTTGGTACGCTGTAGAAATGTTTTATTATGTATGTAGAAATTTATTGCTTTCGTAAAAGTCCATTGACAAGCAATGTTTAACATATCTTCCGCGCACACAATTTATTGTCATAATTTTTTTGACTGACTCATTCAGTTCGGTACTTGCCATTTTGATATTAATTGCAGTTGTAAGGATACTAAACACAAATGTTTGGTGTTTTATGTTATTGCAAATCTGTTACTAATGTAAAAAAATCCAATTATACAGCTTGAATCTTTTAACTCTGAACAGCTTTTAGAATTATAATTTGGATTTCAGTTTATTACTACTTCTGATATGATAAGCATGTTTCTTGTAAACAAATGAATAAAGTAGTAATTTTTCTTCTAAAACCAACAAATGTGCAATATTTTTTCTGAATTAAGCAAACGTCTCGAGACTTTCTGTGAGCACTATATGCTGGTTTAGACGCACCTTTCAGCGCTGCGATGCTACTCTGAAGCATAAATGGACAATAAGCAGCCTCTGCGATTCCCTAAGTTTCTTCGCTCTTCAGTTCCACTTCTCCACAGCTTCCTGGTTAACGCTGGTGCCGGGTTACGATTGGAGGCAGTGGAAGAGCCTTGTGGGCCGTGATTAATTAGATTTACTGGAGCAGCGAGATGAGCCCTTGCAGTGGCTTCTCCACATTGATTACTTGTTCAGTGGTCGTCTTCCTACCATTAGGAAAGGTTAAAGGAGGAGGACAGAGATGAAGACGGGATCTAGCCGTCAGACTCCGTGCATCTCTCATGGTCTACCCTGAGGGCATCGTGCACGCCATGGATTTCAAACAGCGATTTACCTTTTAACTTTCTCTGTGATTCACAGAATTTTGCTGTTTTGTTCCAGTCAATTTTCCCGTAATCTCAGGACACAACGATCAGGCACTACTGTTTAATTTATATGCTCTTGAGCAATGATTTGGACATTATTATGATCCTGAAATGAGCCGACACTACAAATGCGAACTGATAATTAATTTAGTGCTGCAGTGCTGAATAATATTTGCTGTGGTTTGGAGATGTGTACCTGAAATGCTCCTGGGCCGTAAATGATGTGGACATGGTTGGGTAGGTGCTACATTGCATAAATGTTAATGAGTAATTAGTCTAGCGTTATGGGTTAATGGGTCAGTAATATAGTTGTAAATATGTTGATGAGTAGTTAGTATGGGTTTCTGTTTGCTAGTGTGAACGGTGTGGTGAGAGCCCTAAATTATTCACTTGAATAAATCATTAATGTTTAATTCTATTATTATTAATGCTTTAAGTTGAAACCCATAGCAACTTGTAACCAGGCTCACTTCTATCCAAGCACATCCTTTTATGGTGCTTAGGGGAAATTCTACTCAATTTGCAGATTCTCTGTTGTCAGGAAAATCTGGCCTGGAAGCTGTGTAACTCGGTGTTGGCGTGGCTAAAATTTTGAGTCGAGAGAAATGGAGAGTGAAATAACCTGAATCCTTAGCAAGAAGACATGCTACTATGTAAACTGGTGAATATGGTAAAAATGGACGGTTGGATAAGTCGCCTTGGAAAGAAGCATCTCGTGAGCCAATAAGTAGCATGTTTTACTTTCACTTTCTTTATAATTCACATTAAGTCCTTGAGCACAGTCAGATTATTGAAGCTCCATTAATTCTTATCTGGACTTTTATATTAGTTCCAATTAATCTTGGGATGTTTTGCATGGATTTTTTCCCATTGTCTATTATCTCTCTGCCATTCCTCTCCTTGGGCTGCTAGAAATACTGTTTCTGTGTTAAAAATCACGTTGGAAGCAACAAAGAAGGCAAACTTAATCCCGCTCGGAATCGATTACCATTCACCTTGTGTGTGGGTGTTTCGAGAAAATTATCTTTCTTCTTTCAGGTTCTAGTGATTGTATAATGGCAGTGGTGTTGATTGGGGATTGATTAAGAGTTAAAGAATTAATACTAGCAGTGAGTATGTTGCACTACAAAGAGAGAGAAGCATGGTCACAAACCAACAAGGAACATTGGAAGAACTAAGGAAGTGTAGTGGGATAGTGATTACTTGACAAGACGGCTGCTTCTGCACTGGTGACCCTGATAGATGATGACCCTGAATGAATTTGATAGCTTACAGTGCATACAGACAGTTTTCAGACTCCTTCAAGTTGTTCTCATCTTATGATGTCTAATACTCATCTGAAAACGGAATAAATTAAGAAAACACTCGAAACGCCTGTTTTTTTGCTTTGGCATTGTGGAATATTGTGTGTAGACTGATTATAAAAAATATGAATTTAATCAATTTTAAGATGAGCCTTGGACAAAACAAAATGAGGACAACTTGAAGGGGTCCAATGAATATTTTGTGTATATATATGCATTTGTTAGGGAACCAGTATTGAAGAGATTGAGGAAGATAACAACAGAACACTGGTAACAATACAGGGAACTTTGATGAGATGAGCACCAGACATACTGTATGTTTTTTTTTTTTTGTTTGTTTTTAAATTAATATTAATTGAGAGTTAAAGAACATCTAAAAGTCAGGCCGCAGGTCTTGCAAAGGCTTCTGCAAAGTTGCCTCATTTACACAATCACTTGTAATTGCTGACCTGCGGTGACTGGATTGAGACACCTATGCATCTGTTCTCCTGACCCCTCAGGTGAAGGTTTATAAAGTCTGCTCCCATTCGTGCTCCATAAGACATCATGGAGGTAATGGGCAATTGCATCCCCCTTGTCTACTGTACCCACCCTCCCCCCAACCCCCCATACTGTCATGTCTATCATCTTCCACTAACTTTTCCAAATCCCAGTGACCCCTGCATCAGTTACACACTCTACAGCATTTCACCGTTGCATTTGCATAACTGATTGCAAACAAGGGTGGTTCAGTGGGTGACACTGATGCCTTGCACCGCTTCGGTTGGGCATTTGAGTGTCACCTCTATGGTGTTCTGTCCAGAGACGTTACCCAAAGTGTACTGTGTGATTATGCATACCCCGACCTTAGCACCTTTGTCACCTGGGATGGACTTCGGGCCCCATGTGCCCCTGACCAGGGTAAGAGTTTGGAAGATATATGGATGAACAAGCCATGTATTGTCCATTTACTTCTTTTTTCTTTAACATCAAATACGAATATAAATGATCTTTTTTTTCCCCTGAGTATCATTTTTTGTACTTTTTTGGGCAGACTGGTGATAAAGTCTTCCTTTATTGTATTGCTGTCAGTTTGCTTCTCTTCTTTGTGACAAAATTAGTGGTGGCTCCTCAGCAGGTCTCTCAGAGTGCTCTCCGTTTGACTGTGCCAGCAGAACCGAAGCGTTTCAGTCATGAAACATTAAAGGCAGGCTGGGGTTGAGAAATCTAAAAAAAGGAACGCGAGGCACATGCAAATCACGCTGAGTCCTCACACGCCGCAGCTGGGGGGGGGTGACAGACAGCCCCTCCCCCAACCTTCTCCCTTCATCATCCAGTTCCTTGCACAGTGACACATCTTGGCAGTAGGAACTGACTCATCGGCAAGCGCTGAGGCGACGCCACCGATCCATGGAGAACTTGGTTTCGTGGCGCATGGCTGCGAGGAACTTCGACGATTCCGACATGGCGCGAGCGCACCACCGCGCACCTTGACGTTAGCTCGCACTTGGAGCTGTGCAGACGTGACGTAAATGCCAGTGGCTGTGCCTTTAAGAAGCTTTTGCTGTCCTACCTCTGACACAAACAGGAGCTTCGTTTGTGGCTCATGACCAAGTTGAACATGCATCTGCGATAAACTTGGAAACCTGATTTCATGTTATTTGTTTTCGGTTTTTTTATGCGTGTTTTCTTTTTTTGTTTCAGTCTGAAGTTCTCAGCATAGACATTTTAGACACACCTTGGCTTTGGTCGTCTTTTCTCTGATTTGAACACTTTTTGATTTTGAATCAATTTGGAAATTATAGGTACGAGCCGCAGCATAGATCTATATACCTCTGCTGTCCCTTGCTGATAAGCAGCTCTCAAACCTGTACAATACAACCTACAGGTGCACAAGTATATTTTCTAGATTCTTCTATTGGAATGAATCCCGCCCCCGCTCTTTGTCAGAGTCCGTCACAGTGAGTGCTTTGAAGGCGAAAGGAAGAGAGAGAAAAAGTCTCTTCAGGAAAATTGACACCAAATTACTTTTGCCTTCATCTGAGTTGTGACCCCTGGCTGCTTCCCTCCATCGCCCTCTCCATCAACCCCTCAACACCAAGTCTATTCTCTGGTAATGTTTGTTTAATACTCCAGGGGGTCTCTCTGCCCTGAGCCTGATGGGATGGCACACATGTCCAGGCCCTTTCTGTGAAGGAGTTTGGGTCCAAAAGGAATCGAGTGATGCTGGGTTTCTTAGTCCTGCTGGGCTGTGTAATGCTCAGGGTTTGCGAGAGGGATTTTTTAATTCCAAAAAATTTATGATATATTTTCAAACCATGCTCTTTTCATAGTCTGATGCTCCCCACCCTCAGTCAACAAGTCTTACCACCAGCACTTCCCCCCCAGGGCAAGTTTTACCACAAGCTTTGCGTATATTGTATGAATGTCCGTTGTCATCAAAATGGTTGGGATTCCCTACTTTAGAGGCAGGGAGCCACACTGGGTCAACTGGGAGGTAGAATAGAAGCATAAACTGGGCGGAAGGTTTGTGTAGGTTATATAGGCCAGAGACCAGACAGCTGCTTAAGAACCATGAATGGTGACTACCTAAGAGTTACATAGGAACCGGAACCAGTAACCTGAACCTCTGTAGTTTTGGGTTAGTTGCTGGAAATATGAGATGGCAAGTAGGTAAAGGAAACTTAACTATTACGTCTATGAGTGTAGAATTGTAAATGGGAGTGATAAATTTACTACATGGAAAAGTGCATTCAACATTTATATGCTTTCATTTCCTAGTTGCATTTATGCTATCCTTTGTGGTCTTTGATACATTGTAATTTTGATGGATCAAATTATGAATTTGCCACTGGCTTGTTTTACTTTCCAGTAAAATGCACTATAATGTGGTACATAAAAAAATGCAATTTTCCAAACTCTATATTTTTTAAATTAGACCGTCTGACTTCAATTTACTCATTGCGTTCCAGCTGGTCTTGATTTATTCGCATTTGCAGTCACCATAATGTAGTGTTGGGTTGCCTCTAAAGCAGCGTCTTTTTAAATGACACCCTGTGATAAAGACAATACAGACAGCTGGTATTTTATCCACTTGTTTGTGCTGTGAAATTAAGAAAAGCAGCGCTGGAGATGAGACAGAAACAGACAGGCTCAGTCTGCTGTGGGACGGTGGTTCACCTACAGGTATTACCTTTTATATATACAAAAAAAAGCATATATTATTCCAGAAAAGAACCATGTGACGGGGACTGAAGGAATGAATAGGGACTTTATTTGGGTACAGGAGTAGAAATGGGTTTACATGAGAGCCAGTTTGGCATTAGAAAGGGGAAAACAACTTAAGAGATGGGTCTTGGGGGGGTCAACAGTGGGCAGTGGTTTGGGCACATGTTCTAGAGGCAGGGCAAAAAAAAGGCTGTTATATTACTGGTATTACAGTACAGGTAAAGAAAGGGGAGGGGCTTGACCTTTGTATTTTCCTCTGTCAAAGGCTATATGGATGCAAGTAACTAAATGAATGAAAATGACTTTCCTCCAGGCGATTAATCAGGTGTATTTTGACATCACTTGAACTTTTTTCCAGTATAACTGAATCAGAGGTCCCACATTTAAGTATTAGGAGCTCAATAAGGGTAAAGATTAGATTAGTTTACACAAAATTCCTGCAATGGTTTTTTCATATGATTTGTCAGCACATATTCAAAAAGGAAAAAAAACAAAACAAAACAATGAAGGGTTCATTACTTTAATGCCAGCATTGCCCCCCAAGCCTCTTTCCATCTCTTTAGTTCCTCTCTGGTCTGAGTTGTGCCCGGCTTAATGAGTGGAGGCTTGCCTTCCCACGATGCCGTTTCTGCAGATGTGGCATTTCAGCCAGCCAAGCCGGTAAAAGGCGCTAAGTGTTTGAAATGGCAGCTGAGAAGCGCCAACCGCTTTGGTCAGCAGTTTGTGAGAGTAATTGGGCTGCCAGAGGTACAGACCAGGCCTCCAGACATGTTTGATGCACTTCCCTTAACGAGCCTTCTTGGGGACGTTCAAGAAATGGAGCATTCTGTCTGCCTCACTGATGCCATGTTGAAGATGCGGATTTGCATCACAAGAGCAGCACTGATGATTATGCTGGTCTTGTGGCGTGCCATCAAACGGTGTCAGAAGCAGTAAGGCTGAGACGGTCATGTGCCTGCACTAAGAATTGGGAGGAGGGTACAGATGAGGGAGATTTGTTGAAGCAGGGTAGAGGATGCAAGTCAGGGAGCTCTACTGAAGCAGGGGACAGAATACAGGTAAGGGAGCTCTACTGAAGCAATGGGAAGGATACAGGTGAGGGGGCTCAACTGCAGCAGGGGGGAAGATACAGGTGTGGGAACTCTATTGAAGCAGGGGGCAGGATACAGTTGAGGGAGTTCTAGTGAAACGGGGGAGGATACAGGTGAGGGAGCTCTACTGAAGCAGGGGGGAGATGGTACTGTCACAGTGCTTTACTGAGGCACACAGATTACTGTGAGGAGAGTGTGAGGGTGAGAAAAACACTAAGAAAGCTGCCAGCTACTCTATATGGAAAATAAAGTATTGGGTCACTCTTCTTAATCATTGATTTCAGGTGTTTCATTCAGACTCATTGCCACAGGTGTATAAAATGAAGCGGCTTGCAGGTTTACAAACATTTATGAAAGAATGGGTCATTCTGAAGATCTCAGTGAATTCAAGCATTGTACTGTCATAGGCAATAAGTTAGTTCTTAAAATTTTTTCCCTGCTAGATATTCCACGGTCAGCTGTAAGTGATATCATTGTAAAGTGGAAGCATTTAGGAACAACAGAAACTCAGACACAAAGTCATAGACTACATAAAATTACAGATTGGGGTCACTGAGTACTGAGGTGCATAAAAGTCGCCAGTGCTCTGTTGACTCAATAACTGCAGAGTTCCAAAGTTCTTTTGGCATTAACCCCAGAATAAAAACTGCAGTGGAAGCTTCATAGAATGGGCATCCATGGCCAAGCAGCTGCATGCAAGCCTTATATCACCAAGTGCATTGCTGTACGTCGGATAGAGTGGTGTAATGCACATTGAACTCTGGAGCAGGGGAAACGTGTTCTGTGGAGTGACGAATCACTTTTCTGTGTCTGGCAGCCTGATGTCTGGGTTTGATAGATACCAGGAGAACATTACCTGCCTGACTGCATTGTGCCAAATGTAAAGTTTGGTGGAGGGGGGATAATGGTATGGGGCTGTTTTTCCCGGTTTGGGCTAGGCCCCTTTGTTCCAGTGAAGGGAACTCTTAATGCTTCAGCATACCAAGACATTTTGGACAATTCTATGCTTCCAACTTCGTGGGAAGCAACAGTTTGGGGAAGGCCTATGTCTGTTCCAGCATGACTGTGCTCCAGTACACAAAGCATGGTCCATAAAGACATGGTTGGGTGAGTTTGGTGTGTAAGAACTTGACTGACCTGCACAGAGGACTGACCTCAACCCCGTCAAATACCTTTGGGATGAACTAGAATGGTGATTGCAAGCCAGGCCTTCACATCCAACATCACAAATGTTCACAAATGCTCTTCTGGATGGAGGAGCAAAAATTCCCACACTCCAAAGTATTCCTGTTGTAGCTCTTATAGCTGTTATACCAACTCCACGTTGATGCCTATGGATTTAGAATGGGATGTCATAAAATTCCCTGTAGGAGTAATAGCTAGGTGTCCCAATACTTTGCCCGTATAGTGTATATGAAAGTGGAGCAGTAGAACTCAAACAGAAACGAAAGAAATTGTGCTGGATTCTCTCTAAAAGGCTTGGCCGATTTGTCACACTTCGAAGGGTTTAATCACTGTGCTCATTAGTACCACAGCAGCTTCCTTCTAGGATCTGGACCTTTACTGCTGGGTCAGGAGTGGCGGTTGCTCCACACTGTCCTTTTAGCAGACCCACATATCCGTAAATTTCTTGCTGAAATGGCATTAATTCCATGCCACTTTTCAATGCAGGTGGACTCTGCCTCCACCAGTTCAGTACGACAGTTGAAGCTGCACATGTCTGATGCATAAAATCGATCCAAATCAGCCGCATCTGCGTGGGTTTTCCATTGCGCACGGAGGCATTGATGTTAAGCAGAGACTCCACCGTGCACGGGGCTACCGCCGTCCTTTGTTAAGTGGAAAACACGCCCCCTAATTGACATTAAAGGATGGCAGCTGCCCGAGCACAGGATCTCACCGCTCCACCTCGTTCAGGTTCTGGCCCTTTGATAATCCTGCCGGCTCCACGGGCACGGAGAAGACGTGACTGGAAGCAGCATGCACATGCGTTGCACAGAGGCGGGTGGAGCCGCCCAGAGCCTTGTCACAGCCAAGATGAAAGGAGCGTTTACCAGGCGTGAGAGGCTAATGAATGGGTCCATCAGCCACCATGCTGTGCCTCCACTGGCTTTTCATGACGTGTAACTGGAGTTGACAATGCACTCTGCCTGCACCAGCCTGTCCCCTTTACAGATGCACTTCTCACCCTGGACACTGGGTGGCGCTGACCACATTGGGGCAACAGCTTTTCTATGGCTACTCCTGTCATCAGCCTTCATTTGCTTCTGTTGTGGAGGGTCACAGGGGCCCTGGTCTCCTTGGACTTAAATGGAGCGTAGTAGGCTTGTGTGTTCAAGCTAAATATTTGTACAATTAACTGCAGGTGGAACCGGAGGAGTCAATGAATTGTAGTGAAGTAATGCGCTTCACGGGACATAGGGGGCACAAGTCTGTGGCTGTGCTGGCAGCAGCATGATGAGCAAGGAATTCCTGGGCTGGTCTGAAGATGAACACCCAAAAAGGTGCCATGGAATTGATGGTATGGGGGGTGGGGGAAGTTAAACCATCACTCAGCCTCTCAGAGAAGAGACCGACTAGCCATCTTCTTGGAGACGTGTTTGTTTGCCTCAGGTGTAATATTCTTCATATTTCCGGCAATCTGAAATTGAATCAGAAAGCAGCCTGTTTGTTTTATGTGTGGATTCAGAGGTTATGTACTTTATTGATCCCTCTACAGCTGGTTTAAATTTTAGCAGCTCCTATCATCTAAACCACATTTATATTTCTTTAGTAGATGCTTTTACCCAAAGTGACACACAGTGTGTGTGTGTGTGTGTGTGTGTGTGTGTGTGTATATATATATATATATATATATATATATATATATATATAGTTTCCATTCTGGGGAAGGCAGGGTCAGACAGGTAGGAGCAATCGGGGTTTAAGGGCCTTGCCTCTGTGACCAGCAATCTTCTGATCACAGTCATAAACATCCTAACTCCATGACCCCCCCTCGTATTATCTTCCTTTTTACACTGAAATTCCTGTTGGGAACCTTGATCTTCTCCAGTGTTTTGGTCATGTGACCTTTTCCTAGCCACCAACACACCTGTGGTGGCTATGAATCTGTGGACGTGCCTGCGAGCCCCAATTCTACCCCCACACCGAGTGTGTGAAATCCCCCTGTTTTAAGGAGCTAAGTTGGCAGGGGGGACCTTTCTATGGGAGACAGGAAGCGTGTGTGAGCCGGTGGAACTCCCTTCCCTGCCGCCGCCGTCACCGCGACATCAAAGTGGCCCGTGGAAGAGGGCGACGGCGTGTGACGGCGCCACCTTCAGTGCTGTCAGCGGCTGACTCGCATAAACAAATCACTTTAACCTTGACACGAGTTTCGGAATGAAATGGCGCTCGAGGTTTCCCTGCTCCTCCGCGCACTTCAAAAGCCTCCAAGTGCCGCGCTGTTCTTTCAGCGGCTCACATTTGTAATTTCTTGACATTCACCGGGAAAGTGGAGCCGCTGCTGTCTACCTGGCACTGAAAATAAATAAACCCCGTGTTAAAAAAAGGGGAGAGCGGCGGATGTTTCTACCAGCTGGCACAGGGCACGGCATCCTCCCTGAGGTTTCAGCTGCTATTTGCATGCGGGACCGTCCAAGTGGAACAATTATAAAAGAAAGAAATTGTATATCCAAAAAAAGATTTCATGTACCCCAAATGTACCCCAAAATGTGAAAAAAAACTGTGATTTTGATCTGTAAAGGCAATCAAAAGGCAAAAAAATGTTTAAATTCTCATATTTATTTGGTTACTTATGCTTATGTGAGGAATGGAGGGTCCCCACAAACCTGTGCGTGTGTGGGGGGTGTAGATATACCTTACCTTGTATAGATCAAATGTCCCCACAACCTGATTAATACCGTTTTTTTTACCTTATGGGGCCCAGTTTCAATTTTCTAAAAATCCATAACTGCAATCCAAAAACTAAAAATGCCCTTTGTTTGGTTACTTATGGTTATGATTTGGGCTGGGTAGGGGTTAAGGTTGTCATAGTTAGCATTAACATTTTTCCCATAGAAATGAATGAGCGGTCCCCATAAGGATATGTTTACCCAACATGTGTGTGTGTGTGTGTGTGTGTGTGTGTAGAGCCATGAGCCTTGGTCACCATGCTGTACCTCCACCAGCTGGCTGGTAGCACCCTCTACAGGGAAGGGGGCATCCAGAGGACGGGGTGACTAAGGTGAAGGCTCCTCCCACAGCCACAGGGGATGTGCATTACCGGTCTGCAGGTGCCTTAAACTCCCTATAAATGATCAGCTTTTTTTGGACTTCATTAATGAGCATGGGTGATTTTAAACATAGCACCTTGGCCTTTGTACATGACTTTTCTAGATCCGTGGGAGGGTCAGTGGACCACTCACGGGCCAAGGACGTCACATGGCTGGTGGAACATGGAGCGCGAGATAGATGAACGTGGGAGCGATGTGGTGGACTTAACCATCCATGATTGATTACAATGGAGGGACTGTTAAAAGTTTCTTCTATAAGTTATGTCTCGTTCTAGAGTAGGGTTTGCCAGGGTTTGGTTAATTTCCCAAAATAAATTCTATGTTTTCCTTTTTTTACAACACCCCCCCCCCCCAATTGCATATTCTGTTTGCATCTGACAAAACAATGGAAAACATTAGATTGATGAAATCAGCAATTGGTCTCCTGATGAAATCCCCTCGTTCTGTAAAATTTTTGTATAGCGTATACCAGTCTGTGGACATCATTGGTTGGGGACTCCCTGTTTATTCCAGTGAATACTGCCTCTCAGGCCAAACCAAAATGGCATGCGATGTAATCTTTGCTCTGTACTGAGCATCATTTATATGAGCTGTAAGGCACCATCATTTATAAGGAGAAAAAAAAAGTCCCCAAATTTAAGAGCAAATAAAAGAAATAAACACTGTCCTTTTCTGTTATTTTTTTAGATGAAGTCAGGCTTTCTTCATCAGGTGTTATCACCTTTGGTTCATCAGGGAACCAAAACATACTCAGTCCTCATGTAATCTAACAAAGAACCTTCGTTAATTTTCCAAAGCTCACCATGTCCACAGAGATTTTTGCAAAATCACATGAGTTTTGGAAATTTGCTCTTTGAATGTCACTTTTTCAGGATGAAGATCCCAGTCTGCGTAACGTCTTGCATGCTCCATCACCCACCTTTGTTTGTGATGAGATCAGTTAATGAGATACTGTACAACCTTGCTCAGATGTATCATCATTGGTGATATGTTGCTGGGATATCGTCCAGGCTGTAGCCCTGCAAACCTGACCAGGATAAGCAGTTAGAATCTTATCTTTTCCACAGTGTTTCTTAGAATAGGCTCCGGGCTCGCCACTACCCTAAGAGGTTATAGAAGACAGATGGATGGATGTTTTCAGTGAACAGAAGCTAGAGTAATGGAGAGGTACTTCCATCAAGATGCAGTTTACAATGAGATGCACAGGGGAGTTCATGAAGCAGGATATAAATGGAGGAGAAGATTCTGTTTGGGCACATGTGCACACAGCATAGCAGTGAACTCTGCACAGTGCCATAAAAATTCTGACAATTTCCCAGCATACCCTTCTCAATGTCTGTCTCAACATTTAATAACTGCAATCTTGACACCATAAACAGCTGAATTATTCTTGCATAATCCACTCTATAAAATACTGGTGGAGATTTCATTCTACTATAATGCTCCAGAAATGTATAGCAGGAAGTCCAGAAGTATGTGACCCATAATTCCCTTAGCGGTAAGTGGGAGTTGGTGCAAAGGTGATGGGCCTGTTAGTGCAGAAGCTTTTGACACATAGGCGTGGCCCTTAGAGGAGAAGTGGAGCACATTAAAATGTAAAAAAGCTTTTAGACTAATGTAACGTTCCACTGCTTGGCATTTACAAGCCAGACTTCCTGTAAGATCAGATGGTTTGAGGCATTTTGCATTTTTATACTTTTCAGCATTTGGCAGCAACAGTGGACAGAGTTCTGGCTGCAGTTGCTGCCCTGGCTCTGTGTGTGTGTGTGTGTGTGTGTGTGGAGTTTGCACACTCTTGTGGAGTTTGTATAGATGCTGCAGAATCCTCTCACAGCCTGGTCTCCAGATTTCTCAATGTGTGTCTCGGCGCCCTGCGATTGGATGGACTGGCATCCCGTCCTAGGTGGCTCCCTGGCCTGCGCCCTCTGCTTCCTGGGACAGACTCCAGCCTCACACTGGATTCTGGGAGCATGAATGAACGGATTTCTCTGTGCCTTGCAAAACAGCCCTTGTGTTCCACTGCTTTGGCAATAATGCAAGTTCTGACTAAGCTCATGAGTCCCAGCATGATGGTATCTGTACTTAAATGATAACAGCAGTAGAAAAATATAATGAAATACCAGTACCGTGCACTGGTATACTCTCCTAACTGACCGCTATGGGAATTGACATGTTACGAGAGCCCTTACAATCGTGCTCTGCCATTTTGTGCCAATGACTATTTTTTAAATGTGAACGGCGAAGTGCTAGTGACATTACTCTGTGACAGTGACATTACTCTGTGACAGTGACATTGCTCTGTGACAGTGTCGTGGCATGTAAACAAACAGCAGAGGACTTAGAAACTGCCACAGCCCTCAAGCCTTTCTGAGGAGTCGTTTTCCAATTATTCTGAGTTTTTTTCCCTTTTTCTTTCTCTCTTTTGGACTCCCGAATGTCTCTTCCCAGCCGCTTGACTCCGATGCTCTCCCATTTCTGTCACCATAGCAACGTGCATGTACTGCCTGTCTCCCAGAACACTTTAAATACCCAGCGTTTCATTTGCATAGAAATAACATTTCAGTGCGAGTGCTTGCTCTCATTATCTTGCCCTCATGTGAAACCCCCCCTTTACTTTCTGTAAAGCCCCACCGTACCCCATTATCGCAGTCCCACCCTCCTGAATGCCACTTTCCAGGCATGCCTTCCTATGATCTTAGCTCCGCCCTCCTAGAAAGCCCCCTCCCCCAACATTATCTTATTTGTGGCCGAGTTTAATTCAGTCTCTGCCATTTGGGACTCCTGTGACATTTTGACAAACCTCTTGCTGACCATCTTTATTGCGTGAATATATATATATTTTTTATCAATCATGTTCATCAAGACAAAGTAATAACATAATTATCTCCATACACACTCCACCGGAAGCCACAGCCAGCGAGGGATTGGAGTGACTTGACAAATATTTTGTTTGAAATTAAACCCTAAGCACACACCTCCTTCAAAACCATTTGGCGTGTCCACTGCCTTGTCCTGTCATTCCCATGTGGACACAACACTGACATCTGCCTGGCCCAATCAACTTTGAGAGTGCTAAATTGAATGTCTTGTTTGTTTAACTTGTTTAATTTCGCGTAGCGGGAAGCTGTGGCCCGACAGGTAGCCCTGGTCTTTTAAGTACTGAACAAAAGCCAAATCGTCCTTTCTCCCCATTCCACTGCCCCTTAGCCCACTGTGCCCTTTATAAACCGTCAGCCTCACCGGGCAACAGTGCCAGTGGCGATGGAGAACCGACGCGGAATTAACCGTGTAATTAGATTGTTACTTTGTGAAGAAACAAAGCCATGACAACGTGACTATGGGAGAAAAATAACGGTCTGGTTTGTTCATCAATATGCTTCAGCTACTGGCCCATAATTATACAGGTCGCATGGTCCACTGATTCCTTATTCAAGCACGTTTTAATGACCCATCTGGTTATTAAAAAAATCTAATACATAAACAAAAATTTTTATCCCTTTATTCGGTAGGTAATGTATGCATTGGTTCCACTTTTGCATACTGTTAGGTGTCAGTTCGCTGACAAGTGTACGCACCTGGTTTCTGCAAGAATCACGTTTGCCACTGACTTACCTCACTGTGTAGCGCTGACCCCTAGTGGCAAGGTAAGTAGCGACACTGTCACCTGGCCTGCCGTTTCGAAAGCGACGACTCGGCATAACATGCAATTGCTCTTCAGCATCGACGACGACGACGACGGTGATCCTGAGTTCTGGTGCTTGGTCCGATCCTTCCGGTGCAACCTGGTACCACTCTCAGAACACATGATCTTTCATTCTGCTCTTCATTCCGGAACCTAATACCCATTAGGCCTCAAAAGCAATATATTTTTTCATATTTTTTTATGTAGTAGCGGTTCTGCATTCGGCCATATTTCAGAGAGGCGTGTGGGGGGGGGGGGTGAGGGCACATGGCCATTAAATCGTAAAACATTAACCACGCTAAGAGCGATTATGACCGGCTGCAACATGTAGCCAGTGTTCATTCATTATACATCTGTTGTGCCGTGCACTTACCTCACTTGCTTTTATATCCCGAGTAGGTTCTAGGTTGAGTGTTGCCCACGGAGGCTGCGGCTATTAGGAGAATTAACTCCCGCTAAGCAGCAGCCGCCCCAAGAAGAACATAAATTCTCCATTATCTGCCACCCGGCCTAAGCGGCGATGCAGCTCCGCCGCGTAGCAGGGCCGAGAGAACAATAAACCGAGGGCAGGCCGGCCAGAGAATTAAGCAAATAAACAAATAAATAGGCCGGTATTATGCAAGTGGTTTCAGTCTGCCAGATAAAGAGTCTTCGCCTTGTCCTTCTGATATTCGCCAAGTGTTATGGTTTTGTGTGTGTGTGTGTGTGTGTGTGTACGTGTGTGAGCGGGTATACCTAACCTTATGGGGACACAATGTCCCCATAACGTTTCCTGGTCCCCATAAGGGAAAACTCTATTTTATAAAAATCAGTGACTGCTATGAAAAAACTAAAAATATTGTATTTTGCTTGGTTACTTATGGTTATGGTTAGGGCAGGGTGGGGGTTAAGGTTGTCATAGTTAGCGTTAGCATTTTTTCCATAGAAGTGAATGAGCGGGCCCCATAAGGATAGGTATACCCTACGTGTGTGTGTGTGCGGGTCATTTATATGTTACGTTGTGGGGACCAAATGTCCCCGCAATGTGATAAATGCCTGACCACTTTTTTCAGTTCCCACATGGGGAAACTCAGGTTTTATAAAAATCTGTGACTGCACTCAAGAAACTAAAAATGCCAAAAGTCTATTTTGTTTGGTTACTTATGGTTAAGATTAGGCCTGGGCAGGGGTTAAGGTCATCATTTTTGGGGTTTTACTCATAGAAATGAATGATTTGTTCCCACAAATATATGAATATAGGCCTGAGTGGGTGTGTGTGAGTATGTGTGTACGTGTTATGCACACATGTTCCTGCGTTTCTATCACTTGTTCTGCGGCTAACGTGGAACTGCAGAGCACCATCCCTTTTGTTGGATGGTGAGATTCTGTAAATAGTTCTCAGACTAACGTGGAAACTCCATGAACGGCAGGGCAACATCACATCCGTGAATTTAATTTCACATTCATAACCTACTTGGCAACGCTGGAGCTCCAAGTGTTGCCCCGATCAATTCATCAGAAATATTTTCCGATGAAAATGGCTTGAGCTCGTTCATTCTTTCTTTGTTTTTCATTAAAAAAAAAAACGAGAGATAACAATCGTCCCAAATTGTCAACGCCACATGTGTCGATTTAGCTATCGAGCAACATTTCCAGGTGATTCTGTGGCTTTAATGCGCGCAGCTAACCTTGGCCAGCCAGGAACGAGGGGCGCGAGCACAGGCATGTACACGCACAATAGCAGTGATTAACGATCAGCTGATTAGGCACTTACCGTGTAATCTTAAATAAAGGATATGAAATCACTTGCTTTACAGCCGTGAAATGATTTTCCTCACAATGGGTTACCTTGTGCTAATCAGCTTTATGGCAGCGAAGGCAGGGAATAGATGTGGACTTTTCACTCCCAGTCATAATGCGGGATATCCAGGGAGCTCCTTTCTGAATAGCCGTATATCATTTTTTTTTCTCCCTCTGCTGCGCTCTTCATACTGGCTCCCATTGCTCATCTCCCCCCCCCAAGCTCCCGCTTACATGCTGAAACAAAACAGTCAATCATTCATTATTATGAGTTATTAACAAAGAGCCCTGTTGAGCGGAAACGCTTCGCAGGAACTTATTGTAATTACACGTCAGTATTTGATATCCTTGGTTCTGAAGGGGTCTGGATGATGTAAGTATTCCGGATTGAAGCGTGATTTTTACCTTTAAACTGCGGAGCTACGACTGCAGCATGCTACTTGCATCTAAATCAAGATTAAACAATAAAGATTGTTCAAAACTAAAGATAAATTGAAAACATTTTAGTTGTATAAAATGTGGTGAAGATGCCATTTGTACATAAGTACATTGGAATGTGTGTTTTTTTTTCACATGTACCATCTTGCTCTCTTTTTATAAGACATAAGTATGGGGTCAGCTGTCCATCAGGCACCCCGGGAGCATTTTTCAGGGGGTTAAGGACCTTGCTCCAGGGTCCAGTGGAGTTGTGCCTATTCTGCTGAGCATGGGACTTATACCGGCGACCTTTTGATCACAAGCATGGAGGCGTAAGCCCCAGATGCACACACCCCCACTAACAAATAATATATGAGTGAGACAGTGTATGACAGTTCATAGCACCAGGGCTGGGCTTCCAGTTCCTGACCTCAGCACTATGTATGTGCGGACTTTGCATGTTCTTCCAGTGTATCTGTAGTTTTTCAGTACCACTCAAAAATTTGGACACACCTACCCATGGAAATGCCATCAACACTATAAAATAACACACAGCATTATGCACTGACCAAAAAAAATTTGTTGGGGTCATGGGCAGCTCAAGTCCCGTGACAGGTTGCTGGTTCAAATCCCGTGGTCGGTAGCATGATCCCATCACTTGGCTCTTGAGCAAGGCCCTTAACCCCAATTGCTCCATGAACTGGCTGACCCTACTGTACAATCTCTTCTATACCAGTTTCATGAGGTGGCCTCCTGGGATGCCTTTCCAGCTGTGTTGATGGAGGTCCCATATATATGCTGAGCACTCATTGGCCACTTTTCATTCATTCTCTGGTCAACGTCCTCCAGAACCATCTCTACTGCGTTTAGGTCAGGTGGTGAGGTTATGTGATTCGACACGAGCACGCTTTGTAGGTGATTTGGTGTGTCCAAACTTTTGACTGGTAATGTGTATAGACTGCTGCCTGAGGATTTCCCACAGTGTGCTGTTGAGTATAAAGCCCAGGATGCATCCTGCCCTGTGTCAGACTCAGGGCAAACGCTGCAATCTCCCAAGTGCCTCTGAAAGATGGATAAATGAATAAACATTATAGAAATGGTTGGCATATGTGAAGGATTTCGCTGTGGTGTAACATGTTTAGAACATGAGACACAATTGACCCTCAAAGGTATTAGCAGAAGGATAAGGATGTGTCCATGAGTGGAACGTTGCCAGTATAATGAACAGAGTAGCTGTGACAGCACCATCAAGATCTGTCGTCAGTCATCCATAATAACGACAGGACCATAACTGAGACTCGTTTGTGGTGCGGTAATAAATTAAGCCGTCACACCGCCACAATTTAATCATGATTGATCCGCGTGGTCCCTGTGGCCTGGTAAACATTTGGACCGCATATCAGGCATGACCGCGACCATGAACGGGCCGTGGTCACGCCGGTGTGTTACGATAGGTCTTGCTGGTCATGGTCTGTGGTGAAGCAGACCCTGCGGGGGTGGGGATCTCCAGTGAAAAGCTGACGTTGTTGTAACCGTGAATAATGCATAGATGGTGTCGTAGCATCAGGGGTGTCACAGGGGCATGGATACCCTAGCAGATTTAGGGGACCCAGCACTTTACAGGGACCCCAGAATTTAACGTTGGGGGCCCAGTTGGCAATGAGGATCCGCCCAACGCTCTCGGTTTAAAAATGTACCAAGGGGGCCCACTATTCCTAGCTACTCCCCCGAGTAGTGCCGGGGACAGCGTGTGGACAGTTCCTGTGTCTCCCCTTCCCTGGTGAGTGTTCTGGTCCTCTCTCTCCACATCTGGTGACTTCCTGCGGCTACTGACTCATCTCAAGTATGACTGGATGAGCCACATGAGTGACTTCCCTCTAAATACAAATTTGTATCTATAAAAAAACACATAATGACACATATTTATAAAATGTAATCCATAAATAATACAGAAATCCATACATTAAATACTTTCCATTCACATTTATCTAGAAGGAAATAGTAAATGTAAAAATGTTTTGCAACTCTTAAAGCATTATAAAATGGTAATAGCTTCACTAAAAGTAAAAGTATAATATGTAGTGGAATATTTGACTCTAGTCTGGAAGTGTTTATACTAAATGAGTCCCTCAGCATGTTTTGTATGCCCAACGCAGGTGTTTGGTGTCTCAGGTTTGAGCTAAGCATGGACAATATTAGACAGGACTTCAGTAATCCATGAAATTGTCACTCCACTGTCAGTTGAGATTTAACTTAATCCTCATGATTGTTTATTTAATTATATATTTCAAACTGCAAAATAGGCACATTATCTTAAACACCACATTTTCCTGGATTCTCGGATTTCGAGCAGACTTTTTTTTTTTGCATTATATTACTAAACCATGTTACCTGTAGAGTAAAATGAAATGTTTGTGAAAATGCATTTTGCTTATTCCGGTAGTCAGTGTTGCAACTGTCTTCATGAAGGGCTGTTGTTGTTTGGGTGGCATACGTGAGGAGAGAGCGTTCCGCCAGCCTATTAAAAGTTGGGAAGAGACTATTCAGTAGCCCTGAGGACTGCTGGGTAATTGGGTGGCTGGAACACAGGTGATTGCCATCTCAGTTCCGGTTGACCAATCAGCCTATTCTGCACCTGGACAGTTATACCGGGACAATGCAGGCCCCCCCCCTGGGATTGGCCACCAGGGGAGGCAAGACAGACGAAAGTTTTCCAGGAGAATCAGCCAAGCCTTACGGCAACAGAAGAGTGCTTCGCCTGCCTTGTTTACCGTCTGCTAGTGCCCTGTTTTCTAATCCTGGGCAGGTGTTTTCTTTGACTGAGATTGTTGCCAGCTCTATGAGTTGGGCAGCATAGAACTCTCTTCTTCAGACTTGCCCCCTGGGGGCAGCCTCCCATTTTGCATTACTGCATCCCGGCTCTACACTCCACTTCAACGTGCGCATACTGTTGCCGGGATGAGAAATACGACCTTGTTAGGGAGTGTTAACTCCGATGTTTCCAGGTGCTTTGTAGGGTCAATGTATCCCCGCTCCAATGTCCACCCCAGTCGGTCGGGAAGGCAGCTATTTCCGAGAATCCAAGGTTCAGTGTTGGGGAAAGGCGCGAGTCTTTAGCAGCATCCCTGCCCAGCTTAGGGCAGGAATCCATCATTCGGGATGTACCCCATTGCTCCTTTTCCCTGGCGGCGTGGTGGGAGCAAGTGGAAATTATACAGAGTTCACGAGGCTCCTGGCACCGGGGGAGATTCCTTGATAATAACAGATGAGACCAACGTGATCTTTCACTTTGTTTCGCCTTTGAGCAGCCAAGATCGCGGAGGCCTGTGGTTGGAGACAGCACTGCATTGTTCTTCTGCAAGAAAGCCGGGGGGGGGGGGGGGGACACTGATGCAGTGAAAACCTGGTTTATTTCCTTATTTACTCGCTATTGTTCCCCTGTGATTTATACTCTTTCCGATGATCCGCATGTGTGCGTGTGTCTCACATAACGCTTTATGACATTACAGTGTGTCACGCTCCACGTGCAAACAGGGAGATGGGCTTTACATGCCCTGTTTGTGATAAAAAAGGGGACTGTTTCCTGTTTTTCCTGCTAGGCCTCCAGTACTGCATCCTTAACAAAAAAAAAAAACACCGGCCTACACTAATGGCAAATAATTAATTGATGACAGTGAAACGTTAATAAACTTATTTTTTTTAGTTTCCCCAAAACCAACATTTTCCATTAAGGGTCTGGTAAGTTCAGCCTTGACTGAACTCAGAGGACCGTCATATTACAGATAAGAATATGTGTCGCTGTATAATATCACACTGTCGCATCTCTGATTCTAATTATACAAAACATAATTACCGTGGGGTAGCTCATACCAATTATGGTTTTTATTTTACGGTATGTTGCCATTGTTTTGATTAGCCATTACACCGAAGTGTGTGAACATATATTTGCACTACAAGGGCTTTTTAATGAGAATGTACTTTAACGCTATTTTTTTCTGCTGGATGTCAAAGTGCGTGCTTGGATTTACCATGTAGCACTATGGTTATTTTGTATCTTAGTGTAATGTACTTACTGTGGAGAATCCCAGCAGAGATGGGGAGTAGTATTCCAGTACAGATATTATGCAGTATATAACTGTAATGTAGTGCATCCTAGAGTATTTCTTATGCCATAAGCCAGTGTAGCTATGGTACATGTCCTGGGGTACTCGTTTTGTAATATCCCAGTATAATTACTGTGTGGTGTGCGAGTACTGTATAGTGTTAGTATAGTAATGTCCTTCTATAGTTACTGTGACTTTACTCAAGCAGGAGAAACAGTCACACAATGACCTGAAGCTTTTTGAAAGAAGCCGGAATGTATTTTCTATGCATGCTTTTGTTTATTCATTAGATTTTTTTTTTCATGTGCCTGTGTTGCCATGTGCCTTCTAGCTACACTGAGCATCACACGCTGTTCCCCGTCTCTCAGCCATGGTGTGAAACAAGTCTGGCCGAACTGCGTCATTGTGTATTATTGCCAAGAAAAACCATTAAGTCGGTCTGTTGTTTACCGTGCTTATGATCGCTTATCTAAACAAGCAGTGTAGAACCACAACCAAAGCTCACTGATCTGGTGGTGGTCCACACACATGTCCAGAGGAACATGAGACATCTGGGCGTTGGTGGTCATCAGCAGTCGCCACGGAAACATGTAAATGCCTGCAGCTGTGATAACTCCTCTGATGTTATGCAAATCCACACAGGGCTGTTCTAATGATTGGATTAACCCTTATTATCATTATAAATAAAATGACTTTAATTACAGCTACATTTGTCAATGGTATCCTTTGATTAAATTCATATGGAATATTTTACTTATGAAAATGTTCCCCCTGCTATATAGAATTAGAAGTGTAACTCTATTCAAGTAAGCGAACTGGACATGTCATTTTGCATATTTAAATCCCAGATAGGGACTTCTGTTTGAACAAGGTGCATAACTCGCATTGCTTCAGGAAAAACATCCAGATCTATAATTGGTAAACTGTAAAATCGTTACTTTGGTAAATCTCGTGTTGGAAAGTGCGGGCCATGCCATTAAAATGAAAATAATGAAAGTGGATTGTAGCATTTCATCAATAGTTTTACAAAACCCACCTCGCATTCATAATTAATCTCTGTCAGTGGCTTTGAATCTGCTGTTCGTAAGAAGTTTGCATGTTCTTCTTGTATGGTGGGGGAATCTCTCTGGGTACCTCTCTGTAGATGACTTATCACTCTGCAGATGGCATATCTAAATTGCATGCATGCATGTGTTGAAATGGCCTTGGATCTGGTCCCGGGTGTTCCCCTGCCTTGTACCTTGTCATCTAAGAGTCTCTAGTTCCCCTTAGTCCTGGATAAGCAGTTGGATACTAGCTCCACAGCATTGCTTGGCACCACGGTCATGAGCTCTGACCATTTGAGTGACACTGAGTGGGATTCCGCAGCCCCTCAGATTTTAAAAGACATGGTAAACTGGCCCTGAATGGCTGTTGCTTGGTGAAGTGACTTTTTCAAATAATGCCTTTAAGAGTAGGATCCAAGATTTTAGGAAAATGTATGTACCCTGCGACTCTGCTGAACTAGCATCTGTTGGCTAATTATTTATTAGATGCATTATGGAATCCTTTTTGTCATCAGTACACACTTAGTGCCAGTGTGCTTATCTAGACTCAGGCTTACTGTAAGAGAGACAGTATTCATTTCAGTGAGTATGGTAGAAAATGTGAATGTTTTGTGGGGTGACTTGGTAACACCGTGGTTAGCACTGTTGCCTCACACTTCTAGAGCCATGATTCCAATCTCTACCCCATACAGTAAAATAAAATACTTGTCATGTTGCCGCCATATCCAGGGTTAATTCCTGCCTTGTGCCTGTAGTATCTGGGATAGGCTGTGGACCCCCCAACCCTGCATGAGACAAGCAGTTATATAAAATGGATGGATGTTTCCTATGACCAATAAAACATCTAAACTTGAATCAAGTGTCCTGCTCTTCTCTTTTGTTTGTTACTTTTTCACCTCATATTATGGCAGGAAGCTTGTGGCAAAAGCAGTACACCGAAAACTCTGTAAGGCCACTGAGGGAATGAAGCATTCATTCATGAATTAACACCAACAGAACTCGATGTGGCATGCAGCACATATTTTACCTAACCCCCTGTTGTTAAGGAGAGAAACTGTACCCCCCCATCCACCACCCGAACCCTGTAATTAGTTGAAATAATAAAACAGAGAACATGGCGACAGATTACTTGATTAGGTGATTCTACTCAATGAGAAGCATTGAGATACTCTTCAAATATAGCCACAGGGTGTCTAGCTGAGGTAACGGCAAGGTAAAATATGAGCAACACGCAGTAAGAGATTCTCAACACATTCCTTTATGTATGAACCCTAAATCAATATTTATTGCACATAAAGGAGCAATTTTCCTATCATGAATGATTAAAAATCTGACAAAAAACACACCTACAAGTTCGGCATATTGTTTTATTCTTATTCAAACTGATAAATAAGAAATTACATGGCCTGGTGTGGAAAGCAAGATCCAACCTTTTTTGGATGTTTACAAAAGCAGGTTATTATTGTAATATTGGATTCAGAATTGTACACTGTTTACAAGGCAACAAGCTATTAAAATTTAATGTGGGCAGAGGCAAAGCAATCAGTGCAAGGCATTCTGGGTAGATTGACCATATTGCCTAAGATTCAGTATTGTTGTTTTACATTATTACAATTCAGTGAGTGGTTTGCATCCTAGTCTATTTATTTTTCCTTCATTGTTTGCATGTGTGAGCTTTTTATATGAAGACGATGATCTGAAGCTGAAGGTTACATATGAACCGATTGAAACTATTTCAGATAAAGTGCAAAAATGCTTTGTTTATGCTCAAGTTTGATATCATGCAAAACACTACACCACTATTTTGAGACTCATCTTGTGGATAATGAAACATTGAATATACTGGGCCAAATACTGTAATAATTTGACTCAAACCAAACCACAGACTCAGAATAACCTCACTTACAGAATTTTTATTGGCTTTTACTCTCCTGTAAGTATTGGCACTTTTCCACTGGCATACAGGAGCCAGGTTGTACCTGAGCTTTACAGCAAAGAGACACTAGTTACAGCGCGGTTCCACCATGCTTATATTTTCCACTACAGAAAGCTTGGCTCAGTTAAGGTGTTGTCAGGTTTGGCGAGCGACAGTGACGTAAAACTGAAGAGACACTTATTTACTGTCCACATCATGATTTACTATGTGCTAATTTCCACTAGCAAGTCTCTGGATGAATCTCAATACCAAGAAGTCAAATATCGTACTTGTGGTCTTGGCAAGACCAGTCTTGCTAACTTGCCTTCCAAGAATGAACTTAAGGCGCAATGAATCATGGGATTGGTCTCGTTCAGCGAGGATGCGACTGATTTATCCTTGATATTTGGGGCAGAGCAAGACCAACATCGGAGGATATTTACAGTCCTCGTATACTTGTGTTCTTAGTGTTGGAACTGGTCTTTGACAATGGAAGATGGTGTAAAACAGGTACATGAGAACACAATTACGGTCAAGTACACATATTGGGATTCACCCTCTGAGAATTTCCATGTCATGTTAGCATCAAATGCTAGTGAAATTAGCATTGGCTTGCATAAATTTGCATCATGAATCCATTCCATTCAGCCATTCTATAGTACTATCTCAAGTAGGAGGTTGGAAAATTTTCAAGTTCAGAGTTTTCAGGAATGCATCAACACATCATGATGTGTGATACTACTGATAATAAATAATATACAGAATATTCCCTTTTTCCTTCAGATAATCCATGCCGATCGAAGCAGATCACCCATTCTTTCTTATCTCAACCATTCGGATGCTGGTGATGCAACCAGCCCAGTTTGCTTAATAAGCTAAGTCAGTGTGGATACAGGTCGGGTACAGCTCACACAATTTAAAATGGAAAACCATCTCTTCGTGATATGGCTCGGGCACGGCTCGGTTCTTGGTGGCAGTGGAAAAGTGCCTTATATCAGAACTCTTGTTTTGGAGAGCAATGGGTAATATGGAGCAGAGCCACAGGGCAAATGAGTGTGTTTTGTGTGAATATGATGGAGCAGTAGTGGAATTCCGATATTGCCAGTTTTTCAAGTAAGCCTCTAATAAACTTGTGTTCTTCAGAATGTTGAAGTTCTGTGTCCTTTAGTTTCAACCAACCAGTTGAAGAGTCACACTCACAGAGTACTCAATCGGTTGGTTAAAACAAAATTTTGGTCTAAATTTTTACTTTGTGGATCTGAAATGGGGGGCGGCATGGTGGTGCAGTGGTTAGCACTGTTGCCTCACACCTCTGGGACCCGGGTTCGAGTCTCCGCCT
>JAODJX010000002.1:4595899-4606079 GCA_026776945.1 Isichthys henryi
TACTCCGGTTTCCCCCCACAGTCCAAAAACATGCTGAGGCTAATTGGAGTTACTAAATTGCCCGTAGGTATGCATGCATGAGTGAGTGTATGGTGTGTGAGTGTGCCCTGCAATAGGCTGGCCCCCCATCCAGGGTTGTTCCCTGCCTCGTGCCCATTGCTTCCGGGATAGGCTCCGGATCCCCAGCAACCCAGTAAGGATAAGCGGTTTGGAAAATGGATGGATGGATCTGAAATGTCCACCTCTGGATCTAACTATATGTTTAAACATTAAGTATCATGAAGTTTTCTTTGTCACCACACACAATCCTTACAACACTGTCCGTCATCTTGCTTTTCTGGCCTCGGTCCCATTGCAAGAATGACAACTAGAAGGCTTACAGAACTGTGTTTGTTACAGTATTTGGGGCATTGTCAGTTTCCAGAACACTGAAATTGGATCAGACTGATCCTATAGACACCTCTGTTTTTAAGCAGTTTATATGGCATACAAACTCTGCTTTTCTTAGTCTCACAGAGTCGGGTTCTTCAGTACATTTGGGGCTGCATGATGACATAGCTCACCAGCAAGTAACCATTTTGCGAGCGATGATTGCAGCTCGCAGAGATATAGATGCATGTAGAGGATTTATCTGTAATAGCAGATAGTGTTGTAGGAATCAAAGGCAAGATATGCATTGATTTTTGTGTGTTTGGCTATGAGTCAGTGATGTTGACCAGTAAGGTTTACATATGTATGCTTTAAACCGGTTTAAGTTGGTGTGACCCTAGAGAGGGAATAATGGAAATGGTTTACTACACGTAACCGATTTAACATACAGCCTATAAGAAGTTATAGGACAATTAATAGATTAGACCCTGTTGATAAATCATAATAACTTGCAGAAATCAATGGATTCTAATGATAAGAATCAGATCCATCTTGCTCTGCTTTGTGACAGGGTTTGGACAGTGAATCATACCAAATGTTTCTTAATATATCTAGATAAGGTTTGATTTGTGTTGGTATTTAAAGGAGACTGTCACTGAGATCCTCTACTGCAACCTTTTCCGTTAAGCTTAATACATGACACCGGTGACCAGCAGTGTCACTATCCAGTCTTTGTCTTTAAGTGTTGTGACAGACTAATTAAGAACTGAAAAGACAGACTCATGGGGGCATTGGGTACCTTCCTTGGGTGCAGGATCATTTGTTGTACAAAAATTAATAGAATTCGTCCCGTGCTGACTGGAAATGGAAGGTTGTCCTAGGTTCCATAATCCAACACTCTGTGTCACGGGATTCTAACCTCAACATTTTAAATGAAAGGATAACAGATGGTGTGTGACATTACTTTTAGTGTAATTTTTGGACCATTGGCTTTTATAAGCAGAATTTTACTGGACTATCCTAGAATGCTTATTTCTCTACAGGAATGCCCATGGTCTGTGTGAAGTATTAAAGAATGACCAAATCAGTGCGCTTCCCTATATATTAAATGTGAAAAGGTTCTCCTTGAGCTGAAAAACAGCCCACTAATAAAAAACATGGGGATCACTGAGTGGTAGGCATGTACCCCTCCAGTTTTTGGCACTGTATATTTGTTTAAGAGTGCTAGGGTGTGCTTGGTGTTATATCTATCTATATATATCCTCTGCATATGCCTTGTGCAAGCACAGCAGTTAATTGTTGCCGTGATAGTTACAGGTATGTAAGTACTATGAGGAAACTGAATGACAGCAAAGGGCTGGTTAGAGTTATCAGATGTTTTTCCATGATGACTGATGACCAGCCTGAGGTAGCAGGCATTTTAAATAGAGTCTTCAAATCTGGGGAATCTGAGAATTATGACTCTCAACCAGCATGCGGTGCTATAGCTTTGTTTGTTCGTTTAGTTAGTTACCTCAATTCCTATGCCTTAAACCTCAAAAAAGATTCTCATTTCTATATATTTTTTCCCAGTAGTCTTTCCCTTTGTTTGAACTATGCCTTTGTTTTGCCGTGTGGCCCATATGTGTAGATACGGGCGGTGCCGGACTTACACACAGCTCATACTTACAGTATGAATGGACTGCCATAAAGTTAATTATATTCAAAATTTGCGTTAAATACAATGGTGTGTAATAACGATTCAATTCAATTCAATTTTATTTATATAGCGCTTTTAACAACAGTCATTGTCACAAAGCACTTTACATTTAACCGGCTCTACACGAAAACATTGAATGAGAGTGGTTCGATGCCTCGGTATACAGTGCAGTACTGTACTGTATGTAGTTACTTTTATCATTGCTGTATTATTATTATTATTATTATTATTATTATTATTGTGTACTGTGTTATTACATTGCAACTTACCTACAAATTCTAGGCTTAGAGAACAGATCTTATTCATCATTGAGGAGTTGCATCTCAGTTGTTTTGTACAGTATGTATATATTGCCCCATAGGCTACTGCAGAATCCTATAATGCAAAATCATGGTATATCTTCTCCAATGATCTGTCACATTATAAGAAATATGGGTTATGCTTTTAATCTCCGTAAATACTGTTCAGCCTGTTTATTATGCACGAGAAAGAAAAGATAAATTAATCAAAGAGATAGGAAATCAATCTGGTTTTCAAGCTGTCATTTTGAATAACATTGCTGGCCCTTTCTTCATAATTGGGTTTAATTTGAATACAGTCTTTGAGATGAGAGGTACTTCAGATGTAATAGGGGTATATTTTGGCGTCTGGAGCTTGCGGGTTGTGGGGACCGTCAGGGTAGATTCCACACATTCATAAACTATCCCGTAGCATTTAATAGTTTAATAGAAAGATAATCCTGCCCTTTCTCCATGTTGTCTTATAACTTATTATGAAAAAGAAACAAATCTGAAATCATTCTATTTAGTAGTTAGATTAGATTTATTACTGCATTTGCCTGCATTAAAAAAACCAAAATACCATTTCAGCAGGCCAAACAGAGCCATAACAGACAATACACAAAATAGGCAAATATCACCCTAAAACAGAGAAACATCACAATAACAAGTAGGCTATAAAATACAAGAATATATATATATATATATATATATATATATATATATATTCAAAATGGATAGTCAGAAAAGTGTCCAGTCTTAAAATGTGCTATATTAAAGTGTCCAATATTAACATAACTTGTATTTTATTTTAAATGTAATTTTATTTGACTTTTTAAAAGGAGTGCTATATTGAAGATTCCCCTACTCCAGGGTGAAGCAGGATGTCTGCATACAGTACGCCACGGTGTGAGTCGTGATGTGATGGTAATCTTGATGGAGTCAGCATTTCCACGCATTCTCAAGACTTTCGAGCTTTCAGTCAGGCGGCTGTGCGGACGGCCACACGGCCTACTGCCGTGGCGATTATGGGTAATAGAGTTTTACAGCAATAAGCACAGTTACTGCAAGGTGTTTAATAAAGTGGTCCACTGTTTCACTCCACCTATAAAAATTGCTCTATTTACCAAGCTAAATTTCTGACCTTTTTGTATCAATTTTTGAGATTAAAGCAAGGTTTATATCCTGCCGTTCTCATTCATCTTAATTTTTGATCTCCTATGCCTAGTGTGCCTCAGCTTGGTGACTAGCCTTGTGTTTTCTTGTGTATTGTTTAATTACATTTGCTTTTTGGAAGACCCTGAGCTGGTAGGAGGAACTGGCAGACTGCTAGACCAATGTCCTCCATGCAGGCAGACCCAAAAATGCACCTGGGCATATATAAAACCACCTTTACCACACAGAAATACATTCAGGTGTGTTTTGAGCACGTAACTCTATGTACACCGACAAACACACGCATCTGTGGAGTCTAAACAGCAGCTCTCAAACAAAGCTACCACAGTGATGTTACAGGGCGGTCAGCAGCAGGGCCTCAGGCGCTGACTGTTTGGTCTGGGATGTTACATTTGGGGGAGGGCGAATGCTGTTTTTGGCGCTCCACTGCTTTTGCTTTGTTTGCTCATTCAGCTGTAATTCACAACAGAACACGCCCCCGTGCCAACAGGGGCTTGGTGACAGTGTTACAGGGAGGTGTGACTACCAGAAAGAACATGCAGGCCGCATGCGACACCGCAAGCGTGGACATGTATGGATAGGGATCCCTGTGGGGCACTGTAGCGTCGAGCGGTGACACACCCGGGTGAGTTTGACCTTCCAGAGTGTCAAAGGGCTACGGGGCTGTCATACTCGGGCTCGTCATGCCGTTAGTGAGGGGGGTGGGGGGTAGGGGGTAGGTCCTGCCCTTGCCAGTACTGGCGCTGTCCAAGGCAGCTCATGCATAGCTAAACCTCACTGTCCAGTCACCCTTACATCCTCTGGTGGGGGAGGCAGAAAAGGTACTGAACAGTTATGAGTGTCCTGGGAATCTGCTGGAGGTACAGTGCATGAATCACCTAACCCTTCTCACTCAGTCAGATACTCCGATTTCATCTGCGTTGCCTGTTTAGCAAGCAGCAGCACCGCAAAACTGAGCCCATATAAAAACAGATTTAAAAATTATTCCCTGATTATGAGCCCATTTGGTAAAAGAGCTTATCGCTTAGAATTATGAGCTTTTTTTTTTCAGGCTAAATGAACAAGGCATTTTGTACCGCTGGTTGTCCAACTGTAAAAGAATAAATAAAGCCAGTTAGACTAAATAAAATACAGACTATGCTGTTTATGAGCATTTAGTTTATGGAAACCTTCTGTAACTAATGCCTGGCTCCTCCTTGCCTCTGCGATTCCTGAGTTGTGCCTTATGTAAATTGCAGTGTTTTTGTATCCATTTAAGCTTACAGTGCATGGATTATCATTTTAATTGATTTATACAGTGTAGTTTAGTCTGATTCCCTGCGAGATTTTACTGTAACTGTGCTACACACGTATACTTATTATCTGGCTTGCAACAATTCCATACTGCCACATCAGGGAATCACAGAAGCAGGACCAGGGAAATGAGTGATCAAGGAAAGTAGGGTTTATTCGGAATCTATCCAAATGCAGGACACCGGAACTTGTGACGTCAATGACACGATTGGGGAAACAGACTTGAATGTGGACTGAAATACACAAGACTAATAGCAGGAAATGTAAAACAGCTGGTAAACGTAGGGATTCCACACGGGGGTTAGCCATGGGGGCGTGGCACACGGCGAGATCGAACGATCGGGTGTAACATAACCCCCCCTCTCCAAAGGCATGCACTCGGGGGAATGAAGAGACAGGACCGGGAACACAGGACCTGGAAAACAAGAGGAAAACATCAACGGGGCACCAGGAACAAGACAGACACGTAGTACAGGCACAATGCAAGAACCAGGACAACACCTGACAAAGAACAGGAAACGCAGACAGGCACATCAAGAACGGAGACACCGGGGGAATATACAAACCAGAGGAACAAGGAGGGATGAGGAGCAAACATAGGAGGCCGAATGGGAAGGGATGGGGAACAACGGTGAGCCCGAGGGAACCCCAGTGGGCGACAGGCGGCAGCCGCAAGGGCAGCAGGTGATCGCGAGGTCAGAGCCGGAGGGACCTTCACCAACAGTGGGGCAGGAGCTGTAGGATACCTTGCAGGGGGTGAGGAGGCAGATGGAGGAACAAGTGAAGGAGGCGAGGAAGAAGTCAGAGGGGGCACCAGGGTAGGCGAGAAGGAAGTCGAAGGAGACCTCAGCAAAGGTGAGGAGGGAGGGGAAGCTGTGGTAGGCGATGGTATAGTCACAGAGGGGAGTCTGTAGGTTACCTACGAGGTGTCGGAGGCGGGGCTGAAGGCAACGAGGTGTTGGAGGGTGACACAGCGAGTCAGGGGGCAGGGATAGCGGGACACGATCCCAGCACAGGTGTCCCCTCTCTTTCCAGGAGACCAAAACGTGGGGGCCCTGCCGGTATCTACCATGCTGGGGTGGCGATGTAGTAGGAGACACTCCTCCATAGGGGTTCAATGGGGTTATCAGGGAAATCCCCGAGGGGTCCCATTCGAGCTCCTCCTCTCCTTCCATCAAGGGAGGAGGAGCGATGGTCTGACCGTTGGGGAACACCTCGGGGACAGGGGTTGGGACCAGGGGAGCAGGTGGTGCGGATCCTTAGAGGGCGAAGTAGGAATGGATGGAGCAGGGATCTCAGGGGGCAAAGCAGCAACCAGAGTCACAGGAACTAAAGTCACAGGAACATCGTGAGACAGAGCATCATCCACCGGGACAGGAACAACAGGGGGTGGAGCCTCAGGTGGAAATGCCAGGACCTCAGACGCGGGCGGAGGCGCAGGGACCTCTGGTGGCTAGGCAGGACACGCAGGAACCTCAGGAGGAGGTGCAGGAACCTCGGGTGGTGAAGCAGGAGGTGCAGGCAATGGAACCACAGGGGGCGCTGCAGAAACCGCCGGCACATGAACCACAGGGGCTGTAGCCAGGGTCGGCAACCAGATAACTGGCGCTGCCCATTTAAGATCTTTGGGGAACTCCCGGATTTAAAATCAGGTCTCCTCTCGATTTTCGACGGGGGAGGACGTGGAGACCGAGACAGGAATATTATCGGGCCATCCTCCGGTCAGTACTGTCTCCATTTCTTTTTTCTCCGACTGGTAGCTTTTGGTGGAGTCTGGGGCACTTCTGGGGGCTCAGAGTATGAAGTGGGAGGCAGCTCAGCACTACGAGCTACCTGCCGGGTCTTCAGTTCCGCAACCCTTCGCAGCAGCTGCTGGAGATTGTCCCCCGTGAGGTGCGCGTCTTCTGGCAGGGACATCCCCTCCAGGATGTCCCAGTTTCGGCTGGCCAAAGTCCAGGCTTCGGGATCTTCCCTCAACTCTAGTACTTTAGGTAACCTCATTAATTAGACCAAGGTAGTGATCCTTGGTCGAGGGGGTATCTTTTTACGAGTCATGTCATTGACGTTACGTGTTCCTGTGCTGTGCATTACAATAGATTCCTAATAAACCCTGCATTCCTGGATCTCTCTTCTCCCTGTTTCTGCTTCCGCGATCCCACGGTGTGACAGAATGACACGACTGGGGAAACAGACTAGAACGCAGACTGAAATACACAAGACTAATAGCAGGAACTGTAAAAAAGCTGGTAAACGTAGGGATTCCACATGGGGTTAATGATGGGGACATGGCACACGGAGAGATCGAACGATCGGGTGTGACACATACAGCAGTGGTCGCCAAGCTGTTGATTGCTAAGACATTCCTAGTCAAGGCTCCACCCATACAAAAAAAAATCAATCGTTGGGGACAATCTTACAATCTTGATTCGGTAGTTATCCAGATTACTTTCCTTGTAAAAGTAGCTCACACTGTAAAAAAGGTTGGAGGCCACCATACATTTACTGGAAGTCATTTTTATGGGAGAAAGACCAGTGAGAGTACCCCAGTTGTGTGAATAAAAGGCAACGGTCTCAAGAGGTCTCATGTGGATTGAACTGTCTTCTCAGTTTTAGTGAGTTTCCCATTTGGCTAGCCCATCCATCCATCGTCTAACCACTTATCCTGGTTGAGGTCATGGTGGGGGGGCGGCTGGAGCCCATTCCAGGCAGCATATGGCTAAAGGCTGGAGGACTTCCTGTCTGGGGTGCCAGTCCATCACAGAGTAGAGACACAATCACACACTACAGGCAGTTTGCCTAAGTGCTAGTCTTTAGACCGAGGGGGCAGAGGCGGAGCCCCAGGGGCAGTGGCCCAACCAGAGTGCCTCCTCCCTTGTGACTCACGAATTCAAAATATATCATTGGTTGGCCCCACTTATTCTCCCACCTTTAAAATCCTACAATATCCCCTGACAAGGAGAACACACAAAATTCACGCAAGACGTAAACGTCAGAGGACGTGAGGCAACAAGTGTGAGGTACTGAGTCACCCTCATTTATAGGATACTTTTTGCTTAAATTAATTTAACCATATATTATTCATCCGATGTCACCAGTCCTGAAAGTTCGTAGAACTGAATATTGTTTTTGACCTAAGTTTACATAACGGTCATTGAGTTGCGGTGTTTGTGGATCATCGGTGTCTGGGTGATGTTTTTTGTGTGTATGGTTTCATGGCATGCAGGGCCACTGAACCAAGGAAAATCTAAGAATGAGGAGGGCTAGCCGCAAGCCCCGACAGACAATGGTCGTCCCTCCTTGAATATGAACCTGAAATAATACAGCTCTGCAAAACGACAGGCAGTGTCAATCAAATGTAGCAGTCTATGCTGATGTGCAGTGCAGTATTTAGCACAGACTTCCACCGGGAGGTTCACTGGTAATACTCTGGATCAGCAAGTTTGGAAAAACTGCAGGCTGTACCAGGGGGTTAGCTAGTAATGCTAAGGTGGGCAAATTGGAACTTAGTAGGAAATGTCTGGCATTAGAAAGTGAAGGATTATTAGGTTGAGCACTGTAAAATATGGTGCTAGATCTTAGCAAATACCATGACTGTCTGACACAATGTAACTGAGCCAGCAGTCCTATACAGTAGCTGTAAGCTATCACTACAGTGTCAAAAGGGTGTCGCTTGGGTTATATAGCAAAGCAAACACATTCAGACCAGTTGAGAACCAAAGTAACTAAATTCCTTCTCTATCTGACTTCAGTCATACACCTGAAAATGGCGTTTCGGTCAGCGTTGGATCGCATATATGGCAGTGGTTCCATAAGGTATAATGAAGCTGAGAAATCGTAGAGACATCGTAACGTGACGCATTACTACCATGTTTGTGGTGATGCTGGTGTAAAAAAACCTTCTATGCTGCCAGTCATATAAATGTATAGCACATTCAATTATGTACAATACATAATTCTTGATAATAATAGTAAGCAATTATGTTACTGGTTTATCTATTTTCTATACTGTACTTTTTAATCATTAGTTTTGAATACATTCGTAAAAAGTTTACTATAACCTAGGTGTGTAGTAAGCTATACCATCTAGGTCCACTTTATGATGTTTGCACAATGACGAAATCGCCTCACAATGCATTTCTCAGAATGTACCTCCGTCGTTAGGCGACGCATGACTGTATATAGAACATTAGTACGGTATTCTAGAATGCCTCTTTATATACAACTATTGGACGTTCTCAGAACCCTATTATATATGCATTTAATCGTAGGTTTGTGAGTCCAGTTTCTTTGTCCCTTTATCAAATGGTTCCATTATGATATTATTCATCCAAAGCCTTTGCAAGAATAGTGTGAAAGCCACGTATCACATATTTTGAGAAGGAATATCTGAGTAAGAGTAGGTAAACAGATGATTCTTTTTTTCCCCCCTAACCATCAGTTCTGCCAATTGAATGTGAGTCCCTTTGATCTTTGATATCAAAGGCAACATGGGCCCAGACTCATCTACGTTGCATGTCTGCTATTTAATGCCAAGTTATTTAATGTTCACCATGTTCTGAGGTTAGAGACAGGCCGCCTCAGACTTTATCATATTTTCAGAAAGGGGACGCTTATTTTTTTTTTTTTTTAGGTATTTAATTTTCATTACCCTTAACATCCTTGTGACCCTGACTGGGATATGCAGACTGAGGACGGATGGGTAGATGGGTTATGCTTCACATCTGTAACTCCACTTGTTTTCGATTTGACTCAAAAGTGTTGTCCTAAACCTGGGAGCACGATGAATATTTAAAAAATGACATGATCATAGCAGCCGACTACAAGGATATGACAATAGCCCCAGCAGGAATGAGAGACGTCATTAGTAGCAGTCTGAAGCTGTCTTCCATTGTTACGACAGGATATCTATAGTTAGTACTGTTGTTCTGTAAGTTCCACACCATCATCCTAGCAAGCAGTCACGCTGTCTGCAGTGCGCCTACCTTTCCTTTGTGTGAAGAAGTTTCTTTAAGCTCATTAATATTGTTTTCCTTGTTTTTGTGCGCTTAGAGGTCAACCGATTTTATCTTCCTTTGTTTTAAGTTCCAGCAGCACCATTTCCTGTGTCTATTTATGTGTATGTATGTATATGTGTGCGTGTGACAGAATGCTGGCTCACATGAACATATAAGTGCAGGTTTGTAAAGGCGTGTGAAGATGAAAGTGCTTGATCGTACCTCCTGTCCCAGGGTGCTGTTTATTATTTATTGTTTTCACCTAAAACACTAATACTCTACATGCCTGAATAAAAGAGCGGGGGGGGGGGGGGGGGGGGGGGGGGGGGGGGGGGGGGGGGGGGGGGGGGGGGGGGGGGGGGGGGGGGGGG
>JAODJX010000002.1:4625156-4637633 GCA_026776945.1 Isichthys henryi
CCGGAGTACCCGGAGGAAACCCCACGACGACATGGGGAGAACATGCAAACTCCGCACACATGTGACCCAGGCGGGAATTCGAACCCGGGTCCACCATGCCGCCCCTGCTACTATACATGTATACACAAATTCATTATTAATAATCATAAAAAAAATAAGTAATGTATAAAAATAAATGTAAAATACAGAATACAGTATATTGTTTTCTGCTGATTTAGACACTGTCGGCTTGTGGCGTACCTGTTGACTGCGGCTTGCAGACATCCGCGTATTTGTTTATTTGTAATGAGCCGCTACTCCCACCAGTATTACAAAGGTTCCAGGGCCTCCTTGTGGCATTGGCCCCGCTGTCTGACCGCGCAGGTGGCAGTGTCATGCGGTCGCATCACCCCCATTATAAGATAGTCCTTCCTGTGTGCCGAGGGCAGCCCATGGTGCCCATTAGGACCCAGCTGCACAGGAATGACTATGTTTTTTTGCCTAATGGCTGAAGGACGCTGACAATTAGCGCTAAGTGTTATGGCAGCTTGACAGAGAGGCATCCCAGTGCACCATTCTTAGCACCTTAGTGTCTCCGCATGAAGGTTAGAACCACGGTCACACTTGTCTTTCATCCTTAAGTAAGTGCCTCCGAACATTTTAAATGTCCTCCTGTTTAATTTATCGAAAGCCATGCTTGTTTGTCTTCATTAATCCATCCACCTTCCAGCTGTCCATCCCCTGAGCCTAGAGCATTTCCCAGGATGCATTGAGCCCGAGGCCAGAGACATCCCGGATGCGATGCTAGTCCATCAGCAGCCACATGCGTATGTGTACACGCTGACGGCAATTTTAACAATACCAATTTGCCAAATTTTTGTTTGCAGGAGGAAACCTGTGCAAATCAGGGTGACCTCCCCAGAAAACAGGGGAGGAATTGTACCCCCTCCTCTTGAGGTACCCAGCCATCACCTCAGTGTCCTTTTGTTTTTCTTATAAGCAAATAATACCAGCTTGTGTGGTAAAATACCATGCATGTGTGTTTGAAATCACGGGCGAGATGGTTCCCATTTGACAAAAAGCTTCACTGCAATAAAAAAAAGACACATTTGCCTGACATCTATGCCATTATCATAGCTAGTCTCCGAAAACTGAAGAGGAATGTGATGTCAGAAGCACAATATACCTATATAAAAAGGAGAAATAAAAAGCTTGGGTCTGCCGTTAAAAGTAATAATAGAATATCTAATACAGTACAGTCCTGTCAAATGGAAGCTTTTCACTTTTCAAGTTTCACTTCTTTATTGCCATAAGTGACAGCTGATGTGCGAGATTAAATGGATACGTTGAATTCCTTTGGCATTTTTGGTTTTACATATCAGACATGAAATAGAAGAGCTCAGTTTTGCCGATGTCAGTTTCCCTTTTGATTGAGCAAAGTCACATTAAAACGTGAAAAATCGAAACTGATAAACAGAGGTTGTAAGAAAAACTCATTAATTCAACAAAGTTTACGGTGTCACAAACTCCATTAAGGGACTAAGAAATGTTTCATTTTGAAGTGGCTCAGTCAGAAAATGAGTTTAACCTTTGGAATTTAGATCTGTTTTCCTTCTCATTAAAAATCCATTTGGTGTGTGTAGTTCCACAGCACCATGTTGAGGTTCTGTGTTTCCCCAGCAAAATAACGTTGCACTTGATTTCAAGGGGGGTCTAGATCTGTAAATCTCTCATCAGTTAGACTAGGCAAGCTGAAACATTGTAGATTCTGACCCAAAGAATACAGTTAACAACACGACTCTGGCTTCGGCTTTAAATATTAATTGAAACTACAGGACTAGTGGAACAACTCCGAGAATCATGAGGTAAAAGGTCTACAGAACTCAACCACACTCATGAAAGGCCATAGTGTATTCAAGCCTTCTGAATAACACACCCCAAGTTCCCTTGTCATGGGTTATCTTTTTGAATTGTTCACCAGCTATAATCTCACAATCCTGCCCAAGGTAAGTGTTTGTACGATGCATGTTTGGATGGACAGACTTTACAGCATCCCCTTTTGCGTTGTTGACAAGCTGATACTCGTTTTGATGGCTTTACCTCCTCCATTCATCAAAAATGCTGGCGGGTGCATCAGTAAGCTAAGAAAACAGAAAAAAATCCCTGTATATGCCCAGTCACGGAGTCAGCCCATTGCTGTTGATAAATACGCATGCATCTGCACACCTTGCATACACATGCAGAGAGGAGCAAGCATGCATATATCCGGACAATGGCGCCAGGTGGAGGTTCTGGAAATGAAGAATATGCTAAAATTGAGCACAAAAACAAAACAGCAAGGGGGGCGGGGGGGGGGGAGTAATTGTCAGGAACAGCAACCGCAATCTACCCATGAGCTACTGTACAGTTCTTAACCCTATCCTGGAAGCAGATTGCTTTTGTAATACGCTATTATTTTTTAACAGCATTAAAAGAAACTTCTGGGCATTTTCTGATGAAAATGAGTCTTATTTCACTTTCTGGCCTGCTGTGTGATCAATCACATACTTCAGATAGATGTGGTAAAACGGAGTCTGTGTGGCATAGTAAAATCAAGGTAGTGGGACTTACGCGCCTATGCTGTCGTGCTTTAATCCTGGGGAAGCTGGCTGTAATCGATGGTTATGTGGCTGCACAGAGGAATCTGTATCGCTCACTGTTTCTTCCTGCTTTTTGGGACCAGGATTCATTATTGAAGGCTTAATCTAGAAATAATCAGGATCTTAATTCTTGGTTAACAGCATGGTAATTAGGGGTAGAAACTGAGTAGCTATGATACTCCCCCACCCCCCCCTTAATTAAGGTAAAATGAAGATGTATTTTTATACATTTGCAGTTTTGCCACAACGCATAATTATTTCGACATTCTTTTTAATTTTAGTGCTACACATACGAACAAATGCTGGAATCAAGTCGCAGTAAAACTGACAGCATCTGTCGTCTATAATTTAGCTCACACAACTTTACCTTCAGGTTTTTCATCGTCAGGAGAAACAGATCATTATTCCTCTTATGTGACTTTATTTGGGGGGGTGTGGGCACAGCGTAACTAAATGCTGTCGAGTCCACAGTTTCAGAGAGAGAGAGAGAGGCGCATTTGTGACACGGTTCATTATCTGTGGCAGCAAGGTCAATTCGCCTTATGTTTTATGAGATATGCATATTTTATAGGTAAGAAACAATATAAATTATACATGTGTTTGGGGAATTCTGTTTGCTTTTGGCCACGGAGCCTCTCTTAATGAAAAGAAGTCAGACTGTACCATGTGTGCTTTTGATGGCTTGGAGTTTTAGAACCTTACTTTGTCTAAGATACGAGTGTGAGTTTGTAGGGGGTGGACCGCCCCTTCCCCCCATGACAGACCATTGTTTTTTCATAAACAGACTCCATATGTTTCTGCTCTCACCTGCACCACTGCGCAGACAGCGAGCAGATGCCAGCTGAAGGACAGTGCTGAGCGAATCAGAGCTGCGAGACGGCTGAATCAGACCCCCCCCCCCCCATTCCCAGTATTATAATACACATTTCTGCTTATCTTACTATTATCATCATCGCTCAGCACATATTTTTGCACGAGCAATTTGTTTTAAAGCTTACGGGTACAGCTTATATAGCTAACAATATGCAATTTAATATTAAACTAAGCAATTAGCAAAGAGCCTCCCAACAGGAAGTGGCTGTGGAGACTCTCGGGGGGGTTGAACTTCCAACCTCGGCGTTACGAGTGCGGCTCCCTAAGCAGTACCTGCTTTCCATAACCCCCCGCCCTTCCCCTGCATCGGCCATGAATATGCTACGGCGTGGCACACACATGCATAATTTGGGGAGGAGGAAGAAAAGGGAAAAAAAACACTGACAGATTGTCATCAAGCCCAGCAAGGACAGAATATATCCCTCGTTCAATGGAGTGAAGTTTTTCCTTTCTAAAGAGGGTGATTTTGACTTTTCTGCTCTTCAGCTTTCCTAGCACTCATTTGTCAGTCGATGCCGGCCTCGTCAAGGCCCTTCAAGCGAGATTGCTCCTTTGACGGGGTCCTTAACCCTCGTTGGAGCGGCTCATGCGGCAGTGCTGGCCATGTGTCCTTTGTGAAGTCGTGTTAGTTAGACGTGCTGCCATCTCAGGGTCCACTTGTCTCGTCTTTGACATTAGACATTGTTAAATAACCTTTTTTAGTCGTCTGAAAAGTGAAGAGTCACAAAACATATTTTGCCATTTATGTGGTTTTTATTATTATTCATATTTATTTATGTTTGCTGTAACTATTCTCGTTCAAGTACCTTGGTGAAAAGCCGTCACTGGAATTTTGAAAAGTTTTGGTCTGAGATCTAGAACCTCTTGCTCCCCTGAACTGCCTCCAAGCTTCACCTGTCATGCTGTGTCACTTGACAAAGCTTAGAGCCCCTCCATTGCTCTTACGCACTGTTGTGCTGAAGGGTTTGTTTGTCTGGGCCCACAGAAGAATCAGCTCACATTATGCAAGCATAAAGAAGCCCGATCTTTCTTTGCTGTGAGGCCTCGACTAGTAAGATAAGCCTGTAAGTGGTCTGCAAGCGAAGTGTGGAAATAGGGTCACCATGAAGAAGTGTGGTGTATTTTGGCTGATGCTGTCAACCTGCAGCATTCACTGTATTAGTGGTGTGTTTATACAAGTAAAATGCAGGTTGAATGCATGTACAGTATGTAAACTTTAGTGCTGTGGGGTTATGGGGTGTATGTGTGCCGTGACAAGGTGTCAGCTATGCAATACAGTTTAAGAATAGTACAATATAGTGCTAGTCTGTGCATGTAGTACCGTGTCTGAATGCAGCCGCAAAGATGGATACGCTCCCCATTCAGCAGTCTAGCTGACGCTTTTACACAAAATCAACTCGCACTTATATGCAGCTGTATGTTTTATTGCAGCAATATATGGTTAAGAGCCTTATGGGAGCACAACAGTGGACTCTTAGTGGAATGTCCAAATGTTTTAATCACTATGCCACCACTCCTTATTTAAATGATCTTTCAAAGACTAAATCGCCAAAGAGAGGAGCCGATTCCATCCATGGTTTTCATCTGAGAGTGGAAGTCATTATGTAATTGTTATTTTAATATAGGTGTAAATACTGGTGTCCCCCTGAGTACCTTGTACTCTTTATAGTCTGGGTTAGGCTGTGTGCTCCCTTTCCTCTCTCTCTATTGGATGAGCCACTGGTAGATCACAGACCAATGGCAGTCCTTGGTGATTGAGATGTACAACACATAGGAACACTGTAAGAAAGGTCTAAGACTAAGCCAGTAAGACCGGAGAAATCCTTATGAATGAAGATGAAAGGATTTGGGAGACTTTCTGTGTGACCATGTGTGCAGTGCATATAAATGCAGTTTACATTTTATACTTTTAGAAAAACATTTATTTTAAAATAAGACTTAGGGATTATATACTTGCTGGACTAAATATTGTGTATATATAATTTAACTACATATATTAATAAACTGAGAAGTAAAACCGTCTAAGATTTTTACAGCACAATCTAAAGTCACATTATAATCCTCCAAAAGTAATTTAGCTGTGTGGGTTCTAGACCCCTTGTGAATAGCAGGGATTCTGTTGTGAGTGGAGAGAGGCCTTATCTCAGGCTATTCTGCTTGAAACAGACTAAATCAGAAAAAACAGTTTGACTGAAAGTGTCATGTGGTGAAATGACCCACTTTCCATAATCAAGGTCATTGTGTTTTTTTTAATTAAGGGTACTGTAAACAGTGTAAAAGTGCACCATCCTTATACCATGTATTATCTTACATATTCATGTATGATAGAATATCTGGTGTCACTTAATGTGGAACTTTGAAAAGTTAGCAGACCCAAGGTTAGCAGCTGATGTCAGTAAAACGGATAAGAAGTGAGACGTAGTTTTCTGCTTCTTGTGCATTTTCCTGCCTTGAACGGAAAGCCGAGAATAAAAAGTCAAAACATTCAATAAAAAAGTACAATTGCTGTGTAGGTGACTTTAAATAACTTCCTTTGCTAAGAAAATAAATGAGGGCTAAATCTCGTGCAGGTACCCTCCTCGTGATGGCAAACGTGCGGCCACGGAGAACTTATTTAGGGCTAGTAATAAATCTTGGTGCTTTTCGCTGTGCTGTGGCAGGCGGCGCGTTGAAGTTTGTACAGTGGGGGAATGTGTGTAATATTACGGTAATCAACGATCGAGCGCAATCATTACTGCTCGCCATGAACACCGTGATTCATGAGTCCAATGAAGGCGGCCGCAGCTCAAGTTTGTAGTACTTTAAAAATTAATTAATCAAGCAATTAATGAATTAATTAGACCTTATAATCGATCAAGCTGTCCGAGAGTTCTGTGTATGCAAGCTTGTGTGCGCGTTGCTCCTAATGTGTTGCCGTAACGTACGGGTGAGATACAGCCCCTCTGTTTGGTGCCTTTCTTAAGAATTAATCAGCCCAAGTCGCAGGCTTCCCTTATCGTCGCGCAAACCCGCCTATCAGAAAGCACGATGCAGCTCAAATTGAATTTATGCTTGGATGCAGCCTGAAGTTTTAATAATTAAGTATTAATTACACTGGCAGTATACAAACGTATGGAATGTGGCTGTGGGGTTTAACCGCTCGTGTCATTTTGATGTTTTGGAATTCCGGACTGTTTTAATTTGTTTATGATTTTCCCGTGAATGGCTGAGTGCTACATATGGGAACAATATTTTATTTTGCTAATTTTATTTCTCTGTAGAAGAGACTCTTGCTTTTCCAGCTCTGTTAACATCACCGAATAGTGACTAATGCTAGAATGTGACACTTAATTCGTGCATTTACCTAGCCACAGTATGTAGTGTAATTATCCGCCAGACACCATGTGAACAGACATTTTACACGGTGCCCATCATAGCGCCTGGTCTCCTCTCCCAGCATTCACCGCGGTGCTGAGATCTCATCTGGGCTTTAAGGATCATCACAGCCTGAGAGAATGCTACTTATTTTTTTCCTGCTTTTGCAAATTGTGTGATGCCGCCTGAACTCCTGTGTCAGGAACTGGGTAAAATAGGGTGGAGATTTGGGACTATACTGGTTTTGACATCGCTATGCAGAGCTCTGTTTTGCGGATGCATGCCTGCTGAATCAAAGGACAAAAAGTTAATGTAATAGAGCAGAGCAGGGAGAGAATGGGAGGGACCCCTGTAACTGGTTTTGTACATGTCCTGAAGAAAGTAAGTCTGTAAAGTAGTGTCTCAGATAAAGTTGAGAACGAAACAGTGCCCCTGGATTAACCCTTATTGCCAGCTCTCCTATGTTTTATCACACTAAATCTGACCCTATTCACCAGGATTGCAGAAGGGGAATTGGGATTCGCACAGTCCAGAGAAAATGACTTTGAGTGTTGAAATAATTCAATTCACAACTGAAAGTAACTACTGTTTTCTAGACATTGCCTTCATGATTACACTTTTTTTTTTTGACAAAGCTAAGTAATGCGGTTCCCTCGAGACTGTCTCGCGTATTTGTCTCTTGTAAATGTCAAGGCAGTCAAGCATGATTGTGTGAAAATGAGACCTTGGAAGAGGTACTTAATGGAGAGTGGATGTGAGTGCTGTAGTCACTGTGGCGATAAAAGCGGAATCAAGATGGGACACAAGCTCACATGTGTATTTCTGCACACGTAACCGCATTTCAACGTTTCATTTCAATTTCCAGTTATAATCAAGCATGTTTGTGCTAACATTCTATACAAAACAGGCGCTTGGTGAAAATATGGATTCTTTGGTGAATGACTGACTAATGTTCATTCCCAATAAAAAATCTCTAAGACAGAAAAAGCTTAAAGGGAACTTCCTTTTTGCAGCAGCTCTGAAGGTAGTAATACAATGTACTGCTTATCCTGCAGACCGTATTGTGTGTATATATACTACTGTGTTGCGCGATGTTCCCAATGGATTATCTCAGGATTGTGTTTACTCTCTCTCTAAGTCTATAATCATACTGATGCTTGGGAGTAATCTTCTGTTTGGGCCTGGCTGGTGGGATGAACCCAACCCAAAGCTGAGACTCCAAAATTGTGGAAGCACATACTGTCTGCTCACCCAGGGAAGGGACACCAGCCCCAGATTATCCATGACCTGGGCTGTCGGAATGTCCACTTGCACACTAAATAGTCCACTATATAGTGAATCGGCCATTTTTGTAGTGCATTTTGAATTTTCAACTGTAAATTTCATTCACTACATAGTGCACTACAAAATTGTTGCAAAGCTCACCAAAATGTAGCGTGCAAGTTATGCAGAAGCTACAGCTTTCACTGGTCAACATACTCCATCATGCATTGTAGCGATTGTGGTTCATCTCCTCCACCACCGCAGCAGCATGATTTAAAAAAGTATTACTAAAACACCTCTTGGAACCAGTGTTAATTTTGACAGCAATTTTTTATTTAGTTTTAGTCATAGTCTTTTAACTAAAATGTTGTTTATTTTGTCATAATTTGCTCATCTACATTTTTTTAGTTTTAATCGACCAGATATAAGATTACAGTCAACTAAAACTACAGTTGATTTAGTCGACTAAAATTAAAAATGCAAAGTATAATGTTTAAAGTTTCCCATCGATTTCTGAAAAGATTAAATAAAACCAATGTTAAGGAATGGTATTAAGGTCTGACTGTGCAGTACACAAATACACAAATTTCCCTCTTGTTTGAAACACAAACATATGTTTATTTACCCGGAAACTGAGTACTGTAAAATCAGTAGTGACATTCACTTCAAAGAAAAAGTGCATAGGCTATAATGCCATCAGGCCTGCTCTCTCTGAATATTAAAATATAAATATTAAAATAAATATTAGTAAAATTTTTATTTGGTATTGTTCACTGTTAAATGTTCATCCATCCATTTTCCAAACCACTTATCCTACTGGGTCGCAGGGAGTCCGGAGCCTATCCTGGAAGCAATGGGCACGAGGCAGGGAACAACCCAGGATGGGGGGCCAGCCCATCGCAAGGCACACACACACCATTCACACCTACGGGCAATTTAGCAACTCCAATTAGCCTCAGCATGTTTTTGGACTGTGGGGGGAAACTGGAGTTCCCAGAGGAAACCCCACGATGACATGGGGAGAACATGCAAACTTCACACACATGTGACCCAGGTGGAGACTCGAACCTGGGTCCCAGAGGTGTGAGGCAACAGCGCTAACCACTGCACCACCATGCCACCCCGCTGTTAAATGTTTCACCTGAAATTCTCAAATATGTTCAAAGAAAAAGACCAATAATGGTCTCAGGGATTTATACCCATTATCAAGAAAATAAAATTCCAAACATTGAAAACATACTTCTCAACGGCTATCAGTAGCAGTAAGTGCAGCCATTCTATTTCAGTATTTTCAGCATCAAAATAATTACCCCAAGGGTACAATTCTATTAGTGTATAGAGCCAAAAATCAACTCTCCTTTCTTTCAGGTGATTTCATGTTCGTTGAAGTTTCCGCTTTTTAAAGAACTGTATAAAGTAATCTTATTTGTTATATAAATCAACTCAGGTGAAACAAAAAAATGTACGTTTTCAGGATTGACAAATCTGAAGCTTCTGGCGTAACACTCACGCTTTCGGACTCTCTGTCATAACCGATTGCTGTGCACGGAGCGAGAAAGCAGGAGAAGGACACATAAGAGTGAGGAATACGGGATTTACTGGGGAAAAGGAGCAGGGACATGGAATAGGCAGCACTACACACTCAGATGTACAGACTCCAATGACAGACCTAGGGAAGCGTACACGTGGTTAATGAGGGGGCGTGGCACACACGAGGATCGTACAAACAGGTCATGACAGAACCCCCTGTGAAGGAAGGAGGCAGAGACAAGGGGGAAAGAGCGGGGATCAGACAGTCTGAGACCTCCTCGGGGACTGGGACTGGTGTCACGGGAGCTGGGACAGAAACCAGGAAGGGTGGAGCAGGATCATCAGATGCGGGCGGAGCTGGAGCGTCAGATGCCAGGACCTCGGGCGGAGAAGCAGGCAGAGGCGGCACTGGGACTTTGGGTGGAGCAGGCACCTCAGGGACAGGGAGCAGGGACCTTGGGCGGAGCAGGAACCGTTGGCACAGGAACCTTGAACGGAGCAGGAAATGCGAGGGGCGGAGCAGGTGACTGCAGCCGGTGTCGTCTGTTTAGGGATCTTGAGGACCCGTGGGATAGCGCCCCCAACCATCCTGGCCCCTTTAAGAGCCAATCGCATCCCTAAAAAGGGGCGAGCTGCCGGCACTGGTGGGGAAGCAGCGGGCAAGTGCGCTATGAGCCTTGGCGGAGGTGCGTTCTCCTGCTTCCGGTTACTCCGCTGTTTCTGTCTTTTCCCTGTTCTCAGCGTAACCTGGAGTGCTTCCGGCAGCGGACTGTGGGGTAGCCCGCTGTCGATGGCCACCTGCTGCATCATGGATTACATGATGACCACCTGCCGCCAGAGGTTTTCGCGCACTTCTTGAGCCTGGTGCACGTCGCCAGGCAGAAACATGTCCTCCAGGATGTCCCTGCTCCGGTTAGCTAGGGCTTGGGCAGCTGGATCCTCCCAGACCTCGGGCTGCCGTGGCCAATAAAGCACCTCGTAGGTGAGGTCGAGGTATTCCTCTTCAGTGAGGTCGGATGCCTTTTCCCTACCGATTCGAGGCGTTTTCTTTTGGAGGTCTGTCATAACCGATTGCTGTGCAAGGAGCAGGGAAGCAGGAGAAGGACGCATAAGAGTGAGGAATACAGGATTTACTGGGGAAAAGGAGCAAGGACATGGAATAGGCAGCACTACACAATCAGACGTACAAACTTCAATGACAGACCTTGGGAAACGTACTCGAATGCAGACTGAAATACACAGGACAAATCAAAATAACAGGAAACAGCTGGTCACAATCGGGGTTGCACATGTGGTTAATGAAGGGGCACACACGAGGATCGTACGAGCAGCTCATGACACTCACGCACGAAATCTTAGGGAAAATCTGTATTATTCCATTATAAACCTAAAATTAGCTACGTCAAAAGTGTATTTATACGGTTAAATACAAAAGCAGACTATTAACAAGGTAAGAACTATTACATTTGTGTGCAAACAACTCGAACTGAAAATCTCACTCCAGCCAGCTTGTCGAAGTTGGCGTTTTATTTGAAATAAAAAGTAAAATGCGCTGTTTTCGCCTGAAACAGGTTGTCATTTGCGTTGATAAAGCTAATATGAGAAAATATTAATATGTTTCGAAATAATATGACTGCCCATATCCTACTCTAATAGCAATTGAAGTAATAAGTTTGTATGTATTGTACGAGACTTTAATTTTATTACCTATGTGGGATTACCGAAACCAATACTTAAATCCATGAACGCTAAAATATATGACATAAAAACGATTGCATTAGGGTATTACAATTTAAATTAAACACTTTATTCAAACATGCACAATTTTCACATTTTATTTTATCTCATTTTGAAATGCAGGTCTACTTTTAAAATGTTCCTTTAAAATTAGTAAATGAGAAAACATTATACATATCAGCAGTCATACATATATGTTCAATTTTATGTCACGTGACAATAAATATTGTCAAAAAGTTTTTGAATTGTACTGAATTAATTTCATTTGACGGTCAGATATTGATTACAAATAGTTAAACATTTTTTCTTTGCTTCAAGAAATAATCTCTAACTGGACCTCTTCAAATTTTAGTTGAATACCCCTGCAAGTTCCGTAACTACGTTAGTTCTGATTGTATCTCGTCTCTGGCAAACATTTTCGTCTCGTTTTTATTCATTGACAAAAGTGTCAGTACATTTTGTCATAGTCTTAGGCCTCGTGAAATCATTTTTATTTAGTGGTCGTCTCATTTTAGCCTGAAAATAAAGGTCGTTGACAATAACGATGACAAAAAATTTTCGTTAACAAAATTAACACTGCTTGGAACCCATCCATCCATTTTCTATAATCACCATTCGTAGACTGTCTTGGAAGCTACGGTTGCAAGGCAGGGAATGACCTAGGATGAGGCACCAACCCATCACAGGATACACTCACATACTGCACTGACTTACACAGGCACGCCTCTGGGCAGTTTGCCACCTCTTAGAACTATTTTTGAGAAACTTTACTCAGTCTGAACTGGAACTATTAACTATTGCGCCAGAGCGACCCCCACTGCCGGCGGACCCCGCTCCCGAGCAGCCGCCTCGGCAGCCCGCTGCGACAGCGCAGCTCGAACAGCCGCCCCCACTGCCCCCGTCAGCTCCTGTGCGGCCAGAGTCGCCCGTGGCCCTCGCCTCTAAGTTCTTCGCCCTCCAGGGACTCTACTGGAGGTTGATCGAGGACCCGGCCATTCAGGGCTCCCCAGAAGGGGACCAGCTCACCGCCCGACTGCGGAACGACTTCGCCGCAGTCACCCCCACCTCTCCGCTGAGCGACCTGGAGGACTTAGCGGAGGGC
>JAODJX010000002.1:4650186-4665047 GCA_026776945.1 Isichthys henryi
AACGGTTGGCAAAAAGGGGCGTCCCAAGTGTCTGGCATTGTTATTTTGGTCACCATGAGCTGAAAATTTCAGAAACCCATGTACAAACCGATGGTATTTATCAGCCTGTAGAGCACAGTATGTGAAGTTTATTCTGTACGTAAATAATTTTTTTATACTTGTCCAATTTAATACTTGTGTGATTATTTTTCCATGTTTCTATGAAAAGTAAGAGTAAATTCGCATACAAATAGGGTCAAAGAGAATCTTTACAGATTGCAGTTGCTCGGATATGATCAGAAATTTAATGGATTATATCAGCTGGGGAATGTTAGTTGTTTGCTGTTTCGGCACCTTTCAAGAAAATGTCTGATGCCTGCAAGTAGCCTGTGACTTGTCGTAAGCAATTTTTAACATCGACAGTTGTCAGTAGCTCACCTATACTCTGTTTTGGTAACTGTAATGTGCGTAAAAGTCACTGCCATGAGTGCAAAGATTATAGGGAGCATTTCAAGGTGTGTTTACTGGTTTTTTTTTGCAAACATTTACTTCCATCCTTATATGTTTAAAAAAATACTGAGGAAATCTTTTGCAGTTTTGCATTTTCAGTGACAGAGAATTATGAATGATTTTAGTAGATTTATAATATGCAACATATGGAGAAGTAGACTAAAAATTGACTCACCTAATTACCCATAAAGCAAATAATGTTTTTTTTGCTTTATAAATTATTCTCGTAATGAAGAGTTCTGTGTTGACATCAAAGTGCTGCCTATCATTGAAAAAAATAAATTTGATGCAAAACTCAGGATAGATGGCACTACAAACAAAAATACACTCCTGCTGTCTACATTCAACATAATCTGCCAACACCAGGTCCTTAATGAGATTGGGGTGGAAGAGCTGAATACAATATGATTAAAATGCATCTGCACAATCGTGTTGAGTTTACATTTAACGAACTGCAGGTATTACAATCACGCAGTGTTGACTATGAATATAACGCAGACCTTCACCTCCGCCCATGTTGGGCCAGTGTCGCTTTTCTTTCCAGCGAATTCTTCTGACCTAAGTGCTTGTACAAGCAGTTTACCCCATGTGCTGTAGTATGTTTAATACTTCTTACTAATACAATACAATGGGGTTACAGCATTGAATGCTCTGTAATAAACAAAAAAAAAACTAACATGGTGAAATATCAGACTGACTGTGTGAAAATGAATAATTATGCACCTGGAGCAAAAAATTCACTGAGTTTGAGACCGAAGATGTTTTTTAAAAAAGGGAGCTAACAGCTATAATACTAATCCATCCACTGGTTCGCTTCCAATATCCTGTGCAAGGTCACGCTGAATGTGGAGTCTATCCCAGGATGCACAGGACAGAAAGCAGCAACTGTGGGCAGTCTAGGGACAGCGGAACCACATATCTTTGGACTGTGGCAGGAAAATGGGGGTCCTAGGAGGTAACCTATCCAAACACACAGAGAGAGTATGCAACACACATACGCAGCCAGGGCTGGGGTTTAATAACAATAACAGCAACAACCACCAAGTAACAACAACAATAAATAATAAAATTGTATAATAATTGTCACGATTGGCCGGGGAACGAGTGGTGATCGTGCGGGCAGGCGAGCAAGCAGGAATCAGGTAGGTAGGAATACGGGGTAAAGCTAGGGTTTATTACCGGGACGGACAGGACAGGAGCACAGACTACGACAAACCTCACCATACCACAATGACGGACAGGGGAAACAAGTCAGACCAGGACTTAAATACAACAAGACTAAAGCAAAGCAATCAGACAAACCTGGAGACGATCAGGGAAACACACGTGGGTAACCAGGCGGGCGTGGCACACACGAGGAGCCGACGAGCCGGGCATGACAATAATAATAAAAAAAATAAATAAAAATTATAAAAACAATAGCAACAAACTACTTTCAACTGCAAAGACCTTTACGCTGTATATTGTGAATAATTCCTCTCTGTCATCACATATAGGTTCACAGGAAGGTTTGTGAGACCTGGAAATCTTATGTGTTGCATCTAAAAACTTTCTGCTGTCTGAAAAACCACAAGTAGGAAGTGGAATGACAGAACCAGCCAAGGCAAATGTTCTACTTAATGCCCGAGGCATGTTCACAACTAACAACGCCTTTGAAACCTAAAACCTAATATATTTTAAATGGCTGAGAGTTTCCATTTTGCAAACAAGAATGTTCCCTCATCAAATTTTACTTTATGATTTTCAAAGGAACTGTTTTCTTTTGTATTACTGTTTTGTAAAAGTAGGTGTATTTTTTTTCTTCATTTCATTAACTATAATCACCTTGGTGAAGGTTTTGAAGAATTGTTTAATGACTCCCCACTTTACTGCTTAGCCTAATTGCTGGCAGTCAGAACAAAAGATTTTCCATTCAAACCTTGCTGGGGAAAATTCATGTATTTTTAAACTTTAGCTGCCTCCTAGTTGTGGCACATATAAGAGAAGAAACTAGTCTTTTTGGGCTCTTTCTACATTTTCCCTAATGCACCTGGTCACTTTTGGAAGTCATGTGGCTGTACCTTTGAATTGTTGCATGGAGAGATGCATGTGAGCTGATCTTTTGATGAGATGGAGTGATTAAGGCCCTGAGACTGAGAATAAGAATTTAAGGGCTCTAGTGTTGTAAGCACAGTATTTTAGCTGACTAAAATATCAGGCTGTATACATTTGTAAGTGGGGAAATCATAAAATATGTAGCTCAGTTTGCTTGGAGATGCCTGCTGATTCAGTGAAAATCCTGTGAAGGATTTAAATGTCCTTTTTATTAATCACAGTCCACAGAACTGACCTATGCGGTCTAAGTAACATTTAAGGAAATGGTTCTCTTTTTAGCAGAAATAGTGGGCTGCTGGTAGTTTAATTCTCATGTTATTACCAAAAGGTCAGTGGTTATAGTCCCGAGAGAGGCCTTCCTAAGGAGGATACATAACCGAAATCACTTCATTGAATTATCCAGCAATAAATGTATGAAGCATGAAAATTGTAAATTATGTCATTTGCTTTGGATAAAAGTGACTTATAATCCCTTCTGTAATGATTGCAAAATCTGAGGAATAACAGGTCAAAGATGCTTAGGCCACTATAAAAGCTTCAAGGCAACTGGCCTTCAGAAGGACCCAAGGCGGGGTGGACTGACTGTTTCTGAAAGTTAAGCCTGTGCTGTCTCACTCGTCTACATTGCTGAACTCCATCTAGTTTCTCCCTGATTGGCTTCTTCTCTCTCTTGCAGCAGCAGACTGCTGAGCCTCCCAAGGCGTGCCTGTGATTCCGACTGCCTTCTTTTGTTTGTTAATTAACGAGACACCTGTGCGCTTGCACCGAAAGGCTCGGACTCGTCCCCCATGGTGCAATCACAACTCCTGCTTGATTGCCCTGACTTATCTCTGCATGGATGGGTCAGGTGATGGGGAGCTCACCAAACCCACTCTCCACGGTGAGGTTTGGGAGACAACAAGAGGACATCACTTTTGATATTTGTTATGCAGCAAAAATTCTTGAAGCAGTATGCCGCCTGACGCATCCATGTCTCTGTGTCCATTTCCCAGCAGATTCTGCATCTAGAACAAGAAGTCTGAGAGAGCCAGAAAACAGCAGGTAACCCTAATGCTAATGTTCTTAGTAAGGGCCATCCAATAGAGCTGAGTGTGGTCTGTGATGAAAGTGAAATTTCATCTGGATAGGCAGAGCTCTGTGATAGCCCAATTGAAAGTCTGGAATTCCCTTTCCACTGCAGTATATTAGGTCTCCGCCAGTGTCAGTTTCCTGCTGAGGTATAGCAGCAGCAAAATCCTGAGCTGGTATTCTGCAAGCTCTAAGTGACAATTTTTTTGGGTTGTCAGTCAGGCCAGCTCCCGTCAGCTCACCATGTACCTTCTGGAGCAAGTGAAGTGAAGGTGATTAGTTGTCATTGTTGACACAACCCAGCACAACAACAAAATGTGTCCTCTGCATTTAACCTATATGTGACATGCAGGAGGCAGCTAATTTAGCACCCAGAGAGCCGTGTTTGGGGGCAATACCTTGCTCAGGGTACCTCAGAGGTACTTTTCTGGTTGAGAATTTGAACCAGGAATCTATCAATTATAAGTGCACATTCCTAACTATTAGTCCACTACTGCCCAGTAACAACCTTACTCAACCCTCTTCTAGTTAGGATCACTGCTGTACTATTACCCCTGGAATGATTCAAATTATATGCTAGGTGATGTGCATGCTGCTATAGCTGGAGAAGAACAGACTTTTAATGGCCAAGTAGTTCCCTAACTTTATAGCATTTGTGAGCATTCTGTTGCCTCCCAGTATCTACCTTAACGCAGCCGGCAGGTTCCCAATGCAAGCATCCCAAACAAACTTTAGTGGACCAGCTGGAACCACCTTTTCGGGCAGTTCACATAAAATACTTAAATACTTGAATAATCTTGGCTAGATATCCCAAGAGATCACTTGTCTGCTGGACAGGCTGAGTTGAGCACAAGGACAAATGATGCCTGAGGGATCTCCTATATGACAAACAGCATGTATACGATCATAACCATCTAACTGCACTCATCATCATCCTCCATTTTGAGATGCATCAGCTTCAAGGTCTGGTTGACCTGTATAACCAATCCATTGTTTTGGTTCTGCAAATGGCTATCCAGAGCTGCCGGTAGAAGCTAGTGATGAGTCTGAAACAACTGGGGTTCTCTAGTCAGTAGTAATGTCTTTTGGAATACTCAACTTGGAATCCAGGAGGAAGAGATTCTGTGCAATAGATTTTTAGGTGGCGTTCCTGAGCAAAATGGCTTTAGAATAGCATGCAGCATAATCAGTTAACAACTGGACATAATTGTATCCTTGGTGGACTTTGCCGGTGGCTCTAAGATGTCCAACCCAAGCATCTTGATGATAGGGAGCAGGATTAATAACACGTGCCTGAGGCGAGGTCCACTGGCACTTGAGAAACCTCCTACAGGAGTTTTGGATGCTTTCTGGTAGAACTGGTCTCAGATATTTTCCAATGTGTTCCTTTTCCCCCCAAGTATCTCTAAGGGAGTGGGAAGGCATGAGATGCATGATAATGTCTATTTTGGACATGCGGAGATTGGTCTTCTTGCCTGTAAAATGGTCACAAAATAGAGGAGGTTATTGCAGGCCATATAGTACCATCATGCCTCCCCCTCCCACTGGGCACCCCACTGATAATAGGACCCATTACCAGCATTGCTGGAGGTGATAATTCTCTTTCTAAGCCTTTCCAGAGGAGGGATCACCTTCCAGGTTCACCTTCCATGTTTCCTTCTCTCAGGATAACTGGTTATGATGCGGTTCAAAGCACTTTGTAATCCTGTCCCTGTCTTTGATGGTGTTTCTGAGAGAGTGTCAGTAACCTGGGGTGTTCCTCAGGGTTCAGTTCTATTTTTTTAATTTATACTGTAGGTGCTTCCTTTTGGCCTACAAGATTATGGGATATCTTTCTACAGCTATGCAGATAAGGGCAGAACAGTGGCGTAGTGGTTAGCGCTATTGCCTCGCAAATGCTGCAACTCGGATTTGTTCAAGTCTCGATTATTGGGCAGGGGTTGCTTAATGGTTAGGAAAGTGCACTCGTAATTGAAAGATTGCAGGTTCAAATCCCCAACCAGCAAGTCACCACTGAGGTACCCTGAGCAAGGTATCGCCCCTGAGCCAGGTACCGTCCCCAAGCACGGGTGCTGAATTAGCTGCCCCCTGCTACGTCACACTTTCACATATGGGTTAAATGCAGAGAACGTATTTTGTTGTTGTGTGCTGAGGTGTGTCAACAAAGACAACTAATCACTAAATTAAGGTGATACTCAGATTTACTTGACGCTCTCTCAAAACAACTGTGATCCCATTGACTCAATTTGTAAGTGCCCTGAGCACATCATTAACTAGATGGGACAAAACTTTCTGCAGTTGGATCAAGATAAAACGGGGAATATTTTATTTGGGAATAGCGATAAGAGGCACAAACTAGCTGCTTATCTGGATTTGGGAACCCTAAAAACAAAAGAACTAGCAAATAACCATGGGGTATTAATGGGGTTCTGATCTCAGCTTCAGGAGTCATGTCAAAGGAGTTACAAAATCAGCATTCTATCACCCCAAGAACGTCAACAAGATTAGAAATTTTCTGAGTAATCCAGGTCTGGAGAAACTCATCCACGCCTTTATTTCTACCAGGATTGATTACTGTAATAATCTGTTAACTGGATTTCCAAAAAAGACAATCAAACAGCTTTACTTGATTCTGCAGCTTGACAGAGTTCTCACTGGGAGTAAAAGAGGGGAACAGATCATCCCCATTCTTAAATCTTTACTCTGCTTTCCTCTGAACAGAATAGATTTTAAAGGACTATTACTAGTCTATAAATTGCTTAATGGTGTCAACCCCAAGTATGTATCTGATATGCATCAGCGATATGAGCCAGATAGGACTCGCAGATCATTTGGAACAAGTAAGTTAGTCCGGGCTTAGATAAAGACTAAACCTGGTGTAGCAGCGTTTAACTATTAAACTGCTCATAAATGGAACCAGTTGACTGTGAGCATTAGAAGAGCCATGACACTAGACACTTTCAAATCCAGGCTGAAAATGTTCATATTTGACCAGGCTTTTAGCTTAGCATAACACTGTTAGCGCTACTGCATTTCTGTCCTGTAATGGCACTTTGTTATTCTAATTTATCTGTAATTGGCTTATTATTTTCATGTTTATTTTTTTCCCTTTTAAATTTGTAGTTTTAATCATGTTTTCAACATGTTTTTAATATCTATTGTCCTGTCTTTTTAATTCAAATTTGAGTTTTCATTGTATGGTGCTTTTTTCTTATATGTAAAGCATGTTGAATAACCATAATATATTGAAGATGCTTTATAAATAAGCTTGCCTTGCCTTTGAGGCTATCAGCATTGAGAGATCTATATGCAGTTCCTCCAAATCAGGAGGGGTGCCCCAATCATTGGATCACAAGCTTCTGTAGAACACTCCAGGCATTCGATGATGCAGGGTACTTCCAGTCATGGAACTCCTGGGCCACTTATGAGGGGCCAGTTCTGTCTGGCAAAGGATTTCAGTATGATGGGGGCAAGAATGTCACTCCACTGCTCTGGGTTCAGTCCTTCTTCTTCTCACCCTTCTCAGACTACCTCAGAATTATAAAGGTGTGCCTCTATGTTGTCACCTGGCATCAACTTTTTCCAGCAAAGCCTGTGTGCCCTGTCATTATTCTGTGAGGGGTCATCTTGGTCGCCTGTTGCTGTTCCACTTCTGTCAGTGCCTCCATATGCAGTGCCTGTGTGTCTGTCTGCTCAACCAGATACCCAGGCTGGTCTTCCACTCTGCAGTGATCCTGGGCAGACAAAAATGATTTATAAAACCTGACCGGCTACAGTGTGGTATGTAAATGTGTCTGCTCAGTGAAAGAGCATGGGAGAGGCCCAGGCTGCAGGAAATCCTGCATTCAAACCGAGACTGGTGAGACTGCAGTCTCTGGACAGGATAGTGACTCTGCTGGAAGCCGATTCAACAATTGCGACCACTGAATAAGCTTTATACTGTATTTCCAGTTTGCACTTGTATCAGTGCATCTTGTCGTATTTCCTAGCACAATCATTCTCACTGTACTTCTGTTTGGAGCTTTTGCTACGGACTGCCATATGCATAATTTGCACAAAACCGTAATTCACGCTTATATTCATCCATCTATCCATCTGTTTTCCAAACCATTTATCCTCCTGGGTCACGGGGGGTCCAGAGCCTATCCCGAGGCAGGGAATAACCCAGGACGGGGGGTCAACCCATTGCAGGGCACACTCATACATCATTCACTCAGACATGCACACTTATGAGCAATTTAGTAACTCCAATTAGCCTGAGCATGTCTTTGGACTGTGGGGGGAAACCGGAGATGGACATGGGGAGAACATGCAAGCTCCGCACACATGTAACCTATATAGGTCTCTGTGCAACAGTGCTGTGTGTGTGAGAGTATGATACGTGAGTGAATACAACAGAGTATGATACGTGAGTGAATACAACAGAGTATGATACGTGAGTGAATACAACAGAGTATGATACGTGAGTGAATACAACAGAGTATGATTGTGCACGCAAGAGAGTATAGTAGTGTTTGTGTAAGATATAGTAGTGCGTGTGTGAGACTTTGATGGTTTATGTGAGATCACGTATGAATTATCTCTGAAGGGGTGTCTCAAACCTTCTCTCTGTGTCCTTGGGATTCCTAGAGGTATGTTCATTGTAAGACATCCACCTTGGTACTGGTTATCTGTCTTACCTGCAGCTTTTCTATGAATTGTGGTACTTGGCTAGGTCTTCTCATAATATGATTTCCATGGTTTCAGTTCTATTTAGTTCATTTTTGTGTTTCCTAATGTAGTTCCCTAAAGCTCTTAGCAGTTTAACAATAACAAGAAGAGCACCACAGGTTGCCATAACAATAGTTTAGTAAAAAGCTAAAAAAACGAAAAACATGGAAAACAGCAGTGGGGTAGAAATGAAAAACTGTCTTGGTAGATACAGTACCAAAAAAAACCAGGGGTAGTCTCAGGCAAATGGCTTCCCAGGCCTCTAGGGCACACTAACCGCACACCACCCTGAAATGAGCATGTGGGCGCTCTCAGAAAGTTTAAACTTTCTGACATTCATATTGTATAAAGGGTCATCAACATACGATCCCAATCTAATGAAATGCAATGAGAACATTCAGCTTGTGTTTTCTTAAAATGTGCATTTTTTTTTACAGTTCGTGCTTTTTTAATACATCGTGGGACAATCTATGCATCCGTTTTCTAGCTGCTTATTGTGTACATGATTGCATGGGAGGCTTGAACTCTAGGGCCATAAGGCAGGAGGACCCTGGATAGTAATACATCACAAGTAGCACATGCATCTCTCACCTAGCTGCATGACTTTGGATTGCGGCCGGAAACCAGAGTACCGGGAGGAATTCTGCATGCTACAGTATGGGGAGAATATGCAAATCCCACCTACACAGGATAGAGGTACAACCCAATGAGTCAATGTACCACCTCCATATTACAGGCTCTTCTACAAAAAAGTCAACATGGTAGCAAAAGATGTGTTCTAAATTTAAAAATGCATACAAGAGAATTGAGAATTGGGGTTCGGACACATGTCAAGTGTTGAACTTAGAATTATCTTCCCTTGAAACTTGGGGTGTGACTGTTGTTGTCTTTGTTTAAATTGCACACGGCCCAGAGCTTGCTACCAAAGGCTACACGAGGCAACCATAAACCTCCTAATTCTGTCTCCACAAGTCGGGGGCTGACCTTTGTGTGTTTCAGTTGTCAAACTTGGATGCGGTCGATTGCCGAGGAGAAAAACAGATGTGATGGATTTAGTGGCGAGCGGGAGCAAGGAGAACATCAATGAAGCCTGTGATCTTGTGTACTTGGCCTGGGAAAATGGCCCGGATATGCCGTGTGAAAATGAAGGGTAAGTTTCATTTTGTCAGAGAAGACAGGAGACAATGGAAGAGAGGAAACAAAAACTCCCAAGGTAGAAAAAAACCTGCTTTTCTGGCTTCCCGGAGAAGAACCATATATGTTACGGATATTTTACTCCGTTGCAGATATTGGAAAAGTATTGGCACATAATTGCTAACAGTCAGCTATAAGCAATTGGTGAAACTGCCTGGTGGCACAACATGTACTGTATAGCAAGGACAATTAAGTAATTAATTTGCCTTGTTGTTCTGTGTGTGTGTGTGTGTGTGTGTGTGTGGGTGGGTGGGCGTGTAGATTAGGTTAATATTACACTGTGACGACCAAATGTTCCCCACAATGTAATAAAAACCTATTATTTTTCAGGTCCCCACAAAGATCTGTGAATGTAATCAAAAAAATAAAAATGTCTTGTATTTAGTTTGGTTACTTATGGTTAAGGTTAGGGCTGGGTAGGGTTAAGGTCGTTATGTTGGGATTAGAGTTTTACCTATAAAATGAATGGAGAGTCGCGACAAAGGTATGATTACCATCCTGTGTGTATGTATGTGTGCATATATGTTTGTGGTTGTGTGGGAGGCCTTTAAGGTAAGTCTCCCAGCATAACAGCATAGTTCAGCTCTCCCATAATGCATCTCTCCCAGGCCTGTAGTCAGAATGAATATCTGATGAGCAAAGAACAACAATTGTTACTTAAGGCTTTCATGCACTATTTATCAGTGCAGTAAAGAGTGTGAACTGGAATCAGAATGCCTCATTGCCTTCAATAGTCATTCTCATGTCTCTCTGGGAAAATGAGGGAAAAAAAACTTTTTAGGTCCTTACAGTATTTTCCTTATTGAGAATAAAAAACAAGGAGATATGATTTGTGAGAGCTGAAATGTTGTGGTCACGCAGTGGGACACAGAGTCTGCTTACCTGTAAATGAATTCCTGTTCCCTGGAACACTGCGAAAGCTGAACCAAACAGATGTGATGTAATCAAAAACAACAGACCCTGCAATATACATACTGTATATTCATAATTGCTTCCCAATAGCCCCCACACAATTTGTGGTCATTTGTTTGAATTGAAATCTGATTTTTGGCCAGTTTCTGCTAAATGCAATTCATTGACATGGCAGTTAGGTAACCATGGTGACTTTTAGGTGTAGCGGGTATTCTTGCGAGAGTGATTTCATATACGGCATAATATGTTCTGTGTTAAAGTTGGGCCCACGCCTTGGGCATAGGAGAGCATTTGCCTTTGTTGGGCTGCGATTCTGAGATACATTTTCTGAGATGCACACTTAAGTTATTCAGACAGACGAAAGGTTATAAATGCAGCATGTAAAATTTTCTGGTCTGACCAAACTTCAAGTGAACCCATTTTTGTTGGCCGTGTGGAATTATACCCAAAGTGGAAAGCCCTTCGAGGACGATAAGAAGTACTGTACTGAAAATTGGCATCTTTGATGAGTGCTAGTGTGCCCTCTGATGCCCCCCCCTCTACTCCAGTCCAATCCAGGGTAACCACTGCCTCCAGCTTCTGTGATCTGATGTTAGGGTAACTCTGCACTGGACACTGGGATCATGCAATTCATATACAGTGCATGTAGTGTACACAATACTGTGCAGAACTCGTATGCAGCAAGAGCAAATGATGTTTAAGTGATCTTAATGTTAGTGTTAAACTATAATATCATGTCTGTCAAAGTGTGTTGACTGAGCCATTTCAAAATCTCTCTGAAACCTCTCCTCCCAGTATATGCAGTAACCATCTAATACCCCCATGCATTTTTTGACTCAACGACTAGCATATTGTGTTTGGCTAATCAACACTTCATTGAGTTATTTAATTGATTAAGGTAACTGATTAATTGAGCCAGTGGTGAAATTTAACAAACACACAGAATGAGGTGCCTCTAAGGAGAGGTTTTGGGAACCAAAGCAGCGTTGTTCTACCTATCCAACAAAATATCAGGAACTTCATGGAGAACAGGAGATGTTCTGTTTTTTTATATTGTGTAATTGTTCCTTTGTGTATGTCATAATATTACATTGTGTTTTTTTCTGAACAAATATACACTTACTACCCAGATAAATAGCCTAAAACATTGACTGACTGAGATCTTTTGCACAATACTGTAGATTTGAAATATACACAGCCTGAAGGCTACAAGGAAAGGCCCAAAAACCCACCCTGAGCATCATCTGAATTGCGCTTACTAATGTGGCTCCCCATCCACATTCTCGCCACAGGAGAGAGCGTGTGCATTTCCATTAACGGCCCTGGTGTGGGCGTGAGCACTAATGGCAGCCGTAAAATGGGACACCGTGAGAGGACCATTATTCACCAGACCACTCCAGGACCGGGCTCACGCCGCGCTTAATTACTCACAGGACAAGGCTGCGCGTAGGTAATGCATAAATACCAAATGCGGCGTAATTGATTGCCGAGCTCACAAAGCGGCTCACATTTTTATTTATCCCTGGTGTTTATTCACTTTAATTTGATGTATGGTGGTGTTAATTCCTTGTGGGTGGCTGGGTGGGGGGGGCTACCACGGTTCTTCCTCTTTATTGTGCTACCTGTGAGTGCGATCGGAGCAGATTGATATAATAGCTGTCTTCCCGTAACCCAACTGATAAAGTGCTACGGAGTGAGTGTGTTCAACAGCAGATGTGGGAGCACCATGCCAACTTAACGGCGCCGTTGTGGCCGCGAAGCTTAACTTCTGCCACTGATGTACTTAATTCCAGCTTTAGGGAATATTATTAATGGGAAAAAACAAGGCTTTTGACTGACAGATGTATGATATGGTTTGTTTCCCAATCCATACCGTTCAAAAGTAGGTGCATCCAGAGGTTGAAATTTCAGGTCTAGAAAATCTAAATCCAGACCAAGATTTTGTTTCAACCACCCTGTTGAGCACTCTGTGACTGTGACTCTTTATACTCAACTGGTAGGTTGAAACAAAATTTTAGTCTGAATTTCTACTTTCTGGACCTCAACTTTACACTTCCGTGTGCGACTTACCTTGACCTAACCCCCCGACCCCGTATTCCCATCCCACTCAGAGGCGTTTCCTCTGAGCCGAGTCCCTGGACATACGGCTCATCTCCTTTGCATCAGCTGCGACTGTCTGCTTGCTACAGTATGACACCCACTTGGTGTCTTGCAGAGGAGGATTGCAGGAGCTTGACAGTTTATGGCCTTTGAATCAGATCAGAAGTGCCCTGGAGTGAGAGGATTCCCCTCCACGCAACACCAGGCCTGATTTAGCTTTCCTTTATATGTCCTTGAAAGGCACTTCTGAGGGGCTAAATCACAGGCCTTAGATGCATTTTACATATGTGGCCTGTGCAGATGGTCTGCATTGGGACAGAAATTAAATAAGACACGTAAAATCAACACTCTCTTGGTTTTACAGCTTAGTCTACTGCTTAAACTGTCGCAAAATCAGAATATTGCGTATATCGTGCCCGTGCCAAGCCTACTTGGAGACATAGTTTGTTTTTATTATTTCTGTATAGGTGAAGCTGAAGCCTGTTACATTCATATTATCTAGTTAATCTGTATGTCTTGTGACCAATTGACTTTGTCAAAAGCGAAGAGGTATTCTGTCCCATTGGGTGAAAGCCCTTGTGCTCAGAGTGACTTTCATGTTTCAAGTCAATCATGCAGCCATGGTCATCTTGGCAACTATTACGTTTGTCATTTTGTTTGCATGCAGTGAGTGAGAGAGCCAGTCATCTGATCTTCTCTTGCCTGGTGAGGATAAGGAAATGGACCAAACACACGTTGATTTTCAAGATCCCATGGCCATAGTTCTGTTGTCTGTAGATGTGCAGACATACTGCGAAAGACTACTTGTCATGTAAATACTCCCTATATACTGATATGGTCTTCTAGCTTTCCTCCTTCTATGGACTGTTTGTTAGCTCCCAGGCCAGCATTATGCTTGTGTTACTATGCCCTGCCTTCTGCTTTGCCCTATGTTGTTAGTATAAATCTGATGTCATGTACCCCCTGCTCAGGGCTGCCTCTCATTCCCCTCCATTAATGCTTTTCTTTCTCTATCAATCAAGATCCAGTCACTCTTAATGTCAGGACAAAACTAAAAAGCCTGTACAGCAATTACTGATTGAGGTGGAGTAGCATTCTGATGAGGTCATTACAATGTGACACTCTGGCTATTATGCTTCATTTCGTAACAATAACAGCAGTAATAAAAATAGTAGTAGCGATAATAAGAATTATTATAATAATGATGCATTTATGTTACTTATACGGCATATATTTTCCATTGTGACATCGATTCTGACATCACAATCAAAAAGCAAACATAAATCCATTTTGCACAAATGTTTGTTTGGTTCATACATAAATCCAAAATAGAGAAACACTTGATGAATTTGGTGAACATAATGAGGGATGGTTATAGGAAAGTCAAACGCTAAATAGTAATCAAGGGTAAAATGATTTGGGGAGGGGGAGACACTTTTTATTCAAAATGATGTTCCAGTTAATAGTGCAATTACATGGTGGAATTGAACTCAGCAAAGATATCCCTATCAATTTTTCTAATTGCATCCGGTTTTAGAGGGTCGGACTGTGAAGGTGAGCTATGTCAGCTTGTCTAGGTCACACTGGTAAGTTCAGGCCCTGGACAGGTTTCATTCAGCAGTATGATGGAAGGAATGTGTTCTTACATTACAATCAAGAAACCCACAAAGGTTGGCTGATTGCATTGATCGCAGATGCCAGAGAGTACTAACATAATAATTGAAGGCAATAGACTCGTCATTGCATATGTAGGACTTTTGATAAAGTGGTATAGAGGATGTCTTGGGTGGAAGTGTTAGATTTCCAGGGTTAATGTGGTCCAGTTGCCCCTGTTTCCTGTGAGCATTTTGTATTTTGCTTTGTTCTGCTTTATTTTGACCTCTAGTAACCCTGAGAGTCTTCCCAAGACTCAGGTGAAATGTGTTAATTTTTCTCTCTGCAAAAAGATTTGTTATTTTCCCTACTGAATCTTCCCACCAACCTCATTTGTTTTACAGCTGAGATTGTCTTGTTCCTGCCCTAATCCCACAAAAGGGAAATCCCACATTAAATCTATTTTGTGTGGATGTCCTGATGTCACAAAGCATGTTCCCATGTTCTGTTTCTGGCAAAAACATCAGCAGAAAATGACTGATCTGTATCATGGTTTTATATATGCAACTAAAATTGCATTCATTTCAGTTTGCATGACATGCCAGTGTACAGAATGTTACAAACATATAAGAACATAAGAACTATACAAACGAGAGGAGGCCATTCGGCCCATCAAGCTCGCTTGGGGAGAACTTCACTAA
>JAODJX010000002.1:4688699-4706392 GCA_026776945.1 Isichthys henryi
GACCCAGGTGGAGACTCGAACCCGGGTCCCAGAGGTGTGAGGCAACAGTGCTAACCACTGCACCACCATGCCGCCCCGCCCCTGGAACCTCTCCCAGGCAATACGGAGCACAAGGCCACTGGAATTCGCATGCACAAATAATCACACACACACATAATATATAAAATTATATGTTTCAAGAACTTTCTGAATAACAAAGCTACATCTTTAATCAAAATATATTGCAGGACAATATACTGCATTGCAGGAAGGAATGCATTGGCCATGCTCTCTGACTCATAACTATGATGAGAATGTTCACTATCATTTATTATGTTCTAGTTGGGGCTATTTTTATGGCATCAAATTAAATTATTTATCTCATTATCCCTTGAAACTAAACTGAATGATTGTCTTTGGTCAGAACTACAGGTATGTGTAGTTGTTTTTTTTTAGCTTGCTAGATGTTTTTTAGAATACTGAATCATTTTACCTGGGAGAGATTTAAGGGTGGGTTGAGGTTATTGGAGTTTAGAGAGCTGTAATATACATTTCAGAGTTCATTCTCTACGCTAAATCTCTGGTTCTTCACAATGCTCTCGCACTGCTTCCGGTATGTTTAATCATTATAACCAAAACAGATTTTCCTTTTTTTCCTTTCTGATAAAAATGAATTTCCTTGAGGGGGGAAAGAAAATTGAAATATCCTTTAACCCATTTTTAAGTAAAATGCTGATTAGCAGTGAAACCCCAAGGATGTTATGATTAAATTATGCTTTATGACCTCCCCCCCCCTCCCCGCACCACAACCCCATGGTAACTTGAGGAATATCTAATACTTTCAGTTGGAGTCTGCGATGTCACTCCCACAGCAGGGACTGCTGATGACTCAGAGATGCCGCGTTAAGGATCTAGACGTCTTCATGGTTCGTGCCAGACTGGTCCCCTTCGACATCACGCGCACATTTCCCGATCACTCCGGTCACCCCGCGAAGATGATGAAATTCCATGCGCCTCCTCCTTTAACCCCAGGCCTCCTCACACCATCCTTCTCTTCCGTAAGCTGGTGAGCAAGCAGACTGCGTTTGACAACTGCTTGCCAAGGTTTCCAAAGTCCAGTTACGATAAAAACTGCATTCAGTAAGAAGAACTTCATGTTAACTTTTATTTTTTCAGTCTACTCGGATATTTTTGTAAAACTAATGCTGAGCTCTTCAACTATCAAAAGAAACCATTTTATCAGGAATATTTGTTTTGAGAGCACCAGATAAGTAAAATAGCTCTTATCAATGCTCTCCTATTTTTTGAGTACTCATTATTAATACTCAGTACTTAGGGCCCATTTTAACAGTGGCACGTGGGTTTTATTCCACTTTCAATGCTGATAAATAAAGGTAGAGTATGTAAGGTTCAATCTATTATGTGCATAAAAATACCCCTGATTATGTAGTGTTTTGGATATGTCTACAGGACACCTCAGTCTTCTACCCCAAGCTTGTGTTTGTAAAAGTGTCTGTGAATAAATATAAAAAATACAAAATAAAGATCCCTTTGTTTCCCGTGTTCCCTTTTCCCGTCCCTTGGTTGTCTCATCTTCCCCTCTCCTTTCCCTTTACCTTTCTGTCAGTCCTCAACCCTAGACTGGGGATCGTAACATTAGTTACACTTATTACTAATCTTATCCAAAGACATCATTTTTGTTTATTAATTTTACCAGATGAATAAAGGTGGTGGCATCTACCCAAGAAATTAGGATGCGGGAATTATAGCTGTGATGTCATAAGCATTTGTACTTTGTTTCTAAGCCTGTGTTGGTGTGGGTGTGTGAGTTCATATAAAATCCCAACATCATAACATCCTCAGTTCAATTATTTCAAACGATAGTGTACCATTCTTTAGCATTTTATGAATGTGCATCAATAAAACTCATTGCTCAAATCATTGTAGCGCCCATGCGATCTGAAGATGCTAGCTTGGATGGTTAGCAATAATTCATTTTTCCAAGACTGACTGTTTTACTCTATATTTTATACGTCCCCCCCATATTGGACAACCAACAAACCATGCATTTAATTAAATTAGTCTTCGTAAAGAAAATTTCCCATAATGCATGATTGTGTGCATGAACGTGTGTATTGCAATAGTCCAGGACGCTCCCCTACATTCTTCCCTGTGTTTCCTCTGATATACGTTATGGTAAAAACATGACCGTATACTCTGTCAGTGACTGGAAGATGTATGTATGGATGGATGAATGGATGGATGTATGTATGTATGGATGTATGTATGGATGAATGGATGGGTGGATAACTGTACAACCACAGCACAGCAATACTTTTACTTATGTTGTTAAATGGCAACATCAGCAACAGTGACTAATGACATTTAGTTTCTTAGCAGAGATTTTTATCCAAAGAGATCACTTAAACAAAGATCCAGTTTGGAGAAAAAACCCTAATTAAGAAGAAAAGTTTCTTTATTTTATTTTTTTCGAAGGCACTTTTGCTGTTTTTCCTTTTTATTCAAAGCACAAGTGGAATGTTCTTGAGAATGCAGGGCTAAATAAGATAATGAGCATGTATCACTTTTGTTGCTTTAAGGCACTATGCTAATTGGGGCGGTGAAGTGACAAACACAGTTGCCTTTAATTAAAGTTTCTGCTTGCAAAGTCGAGAAACGTGTCACTCACTCCGGCTCGCTCATTTGCTCTTTTAGGGAGTGTTTAAGCAGTGGCTCAAGAGTGAGCAGAAAAGCCCTGCTAACAGAGCAGATAAAATAGACAGCGTTGTCTTTCACAGCATGAGCAAAAGGCAAGAGGGAGGCAGGAAGCTGATTGCTTTTCATGATGACCTACTGATGAATTCAAAATTCTTTGGACTTAGTTTGAAAGGCCCAACCACAGTTCTGTCATTTGCTGATCCGCCCCTCCCATTCTTGTAGAAGAGAAATGATTTTTATCACGATGTTAACCTGAGTGTGTCCTTTTTAGTTTTTTTTATAGACTAACTTTATGATTCTAAATGGTGCCGGGAAAACTGAATCAATTGCCATGCTTTTATCGAAATATTTAAGCTGTTTGTGATTAGATGGATTTTTGCGTTGTAAAATTGAATGGTTTGGGGCTGTGTTTTAAATGTGCTGCTGAAGATCTTGTCAGTTACAATTAAAAGAGACTCCGCTGGACTAAATGATCCCCGTTCTATATCCTTTGAGTTTAAAAGTTCTTGTACCTTGAGAAGAGAACAAATCACTGTCAGATCATAATCTACTGCATAACATGAAGCGTGGATATTCTTTTTTTTTGTCTGTTAGATAGCGTTGAGAGAAGTTCGCTTTATAATCTGATCATTTTTCATGACAATTGCACATCATAACTGTAATTTATTTAATTTGTCATCATCTTTGTCTTTAGTCTAACTTGTACTCAGGGTTTTAAGTGTTTTTATACAAAGTATTTTTTTACAATATGGAATGTATTCATTGTAATAATAGATGTTCATATGTATGATACACGTCCCTCCATGATCCTGTACTGGATAATAGGGGTAGAAGATTTGGGTATATTTTGATGTTTAGAATATAATTGACATTGAATTAATATATTACGTCAACAATATAACAAATGGTTATATATAACAACTGGGAACAAATGGTCAGAACATTGCAGGTTTTAGACCCTACTTAGTGAGGCTTCAGGCCTCCTATTTTTGTCTCAGGCCCCCTGAAAAATAATTATTGTAAATACATGATTTGTTAGGGTAACCTTGACAGGGAGACACAGATCCAGGTATGCACTTCCACGGCGTGTTTATTGGCACAATCGGAGCAAAGGTACAGGTAGGGACAGGCAAGAATCGTGGTCGTTGGACGGGCAGAGAAGTCGGGATCCGGGAAGTCAGTCCTACGAAGAGGCACGAGACGGGATCACACAGGGGGGCGGGAACGGGTTAGGAGCGGGAACTGGTTTGGGGAAGGAAAGGGAGGCAGGTAAGGAAAGAACACTAGGTAAACAGAGCAGGCGAGGGAGATGAGGGAGACAATAGACTAAGTAGCGCTCGGTATGGCTCGAAAACATCGGCTCAATACTTCGCAATGTGCTGGGGTAATTCGGCCGTATTAGTACTCCCTCTCATTACCCGCAACGCTGCACACCCGGTGGTTCCCGCCTGTGTGGGCGTGACATGATTAGTCCTTTATTTTCATATACATTTCATAAGACATGGTGGCCATATTTCTTTAAGTGGCTGAGTACCAATAAAGGTCAAATCTTAGACTCGGCCCTCGATCAGAATAAGAAAGAAAAAAACCTTAACAGTAGACTTACAACCAATTAAGGATGAGGATAACAATGCTTTACATATAAGCTTCCTAAACAGGATTTCAAAGTGTTAAATTCCACTTTTATGACATATTTCTCAAAAGAATTAACTGAAGCTTTCTTCCTTTCAGTGGCACGGCCAACTTCTCAAAGAGAACATCCTTCTTTTTTAGTTGTGGCTGTGGTTTCGCGTCTCGTTCCAATGCCCGCAGAATCGCAGCGGCGTCAAAATTGCCGCTGACGGAAAAGGTGAACGGTGAGCCATCAATCCATGTGTCTCACCCCCACACGTCTGCTGCATTATCCCCTCTCCCTCTCGCTCACCAGGTTTCCATTAAACATGTCCTCCGAAGCACAGACACATTTTGACCAAGGTATACTGTAATTGGCATGCTTATGTGTCTTTGTGCATCATTTTCTACATCTTTCTCTTTGCCCAGAGAAGCCTGACTTTGTATATTATCATCTGCACAATAAAAATGTTTTTGAAAGTGTAGCAAATGGCTTTTCCTAATAGGATTATTGGTTAATGTCTTCAACAAATGCTCTCGGTCCTTTTGCCTTCATTGTATTTTCAGATTCAGAGTCTCATTTAACATGATTATAAAAGGGGAGTGTATGTCGAGCCAGGGAACATTTTTTTGTTTCTCAAACCAAGGGATACTAAGAATAAGCTGGAAAAGGTGGGATCTTAATACTGTGCAGAGTCTGAATCTAGGTGGAGACCTGTGATTTGGTAATGTGCATTTTACCTCGCTTGCTCTTCGGAGATGCTGCACTAACACTGTGGCCCAAACCTATGGAGCCTCGGTTCCACAGTGACCCAAGAGGATAAGAAGGGAGCTCTCTGGCAGACACTGAAACACTGGCCTGAAAGCTCAGTGAGGGATGCGTTTGTAGATAGTACATTAAGAAAATAATAATAAACAAATCGTAAGAGCGAAATGAATGAAAAATATAACCTGCCTGTGGAAATACACTGTTTGTGTTTATGTAAGGTGACAGTAGGAGAATGCATTGTTTGAGAAAGGGTGCATCAAGGAGAGTAGCAGAAATGTGGGGGTGGGGGGGGTTTGTAAGAGAATGCAATGTGAAGTTATAGAGCTTCAAATACCCATCAATCCATTTAAGTGGAAAATAATCTCTACAAATAATAAATATTTAAATAGGTAAATAAATATTCCTTCACCCTCAGGAGCCCAAACCCACAGGCCCCTAAATAGACAGCCATGGATAAGCCATTTTAAAGTCCTAATCTCATAATAAGATTATAAAAAGTGGAAAGTGTTTATGCTTTACTACAGATAATTACATGTCTTGTCATATGCATGGGGTCTATGAATGTGGCCTAAACCCACAATCTTCAATATTAAGCAGAATTCACGCAAAACATGCATAATGGATTTGTGAACGTGCATTAAATTGAAAACCACAGGACCTTCTTCCTGCTCTCCTATCCTTTGACATGCACTTGCATGGTAAAGTATGACAGAATGTATCACATGGTGTACCCATGTATAACATATGTACCGGGAAAATGTGCATTCCAGCAAGAAATACAATGAGGAGATATTACCCTGACCTTTGTACCATTACAGTAACTGTTGTACTGTAAACAATGCCCTTGGACATAAGTATACAGTAAAATATATATAATTTATAGCAAATATGCAGAGACTGAGAAGCAACACTGTGGCCTCACAGATCTGGGATTGCGGATTTGACCCCTGCACCATATATTAAGATTTCCTTTGAGCACTCCCCCAGCCCAAAAACATGTTCTTAGGTGAAGGGTTGTCTTGTTGCTAGTAGTGCGGGGTGGGGGGGATACTGTGAGATATAAATGGAATGGATAAGTAAGTGCATATTGATAAATGGTGCTCAGTGCTTTACTGACACATTGAGTGTCATAAATAAATGACATAAGAAATGCTAATCTTGCAAAAAGCAATAATATTGATTATTTTCTTTATTGCAGTCAACAAAGCAAAGGGTTAGACGCAGATAAAATCTTTAGTCTCAAGTAAGTGGACAAAGGAGTAGATGGATGAGGTTTAACACTGGTGACTGTGCTGTAGTCAGGACTGATTCAGGAAGACAGAGACACAAACCAGAATGAGCTGGGAACCAGTTTAGACAGGAACAAAGTATTTCTGTGGAGAATGGTGATGGGGGTGAGTGTCCAGTAAACTTCGTATTAGGGTAGCGGAGAAAAAAACTATAAAAAGTCACCAGTGCTGAGATGTTAAAAAGTCAGAGAGAGACAAGTTGGCCAATTCTCATTTCTCACGTTTCCTCTGCTTTCCGTTTTAAGTAATATCCTTCTACTTTAAACTGCTTATCCCAGACTGTGCAGAGCCCAAGGCAGGGGTTCACCCTGGGAGGGAAGCCAGCATGTTTTAAATAATACAATTCACTAAAAAAATGTTTCCAACAGTGCCTGTCGAAAAGGATGTTTTAGCATTAGCTGGGTTAGCAGCTCTGTATGCATAATTATTAAGTGAAGCACATATTGGAGAAATTGCAGCCTCAGACTCAATTCAGCATTTGATAAAGGGCTCTTACAGGGATATGGAAATAATCATTCAGGCTATGTGTGTCGTCTGCTGGGCTTTGGTCAAATTAATTGTATCCTCCTATTATCCTGTCATTGTAAGCAGCCTGTTATATAGCCATGACAGGGAAAGAATGGAAAATGTGCATAAATAAGCATGAAGTAGCAGAGCTGAATAATTATGGTTACCTGTTAAGCATGTGCATTGGACTCTCATGTATAACTTACCCAGTAAGTATGTAAAAAGCTACAGTAACTATTTACGTGTGCTTGTGAATGTGCCAGTGTGTCAAGTGGATTTTATTATCATGTCATTAGTATGCAGATATATTGTGGCACAATATAATGTTCCCAGGGACCACAATGCAACATACAAACCAGAAGGGGTGGGTGGGGATCGCAATAGTTTAAGGAAAACATAAGTGAAAAACAAGGCCCTTAACCCCCAATTAAGAGGAAATTTCCAAAACTCACTCAGTCCATATTCACCACCAGTGAGGTTGTTTTCACCACTCATGACTTACAGTACCGTCATGTGCTACAGGATTGGGAACAAAAACCCACTCGGTCCTCAAGTAATCCAGCAGAAAACTTTCGTTACGTTTCCAAAACTCACTAATCCACAGATATTTTCTCAAAAACATATGAATTTTGGAAAATTTTCTCTTCAAATAGTCACATGGTGCATTCCTAAACTGTGAATGTGACTTCAGATAACTCATGTAAATGACAGTTTTTACGCAGCCCTCTCTGATGTCACAGTGAGATTTTAAAAGAGTCCAACACAAATTGTAACAAAATTGTGTGTGTATGTGTAGAGTCTGGTGGGGATGGGGGACACGCACAGTGCTGATAACCTCCCCACTGCTGAGCAGCTGACAGATAGCGCTCCACTTTCTGAATTACCCGTAATAGTGCGGATAATAGTAGCTGCCCCCTGTCGCAAGCCTTGACCTGGCTGCTGTGAAGTCCGTACAAGGCTTATCCATCTTCCCTGGGCCCCCACCCTTACTCCAAAGCACCCCCCGTAGTCTCTGAGCCTCCAATGGCCAGCGTCTGTAATCTAAGTTGTCGTTCCGTGGATCTCTATGACCCCGCCTCCACGTTTGTTTTTTTTAAGCAGACGGCCTGTCCAGGTTCTTATCTCCGTTTGGCGCGCGCTACCCCTGCCTTTCCGTCTTCCCAGGCAGCCGGCTGATTTATCCGGAAGCCGTTCTGCTCGGCTCCCCAGTGCGTCAGATGCTGATCTTCCTGGGTAGGTGGAGGGTTCGATTATTCATCTCCCAGCTACTCCAGGGTTTTTATCTGCATATTGCTATGTTCTGAATGCAGCCTTGCGCCTGGGAACAAAAGAGCACCGGTTCATCTTCAATGTCTCTGCTCTTGGAGAACGTTATATTTATGATATGAAGAAACACATGCATCGTCTGCCTCCCTCCTGCTTATCTTTTAATATGGTGAGATTAGGAGGATATGCGCTGACTTCATTACTAGCCTTTAATATAAGGAATGTGCTCGCTTTATTAGCATATGTCAGTTTGCCCTTTCAGAAGCCTGTCCCCATCTTTCTGCTTTGAGATGGAACTGGAGGGCTGGGACGGGGTGCTGTTAAACATAGCGTGTAGCGTGTGGGTGTAGGCAGAGCAGAGGTGGAGAACCTGCCCACATTGGCCTTTCGGATATGTGGGACAGAGACGCCAGTGGCTTAGGGTCACGTGTCTTGGATAACTGCTGGCTGAGCTTTTGGGATTAAACACATATGGTGTCAACGATGTGTGTTATCTATCTAGAGCCCCCCACATGCATGCACACACACACACACACACACACACGCGCGCGCACCCAGGTATGGTCCATTGACCCCTATGTGACCCCACTGCGCCCTGTGCCCAGACACCTCTTGCATTGTCATGGTTGCACTGCTTCCCCCTCGCGCATTGAACCTGACCTTGTCCTCAGCACGCTGGCATGCACGTGGGTGTGCATGGCCATGCAAGGTCTTTATGTGGGCTCTTGTGGGTCCCGTGCCAAAGGCAGTGGGTGGGTATCTGGCTAATCAGCTCCGAGAGACTTGTTCCACTCTACTGCTGGTCAGAGCATGGATGAAATTGGGAAACAGCGGTTTGGAACACGTACCATATGAATTTGTTGCCTTTATGCACATACTGCTTTCAGCTTTCAGATGATGACAACCCTTGTTGACTACCAAGGCAATCCATTTTCTCACAAGCTTATTTTGACAGCTTTTGTTGTCAAACAATGACTTTGCTGGTTATGGTCCAAGTGAAATGGGCTTGATTTGATGAGCCATTTAGCCATATATATATATATATATATATATATTTATATATATATATATATGGCTAATTGGCGTGTGTGTGGTGTGTATGTGTGTGTGTGTGTGTGTGTGTACACTATGAATGTATGCATTTTGTCACATTACCCTCGAGGTGTATTCTGGGCTCACACTAATATGCATGTGCATGATATATGCCAACCTCTATGTATCTCTTAATACTTAAAAAAAGAGCCATGCAACTTCTATGTATAATTACTGAAGCAGTGACAGACATAAATGGGGAATTCCTGTCAGGGTGTCAGCTTGGGCCTTCCATTTGGGGGCAGCGTGTGGCTCGGCAAGCTACATTTCTGTGCTTGTTACCGGAAGCTCATCAGTTTGAGCCCAGCCTCAGCAGAATAGTCATGTCTGTGGGCCCCTGAGCAAGAACCATAAGCCCCAGGTCCATGGGTGCTGCTGCAGGTGGCCGCCCATCGCTGCCAAGCTTACTCTCACCTGTCTGTCTGTGTATCAAGATGGGTAAAGTGAAAAGACAATTTACCCACAGAAATCAATAAAGTATCAATCATTTCAGTTTCATCATTTCATTTTTTTAATATTCAGCATGCTGATGTGGCTAAACTTAGTGGGAAAGAAAACTATGTGCACTTTTCCCCACTTTTGACACTAGTTGGAATGTATATATCTACATCCACCAAGCTTTTTTATATAACGTCCCCTTTGCTGTTTCCAGTGGCTGCCTTTTAGCCCTCAGAATAGATTTCATCCCAGTGATGAATGCTCTGTAATGTTTAAAAGCATTTTCATCAGCAGGCAAACCAAGACGAGAACCTTGGTCATTCAGCTAGAAGCAAGCGACTCTTTTATTCTTCTTTTTTTGTTTTACCTCATTCTGAACTTAAGGATTTCTGTCAGGCATATTTTATTCTGTTCTGTTTGCGCTCAGCCTTTTTCTTTCATTACTCATCTTCCTTCAAGGAGGGGAGGCTGACATATTCATGAAGAGTGTCAGAATAAACGCTGCAGCACGAGTCACACAGCAGTGCAGGATCCCGTACTGAAGCTTGTACAGCCTGGCTGATTTGCTGTTGGGAAGCACTCAGATCACATACAGTTTATTGTATCCATAAAACAATGGGTTGTGGGGATGGTGGTGACCACGAGTGATTTCTTGTCACATGTGACTTTGTCAGATATGGTTAGATTAGAACAACATTTAACATTCAATGAAAACATGTATGAAAACCAACAGAAGAAAGACAAGATTGATCTGTGGAAAACGGTTTTAATTTGTGTTTAAAAATTATGAATATCCATCCATCCATCCATCCATCCATCCATCCATCCGGCGTTCCTGGTTAGGGACACACCCTGAAGGAGACAGGAGTATATATCCTGAGCTGTTCTCTTAAAGTGTCAATTATTTGGAAAATTCACAGTCATTAGTGGAGGGCTAGTGAGGGATCGGTGTGGGTGTTGTCCCTGATCTATTTTTGGAAGTTAGAATAATATATGGAGCATTTAATTAAGAAAACACACAAAAGTCTATATCTGGCTATAATAAACTTCTGCAAGCTTCACTTAAACTAAAAAGGATGGAGCTGGGCTGCATTGCTGAGCTGGATTATCCTCAACCTCATGCAAGAACCACGAAGAGAGATGAGAGTGGAAAGGAGTCCTCTCTTCTTTCCAGGGTAACCTTGTGTACACACCCAAGCAGACTAGGGGTACCCGGGTTTGACAAGAGTCACTTTGGACAAAATGCAAATGCAGTCATGGGAAAATCAAAATCCAGTATCAGGGTGCAGCTTGATGCAATGATTCTTGGGGCAGCACTGTTGGGGCAGAGGTGTGTGTGTGTGGTGGTGGTGGGGGGGCAGGGGGCTGGGCTGGTTCCTTAAATTTTGAAATGGCTCACTGGTTCAAGACCTCTATTATGAAAAACCATCAAGATGTCTCAGGCCGTCAGAAGGGGATATAGAGGGGTTGTATCCTCATCCGGAATTGGAATGCAAATTATTCATGAAGTGTCACATTAAGCCAGTGCCGCGATTGCATCGTGGGACCTGGGAGAGAGTGTGGCGAGATTCCCAGATCAAATCAAATCAAGGACAACATCCTCAGACTGGGGCGCAGCCGGCCGCGAAGCAGAGCCTTGCCTCTCCTCTTCTGGCCGACGCCCAATCAATCACGCCGGACATGCTCCCTCGTGGTGACGCTCATGCATAATTAAGGGGCTCTCCTGGATACCTGCTCGTCCAAGCGCTGACTCTGTTAGGCTTCCTGGGAAAGGGAACTGGCCATACATATTTCACAGAACAAGCCAGACAAATCAATCGCAGCCTTATACAAATGCCAGACTCTTACTCCAGGTTACATGTACACCGTGGTGCTTTAAAACAGCCTTGCCATTAAGCCGGTTTGGTTCGAAAAGTCCAATTTCTGAAGCTATTAATCCTGTGTGGATCTATGGGAAAATGCTGCAGTCGCACGCTGCAAAGAGGCAGTGGTTGTGCAGAGATCTCCCCAATGATCATGGCTGAACATCTGTTTCTCTCCAGCTGATTCTGAAATAGTGTCGATACTCGAATGGCCGGACAGTGTTAATGAAAAGTGTTTATTAATCTTTCTGCTCCTCAAGAGCCACGTTTTGGACTTTTGCATAGGAATGGCCTATGTTAGGGCATTCCCTCCATCCATCCATCCATCCCTCCATCCATCCGTCCAACTGCTTGTCCTACTGAGGATCACAGGAGGTGGGGGAGGGGAGGTTCTGGAGCCTATTCCAGTGGCTACAAGGCAAGGAACAACCCAGGATGAGGTTTTAGGACTTTCCACATACCGCCACTTACCCAGTGCAGGGACACACTGAGCCTGGAGCCAAACCTTGGTAGCACCAGTCACAAGGCAGTATAGCCACACAAACTGTCATCCTATGGGCAATTTAGAGATAGTAGTTCAGCTAACTTCATGTCTTTGGTCTGCAGGCAGAAAGCAGAGTACTTAGGGGAAATTCAGTGTGGGAGAAAACGCAAGAACTGACAATCCTGGAGGTGTAAGGCTACAGTCTCTCTCTCTCTCTCTCTCTCTCTCTCTCTCTATATATATATATATATATATATATATATATACATATATGACCAAAAGTCCTCTGTCAGCAGGCAACATGAGTTCACCCTTCAATAAGGGATGGTGTCCCATATCAAATCTTCTCAGAGCTGAAGAGATTAATGTGAGGAAAGTGACAGGATCCACAGCTGACAGCCACAAGCAGTTTAAACTGTGCTCTGCCATGGGGCTGTTTACAGTTTGATCTTCATATTTAATACTTTAGTTATTAGTATAGCTTGGAATGTTCATTCCTTCATTTATTCATTCATGCATTCATCAGCAAGCTGTTTAGACAATGTTGAGAAGTGCACAAACATTCGTTTACCTTAAGTTCTGCAATGTAAGCAAGCAGGATGTGCAAATAAAAATTTCCCCACATAAATCTTGAAAAAACCTCCACCTTTAATGTCTGCCATCCAGTTACCTGATTCCAGGAGGCCTTGTTAACAGAACACCGCGACGGAGAATGAGGCCCTGTTGTTTGTTGATTGCTTAGAACCTTCTGGATGAATAGTCTCTGAAGGTTCTAAGATACAAAGAAGTGCCATTTCTGAAGGAAACATAAAATTTGTCAATCCCAAGTGAAGGTGTTCTTACGAAACTCGCATCCAGCTGGTAGGAATATACCGTATGTGATTTAGGCAAGGGTTACTTAGAGACAGCTCTCCGTATTTATAGACAAAACTCAGGATGTGCTGGGTGAATCTGACAATTAAAGGAACAGAAAAGGCTCTTACAAATTGTGTCTTGGTGTGTTTAAAGAGGAGGGAAGACAAATACACTAATTAAGAGTGTTTTTAATTCATGAAAATATTATTTATTCATGAAAACGAACAGTGATTCATCCAAGCTGAAGCGGGAGTATGAGTGAGCCATTGTATAGAGCGATATCTGGTGAATATTTTATTCAAACAAATTAGTCGGTCGCTGTTGGAATGACATTATGCTCACTCAGTTAATTAAGAGCTTTTTGATCACGTCTGATTATTTCATTTTTGCACATATCCTTATTGATTACTTTAGACTGATGGATTTATTTTTGTTGGATTCGCGCTTGAAATCTGTGTGCTCAATTATGACAGCTTGACGCTTTGAGATTATACTGTAGGAGTGCTTTTATTTCACAACAATTATAACAGCTGTCCTGAATTTAATTAACAGAGACAGAAAAAGAGTATATGTTTCTATATAACTCTACTTGTCAAGCAGGTAAGTTCTGGTACGTAAAACAATTAAATATTTACATAAATTCACTGTTGCAGAGATGCAACAGAGATGATTGCCGATGAATCGTGACGTGTAATCTCCTGGTTACCATGAATTTCCAGGAAAAAAAAAAACTTGAATGACGGTATATTTATATTACAGATTTGGCTAAAGAAGTGGAACAAGCCTCTGTCATCATTATTTTAGGATTATCGCATGCTTTCGGCAAAACGGGGAAACGACATAAGACATGTCGCATTTCAGTAGCCGAGTCTTTAACCGCATGCAGCTTGCGACACGGCAGAGCCACGCAATTCCAAGCATTCGAGAATAAATCTCAACAAACTGTTCCCAGCCGCAGCTCTGGCGTAACTCAGCACCTGTTTTATTTATGACAGCAGCACCCATGTGCTTCATACTACACATGTTGAATGTTCAATCTGGGTGTTTTATGTACAATGGGGTTGCTTACCAAAATAGCCTGAAATGCTGACCTCCAATATTTGTCCTAAAAGATAGTTTTAAATTTCTGTCAGTCTGAAATTATCCATAGTGCATTCATCTTGGACCTGCTTCCTTTATAGTGAATATGATCACTTTCAGTGTTTCAGTGGAAGTACAGTCTCTTGCCAACAAATTCCTGAAAAAACTGTCAAGAATTAAGTTTTAATTGGGGACAAGATTGTCAGTAATTTGTTGTGCTTGAATTCTGGGTAAAATTGCAAGTGTCTAAGCACATTTGAAATTTAAATAGACTTGTCATTGCACGGCAAAATAAAAATGTTCTTTTTCAGGTTGGGCTTTTGTTAGTGAGGATACAGATGTTGTTAAAGCATGTACATCAGCCATTTACTGGTACTTATTTACTGTGGTTACAATTAACAAACTCAGATGCTACGAACAGAATTATAATACAGCCACTCCTCTGATTTTAACAGCCGAGTTCTGTTTTAATTACTGATTTGTTACTCAAAATAGTCACTAATAACGAGTCACAATAGTCTAGGTGTGACCACGACTGTTTTTATGATGTCATTTCAGCCATCCATACTCAATTTCTTTTATGCTTCATGAAGTGGATGCTTTTAACAGCATCTTGTACATTCAATTTCAAAGATCTCTTTCCCTCCGGCGACCATTGCTGTTAGTCATAAATGCATGCATTGGTCTGAAAATGAATTATTTACCGCTCTATTTGCATATGGTCGGGAACTGAGCTTGTCACTAAACAAGGAGTGTTTGTCATTCCCTGTGAGTTTCAGCACTCATTTCTGATGATGGTGAACTCACAAGTCTAGGTTGGTAACATCCTGAGAAGATGGGACTATTACACTTTAACAGGGCACTGGGATGAAAATCCTTGTGTGGAAGGGGCATGGATGTGGGTGAGAGTAGGGGGGTGTTAACGAGCTGCCAACATTTGATTAACACCCAGAAATAAATGCCTTTCATGCTGGATTTTCTCCACAAAGCGAAGCAGTGGTCCTCTTTTGATGTCCTCTGCGGTGGCCCCAGCCCATGGAGAGCAGCAGATTAGACCACAACCATTGTCCAGGCCAGGGAAACTCATCCGGCCTCGGTTTTCATGGAGGTTCCCAGTTCTTCGGGCAGCTTCTGCAGGCCAAGCACCGGATAAAAGCTTTTAGTGGAGAGGAGATATTTTTTGCATTATTATTCTCTAACCATCTGTTTGCACACATCGGCGTCCTGCTTGTTTCCACACGCCACGAGGCGCACAGGAGGCCAGGCTCTGCACTCTATTTACAAGAGCAACAGCAACCAGCAGCTGCTAATTTGATCTCTTGAAGCAGAGGTTCGACATTAGCGTATGAAAGATCCCATCTCTGTAGGCTTTCCGTTATGACAGATTTGAGTTCCAAAATGTGATCCTTCCAGGTTTTAACCTTCTCAATGCTTTTCGCAAACTCAAAACTGGAGATGGAGCTCAAAGATCAAGGGAAAATGGGAGTCAGACTTGTCAGTAGTGGTTATGTCTGTGTTGACGTTGATGATAATGATAATGATGATGATGGCCATAATGGTGCAGGAGATCGCTGTTAAAGGAGATGGTCATGTTGATGTTGCTGGGATACTAGCATGTGATCTCCCACAAAATAACAACGGGTTGGGTCACATTCTGCCTCCTAGAGATATGGGCCGTGTATGAGCCACGGCATAGAGATGAGCGGCCTGCTGCGTCAGGAGGTTCCTCTGGTCACTTAGGTAGGCTGGTAGAAGAACTGTACTGAAGGGGATCAGGAGCAAAAGACTTTGGAAAGCAAGACGTCAGCAGTAATGACACTCCCAAGACAAAGGAAATCCGCAAGTGGCACACAGGAAAGTCCCAGCAATTAATACCCTCTGCCATTACACTTATTGTGTGCAGCACAGGTAAGACAATAGCCTACAGTGGATAGTGTATAATTATAAGAAGCTCATTGAGGGGAGTTTTTTCTTGAACACAATAGGAGTGTGCAAACAAGAAAAAAAATACTGCGAATGTGGCCTGTTTGTAATCAGTATGCTTTTCTCTAAATGCAGCATTCTGCATGCGTTTGTGATACAGTAACTGCTTTTATAATTAATATTTTGTGTAATTGTCTGGACAGCCAACCTCCCAGTTTCTCCCACATGTAGCTAATCACCTTACTGACTGGACACGGGGATGGTTTAGCAGTACGGATTAGCCTCCCGCCCCCCCTCGCATCCCCGGTTTCCTGCTTTCATGACTGTGCCGCTGTGTCTCACTGCGACATCCACATCCAGTTGAATTACCAGCCAGTCAACCGGAAAGGGTTGGAACGTAGGGGTGTGTGCGGGGGGGCACATCTTCTGCGAAGGCATGCTTCCCCAGAGCAACTCAGTGCCATATGTTTACACTTAGTCAATCATGTACTCACACGCCACACAATCTGCTTCTGAAGACCCACACTTGGCAGCCACTTGGCCTTCATATCTGCCATCCAGGGCTTTTTCCTCAGCGCGGTGCCCCACCAAGGGCTGGGAGATGGTGAGTCTGACATCCCAGAAGGGTGCTGACACTGCATGGGGAATGGGGTCTGGACCTCTCTGCCTCTGCAGACCAGGCACACGCATCTCAGCCCACAGGTGCTGGCGCTGGACAGCAGCACCTGTGACACAGTACAACTGCAGCATCAGATTCAACTTTATTGTCATTATACTGTGCCTGGGCATGTGTACCATGCAGTGTGTGTTTGTGCCAACAAAAGGGCAAAAAAATTAATTAAATCTAGATAATTGTTAAATATTGTTAATAGGCTTGCCCATACTGTACATTAGACAAGCTTTATTTGGTTGGTCACATACAAAGGCAACGTTTTCCTCAGAAATGTCATGCAATGTGTTACGATAGAAGTACCATGAAATGTAACACCACAAAATGTAATGTGGCTAAATGACATACATACAACCAAATTGCTACATCAATTTTGTCACCTACATGATGGGATGGCAGCTAATAAGCTGAACTGAAATGCCAGTTATAGTAATAGACATAAACAGACGAACACAAGAAGATTCATTAAAGAAAAGTATACAAAAAAGTTTACCTTCAAAACAAAAGCAATATAGCTACCAAAAAAAAAAAATTAAAAGACCACTCTATATTTTTAATCTAATCTGCATTTTTAAATCCTGGTTTAATTGTGGTTCTGCTGGCAGAAGGCAATGCTGAGCAGCAGGTTGCTTCCAAGTTCAAAATCTCAAAGACTGCAACACACAAAAATAAGGTGAAGCAGGAGACACTGGGAACAACCAGAAAACAGCCAGGTAAAGAGTGGAAGCTACATCCTAATGCCAGGGATGACTGTTAACTTATCTAAACATTTCAGAATTGTAGGATGACATCAAGTAACCTTCAAAAGGAATGGGAAACATTAAGGTGTGAAGTGCACTGCTAGGACAGTTCATATCAGGCTTCTAGAAGCAAGTTCCATAAAGCAAGGAAGCCCTTTATTAAATAGAAACAGGGAAGAACCAGGCTGCAGTTTACAAAATACTTATAAAAAACATTGTGCTGTGGTCTCTTCATTTTTTTCTGCTTCTGTATTTTAAAAGTGCAAAAAATATCCTTGTTGTTGTAATTTAAATTAAACCAAAAACATGGTCCTTAATATTTGCATATATTTATATATACACTCACCGGCCACTTTATTAGGTACACCTTGCTAGTACCGGGTTGGACCCCCTTTTGCCTTCAGAACTGC
>JAODJX010000002.1:4706492-4716868 GCA_026776945.1 Isichthys henryi
TGAGTTGCCACCATGTGATTGGCTGATCAGTAATTTGTGTCAACGAGCAGTTGGACAGGTGTGCCTAATAAAGTGGCCGGTGAGTGTGTATATATATATATATATATATATATATATATATATACATATAGATACACACACACACACACACACAGACAGACACAACCAGTCCATTTTATAGCCATATAAATGAAATCTAGATAATTGCTCAATTGTATGTTTTGTTGATATGCTTGGCCATTAGAGAAGCTTTATTTAGTTGGTCACATACAGATGCAGCGTTTTCCTTACAAATGCCATTCAGTAATAAGACAGATTATTCACTCAGGTCCTTCCTGTAAAATGCCTTACAAAAAGCCACAGTACAAGCACACAAAAAACGTTCAGAAAAGGCTTCCTGGGTAGTAGTGGCATCTTTCATGTAGATTCCACTTCAACAAAGACTTTTATTCTAAAAATGTGTTTCTTTCTTTTTTTTAACCCAGAGCAGCACCTTCCACATTTCTTTGTAATTCCTTTGTAGTTCAGGACTAGGCCATCTTTTCTGTTTCAGACTAAAGTTTTTTGAGTTACAGTGACAAGGTAAATTTAATACATGTGTGTCTCTTAAGCCTCACAATTACTCTGTTATTGTTCTGTTCATCCATTTTAAATACTGTACCTGCTTATCCCAGCAGGGTCCCGGTGAGAAAGAGCCCTCGCCAGTCGAAGTCAGCTATTCGGCACTCGAGATGAGATATCACTTCAAAACTGGACGCTGAAAGCACCACATCTTCCGAAATAGACATCTTTTCATTATGTGACCAAACTGCAGGGCCTGAAGAAATCCTCCAAGATAGAGAAAGACAGAAACCGAGCGTGAGAGAGAGAGGGAGGGAGACACATGGGGAGGGGGGGAATCCACATGAACAAAGTTGGGCCAAAATTCTAAACTTTTAAAAAACCCATTCATGATATGACAACAATGATAAAATATATGATAAAGTTACAATGTAATACCTTTTTTTTCTTATATTTGTGAGGAAGACATAACCTGCAATATGAAGACTTTTACATAGCATGTATTCAGTAAATTCTGAATATCACCTTTGTAAGTTATTCCTAAAATCTCAAGAAACATCAAGTGCTGATATTAGATATCAATAAGACTAACTCCAGTGCTCAGGTGGCCAATCCTATGTCAGGTGGGTGTGTCCCTTAGATTGGTGGGGGGGGGGGGGGCTATGTCTGTGATAATCAGTCAAGGGAAGTGCTTTAAACAAGCTGTGGAATTAGTTAGAGTCAATAGGTCAAGACAGGCGAAGCATTGGTCCACAAAAAAACCCAGGCTTATTTTCCACCAGGCAACCAGAAATGAACCTGCCTGGATGTAGGTTGTAGGTTCCCAGCAAACCCCCATAACAACAGCAGCAGAATAATTGCAATGATTAACAGTTAATAATTAACAGGCGTCCCTGCCGATTCCAGGTACGGCGCGGCCGCTTGGCTTTTAAGTAACGGTAGGGGTGGCTTCCCTCCAAGCTACATTCTGTTGCGCATAATTACAAACAGCCTGCCACAATTAAGCGGAGCGCATCTGTATTCACCCTGGGTTGCGGTGGACTGGCTGAGTGACAGCTCCCTCACCTGCAGGACACAAAGGCTCTGGCTGCAGCACTGTGGCATTAAGCATGGCTCTTGTCCAGAGGACAGTCAGGGGACTGAGAACCTCTGACTGGGTTACAGTAATAGGACAAAATGGCCGTGGGCTCCAGCAGCGTCACAGGGAACAAGGCTTTCAGCTTGGGGGCGTAGCTGCAGGAAGGAGGGCTATGGGCTGGGCAGCTGAAAAGGAAAGAAGGCTGCTGACTTTGGGAGTATGACGGGAAATAAAGCCTTCAGCTAGGGGACTTTCAGGGGGAAACAAAGTCTGGCTAAGGGGTTATATAAAGCCCCGGGCTTTGGTAGAGTCAAGCAAAACGGAGATACTGACAAGGAAAGTGACCACAGAAACATGGCCTCTGACCAAAGGATGATCCCCATAAAAAGAGCCTTTGGCTATAATACAGCCATGGGTAAGTGATCACTGGTTGGGATAATCACAGGTAATATTCTAAGAGCAAAATTATAGAAAACAGCCCACAAACAGAGTATGGTCTCCGGCTTATGGCCAAGTGATAGTCACTAAAAACAAATAAAAACCCCTGGCTGCATAGTTACAGTACGCATTCCTCAAACATGGAGGGTATATTAACAACACAAGACCCCCCGCTCCCCCCCCTACCATTTGCAGGCCTGTCAAGTTCAAACAGTCTTTCACAGATAAGAAATATGATTTTAAAAGAAGACAATCTGAACATGCATAGAGGACTGAATTGTTTTGATTGATCCCTTCATCTGGTGTAGATATAAGCGGCATTCTGCAACACTAAAATTACACCACTTTGGAACAAAAAACAAATAAATAAATAAAAGAAACCTCTCAGACGATTTACATGCAAGATAACAAGTGACAGGAGGGCAAGAGATAATGGAAGATCTCAATCAATGCAGAGAGAATTGCTTTTATTAAGGGCTAGTTGGGCAGCTAATGAGTGTCAAATACCTTGTCACTCAAATAATAACGTGGAGATGGATTCTGACCTCGTTTAGTCGCACTCGACCGGCAAGCAAAGTGGTCCCTGGACTCTAATTGGGAGCAGTGGCCCAGAGAGGCTGACACTAGAATCATAGAGCTGAAGTCCCTCCCAGCTCTACATTTTGTCTCCTTAAGGCCCCCCTACCCCACCACTGTTAGCCAAGGCAGTCAGAACAACGTCATTCTTCTAAAAAAGAATCATGTCTCAGCAAATGATGGTTTGTGTCCTTATTGTAGAGTTTTACTTTGTTAGTGCAACTTCTCATGCTTGTTGATACTGACGATCGATATCCATACAGAATTAAAGTGATGTGACCTTCTCTAAAATATTTATCACACTTGTGCTTTTTGGTAAAATTTTCATAACAGTAGACTTTTGAGATATGGGGCCTTGGCATCACGTCTGATGGCGTGAAGTGATCCCTTGAATTCCTGCTTGCTTTACTCGACCAAGGAGGTGAGTTGCCCTGTTAGGTTAGAGGATCATCTCTTGAGTGCAAAGCCTCGAGCTCAGCTTGGGGACTAGGATGGTACAGCCTTGCGTAAAGCCCCCCTGTCCGAGCAGCTTTCCGTGGCAGACAGGGGGCTTGCTGGACATCCTTGCCCAAAGCTAGAACCTATAGGTAGCGGGTGAGGAGAAGGAATGGATTTTTAGAAGTATGAAGTTCTCAAAAACTAAAGAGCGCCAGTTCACTGGCCCCAGGGTACCGCAAAACAAGATTTATGGAGGAAAACAACAAGATCATTGTGCCACTTCTCTGACAACAAAGAGAGGAACCTTTCCCACAGACAACATTTGGATGGTTTCTTCAGACCCCAGAGAGGAAAGTGCCAAAAGTGCTATGCATAAAAAAAAAACACGTAAACTCTGCAAGCTATTTTTTCCCATTGTCTGTTAATTAATTACGTGATAAATGGAGTCATGAAGTCTTAGAAAAGGGGAATAAGTGTGGAGGGTGGAGGGACAATGCCCTGTCTGCATGCCTGGGGGACAGGCCAGGGCGGTTGTGGCCCTTGGAGCCCTTCCTCATGCCTCCTCCTTATCGCCGACCCACAGCTTGGCACGCAAGCCTACCCTTGGGAGACCACACGGCTCTGTGTTTAATCAGGCCTGATTCCGTGTCGGTCCAGAGGTCCGCCTTGCTGAGAGCCAGCTTTGCACGCCTCAAGTACCAATTAATGACCGTATCTCTGGGGGGGTTGGGGGATGCTTCCGCTGTCCTCTCTAAATCTCTTTGCTCTGCTGTAGTTATTGTAAGCAGTGGAGAGGGATAGGCTTCTAACCAGTGGTCAGCTGGTGCAGACATGCAAGAATTTATCTTTTGAGGGTTTTCCCACTGACTCTGATTTCAATGCGATTAATGATTCCTAACCCCCTCCCAACAAAATTCAAAAAAGGAAACTGATAACAAATTACTCAGGTCTACAAAAAAAAATAAGTTGCCAAGGTTTTTTGAATGGATTTTAACTATTTTGAGGGTGCTGAATTCAATATTACTTTTGCTGAATTGGTTCTAGTTTTTGAGATAATGGACATCTATGAAAATAATGCATTCCCCCAGTGCAACTTGCAGTATGTGTGATACCAAATGCTATAGCTTGTGGTCTGTCTTTTGACTCTTTAACAGTGTCTTAGGTAATGAAATGAATGATGAAGTGTTTAAGGAGAGTCTGAAAATAAAATTATAGTTAAGTTCACATGTGCATGTTTGCATGTTCATTTATTGCTGTTGTTACTGCGGTGGTGAATATTTACCCCGATTAAATCTTCCAAGTCCTTCCAAAGGAAGGGCATCATGGGAACACCTGTCTGGTATTTAGCCAGAAATGGTTGAAATGCTCGTGATTGGGCCATGAAAAAATGTAGTTTGGCCAGAAGAAGGGGATCCATTCGGGCTTCACAAATGCAGTCAAAAGAAGATGTCCCTGGGTTTTTTTTACCTTTTTTGAATTCACCAAGTCCACATATTTCACAATAGAGGGCCAGACTTCCAATGCTCGTTCGACAGCTGGCAAATTTTCGAGCCACCGATTTCCACAGAAAGGTGGAGGGAATCTTGAGCATGATGTTGCAGCTGTGAAGTCCTCTCCTCTCGCTAGTGCAGAGTGGAAAAGAAAATGTAGGGCTTTGAGAACGTTCTCCACCATCCGCACTTCAAAACCAGTCTTGAATGAGTTGTGAAGGGTATGTAGGCCACTTCCTACAATTACTAACTATGTCCCAGCAAATTGCTCACCACAGTGTGAATGTCATCATTGGACATATAGGAGTGATGTCGGCTAACTGTTTGCAAAGCCCATAGCACTTCTGCTTTCAGTGTGTCGGTTGAGGAGAATGTACTGAAGGCACTGCTTGTCGTGGGATCTGGAGACCTTGCCAAAGTGGATGTAGGCCTATCTGTAGAGGTTGTACTTTCAGGACTGGTAAACAACTGAATGGGGACAGTTGTTGTCCGACTTTTGACAAAACGCTTGTGCTTCTCTGCCCTGATATGAGTCGATGACTTTTGAAGCATTGGCATTAATAACAATTAATAACTAATTAATATTGTATTATTTAATCAAATCATACATAACTTTTTCCTGTCAGTGTTAGATATTTTACATTTCTTTTTGTATGATGTTAGACTTAATAGTTAATAGTTGTAACTAAATAACTAAAATAAAAAGATTCTTGCAATTCTGAATGCTTTTCAAACGTGTTGTGTTAATTAATTATTAACTATTAAATATCTGAGAAACTATAGCCAATCTGGCAAAACCGAAGTCATATTCTTAATCAGCACCATAAACTTCATATACAACTGTTCAGACATCATTGGCAACAAAATCACTGTATACCAGCGTAATCAATGCTGACATCTCAAAATTTCCTGTGGTGCATAATTGTGCGAGTGTGCGCATGCATGTGCCCTGTAATGGACTCTCATCCTGTCCTGTGAGTCAATGAGTCAATATGGCTAAAAACAATCTAAAATTTTGTCACCACAAAAACACCGGTATACAACAGCACAGGACCAACACCATACACAGATACATATGCTAATATATACAGCTAGATATATACATTTATAGACATTGAGTCTTTAAATATGCAGATAATTCTTTATTGCTTTTCATCTTTGTTATTGCTCATTGGTCATCGATCTCCCTAGTGCTGACACCAGACACATTCGTACACCGATCGATGACAGTTTAAACACTCCTCAATTTTGCACATTGCTGTCAATATGAGCACAGCGTGCTTCAAAAGAGAGTTGAGGCATATCGATGGACTAACATCCTCCCATCGACGCCTGGGTGAGCTTCGTCTGGAAAGCGCGTAGCTATTAAAGCCTGGGTGTTCATCACATCACCTTCCGATGGCAGCAGACCTTTCAAAAAAGTGAGAATTCGTCATGTAATCAATTAACACTGCTTCACACAGTCTGCAAGTGCATGGATGGAAGATTAAACAGATGTAAAATTCACAGTGTATTTTTTTCATTAGCTAATAAATCCCAGAATACATCTCTCCAGTAGACCAATGGGAACAAAATGAATAAACAGGTCTGGTCTCTTCTCTGTGGAGAATGCTGTAGTTGTAATTATCAGCTATGCTGCTATGGGGACTACAGACGGTCTCTCCATCCTGCATCCCAGAGGAGTAGTAACTGTGATTCGGTCCTAGTTAACCATCTGGGGAAGTTATCGGGCACAGCGAACAGACTAAACCCAAGGAGACCTTGAAATGTTCAGCAGCACTGGCGCTCGCTTTGAAAACAAGGAAGTCGCAGTTTGACCTAGCGGGATTCGCCAGTTTCATCTACTGTGAGGGTATAAAATAGTCCCCCACAGAGAATGCTTACCGAAGTGGTGCACGCTGTATATAGTGTGTGTGTGTGTTAGACAAGTAAACAAAGGAAGGACAGAAATGATGTTAGGTTTGAGCATCTTCAGACCCAGGATTTGTGCTACCTGACTGCTTTTCCTGTAGTCCTGAAAACAAAAAACAACCATACACACATACTGTTGTTTTAATGTTAAAATTTTAACCCAGCCTCACATCTCAACCCTGCCTGCAGGCCCAGTAATCTTCTCAGAGGTGTCCTGAGTGGAATTAAACTTAACGGATACCCATGGGGAACCACGCAGCCTCAAACTTCAGGGTTCCTCCTCTGCGTGTGGAGTTCTTGTGGTCTCCCTCTGCTTGTCCATATTTCCTCTTACAGACTAGAAACATATTTTTAATTACACATTTAAATAACTTTATTCAAGACACCCAAAGCACTTTACAGATTCAATGAGGAGCCACCTGAACCACCACCACTGAGTAACACCAACCTGGATGATGCAACAGCAGCCATTCTGCACCAGTACGCTCACCACACAGTAGTGGTGAAGGGGCATGAGAAAATTCACCAATTCAGTATAGGGGGTGATTAGGAGGGTAGATTTGAAAGAGCCCCAGTGGGCAATCTTTAGGGCAAATTATATTGCACCCTACAATGGCCTGGCATCCCGTCTGCCTTTCTTCCTGGGATAAACACCAATCTCGTTGTTTTCCTCTACTGGGTATGTGATATGGAGCTTTAACCATACGTTTGAACTTTTTCTGATCTATGCACTTATATATGCGTCTATGTATTGATTCCTAAGTTACTTTTGCCCAATATATAAATAAAAAGAGAGGCTTTTCTGTGGAACCTTAAGACAATTCCAATGCGATTAACAGAAAAAACTGAGAAAAACGGCCTGTAAACACTTTTATTCCTTTGTTCATAATGTCCAATGGCAAATCGATACCTTCATTTAAATGAGCAGATATGATCATCCCTGTATACCAAAGGTAAACATATCCAAGCTAGCATAGCATGCTGATCTTTTAAAAGCAATATAATTATGTAATTGCCTGCAAGTGATGCATGTGAGGTCAGTCTTAATAGCAAAAAATCCATGCTGATTGAATTCAAATTCCTCACAACTTGGTCCTGTACTGCTGATATCATCAAGTTTTGTGTTTAATAGCACAATGTAACACTCACCTTTATTCGGCTCTTTAACAGGGGAGGTGTGAGGGGCTAAATCATTCTAAATACCTCCAGGAGTTCATGAACCGTTGCAATTAAAACAAGTCATCATGTTTGCACTGCGACAGCAAAGCTGGTTTGCTGAGATACAAAGGGCTCAGCCTGTCTCCACTAACAGTCATTTAATAGGTGTTATATTTTGTAGTATCTAGCCAGTTCACGTTCCTATCATTTTTAATGATGATGATCTAAATAAAAGACACATCTATACAAAATATAGGGCAGGGCTATTCACATTCCTCAAGGGTTGAGCACTGCTGATTTTCCAGCCTTCCTTTATTCGTGAGCTGGGTGTGAAGCCTCTGTGGCCAATCAGAATCAGTAATTATTAAACTAACTACCTGGGAGAATTGAAAACAAGGCCTTGATTTGGAATCGAGGTCCAGATTTTAAAAGCTCTGAAACAGGGCCCCAAGGCAGACGAAAACCGTGGATGCCTGTCGATCACTGGCACACAGGCTACAGGCAATTTACAGACACCAGCTTGTCTAACTCCATTGTATACTATGAGAGGAAGCCCACACCAGGTCTAAAGAGCATATAGACTGTGCTCACACAGGGCAGGATTTGAACCCCCAATGCTACGTCAATGTCAATGCTTTTTTTGCATAAGTAATTCAACCAGCTGAGGGCCTCCACATTACCAGCATTGCAGAGAGAGTGAAATGATCAATTTTCCTGGCGTGGGGGGGGATCGCAAATAAAGCTTTGCCTGCAGCCTCTGAAAAGGTAGAGCAGGCCCTGATCATATAGCAACAATGACTGCAGTCAAACATCGCCTGCAATTACTCATCAGTCGCTAGCTTCCTTAAGTACATTATTCTCACCCTTTCTTAGAGAACTACTTCAACAGCTGAAGTTGTGGCACTTATTTTCATCATGACCTGCAATGATGGGAAGTCAGACCTCCATCCATCCATCCCTCCATCCATCCATCCATCCATCCATTTTCTGTAACTGCTTATCCTATTCAGAACTGCATGGGGTTCGGCGCCTAACAAACCATGATGAGGCGCCAACCTAACATAGGGTCAGACCTTCTGCTCCAAAATATTCGGACGTGCCTCTGAATTCATGGTGTTTTCAAGGTTTTTCATTTCAGAGGGCGCAACAGAAATTATGGTAGTTTTTGGGAGGCTTTGTTTTGTTACCCAACATAGCATTTTTGGCTGAAGCTTTTCTGTCAAGCTAGTACTGAGAAAACTGCTTTGCAATTTGCCTTCAAACATCTTCAAATGAGCAGCACTGTTCTTGTCTGACATGAAAGGTTTTCCCATTACGGTTTGGGTAGAATCAGATTTCTGAGCTAAAACATGAACATCAGCTGCTGTAACAAAGTCCAGTGCATATTTGAATGCAGGGCTGTTTTTTCTCAATACTCTCTCTCTCTCATATACATATACTGCCAATTTCTATACTATATAAAAAAATAAAACCCATAAGATCTTGCTATAATTTAACAAAGTTTGCTCTTTTGATGGGCGTTTTAACCACTGGAGAGATCTCTAAGGTCCTTAGCCCCCTGGAGACCGTAGCATGGTCTAGTGCACTGGTTCTCAAACTCGGTCCTCGGGATCCACTGCACTGCTTATTTTCCAGCTTTCCCTGCCCCGCACACAGTACCAGCTGTCTGTCAGCTTCTGATTGACTGAACACACCTAATCCAGGCAATCAGCAGTGTGTAGGGCAGGGATAGCTGGAAAACAAGCAGGGCAGTGGGTCCCGAGAACCAAGTTTGAGAAGTTAAAAGTGATTATCTTTCATAGGTTTATATGGGAGATGTCCTCCCTGCTATTGTCCAGACAATTAACTCCACGATCAATTAACCTGCCTAACCAAGTTACCCGTCCTCTTCACACCCACCTTGTGGACTCAGCTAATGGGTTGTGTAATTAATGTATCTTTGTACACACTCCTCCCTATTTACGTTTTCTATTGCACATCCTATAAACAATAAAGTACCTATGTTTATGCATGTAATCTATAGATATGTTTGAGTTAAATATTTTCAAAAGAAAAAACTGGAATGTCCAATTATTTGCCTCACAGGTCTTCTCCAGGATGTGCATGGTAGTGCAGAGTTAAGGCTTACGTGCATCTGCTCCATGTGTGGTCAGTCACCCGCTTCTTTTTGCTCGATGGGTTGCAGGCTTCGTTGTGCAACATAACACGCTTGGAGAGGAATGGCACGGCCTAAAGTCGTCCACTGGAACGGTAGCCGGTCGGCTTCCTCTGGGCCTTTTGGTCACTGATGGATAACGTGGTGTCAAATCCAGGCCTCCCCATAGGAAGCATGCATTTCATCAGCATGTGCTATAAAGAATTTTTCAGATATGTGAAAACGAGACATTTCTAACTACATAAGAGGTTCACAAACTACTAACTGGATGGTTTGTATACATTATCAAGTATATATTCTTTATTTAAAGACCGATAAAGAATGATGCTAATGAGTTACGTTGGGAGCATGCTGTCACGTACTCTTATGAATGCGAATTCTGTTGAGTATTTGGAAAAATATATAAACATTTGATGCAGCATTCATAACAGTATGCAGCAAAATGCTGGGTTGTTGGGGCATCACTAAAGCATGGGTGTACTTGCAATGGTGTCCCTTCGCAGCATGGAAGATATTCTGGATCTATTCAAAGCAGGCATTACTCATCTCCATGTTGCTTGTGTGTGTGTGT
>JAODJX010000002.1:4745030-4761787 GCA_026776945.1 Isichthys henryi
TTCCGTGATTTATGTTCTATTCTGAATAAAATATTAGAAGTTGGCACCTCCACATCATTTCATTCAGTTTTTATTCACGATTTGTATAGTGTCCCAACTTTTTTGGAATCCGGTTTGTATTAAATTCAGTGTTTGAAGGGACCTTATTATTTCGTACAGTAGCCTACAATCTAAGAAGAACTGGAGTCTGACAGGATCTGGGGTGGATGTATAATGGCATGTACAGGGAATAGAGACAACCATGGGAGAAAGTCTGCAGGATGTTACGGCTTTGAACTGGAAGATCTTGAAGAGAAGCCCACATTGGACAAGGCTGTTCTGCTCAGTTTGACTAGCAGGCTAAGGGAGAGAAAGTTCTTATCAGTACAATCCCTATCATACTTCTGGTAGCTATCCTGAAAAAAAAAGTGTATATTTTTGCCAATGTGGCAGATGCTTTATATAATGTACAAGGCTAACAGAGATTTCTGGATTTCTTCCTGAAACGTTTTGATTAATTACCTTATCCACGGACACCCCAGCAAGGTCTCTCGTGGGATTGAAACACAAAACCTCAGCACGCAGCAGGTCGTTGTGCCAATTCCCAGACCGACCACAAGTTCGCCGCTCGTTATAGGTGAACAGAAAAGATGTGACTGACTAATAGATTTTCCCCATCGTGCCATTTCCATTATGCCAAGTGGGGGGAGTCGACTGGCGTCTCCATCTGTGTACAGACCCCAAACGTGGCAGGCAAAAGGAAAACCGCCACAAGCTGTCCAAAGGTTTGGTCATTGTGGTTTCCCAATGACAGAACATCCGTGTGGTTTACTTAACTGTTAGAGCGATTATTTTCATTGCAAACACCTGGAGCGGTAATATTTGGCCAGGGGAATTCTTGCATGGCTTAAATAACAAGTTAAATTTGACTTGGGGCGGTAGAAACAGCAGTTGCTCTGGATAGAAAGTTAATTTTGACTGGAGGACAAACAGGGCTTGCAATGGGACCAGCTGCCTTTTTACCAAGAGCCGCTTAATGATAATTCTTTCATTTATCTCCACCGCCAACAACTCCAATAAGCTCTGTTTCACCTGGAGCCATTAGCGGGTTGCTAATAGGACATTAAACATTTTGATCTATCCTCCGCATAAATATATTTCACTCATTAGGTGAATTATTGTAGCTCAGTGGGCCTTAGGCGAGTGTAACCTAAATAGCTAAACACCGGCAGATCAACCCGCGAGCCCATCGAAGGAAAATTATCGTGAAGTCGTTCGCATGCAAGTCTGAATTTTTCATCCCCGACATTAGTGCATGGCAAACATGGTTCCATTTGTTTCTAATAACAAAGGACCTCATTATTTGAAACTAATCCCCATTTACTCCCCTAAAGAACAACCCAGAATGGAATCCGCTTCCACACACTCACTGTGCCTCTCAACAAAAACAACAAAAATAATTCTGTCAGGACGAAAAAAATGAAACAACGCAAGAGTTGAGATTAACGGCTTATTATTGTATCTCCACATCCTCAGGGTAGGCAGGATTATACAGATAATTCACATCAGAAACAACCGAGAGCCACAGAGTGTTTGCCATCGTTTGTCCAGGTGTCACCGTCCAGCCTTATACACTCACTGCTTATGGCTGCAGTACAGATAATGTGTTCCCATAGGCAGGCATTATACACCAAATTTAATGCTAGTTTTTGACAATTATTGTAAGTATTATGCCCTATATTTATCATAACGTTGGTGTTTTTAGGGGTCCATCACCTGCTGTCTCAGATCCCTGTTGTTTTTTCATTGTATTCATTAAAAAAATGGGAATTATTGATTATCTCATTAAAGCAAGAAATTTTCAGTTGTGAAGCACAGGGAATATGTCTTTTCTGCATCCGCATTTTCTTGGTTGCCTCCTGTTCCTTCAAGAATCTGGAAAAGTTTTGTGGTATTTATTTGCCGTAAGATAAACATTTGTTTTGCAGCAGATGTTGATGACTGTTGAGCTACTGGGGGAAAAAAGGCAATAAAAATAGAAGGAAAAGCAAAACAAATGGGTGGCATGTTTCAGTATCCACTCTTCTGAACACGTGTGGAATGACCTGATCTTCAAATACTCTCGGAAATGTTAAATGGCATCATACTTCTCCCACTGGCAATTTCCTTACGGCTTGTTTGAAGAATACAGATTCTTACAAAATGTCCAAATGAAACAGAGGAAAGGGAACAAAAATGTAAATGCCTTTGTTTCGGGGTTAAGATGCACATTTCAGTTGGATGCACACGTTCTTCTGGGTCATGTTTCGCTTTGTTTCATCCACAAGAGCTGTGGTTTCACAGCAGATGCATTGTCTTCGACACAGAGCAGAGATCCCCAGCCGAATCCTCTCGAATGAGGGCCTCTCCATTTGCTGGCTCATTGCGGAAACTGATCAGATGCGAGATGAGCCTTCAAGGATCCACCCATCGCTAAGACCCTCTTAAACCTAAAGCGGATAACTGGGGGAGGGGGGAGTTGCTGATGAAATTAATAAATAAATAAGTGAAACACAGCAAAACAAACACAACAGAAGAGGCCTGCGTGCTGGGAGCACGCCCACACTGAAGAACAATGGCACTTTAATTGTTTTCTGAGGGACTCGGTGTTGTCAGTCCTGCCGCCTGACGCCCAAGTCCCGCCTTCATTGCGGCACATTCAGTGCCTTGGCGTGTGTAAGAGGAGGCCGGCTGTTTCCCTCTGCAAACTGCCGGCTCAGTCCGCTTGGCACAGATGGATACAGCCAGCAGATGTGTTTGCGTGGAGTAAATTCGGGTCCAGAGTTAATGAGGTGATCTGCATCTGTCAGAAGCAGTTTCTGTTAATTTATCCTTTCCGCAAAACGATTAACGAAACTTATTTTTTCTGTGCCTTGAAAATTCAGATAGAACACATTTAGGCAAATTCTCTCAGTTTAAATATCCTTACAGCTAGCAACATAGATATTATTTTAGCATTCTAGGTAAAATAGCTGTCAGTCCAGTTTCTGCACCTGAGATTTTATTAATCTATCTGTTGATATGCCTGATGAAAATTTTTATATTTATTAGTAAGAATACATTTATTGCATTTGCTTAAACATTTGTAATTTAAATGTGTATTCACTGTCTTTTATTGTTACTGAAGTCATGATTATTACTTACCATTATTGGGAAATACATAATTTATTTTCTTAAATTTCCCTCATTAATATTACTAAACACTGGTGATTAACCAACAACAAACCCCTGGCACCTTGGACACATGTCAGTAACAAAAAACTTGCACCTCTTTATAATATAGTACCGCCCACTGTACAGCATTGCAAATGCTAACCCTCCACACTGCCCTCTACAGGCACACACAGGCAGGATGTTGATTCTTCTTTCAGAAGCTCTTTCCCACAGAGTAAGATGTCAATGAGCAGGCTTTTAGGCAGACGGCCTGCGTCAAAGCCGGTGGCGGCTGGTCTCTCTCTTTACCGACGGGTACTGTCCATGAGGGCCACTTCCCCACGGACACTTCGGCGGCAGTAACGACATCTCTCTGAAGCTGCTGTGAAGTGCAGCTCCCTAACTAGGTTATGCCAGAATCACATTAGCAATTTTCTTCTAAGTTGAAATCTACAAATTGCTGAGAAAAGCAAGTGTGACAGGCTAAGGAGCTACTGTCGAAGCTGATTGATGGTGCCCCTTATTCAAAAAGACAGCGGAGGGGGCACATTTATAACCCAGTGGTTGCTCCGGCAATATCACCGCCACTCCCTACCCCTAACCCTGCCACGTGGTTCCTGTCTCACTGCACTCTTCCATTATAACATTTTCATCACTAAAGATGGAATGAAATCTGTACGTTTGTTCTGGAAAAGACAAAAAAAAACACTTTTCCTGTGATTTCGTCAGTTTTTTTTTCCCCCTGTTATCTTCCATCCGGGATCATAAACGCCCCCAAACGATGTTGGGTGTTCCCCGTGCTTAACGATGGCCGTCTGAACCTGTCAGGAGAAGCAGGTGGGATTTAGTATTCCGATGCAGCGCTCTGCAAATCCGATGTGATATCGCACATCAGAGCGCGGAAGATGGGAGCCAACTTAGGCCTGCAGAGGAAGCGAGAAAAGTGTGATTAGAAGCTAATCTGAAATAAAATGGGGGAAATTATTCAATGTAGCGCCCTGACCATCGCACTGGAAGTAACAATACAGAATTAGCTGAATTATTTTGCCTCTCCCATCATTGCACTGAACTGGCAGCTTTCATTGTTTTTCATTATTTATCCCCATTACTCTTTCATTTCTGTTTGGATGCTTCTCCAGAACCGCCTCCCCCACGCAATCAGATAGCCACTAATGGCAATCAATCCCCTCACCAGTCTGAGCTGGCAAGTGTTAAGATCTTATAGCTGTACTGAGGAAAATGGGCTGTGCGACCATCCTAAATGCTGCCATTACAAACCTCCTTTTGTTGCGGTTTTCTGCAACAATTAATTGGATTTTCACCATTCACTTCTAATCTGTCTTGTATTCTCCTTCATGCCCTTTTTTTATCCATTTTGAGTATGATAATTTGCCGCAATTTCACAATATGATGAGCTGCCCAATGATTAATTTGTAGTAGTTCAAAAAGGGCAGCCTATCAGATTAATTACATTGATAGAAGCAGGCTGCTTGTGTTGCCAGTGTACTGGAATCTGTCTTCGGGACTTGAAAGTAAAGAACATAAAATATGTCAAATGCTAATCCTCCAATTAGCTCCCGATCATTGTAAGGTAATGATAAAAAAAATTTACAAGAAAATTCACATTTAAAAAACAAGTGTTGTAACAGTTATTCTGAACTTAGTAGTTAGTCATTTCAGCAAATGTATTTTTCTTGTGAATGTGTTTATTTTTACTTTTTTTTTCTAATCAATATCATTTTATATAGCTGCATATAAGTGTTTTTTCTTTTGAGGTTCCAACAACAGTACAATCTGGCTCAGTTTGACTATTTAGTGAGTCAGTTACCTGGCTGAATGCGTCAGTTATGCATTATAGGTAACATGGCACTATTGCAGCATAACAAGATATGCCATTGATGCAACATGGAAAATATGGCAATGCAATATGGAGAAAGTGTCCGTAATATATTAGGGACAATGTGCTAGTAATAAAATATGTAGGATATGTCAGAAATACAGTAGGCAGCAAGTAGCGTGGTAAGAATCATGTTCACTACGTAATGTGGACTGGTGCAATAAATTGATCCCTAAAAATATGAGTCAAGCTGATTCATAGATGGCTGCTGATGCTGAGGTGGTCCTCCTGCCTGCAACCAGCACAAAAGACTACCTAAAGAAAATAACTGTTATCGCAAGTGTCCTCAGGGAAATGAAGTCTGCTCAAGAGAACTGGGACTCTTCCCTACTTAAAATGTAGTCTCCTTGAGTCAAAATCCATTGCTGGCTGCCCATTAGCTTGGTGGAATGTGAATTATGGAACATAACCAGGAACTGAGTTCAATCCTAGTGGCTTACAGGCCTGAAACACTGCTAGACTTTCTCCTTTGAATTGAATACTACAACTTACTTTACCCTGGGCCATTTCATACAGGATTTCTTGTTATCTGACCAATACACTCTAAAGTCAGTCTCGGCAAAACCTGGCAGCAGGAAATTCCCATCTCCCCCCAGATGATTACAACCTCCCATGCTAACATGTGGCCTACCTAATCATCCCCAGAGGTTGAGTAATTGGCTTTTAATTACTGCCATCTTTAAGTAGCAGACAACTGGCACAGATGCAGGAGCAGGAAAAAAAACAACAAGAACAACGGTGACAGGATGTTCATTTAAAATATGTTTCGTATCGTGAAAAAGTGGGAGGTGTGGATTGCTAAGTGTGAAGGTGCGTATCACATTCAGCACAAATGAACCTGGAGTGCGCATCGCTTCTCCCGACCGCGGCCGCTTACAGCACCACATTGCTATGCTAACGTGACAGATGGCCCGCGAGCACGATGGGAGACATCGTGAAGACTGATCGGAACTCTCTGTTCCAGGACGAACAATACGACCGCTGTGTGTTTTAGGCGCATGTGGTCGTCATTGGTGTATTCTTCAAGCACAAAGAATAAATACCAGCTTGCCAAGACTCTCGGGAGCCACATGGAAATCAGGAATAGACAGTAGCCCGGAAGATTCCTCAACCCTACCCTTGCAGCAGAGCTTATTCCGCACTACCGTTATGTTATCTGTGCCTGCGGTATTTTCTCAATTGCCGTACAAGACGGGGAGGGAAACGGGAACATGGCACTCCCTCGTGGGAGCAAACATCCATAGCTTCTGTTGAGTGCACAACTGCACAAAGCATATGGCTATACAATGGGAATAAAGAAAAAAAAAAACAACCCCCCCATCTCTCCTAGAGCGAGCCTCAAGCTCATAAAGATCCCTTACGAGAATAAATGGAGAATTAAATTGAATCAAATGAAACATTCTTCCACAATAGCTTTTGATTGATCACCCCAAAAATGCAAAGAAAGCAAGTCCGCAGGGTCAATCCATCCATTATCCCTTTCAGGGCAGTTTGAAGCTGCCAGGGCACCCGTCAAAGCAGGGAGTAATCCTTGTTTTATGGAATCAATATCCATCACGGCTTTACTGTCACAGTCTTCAGAGGATCTGATTTGCTTTGTTTTCTTGAGTTCCTTCCTCCCTGCTTCTCTTGTTTATTATAAACCAATGTCATTACACTTAATATTAAGCTTGGTGTCTGTCAATTCCTTTATTAGCCTGCAGTGGTGGATTTATAAGAGGGCATTATTATTGAAACAAATTATAATAGTAACATACAAATTCTGGAGATGATAAATGAGGTGTTTTGTTGTATCACTTTGGGTGTTGTAATTAGTTTTTGACAATACAATGTGTCACAATTGATTACTGAATAAAACCCGAAAAAGGGAACATTATTTATTTCATATTTTATTGGTAATTTTTAAAGTTGCTTCTAGCTAATACACGTTTCACCTTTTTATATATGCCCCCAAACCCTGGGATAAGCAGTAGGAAGATGAATGAATGGATCTTTCAGTAAATTTTCCTAGTCATTGGCAAAATTATTCATTCATTAATATATAGACTGCTGATTAAACTTTGGAATATAATAATTCATCATTTATTAATATATCATGATTTGGGCATGTGTTGAAGAAAAAAAGGTATATTTACTATGGGTGTAGACATTGAGATAAATGCAGATTTGTATCCATTTTATTTTTCATGCATGTTCCATTGATGCCATCAAAGACTTTTTTTTGATGATGAACAAAACAACTCATGACATCCCCTCATTTTCGATAAACACTGTCACAATGAGCTTGAAGCCCATTCCAGCATAAAGCAGGCAGCCCTCTGCACTGGACAGCAATACATGCTCACACATACAAACATAAGCCATCAGTAGTTTAGCGCCTGGTAGCTTAGAACCTGGATTGCATGTCTTGGCACTGCAAATAGCTACCTGGATGAAACATGGAATATAGAGGGAATATGCAAACTTCACACAAACACAGTCAGTCATAGTAATCGAACCCAGAGCGCTGGAGATCTGCAGATTCAGAGGTTGGGTTATCGATTTTGGAAAATACAATAGACAATATTTCATATAATGATTGTTTTTAAGGTTCTATATTTCTGGGTCACTGGATGAATTTTGGCCAACATATTTGTAGGCAAGAATATTTATATTTTGATTATTTATTTCAGTTGTCATGGGCAGCAGGATTGCTTTTTGAAGGTCAGCTCAATTAGACATGTTGCTCTTTTGAAAGACTGAGCAAAACCCTGGTGTTTTAATAGCATGCCTGTAAAAAATGCTGTTTCTCTTCTGCAGTTCCACAATGAAGAGGGAAATGAGGCTTTGAAACTCACAGTGGGTGGGATTATTATCAAACACTGTCAATCAGCAGCCCATCTAGCCCATTTCTCATTGGTTACTTTATGGGTTCTCATTAGGAAGAGCCAGGCAGTGTTTGACTGCACTCATTAATCCCACCCATTGTGATTTTTAAAGTCTTGTTTCGCTCATCACTCCCCTTCACATTTAAGTGTGAATCATCATTTAACTGCTCTCACAAAGCTCATGTTTTCACGCAGGTTGCTGTGAACTCCTGTTTTTTGTGTCATTTGTCATATTAATATAGCATGGTGCCTTGTTTTTTTTATTAGAGGAATTCATAGAAGCAGTTCTTTTTGTCTATGTATCAAAACATGCAGGTTTCAGTTTCATACATTTCCTATTTACAAGTTGGATTTAAGAAAGCAAGACAGATTCTATTATCCCAACCACGAGCACAACAGAGGATTCCCTCAGTGTGACATAATGCATTATGAGATGTCGGCTCTATGCCAGTATAATGGTTCAAGGGAAAATCTGTGCTGTGCTTTAGGATCACAGAGCTGCCACACAGCTTTCAATGCATTTCAGGATCATAAGGGCACAGCTTCCCTAGTTTAATTAAATCAAATGTCTAACGTGATGCCGAAATTTTATGTCAAAATTAAAATCATAGACAACAAAATAAATACAGCAGTTTCTTTCAGTCAGTTATACCTACAGTTAATTTGACCATGAGAAAAAGAATATCATGTAACTTTCAGATGAATGTTGAGGAATCGTTCAGAATTTTTTCCACAAACTGAAAAAATAGTACATTACAACGCATGACTATATAATACATTCTCGCTCCCTAGAGCAAAAGAATCACAGAAAAGTCTGACAGATAGGCGTGGCCAAGTCATACAAAGAATGCTGGAATGCTTTGCTTACAGGTCAAGAGATTATTGTGACTATGATTATCTGCTTATCGATATACATCTGGTTCAGCTGTTACTGAAATGCAACTGGGCTCATATACACTTGGCAAATAGGGGAATAGCGCCTCTATAATGTAAATCTTGCTTTGGCTTTGTGCAGTTTCATCCCAGACATGCTGACATTTTGCATTACAGAGTAACAAACCTGAACATCCTGATCTGAACACCTCGATCCGTGGCTCGATGCACTTGATGCTCACTTACCCCTGTGCTTTGTTTGGAAAGTGCTAATTTTCATTAAATGTACTCCCTTGAAATAAATATGAGTAAACAAGGTGACAAGCAAGTGTCGAAGAAGCCTGCTGGTGATAAAAATTTTAGGCATTAAATGTAATGTAAGCTTTAATATACAAAGCTTCTTATAAAGTGTTTTCAATCATTACACTTTTAGCTTTTGACTGCTCTGCCCCATAGCAGAAATTGGTGTATTCTATTTTTCCATCCATCCATCCATCCATCCATTCATTTGTCCCTCCAGTCACTTATCTAGGTCCCTGGGGATATTTTGTTTTCAGAGATTAAAAGTAACAAAATGAAAAACATGTTTGCAATTCTAGATGAGTAATAATACTAAAACTATTACAAATCACACAAACTGTGTTCAAATGCAAACTTTAGTGTTTAATGCTTAACAGGGATTCCTTACTGATTTAATAATTAAAGAGAACAAGTTACCAATAAAGCACCATTCCATCTTTAGAGGGGTCTGTGGCTTGAGTGAAATTTAACATAGCTCATTTAGCTAGGAGTGCTTGTGTCCATCAGAGGGTCAATAGAGGGGCTATCTTAGTCACTTAGCAAGACTATTAATTGGGCACCGTGTAATCCAAGCCCTCGGGCACATAAATATCTCTGTGATGCTTTCTAGGTGATAATGTAGAACAAAAGGAGTTTTAATGACTCTGTTATAAACTTAACCTTTATAAGAGATCACCATTTTCAACACTGCCCATGACTTTAGACAGAGCAGTATTAGCACTGAACTTAAGTGTTTTTTGCAAACAGCTCTAAATGATGATGGAATTATGTTACGAAGTTATTATGTACTTATGCAATTTGTACGAATGCCTTTTGAAAAAATGAAATGGTGTGGCTTTATGGAAGACAGCAGCAGTTCTCTACACTGTTGTTGTATTGGGTGAGCCAGTGTTGGCACATTGGATGGTTTCCTGGTACCAGAAACCTGCTTATGATTAGCTAGGTTAACACAAACACAATTTCTGCAGCTTCCCATGGCAACTTGACACCATATTGCATCAGGGAGGCTGCATTCTTCTATGTTTTGCATGTGGTGCCTTTTCCAACACCAGTTATTTAATTAAAAGTGACTTTTTCTTTTTAGCCATAATAAGTTTTGATAAAGCTTTTCCCAATATTTCCCAGCATAAATAATAACTTGCCAGTTTTCAGCTGAACCAAACACGCTGGCATATTTCTCCCCAGTTTGCTGATTCTCATTAACTTTAGTGCCATTGTAAAATAAGGACAGTCTTCAGAATTGATTGGCAGCTCCAGGTTGGCAGAAGGGAACACAGCCAATGGAACAAATTAATTTAAAACTGGTTTTGTTTAAATCTGCTAATATCATCAGCATGCATGACGCATCATTGTATTGTTGAAACGAATCCTTTCACCGTTAAACTATATTATTGTCACAGCTTAATTAGCACTTTTTTCCAAAGCTCAGTTCTGAGTCTTATATTGTGTACTGAGTTGAAGCAATCTGTCAGTAATTCACAGGCTAAACTCTGCCATAATACACTACAATTAAATAAAGGATTTTAGGAAATTCACATCAATAACAGCTGATTGAGGTGACTTCCTTTTTCTTTATTTTGCATTGTTTCACCTTAATGAATAATGCTTTTTGGACTAAAATGTTCAAGATCAATTGTTAAAAATTAGTAATTCATGCTGTGTTAACCCTGTTCTTAACACAGCATTGTCCAAAGACGGACAAAAGAATACTGAACTCTACAGATAATGTAAACACAAGGCTTTTCAAACAAGAGTGCAGTTTTTAAAGTGATATATATGTTTTTTATGTATTTGATTCAAATTTATGACGCAATCGTAAATAAAGCAACTATATAGTATCCAGTGGTCATTATAAAGGAATCCATAAACATAAATTTTTCATTTTAATATGACCCCAATACCATTCAGCTAATCTCATGTCGATGTCCTGTCATATTAGTGGCTGGCATTATGGATGAAAATTTCTTTCCTGCTAAGGGGTCCACTTGCTTGAGGTGATGGGTGTTGGTGTTTAATGATTAGTACACTATGTTGTTGCACGTGCCAGTTCACCCCCCCCCCCCAAGGAAAAAAAAAACCCTTGTGTAATTAGAAGCTTATGGTGGGTCGAAGTGTAGTATTTTCTGACATGTTGGACTCTGGAGCACTTAGGGATTAAAGCCATTAACATGATTTATATCAAACATCAGCCATTATGCAGGTCATAAGTCTTCTTTTTACTCTACTAAAGAAAAGATCTCCATATAATCTAATTGAGGGTATAGCTATGGGTCACAAATTGTTATAGATAGAATAAATTTGGAGAGAGAGAAATCATTGGCTCATTAGAATAAGCTGGATGGACATCTGCCCCCAAAATATTGTGGGATTGCTTTTGGGGTGAATGCGAAATGACGAGGAGGTAAGTGGGGAGGGAGTAGTCTGTGCATGGGGATCATTCTTGGCTGCTAGTCTCTCATGGTGACATGACAAAGACACCAAGGATCCAACCCCCTCCACAGTCACATGACAGTCGCCTGGAACAAGAAGCAAAGAAGTAAAAAAATAAAAAGTGCTCATTAAAATTAAACCACTCATTAAAACTAATTGCCAATTTAAACACAAGGACTGTCCCCTTTCTGTCTCCCTGTCACTCCTGGACACAGCAACCGGCGACTGCTGACCTGTGCTTGACTTGGCCTCTGTGGCTAGATCACATGAATGCCAACTGCTTCCAGAACAACCACTTGTAGGTCAACTGTACTCAGGTCAACTGAATTTGGGTCAAATGTATGCTCAATTTGAATTTGATGCCATCAACACATTTAAAAAAAGCTGGGACAGGGCAACTGAAAACTGAAAAATTGTGTAATGCTATGTGGAACTGTAAATCCATGCAAGTAGACAGCAACCGAGACAAAAATTGAACCCCCAACCTTGGAAGAGGCGGCAGTGCAACTCATTAAGCCACCATGCTCCTTACGTCTGAAGTCACTGCCTGGTGCAAATAATTTATCCTTTCATTTCCCATATCCACAAATCCAAATGAGGGCACCCTGCAGTACATCCCAGGAAACACAGCATAAGAAGCAGGGAACGCCCTCACTGGCATGTCACAAAGACACTAATACAATACAATAAAAATATGATGGGTCTACGTGTGTAATTTCTGACCGATTCAACCATCAAGATAGTGATGTGATCCATCTAGAGTATCGTGCCTGTCAATTTGTAGCTATCTCATTTGATGATCTTATAATGGCTTACCCTAAGCACTCTTTTACGCAACTTCCCTCACATAAAAGCTCCTCGCTCAGCTGCTGTGAGCTGGATACTCTCAGTGAGACATCAGCATTACACAAAGATGTCACGGTGAGTCTGTAACATGGGCCGGCCTGTAATTGCATTTACTGGTTACATTGTCCCCTGAGACAAAGCTTTTACTGCATCCCACAGGACTGGATAACACTAGCTGATGATCTTTGGCCAGTAGGATAGTGGATTTTTTTATTTTTATTTTAATTACTTTATTCTGCATCAAGGTACAAAATTAATAAGGGACACCCTTGTTTGCTTCATGCGCTCACCTTCAATAGATTTTTAAATTGGATAATTATTCACCCATATGGGCAAACATGACGGGTTGTAATTGCTTCTTGTAGATTTAAGTCATTATTGTGATATACTGATGCACAGGGCATGAGTAGTAGCACAAATCTGATCATCGGCTACACGCTTCTTGCAACTGTCATCAGATCAATTACTGTGGATTTTTCTGACCTTTTTCAAAACTGGATTTCACTGGTTCTCAAACACCTAATCAGTGCACACATTAGTCTATACACAGGGTTTAAATCAAACCCCAGAATACATCATCACAGTTTAAACCCTTAAATCACACAATATGAAGTGAAGGGATTAAAATCCTGCTTCTAGTCAACAGTAGGAGGTTTTCCTTTGTGAATTACTTCTGCGATGGCACATTTTCTCTGCTGTGCTCTCTGAGCTTGAGAAATCAAAATGAAGTCTTTATGCTACTTTTGCACAGGGGTCCACTTGTGCGGCGAAAAGGACATTGACCTCCGGCATGTACGTCTCGGTCCATGCCAGCACCAGCAGCCCTCGCTTTGGTGGCTACTCAGGAAGCCAGAGCACACACGAGCGATGCGTCATTGATGTACTGTCCAAGGCCACTGTCATCCACTGACAATGAGGGGCCACTGTTATACCTGGGCAGACAAAGGAGCTCAAGCTGGCTGATTTATGACCGCTCTGGCAGTAGATTCTCAGAACGATTTAAGGATAAAATATCATGGTTTCCGTCACTTAATACATGACACTTAGCAACCCTTCCTGACTGGGGGCTGGTTTATCCCCAAGCTCAGCGCCTGGGACACCTTTAGGCTGGAATAACATGCACCCAAGAGGCAAGAAAAAGGTGTCTCATGTTTCGTATTATTTTAAAAAATCAGGCTTGTATGTCCGTCATCACCACTGTTATCTAATTTAAGCCATTCGGTTGAATTTTATGTTTTTAGACTATGCTTGACATTATTTCTGTTTTGATTTTCAAGCATTTTTTAAATAGCCCAAAAACCCTATAAAGACAATGAATAAATAAAAGCAATTTACTACAGTAAATGGACGAATTGTAAAACAAGCTCTTTAAAAACAACAAATGTATTATTATCAATACCCATTCGTCCATCCAACCATCCATCCATCCATCCACCCAGTATTGACTTAGCATGAATAGTACACATGTGAAATAGTAAAAAAAAAAAATAATTGACATTGTAAACGAATCTCGTAATAAACAGTTGACTTACCCATGCATTAACCTACAGTGTACCGCTTTTGTCTTAATTTGTTTATTTATTTATGTATTTATTTATTTTAATGATTGATTGAATGATGGGATGCCTGTGGGAAGCTAAATGCAGCCCGAATGCAGTTCAAGCATTGTGTTGTACATGAGAACGATCCAGACTGGGTTTTTCCACCCTTAGAGACGTTTCCATCCTCATTTGGAAGCTTCCATTCACACATATTGTGAAGAAATCCAGAACTCTATGGATTCCCAGACAGGTTATGCACTCTACTGTTTTACAATGTCTATACAGACTTCATGATAGATGGCAGAAAGATGGTGAACAGAATGGAGGAAACCATCAGTAGTGCACTGTATGCCATCTACTTAATACTGCCTTGGTAACTCACCAGCCAGCAAGTTGCTTCAGTGCCAGGCTGCAGCTGGGACTTAAAATGAGCCAGTTTAAAAGCCTGCATAAAAGAGATATGAGAAATTGAGACAAAAGTCCAAGCAGACTCCCATGTGGACTGAAATCACCCCATGTGGAGTGCTAGATCTGCACGATTGGCAGATATATGCAAATATTTGCAGATTGTTAACAATAAAATATTTAGACTTTTGTTTAATCTCAATCATCACAGTCTCTCTGCAGCTCAAGAAAGAGAGTACCAGAGTGTGGAAGTACTGGACTGAAGAACCCAAATTATTGTTGTTTCTTAATGGGTAAATTACAAAAACATGTTCTATCATGTTCTTTCTGTGCCACTCTGGCGAAATCACAGGTATATGACAGTCCATGTGGTGCGATAGATCTGCAGATATCCGCTAGTGGGAAGCCACACTGAGACTAGAAAACAATAAATAATACAGATGACAGTGATCTATCCCTCCATTGTGTTAATTGCTGATTTTCCTTTCCCCCTGAAGAACTACAGTATGCACATGTTAAATGTGTTTTTAAGGCATAATGATTTTCAATTATCAGTTTAGTTGGTATAGCACCAAAAAACAATATAGTAGGAGATCAGGATGTTGACAAAATGCGATGAATGATGAATACCACAGATGACATCATCACATTATTAACGGAGAATTTTATATTCTTCAATTACACAAACACATGACATAAATATAGCTTGTTACGCTAATCCAGAACTATAGTTTTCTATATCATATCCATAACAAAGACAGATGAATGTAGCAAGGCTATTAACAGATGCTGGCATATATGGTCTGGTGCGTGTAATGCAGCATATTATATTGCACGTTTTATAGCTATTTTCAGTTTATTGTCAATGCGTCATTAATACTGCCTTAATCATCACATGGCTTCCATTTAGCCTTTCATTTGCAGAGTGATGCGTTTTTAAAAAATGGAAAAGGGCGCCCATAAGAATTTATGGAAATGGGGGACAGCAGATTAAAGTTTAGCGAAAACACTAAGTATGGAGAAGACTTACACGTTACTTTCAGCAAAAGTCCCTACTGTTCAGCTACAGACAGGAGACTTGGAATGGGGCTTTGGAATCCCTTGAGAACTTTTCATTTCTCCAATCTGTCCAGCCATGTGCTCAGTCTGTTCATCCTTGGAAGGACCTATTGCAATTGTCATCTGCCTAATGGTTTCTTTCCTACTTAGAGGACAGAGACAGACCATCAACAAAGCCAGAGTTGGTCTTCAAAGACAACCATCAAGATCTTGCTACTCACATCTCAGGAGTCCCTCGACAAAGTCACAAGCAAGTTTGTCCATCAGTCACTCGACTCTAATAGATGAGTCTGGTCAAACAGCAGCCTGATCATCTTTAGGTCTTGTCCGCCACTGAGATATGATTTCACCCTTTCAGAGTTACCATTAACCATTGGCCACCAAGAGTTTGTGGAGTTGCAAGAGAAATCATTTTTGCATTGTCTCAGACAATGTGTCTCACACAGCTAAATGAAACCGTATTTGAGTGTAATGTATGTACATGTGAGGCTCCAGCATCACCAAAATTATGAGCCACATTAAAGCATGCCACGGCATGTTATTTACAATTGTTAATTTTCATAGTACATAATATATTCAATTAGCAAATCATTATTTATTTAACATATGAATGACAACTGTGCTTCTTTAAATTACAAAAACTGTTTATGTATTAATATTTAGCTGAAAAAATCCAACTTAACTGATTACTTTTTTGCTAACCAAATTTTTATCCTACCATTAGCCTAATAATACCTAATTGCATTTTAAGAAAGTGATAGATTATAAGTGTGTATAATGAGTACTGTTATTACATTTCCACCATAAATCTCTGCCAGTATAATTTGTGTTAGTAATAGTGCTTGTTCACAGACTACTGAATTAATTATAATCAATTGAACTACAAACATAAATCATAGAAATGTATTTTCCATTACGTTGTGTCAGGTTAGTAATAAAGGTGCCTGTTTGCTTAAGTGTTTGTGAGCGAGTTAGCATTAGCGGCACCAGCAGGGTATGGGATCCTGCAGGCTAGTAATACTCAGCACTCAGGAGGCCACTATACCTCACGCTGTTTGCCTGCCAGATGCAGGGAAACTGATGTGGATGTAATTTGGCTGCTGGATTGGATAAGCGTTCTAAAACAGTACCAAAAGTATCTTATAATGTAGCAGGAAGAGGAAATTACATATACATATATACATACATATATATACATATATATATACATATATATATATACACATATATATACATATATATATATACACATACATATATACATATATATACACATATATATATACACATACATATATATATATATATACACATACATATATATATATATACACATACATATATATATATATATATACACATACATAT
>JAODJX010000002.1:4764261-4779673 GCA_026776945.1 Isichthys henryi
GCTGAGGCTACTGCCCCCGCGACCCGATCCCGGACCAAGCGGCAGATGATGGATGGATGGATGGATGGATGGATATAAACTTGTAAGATGGGAGCTCGGAATGCGAGAACTACCTGTAATGGTTTTACTTGTTGGGCTTACAGTAGTAAAATGAGAACAAGCATGAAGGGCATAGAATTGGGTATGGATGGTAGGGACATGTCCATATCAATATTGTGTTTAGGGGCTGGGGGGTCTGGGGCTGGTTTGGTCCCTACTGATGTTGAAACTAAACCTATGCTCTTGACATAGGTGACAACCATGAAAAAAAAATGCTAAAAATGTTGATCTCCACTAGCTAGTCAGGGCGAAGAACAAAGAGTTAAAGACCAGAAGCTGTGGCCATCCAGATTAGAATAGTTGTCTCCACCACATGGTTTAGGAAGAAAATGGAAATGCAAGGGTGGCTCTTGGGGATCTCTAAACAATATGCCATTTTTTACTCTTGTAATATTCAAAACCAACATTCAATATGGATTACATTAAAACGGCATTTATGGAAAGGTTGTGGGGGGAAATACTGCAGGCTATTCAGGAAGCAGCTATAAAAACTGGTGACTTGAATTTCTACTCATCCATCTTTTAACCACTCATTCAGTACAGGGTTACAGTGATGCCAAAGCCCATCCCAAGAAGTACAGGACACAAGGCAAGGGACCATCCTTGCCACTCTAATGCAGAGCATATACCCATTCACAGAGAATAGAACTAGAGATACCGGTTCATCTACTTGCATGTTTTTGCACGGCATGAGGAAACTGGGATTCCTGGTTATAAATCCACATAACATGGAACACACAAACTCCAAACAACAGAATTCAAACCTCTAACCCTGGAGGCATGAGAGAACAGGGCACTTATTCTCCATGCTACCCTGGACCTAATCCTTACTCTGATATGAACCCTAACCCAATCGTAACCCCAACCCTATAACAAAACCTAGTCCCAGCTGTAAATTAAATTTGTTTTACAATTGCAACACTGTCATATGACACAAAACTAACACCAGTGACCGCAGTTTGTTGAAAGCCTTATTGATAATGTGAAAAACAGCTAGAGGCCTTTGTGTCATGGTTGCAGGGATTTTAGGAACTATAGCAGCTTGGATTGAAAACTGGTTAACTGACAGGAAGCAGGCACAATGTCACAGTGGGCCTGCGTTCTTAGTGGGGTACCATAGGGATAAATTTTAGGACCATTATTGTTCCTAATTTACGTTAATGATATTGACACCAATACATACAGTAAACTGGTTAAATTTGCAGACGACACCAAGGTGGGCTGTGTAGCAGATACTGATCTAACAACAGAGAGGCTACAACGGGATCTGGATTTAATTAGCAACTGCACTGATACCTGGCAGATGAAATTTAACATAGATAAATGTAAGGTAATCCTTGCAGGGAGCAGAAATATAAAGTTCAGATATGGGTTCCACTGAAATAAAGGTAGCTGATTGCGAAAAAGATCTCGGTGTATATGTCGATGCTTCCATGTCCCACTCTCGCCAGTGTGGGGAAGCAATAAAAAAGGCGAATAGGATGTTGGGTTACATCTCTAGGTGTGTGGAGTTTAAGACAAAGAATGTGATGCTACGATTATATAATTCCTTGGTAAGACCCCACCTAGAATATTGTGTGCAGATTTGGTCACCATACCTTAAGAAGCACATTGCTGCCTTGGAAAGGATACAATGTACGAGAATGATTCCTGGTCTTAGAGAAATGTCTTATGAGGAGAGGTTAGCTGTTTCTGTTTAGCCTCAAGCAAAGGAGACTACAACATGTCCTCCATATGATCCAGGTGTATAAGATTCTAACAGGTCAGGGTGCTGTTCATCCAAATTGTTACTTCAATATTAGTTTAAATACTAGAACCCGTGGCCATAAGTGGAAATTAGCGGGAGAAGATTTTAATACAAATTTGAGGAAGCACTTCTTTACACAGCGTGTAGTTAGAGTATGGAATAGTCTTCCTGCTAGTGAAGCGCAAGCTAAAACCCTGGGTTCCTTTAAATCGGAGTTGGATATGATTTTAACAACTCTGAGCTATTAGTTAAATAATAAAAAAACGAGCTTGATGGACCAAATGGCTTCCTCTCGTTTGTGTTCTTCTGGTATCCATAGGTTCAGTAGCCTTTCTTTCAGTATGTGAAATCATGAACTTCGGCATACATCAAGTCCACATCGCCAAGCATCCCTTGACGTCTGCCAAGACTATAGTTGCTCTAAAAATGGACGTTCTAGCATAAATCACCAACACAGAATATATACATGCATTGGTATTGGTCCACTGGCTTTCTTTTCCTTGTCCCGCTTAACTCAGGTTGAGGAGCAGGATTGATTACAGTGTAATGTCTGCTCCACTGGCTAATGTGTTAATGTTCTAAACGGCCTCGGTATTCAGCCTCAGCTAACCACTCATCCATTGATTTATCGGTTTCCTCTAATGACTGCAGAGGGGTGCTACTGGAGTAGACAACACGTTGGGCCCAGAGCAGTCAGAGTTGTCCTGTCATCGTTCAGTATGGGACAAGGGTCTCCGCCCACCATGAAATCTGCGGCCTGCCAGCTTTCCCCCTTTCATCTTTGAATTAGCTTGTGGCCCACTCACCCAGCAATCACACAGTGTGGGGTCAATTTTGGGCCGCACACAGTCGTATCTGACCATACCTATCCATATGAAGTGCAGTTAATGGGATGCAGGAGTCATTGCAAGGGGCTGCCAGTTACAGCTTCTGGGGCCAAAGCAATGCACTATACACATCTGACTACAGAATGAATTACATTTATTTTAATGGGCACTGATTCAGTACTCATTTGCTTAACGGTGTGCAGAGCTGTATTCTAATAAGGGTTATTGTAAGAGGCTTTCCAAACAAGTACATTCCTCCAGTGCAGATTACAGTCTTGCAGAAATGCTAATATGTGTGAGTCAGGGCAAGTGTTGATGTGTGTGCATGTGAAGGCATAGGGAGATGAAGAGATTCTTTCCACTAATGCATCCCCTAATCTTTCCCACGGCTAACACATTTGTGACTGAATGGGTGAAATGAGGGGAGCATAAATGTTTTGAAAGTTTCCATGAGGAGCTTATCATCGAGGAGAGCAGGCCGAGGTCTTGGCTGAAAGAGGCAGATATGAATCTCGGTGACACTGCTTGCACTGCCATCTAGTGGCTAAAATGGCTCAACTTCTCCTTTGCATAAGCGCTATGGCAGAAAGGAAGCCGCAAATCCGTACAGCTCGTGTGCAGTGAGGGGTTCTCTTTCCCTCTGCTTGCTCATTAACATTGCATCGTGCATTTTTTTTTTTTATAAATTAAAGTAATTACTCTTTGGAGGTTGCCTTTCGTTCCACAAATACCCATCACAATGCACTCACAGCTGGATCATGGCTACTCGCTGCTATAAATCATGCACTTCAGCTTAAAAAGCATATTCTTCCCCGCTGAGGATCAAACTGAAAGTGACAGACTCTGCATCTAACCTCCACATGCACCACAGGTATGCTTTCCTTATTTGTGCCTTTCTATCCAATATGCTCCCTGTCCCCATTGGTCAGAAGCTGTCACATGCTCTCTCTCTCCTTTGTTGTGTGCATTCAGGCTGGGCCTGGGGCTGGAAGGACAGGGGCAAACAGGCTGTCCGCTAACGACCCACAGCGGGACTTTGCTACTTTCTTGTGAGGCTGTGCTCGGGCAGCTGTGCTCTGCTCTGTGGATCATGTCACCCACATGACCTCTGCAGCCCAGGACCACCAGGGGGCGCGTTCCTGGCAGGATGTGCCCCTGTTGGATTAATCACACCCGGGTTGTGGGACATCTGCTGTGCCCAGACACCAACTGCTCCCACGGCATGATTGAATATCCCAGCACATGGTGTCGCTCCACAGAGCACACTGTAAGCTGTCCAGGCATTCTGTCTGGTCACGGTGCAGAGCGTGCTCAGTGTGGCCATACCATAGAGTATGCTCGGTTTGCTGTCTGGTCAGTTTGCTAAGCATGCTCAGTTTGGCTTCTGCTGGCCGAAATAATTTGGCTCTGTCTTTTCTCTTTTGGCCTGAAATTGCTCTGAAATTACACATGTCCATAGCAGTCAGTGGCCATTGACCTTCACTAGCTGTGAAAATACTCTTCTGCTAACTGACCACACCATCATCATATTGCTTAGGTAGTCTCAAGCGGGGTGACTCTGGCACTTGAAGTAGATGAGCAATATAATCTTCTTCCTTCCTCAGTCCTGATTAATCTTGATACAATAATGACTATAATGCATGGTTCAGTCAAGGTTACACTGGCCGCAGAATGACTTGCAGTGCCCATTCAAACCTTTGAGGAAGGAGGCCAACAGGCTCCCCCTCGTGAACCTAGGCAGTTGGGTTTGTGCAAGCTACTTTCACACTTTGTTGAAAGCAATGTGAAGTTGGTTCCATCTCCACAGAGAGCCAATGAGAATGCGGTGATGTAGAAAACCGCCATAATCACATCCCATTGTCTCCAGCGGCTGAGGGTATTATCTCCTCTGGTCTAACATTGTCTCCAGAGGGTGACAGACTCGCTATTCCGTACTACACTGCCTTTCATGACAGATAGAATCATCAGTACTGATCTAAGCTTACCATCAGCAGGGGTTGGGGGAACAGGCTATTTTATAACATACTCTGCTTTCCTCAGTTGACTACAGATGGTGAAAGTCAAATGTATTTCTCTTCAAGTAAAATATCCATTCTGGGCACAATCTCCAGTTTAGCATCTGCAGCTGAGGAGCTCGCTATAAGAATTAAGTCAAATTGAATCAAATTAAAGACAATAAACTCCACAAAATGAGAGGAAGGCACAGTTGTCGGTACAAGATGGTAATGAGATCTGTGGCAGGTTAACTTCCTTAAATGATTCGACCTGTGATCAGGGCAGGAGCAAATGGAGCATTGATACCTCTAGACTGAGAAACAGTTCTGATGTAAAACAACATAAATATTCCCATGTGTTTAAATCCCATTAAAATATGCATCCTAACTGAGTGATAACAGGGTAGCTCAGTTCTGTTGGCTCTAAGTATCTCTTTCAAATATCTGATAAACTTTTGATGAACTTGATGCTTTCCTTCCAGTTTTTAGAGTGTGAAGCAAATATGTTGAACCCGCTCACACTCCAGCACAGACATAAAGGGCCTAATTTGTTCTGACGCCTTTGAACCCCCACAGAGCTGAGACAGAGAGCCAAGGGAAACCAAATGGAGAACCTGAACTATGTGAAGAGTACATTTAGTAGCTGGAATAATACACAGAGCATATCTGAATGCACAAATAAGTAAACAGAGATTCAGCAGAGGATTCCCATGTACAGACTAAGGACACATTTGTATTATTTATTGAGCAGTGGTCAATATCTCTCGTGGTTGTCTAAGCTTTTAATGATTAAGTAGGGAAAATCAGCTGCTAATTCTGATTAGCATATTGAACATTCAGTCTAGCACACTTTCACATGTGCATACGCATTGCCCACTGATATTCAAAAATGAATGACATTTTCTTTTGTAATTTATAAATTAGAATCTTTATTGTCATTACGCATGTACAATGAACCTTTTGTTCTTTTGTAGATGTGACCTAACATTACTGTCAAATGAAATACCTAATGCAATCTCCCCTCTGACTGAAATGTTTGCAATCGGTTCGTTCATTTGTTTGTTCGTTCATTCACATATTATTTAATTGCATGTTTGTTTGTTTCCTGGGGCACTGGGGGCGGGGCTAGCAAAATATGTCAGACCTTGGGTAGGCTCGACCGAAGAAGTAAGTGTTTTGGGACTATAGAGATATTTCTGTGACTAGAGTGATTCTGTCACTTTGATCCGTGGTTTGAGTCCGCAGAGAGTTTTACCTTCACCGCCATTTGGCGGAATAATGGGCACTGGGCCCATGAAGTGCTTTGTTGTCATGGTGACGCGCAAGAAACTAATTACCTGGCAGAGGGGAGATAAGACAAAGACGGGAAGGACACTTGTACGTGGGATGAAAGTGGTTGTACGGGGAGAATCACTTGTACACAGAAATGAAAGCTGTGCAAGAGAAGAAGTGAGCGCAGGGACTGGGATTATCTAGCCTGAGGGCAGAGAGGTAGTGTGGCACAGACAATGGCTGGTGAAGGGAACCGTAAACAAGCCAGACGATGCGGCTGCCACAGCTTGTTAGGGTACAGTGTTTGCAGCGAATCACAACATCAACAGGCACTGCTGGTCGTTACAGGGAAATGGATCGTCACAAGGCTTATGCCAGAGTCACTCAGTTCAGGGATGTTTTCTGAGTCTGTATGTCACTCAAAGGGGATACATGCACTTTCCTCTTTCTGCAGAGTTTGAGACGCACTGCGGTCAGTACTTCCTTACGTTAGTTGTACCACATCTTTGTACCACATATAACTAAATTTTTTTTGTGTTTTTTAGTTATACCACACAAATTCCAAACCACTGTCTTGTAAGGTTAATCAATGTATGTCTTCATACAATACTAATCTGATGCAAATTCTGACTCTGTTAAGTAATACATAAAGATTGCCGATTAATCCTTAAACTATAAACCAGCATGTCACCCTAGACAACTGAAACCAGTCATGTCTAACCCGAGTCCTGGAGTGCCAGGACGCTGTACATTTTTGGTTATTCCCCACATTTAAGATACCTGATTGAACTCCTTCCAACTCCTTGTGTTAATTACCACACAGCTGTTGAGTTTAATCATTTCTGGAGGAACAGGGGAAGAACTAAGCTACCCAGGGCTCTGGCCCTCCAGGAGAGGATTTTGACCCCCCCGACTTAAACCACAGTCCCTTGATTTAGCATAGTTTTGCTTGACAGATGGATGCAGGGTGAGAATGATGCGTAAAAGCATGGTACAGGAATGAACCATAGTCGCATAGTATTTATGACAAAGGCTGTCCTCCGTAAGTTTGCAAAAGCTGAGCAGAACATATGCAGCACCACAAAGATCATTGAGTATTTGCTGAGTGGAAGAGACAGTTAGAGGTATGCAAAGGCAGGAAATGGCTGCATGAACCCACAAGGCTTCAGCATACACAACACCAACAATGCAATAGGTTGTATTTAAGACACTAATCTGGTCACATTTTATCAGCATCAAGTCAAGACGCTTCATAGCTGTCCTTACATCATGAGTTCCTGAGTATCTCTGTGACATGTGCGACAGCTGGCAATTTGCTCTTCAAAAGCTGAGCACTTTAGTAATGTGCTTGAGAGGTTTGTGTAAGCCTAATCGATGGGAAGACTTTCAAATTTGGAATGCACCCAAAACCGAAAAAAAAAATTCAAGCTTTCAGGAATGTTATTCCTCACTTGCACAATACCAGTTAAAAGTCTGGACACCCCTGCAGAAAATCATTTGTTTTTTCACAAGATAACGACCCTAAACAGACCTCAAGTTTATGTAGTAAGTATTATGTTGTGAATAAAGAAGGAGATGGAATGCTGTGACAGATGACCTGGCCCCCACAACACCCACCTAAACCCTACAGAGCTTCTTTGGGATGAGTTGGAGCAAAAAGTAAGAGCAAGCTAGCCACCTTGGGCCAAGCATTTGTGGAAACTCCTTCCAGGTGGCTACATCTGGAGGCTGGCTGAAACAACACCAAGAGTCTGCAGTGTTGCCATTGATGCAAAAGGGAACCATTTGGAAGATGCTAAAACATTAGAAAATATTGAAATGTTAAACACTTTTCTTGATCATTAATATATTTGTTGTGTATTGTTTCATTGCCTCGAAGCCTTTTAAGTAAGGTGCTTAACACAAATCCATTAAAAGCTTTTGTCCAGATTTTTGACTGGTACTGTTATTTTGGACAGTATCTGCAAAATAAAATATATGGATGTATGTACATATCTATGTATAGTATTTTCTGGGGCCTCTCAGACAGACCCAGCTGTATTTTTTCCTATAGTTGGGCTTTGTACTTATGCAGGTAACAAACAATTTTCTGTGAATTATGCTAATTCGGTAAAAACATAAGACATAATGGATTTGAATACATGCAACCCACACACACACACACACACAAAACATCAATGGGGAATCCAAGTTGCTTCTATTCGTCAAATGGTAGGATTGTCCTGGTTGGCAATTAATCATATTCTTTCTTTGGGATAGAATACAAATTTAATCTTTTTCACACAGCTGTGTAAAACATAATATTTGCTGCAAGATAGAATTTGTGCTAACATTGGCTATTTCTGCATTTCTCCTCATTATACCTCCCACTGCTTAAACTATCAACAGTAATCGCCTGCTTTATAAAACATACTCAATAGAGTGTTGGCTGAAGACACATCGACTAATGGTGCTGTTTGGGGCTAATTCTGCAGGAGGAAACAGCAGAGCACTAACAGAGAAAGGCCTCCCTTTAGTGTGAGCTGATACACAAGAGAATGCCTAATACATCTCCCTCCACCAACCCCTTCACTTCTAATTAAACAATTTAATTTTTAGAGTGATAAGTTCACATTTTAATAGGATCCTTCGAAATATCTTAATACATACAAATTAATTTCTTTTGGAGATCTAATGCGTTCACATTAGGCATTATTAAAATTTGAGTTGGGGATAATGTATAGTATGCTTTACATACATCAGTGAATCTGCAGCATTCTCCTGCTTTATTTCTATATTCGGATCTCATGATTGTTCTCCAAAGATTTCTGTTAAAGTCCAAGTCAGAAATGATGTCACTTCAAGCTGCAACGTGGCATTTTATTAATAGACTTGGGGGGGGGATAAACTCCAGAAGGCAAAAGGCTTGAAATTGAAGGTTGTTCTTCAGATCAGTGCTAATTTGAGACAGTCTCATCAAAACTTTAATTAGCAAGATTTTAATTTCAGTTTGAAGAAGGGCATTATGGTAGACCTGAAACAGAAATTAAGAAATACATATTTCTTTTTCCTAATCATAAATGTTTGGATGCATAATGTTTATGAGTGTGTATTCATTTTAGAAATGTTCTTTTCTGTTTTTTTCTCTATGACTTAATGCACTCAGAATAGAGTAATGTGAGAATATTTTGATATTAAATTATACTGATGCTGGGTCATTAATGGTTTTATAATAATAATTTTGTGAATAAACATTAACTACAACCTTCTGGAAAGTCATTATAATGTCCTGGCATTACCTAAAATTAAAGAAACGTAATTGTAGATTCTCTTCCCAGGAATTTGATACAAATTGTCAGATCAGCTGTAATGGTATATTGTTATTTTTCAAGTACTGCATCAGTGAGATTTAGCTGTACATCTTGTCCAGGGTACATTGCTTGCGATAGCTTTCGACCCCCAATACCTCCTCCCCCCGGCTGTCTTACCCTCATTCTGTATTGGATAAGCAATTACAAGATGGATGGATGGATAGATGGGGGGAAAGCTCATTTCTGAACTGTCTCAGGTTCGGTGTCATTGTTTTCTATCAGCCATTGAGCAATTGGATTATTCACTGATTGAGTAATAGTTTTTTATATGTCCTTTGTCTCACAATTCATGAATTTACTGGTGAAAGATCTTCACACCATTGAAAACGCAAAGGGCATCTGGCAATGTTTTTATTCAGATGTCTATCTCTATATGTCGCAATTTGGTATCCGTTCTGAGGAATGCCTAGTCTTAAAATGTACATGACGTCTAACACCAAGACACCGTCAGGAAGGTTCTGTGGCATACAGTTAGCCAGGCACCTGGCTGGAATTTCATTGTTGTTCCACAAACTGTTAGCTGGGGTGTAATTGTTTGCGTGGTAATTCTGTAACGTCAGCCTAACTATCCCATATCAAAATCTAGATACTGTCTTTCCGCTTATACTTAATTTTAATATGCATATCTAGGCCAAGAACAAGGCACATAATCATGTGTTGTAAATGGGTCGTGCTAATGGGCTAAAAAGGATTGGCTTTCCCAGGGAACGATGCCTCTGAAAGTTAATGCTGGAAAGGGTGTTCATTAAAGCAGCCTTTGTTTTGGCTGCAATTAAGTAATGAATTTATCAGTCATAAAAACAAGCTTAATTCAAACATTTGGATGTAGCTATCAGACTAGATAACAGGCTGGAGAGGCAATTATCAATTTTTGTGGTTCAGTTGTTTGTTTGTTTGTTTGTTTGCAAAACACCAAAACAATTCATTGTATCATATATGATATATATGGGATGATTTGATTAAATTAATTTCACAGTGGATGGATGGATAGATGGATGCAGTATGAAATTTAACTGGCCTACGTGCACCATTTACCTAGTTGCAAAGCTGTCCAGCTTTAATCCCTATCCTATGGAATAATCTTAATATGTGTTGTATTTGTTTGTTCTCTCGGTTTTTACTAGAGCATCCACTCATAAATTATTATAAGTGAAGCACCAAGGGTATTATACCATCTGCCTGTCTTCTGTGTTTACATTTTATTTATATATTGGATGATTTTGTCCAAAGCAACTTACATTTATAGTTTCTGGAGCAATTGCGGTTAAGGGCCTTGCTCAGGAGTCCAATGGTGACAGCATTCTGAAAAAATGCAGACATCAGACTGCTCTTGTACATAGTATTTTTTTTATTGCTAATGATGGCATGTTCCCTCTTTGTCTGTGGCGGTAAACAAACACTTAGTAATTATATGAAGTAATATGGGCTGCTTATTTTTCAGTAACAGTTATATCTACATTTTTTTAAGCAGTTGCTAAATTTCCAGTCTCTAGCACTTCACTCAACAATGTAACAATATCCTAACTGCACTGCACACAGGCTAACTGTGCATATGACTCAGCCTAAATGCACTGCCCACAACCTAATTGTGTATGTGACTTAGTCAAACTTACCCCCCAATCACTAAGGAAACCTGTTACAGCACCAGGTAAATACAACACACGACAGAAAGATTTTCATTCCCGCTCAGTCTTCCATAATGGTAAAGTACCAGCTGTTGTGTACTCTCACCTGATATCAAGCGAATAAAGGGAATAAAGGGGGAAAAGTTTTTTTTGCCTTGGCAGCAAAGATTTGATGTGATGGGGTCCACAGAGAACTGTTACCAGCAGAAACATTGATTTGATTAGATGAACCTATTGATTGCCATCAGTGTGTGTATGTGCCCTGTGATGTGGTTGAGTCTGTATTGTACTGTATAAAGATACATCTCATACATTAGGATTGCACAGTGAAGAAGTGTTGCATAATAATACTTTATTTGTTCTTTTATTAATTTTATTAATACTTTATTATGAATTCATTTAGTGTCTTATTGTTCTTCTGTTACTGTATATGTAATTCTGATTCTCATTTATAATGCTTTTCCATTGTATTATGACTAATGCGGGGACTTTCATGAGAGACCGTACGAGGTCTCTCATGGGAACACACCAGGTCAGCGAGGCGGCCTTAGTTCTGAGAAACTAACCTTTCCTTCTGAGTGCAACCAACTGCCTGAAAACCAGCTTGTTGCTGTGGCGATACTGTTGCCCTGAGATATGGAGACATACTAGTGAAAGAAAGTATTCTTTGTTTTCATTGCTGTTTTTGTATTATTCATGTGCAGTGAGATGTTTCTGATATATGGTTGTCCGTTTTGTAAATGTATCTTCAGTGTTCTCCGTATTGCACTGCATAAAAAACAGGCACAGATTCCTGTGTGCACAGCTGTATTTCTTGTGCTGTGACGCAGAACAGTGTCGGCACATGGTCTCTCTCCGACTGAGTCCGCCGCACAGCATTGTGGGAGTGCCTGGGATCCATCCCATACAACTCTGCCCTCCATATTCCCTTCTTCGCTTGAGCGCTGTTTTCTCAGGAATCTCCGGCCAGGCCTTCACTGCGATTGCTCCCACTCCTTCTCCCCTGCTCATTTGCAGAGCGGTTGTCATGGCAACACCTCTAACAGCATTAACTGGGAAATAAAAGTAAATTGTTCCCCTAAATTAAACTGCTGAGAGGGAAAAATATCTCAGGCTCTTTGCTTCTAGTGGTGTCCCTTGTGTTCGCCTCCTTTTTTAAAAATATTCTCTCTGAACTAAATTGTAATTTTGCCAGGATTATCAAACACTGGATGTAGTCCTCCATTTAAAAAACTAGTTCATCAAATTTGGCCGACAAAATACTGGAACATGAAGCTCAAAAAAAAAAAAAAATTGAGCGGTAGCTCATTTGTGGAAAGTCCCCTTTCACATTACCAGTGTTGTTGGAATTCTTCACGCATTATCAAACCACAAAATAGCATGTTTACCTCTGCCTTCTCAATCATTCTTCTGTTTTTCTACTTTGGATACATACATGTCAGAGAGTGATGTACCATGTTATTAATTTACAGTTCAAACAGATGTGTCTGGGTCACATCTCCTGTTACTAATCTTGTAATAAGGGTATCTGCATTTGAGAAGATGATTAGCAAGGAGCAGTACCTATCACCACTGGGTAGGCGGGCCTAGGGCCATCCAGCATTCACAGCCAGCGATACAGTATGATAAAACGCTTGTATCTGACAGATATGTGCATGTGTGGTTAGATCAATCAGAGCAAAATTGTTCTTGAGAGGCAAATGGATTTTTCTTTATCTTTGTTCATTTGGTCTTAGTAATGCCACGGGTCATTCAAAAACTGAAAAAAATAATATGTAGTTGAGTCTACAGTGTTATTTGTCACCAGTTTTTATTGGATGGCCCACCTGATTTTCTGCTGACCCACTCACGTTATCATTTCTGGCTCCATTACTGTGCAGTACATATATTTACAGTACAGAGACTGGCAATAAAATATAAAAATTGTAGTAAACGGCAAAAACCATACAGGTTCCTGTAATCCTGATTAGGATAAGTGACTGGAAAATAGATGGATGGATGGATGGATGGATGGATGGATGGATGGATGGATGGATGGATGGATGGATGGATGGATGGATGGATGGATCAAGGAGGAACAATGCAGATTCTGTCTTGGTCATGAAACGCTGGACCAGATCTTCACCCTCAGAAAGATACTGGAGGGTTAATGGAAGTTTGCCCAAGCAGTTTAAATATGTTTTGTGTATTTGGAATAGGCATACGACCATGTCCTGACCATGTATTTGGTGTGCATCCCCAACAGTAAGTAAGATTCACTCCTAGTGGGTGCTGGACTCCGCCGGTGCTGCCCTTTGTCACCGATTCTGTTCATAACTTCTATGGACAGAATTCCTAGGCATAGCCAAGGGGCAGAAGGGGTTCGGATCAGGGGCCTCAGGATCGCATCTTTGCTTTTTGTGGACGATATGCTCCTGAGGATGTCATTGGCCGGGGACCTGCACTGGGGTAGTTTCTAAGGTTCTAATGGCCAAGATGAGGATCAGCACCTGCAAGTCTGAGGTCACAGTTGTCAATGGTAAAAGGGTGGATTCTCCCAATAGGACAATTGAATCTCCAGAGGGCACACCCTCCAGCACCCCGACCAAGGTCTCCAAGAAGGTTAGATGCTCTGAACTGGGGTTCAGACAACAATCAGAGTCCATCCCTCAAATCAAAGTCGAAGGTAGGTGACCCTCTTGATCACCAGAGTAATCTCCAATACATTGGTGCCGAACCAGGGCACTCAAAGCACATGCACAGCTGCCTGGCACCGCTAACCAAGGGCAACTTCAGAGTGGAGTAGAGTCCAGCCCTTCGGTATCTCTCTACTGTACCTCCTGCACCACCTTAGGATCCACGGGGGGTTATGTTCCATGTTCCTAAATCCAGATTTGTAGCCAAAGATTGGTCTGCTAAGGCCTCTATCTTTCACTGCACCAGACCTCCACAGTGCCCCCTGCAGGTGGTGGGCCCACAGGAGGGCGGACCCATGTACTTGTTTCAGGCTATGCCCAGTCATACCCCATAGGTAAGACCCAGCCACCAGGAGCTTGTCAGCAAGCTCTCCTCCCAGGCCAGGCTCCTGGGAGGGGCCCTGGTGTCCCCAAACTGAGCGGCATCACATGATCCTTTCTGTGCCTCTTCAAAGGGGTTATATGTGACTTGCACTTTGTTTTGCCTCTCACATAGGACCAATTTGCCTTGGGAGACCCTACTACCAGAGGCAACTGCCCCAGAAAGCATAACTCCAAGGATTAGAGGTACACAAACCTCTCCACCACGATAACATGGCAATTCATGCAGGGGAGTCTTTATAATTTGCATCATGGAGTTCCCAATGGATTCTGGAGAAAACAAAGCAAAATGATAAATCGTACGGCATTGCAAGTGGAACTGATGTAAGTAAAATTCTTTTCAGAATCAGGGGTCCTAACAGAGAATAACCATCATTTGGATTGGCTTGCCATTTTATTTCCCCAATGGTGACATTCAAATACAACAAATTCCATCTATCAGCGTTCTCCCTCTGTTGTCGGGGTTTCCAGGCATCTTGCAAGTTCAAAAGCATGCAGTTAGTTGAACTGGCCCATAGTGCCCTGTGCCCTCTGCTGCAAACAAAGATGGATGCATGGGTCTAACATCAAATATTCAAGCACACTTTGTAAAAAAGTGCCCAGTGTTACACTCATCTACATGCTCTTTGACTACATGATGTATTCTTTGAAACTTTCAATGTAGCTGCAGCATTTCTCAAAATATAATTAACGTTAAGGTTATTGTGGTGGTAAAGCAAACAGCTTTCCTGACTTTTCCTTATAAACATGCATGCGTTTGTACCCACTGGAAAATTTCATGCCTTAAAATAGTAGTGGGCCAGTGTGTAGCTCAGCATATTAAGGATCAGAGCCAGCAAGGCCGTGCCCTCAAATACTATGGCCAGCACAGTAATAACATCACCACCGCAGCCCTGAGTAAGGCCCCTAACCTCACTCGCTCTAGAGATGTTGCTTATCCCCAGTCTCTGACCCTCAGCATTCCTGCCCTGCATGCTGCTTTGCATAAAATGCAATGTTGTCCAACTTCAAAACAGCCCTAATTTTAATCTCACTGAAAGTCATTTTAACCTTAAGTGACATACCTCTATGTACACCAGAGTTGCAAACAATTAAAAACAAATAGTAAAAATAAGCTCTAACCTGAATTTCCAAATCCAATTCCGACTCGCAGAACAATTTATATGTCATGCACTAAATAAATCATAAGCAGTTTATATGTATATGTCATAGGAAAACACCACTGGTGACTTGAATTTACATAGTACTGTATGTTTCTTATATTTAGATGTATTAAATCACATTTCTTTGTACCACTGATAGGCCATTTTATAACCTCTGGAGAGGTTAATTAACCTGGATTGCTAATAGTTCATTACAGTATATTATCCATCCATCCATTTTCCAAACCGCTTATCCTTACTGGGTCGCGGGGGTCCGGAGCCTATCCCGGAAGCAATGGG
>JAODJX010000002.1:4805941-4827379 GCA_026776945.1 Isichthys henryi
CTGCTCGTCGCCCCGGGCATGGATTGCTTTCAAGCAGATCGTCCGGACCCAGAACGACCAGCTCTTAAATGCTAGCACAGATGCCCACGGTCTTTCATCTCCAACGCATGTTCACACAGGCCAAAGTAAACATGCACTCGTCTCTAAATATACACACTGTACATATCACATTCAGATACACACTCTGCCATCTGTACACATCCAGCTAATAAACATTCTGCACACACACTTAAATCTGTATACATATAACTAGCTGTGCAAACATACATACACCTGAATACAAAGAAAGACTTCAGTATATAGACACAAACTCCAAATCAAACACACACACACACACACACATGTGCGCACACACACACACAGCTCAGTACATATAAAAACTATAAACAACAAAAACTCATTTCACATACTGTAATATTCAAGAACTTGAACAGTTCGCTACATACAGGGTTGCCAACCGTTTGTAAATTTAGGGAAAGTCCATATTAAATTCACCCAGTACACCCATCCATCCATCCATCCATCCATCCATCCATCAATCCATCCATCCATCCATCCATCCATCCATCCATCCATCCTTTTCTGAAACCGCTTGGTCCCAACTGGGGTCACGGGGGGGACCAGAGCCTATCCTGGGAAAAATGGCCGTAGGCGGGAACCAACCTTGGGCAGTCGCCAACACACCGCAGGCCACACACACTCACACGCACTCAACTACGGGGCCAGTTTAGATAAATCTGTAAATTAGTTTTATTTAAATTTTTATTATTTTAATTGTAAATTAATGAAACCTAAAAAAAATTCAAATTGGGTCTCAGTAAAAAATATGGCATGCTGGTAAAATCAGAAAATTTAAGGTTGGCATCCCTGGATACATACTAACAAACATACATCAGCATGATGTACAGCAAGTGACACTTTTCTGGTATGGAGTATTGCTATGTGTCTGCTGTCATTGCTTCATTATAGTAAATAATAGCCAATCAGAACTGCAGAAAAGACTCCAATAGATTTCCACTGCAAGTTTGCATGACATTTATTCTCTAAGCTGTGATTCCACAGGCTCAAGCAGGATGCACAACACCCCCCTCCACATCTCCACTACCCCCACACCCCACCCCAGCCCTCACCCCCAGTTCGCTTTATTTTCCGTGAAGTCATCGGGAACGAACAAAGATGCCATAAAATGTCACTTTAGGCCCCCCCGCTGGTGGCGCGGTGACGCTCCGAGAGATGACATATTGAAGCTCTTTAGATCCCAGTTGCTGTTTAATGAGCTTTAATGTGCCACTGACTCTAAATGGGAGACCCCAGTGAGAATGCGAGCGCTCCCAGACTCCACTCTGATGTGACAGCTGGGGACAAGCTCTTCCAGTGCATACCAAAGCAGTCCTGGCTTGGCGGCCTGACGCTAATCTGCCATCGCACCGTGCACTTGCGGATGTGCTGCCTTCGGTGTCACGTGTGCCCATGTGCGTTGGCATTCTGGGACTGCATTAGCCAGAATGTTTGCGGGTCTAAACCTGCATGACTGTGCTCGTGATTCATTGTAATCATATGCTTGCCCAGTACTTGTTGGCAGTTATGCACTTATCATATGTCACATGATGCATAAATGCATGTTTAAGCATAAGTGTGGGTGTGTGACTTTGAGTATGAATGTGATTACCAATGCGTGTGTGTGTGTGTGTGCGTGTGTGTTTGTGTATGTGTGTGAGTATGAAGTGGTGCTTTGGGAGTTTAACTGACGTGAAACACACCGCCTCTCTGATCTCAGTGGCAGATCCCAGAGATTGGACGACCACCATCCGCGGGGTGCCTGTCGTTTAAAAAATGGCATTTGCTCTCTCCATTCATCGCTGACTGATTGCATGACCCCAAGGCAAATCTCCCTGCCACAGATTTGCTCAGCTGGTAAATGAGAACAAGCAGTCAAACTTGATAAACTGTGAAATCCCCTCTTACTGGCCCACGGCCATCCATCTATTCCTCAAATATTAGCTAGCACCGACAAGACCGGTGAAGAAATGGTCACGTGGCTGCATTAGCCAAAACTGCTACTGGAATGTAAATGATGGACGCTTAAATCTTTAATGTTGCTGGATCGCTGGCGACATTAGCCGAGCAAGTCCTGCTGAATGATTTACAATGGAATGGAGGGATGTTAGACTCTCATCCAGTTGCAACTTGGTCCTGGGTGCTGCAGTGACACGTGGGGATCAAGAATTTCCTTTAAACTTTAAAGATAGACCCAATAAAGCTCTGCTGTCAAAATATATTTCATTTTTCTGGGATAGTGGAACAGGCTGCATGCAGGGGGGCTGTAACACATGGACTTACAGGTCTCAACTAATTTTTAATAAAATTTCATACCTCCAGTTGCCCCTGGTCAACAACTGTTATCATTGCCACCTAAGGTGACCGGTGACTACCTACTCCATGTGAGGGAGGAGAGTATGAGCTGGTACACGGTTTGCAAACTACCATTTGAATTAAAAAGACCTGCATTTCACTTTAGCATTGGGTTCTTGCTTTGTGCTGATCGGTTAGTCTCCTATAGTCATGCATGTGTGAATAATGTTAATGTGAAACAGCTGGATGAGTCTTTCAATCAAGGAAACAAACCAGAAAAAGAACGACTGAACTAATTAGCCAAGCACACGAGTTTAGTTTAAAAGTTTTAAAGTTTGAAGTAGCTCATAGTGACCCCCCTGATGTGGATTAGATGGTCACCCTAGTGCCACCCCACGTTTTCACAAGTTTTAATGTTGCCAGTCTCTCACATCCTGGACGATAACTTTCAGTGAAATAGTTAATGAGACTCTGACAACTGAAATAGCACAGGGAGCTCTGACTATCAATATCTGCCTCTGCTTGCATGTTAACTGACAGTTTTAGATCTGAGTTCTGTTTGGACCATTCATATGATTGTTGAAGACAGGACACGGAACCACACTTTCAGCTTGGTTAACAGAAAATTAGAAGATAGCATGGCTGGAAGCGAAAACCCAGGCAAGCTCAGGTGATCCATTTACCGTGATGACTGACACGTCAACAACAAGATGTTTCCGACAGTCTGTATTTGGGCAGCGATGAAGATAAAGCATCTCTCGGCCGAAAATGGAAGCAAGAGGGTCACTCCTGCTTATCCTCTTTCTAGACAATGTCATAAAATACACAGACCATGTAAGCTGGTGTAAGGCTGCACTGCTTCCCAGAGGTACCTAGGTGTCGATCTCATCCTTTGCACCAATTGGAAGCCAAGATTTCATAGCGATAAACACCAGAGTATTATCACTCACCTAGTGCATGTACAGTATGTGTGTGTGTGTGGGGGGGGTTATATTTATATACCGATCAGCCATAACATTAAATTAAAAATTTTGTGTGCCACCTTGTGCTGCCAAAACAGCTCTGACCCATCGAAGCATGGACTCCAAAAGACCCCTGAAGGTGTCCTGTGGTATCTGGCACCAAGACATTAGCAGCAGATCCTTTAAGTCCTGTAAGTTGTGATGTGAGGCCTCCCCGGATCAGGCTTTGTCCAGCACATCTCACAGATGCTCAATTGGATTGCAATCTGGGGAACATCTTTTTTATCTCCCTCAAAGCATTCCTGAACAATTTTTGTATTGTGGAATGGTGTATTATTCTGCTGAAAGGGGCCCCTGCCTTCGGGAAATACAGCTGTCATGAATGGGTGTATTTCGTCTGCAGCAATGTTTAGGTTGGTGGTACGTGTCAAAGAAACATCCACATGAATGCCATGTCTCAAGGTTTCCCAGCAGAACATTGCCCAGAGCATCGCACTGCCTCCACCAGCTTGCCTTCTTCCCATAATGCATCCTTGTGCCAATACTTCTCCAGATAAATGATGTACATGCACCCAGCCTTCCACAGAATATAATACAAAATTTGACCACCTTCTTCCATTGCCCTGTGGTCCAGTTCAGATGCTCATGTGCCCATTGTAGGCACTTTTGGTGGTAGACAGGGGTCAGTATGGACACTCTGACCAGTCTGGGGCTATGCAGCCCCATACGCAGCAAGCTGCACTGCAGTATGTGTTCTGACACCTTGCTATCATAACCAGCATTAACTTTTCCAGTAATTTGTGCTACAGTACAGTAGCTTTCCTGTGGTATTGAACCAGACGGGTTAGCCTTAGCTCCAAACCGCACATCAATGAGCCTTGGATGCCCTTGACCCCATCACTGGTTCACTGACTGGCCTTCCTTGGACCACTTTTGGTAGGTACTGAACACTGCATGCTGGGAACACCCCACAAGACCTACTGTTTTGGAGATGCTCTGATCCAGTCATCTAGCTATCGCAATTTGACCCTTGTCAAAGTCACACAGATCATTACTCTTGCCATTTTTTGCTGCTGTCAATGCATAAACTTTATGCACTTACTGTTCACTTGTTTAATATATAATGGTAGCCTTTATATGTGCCTTTATCATGAGTTAATCTGTTATTCACTTCAGCTGTCCGTGGTTTTAATGTTATGACTGACCATTTTGGTCCCCAAATGTGATCTAGGGAAACACACACAGACACACAGGTTTGTAATTATATTGTTTTGGGGACTCTCCATTCATTTCTATGGGGAAAACTCTAATCCCAACATGATGACCATAACCCCTACGCAGCCCTAACGTTAACCGTAAGTAACCAAACTAAATCTGCTTTTGCCATTTTTGTTTTTTGTTTTTTTTATTGCATTCCCAGACCTGAAAAATGGTTCCCACAACAACAAAATTACAGGTTTTTAATATATTCTGATGGACATTTGGACACACACGCCTGAGACCAAGAGGTTGCTCTTCTCATGACTGGGTTGGCTTCCATACAGTCTAGATGGGGCTGTTTCATTTTCTTGTGAGCGGTGACTTTGTGATGGTTCAGTTCATTGTTGATCCCTGTGGCAGCAGATCTGGCATCAGAGAAATGAGAGTAAAAACTGTGATAAAGGAGAGTTTAATGCTTATTAAATGCTGTCTGTCAGCGGACGCAAAGCAGGCAGAATGTCGGTGTCGTCTGTTCCTTTTCTGGCTTTTATTTTGAGGGGACAGATGAGTGATTGAGCATCGCACGATGAAGTAGGGACAATAAAATTCTTCCTTCAAATTGGCTGGAGGACTCCTGGCATATTCACTGAGATCGGAATGGGACGTTGTTTGCTGTTTCAGCTTATTATGACTCACACGTGTTAATGGGGAGAGTGTGTTCGTGCCGTATATGTGTGTGCGTGCGTGTGTGTGTGTTGCTATACTTTGTTGCCTCCTCAGTTCAGGAGACCTGGCATAATAAACTGCCACATTTTCATCTTTGCATGTCATAAAGTTCACGCTGTGAGATGCTTATGAATAATTTCCCGAATGCCACTGTTCGCTTCAGCTTCTGATAAATGTAGTCATTAAGTTTGTGCATTGTGATCCTGGCTCCTGGCAAAATCACGCAGTTTACTAAACAGCGTGTTGTCTTCGGGGATGCCAGGAGATAAAACATTATGCCTCTTCCTAAGATGCGTCGGGGGCCTGATGTGCTCAGAGACTGTTACGGCTGAGTTTGGGGAGTGCAAAAGGGAAAAACACACCTTTTACTCGCTATCTCTGTTAGCGACAGGATCAGTAGGCTTAGGCCAGTGTGAGGCGCTGCAATGAATACGAAGCCATCAAATCCAACCATGAAACAATAAGGTAAAATGTCTCCTTTTCATGCTGTGCAATTTTTTTTTTTTTTTGACAAGTTGTTCTGCAACCTTTTCACATGTAGCTTGGGTAAACAAAGGCACTCGTTTTTGTTCAGCCTGCATGGAATTACAAAATGGTCCAGCCTGTCAATGGGCAGACGGACTGACTAAAATGCCAAGAGAGGAATGTTTGTGTTCTTTAATTTATTCATTTCTAATTCCCCCAGTGCATCAGCTTTTAATTATTCATCTGACTTTCTTCATCAGTTTTTTTCTGATTTTAGTCCCTATACAGTCATTTCCAATCTGTCAGATTAACGCACATTCCTGTGATTCACATCCATTCTATGCTTTGCTTTCTTCTTACACGGAATGGCCCCACTTGGAACCCACTCGCTAGCACAGCTGACTTGTATACACCTGACAGACTAATAAAGCATCCAAGGACCATGACGGTGTTCGGGACTCGCCTTTCCCAGTCATAATCAGCAAATGACAGATGTGAGGTCCGTCCTTTATCTGCTCTGTAACTGTAGGACTCGGGTGCACTCGTTAAGCACCTGGACTTCCTGGAAGACACCTGATATTTTGGGCCACTGAAGTATCCATCTCCATGAAAACGCAATAAATAAATAGACGAGTTAAAAAATGAAAAAGAATTGAAGCAATGGAGATGTTTCTCCACTGGCATCCAGGAGCTTAAACAGTAAGTGGAATTCATCAACTGTTCATCAAGTGACAAAATTTCCACAACTTGTAAAAATGGCATAGCAGGTAGCATCTACATGTGGTAACTATTGCTCTGCATGTTTCTTGTTTGTTTTATTATCTTCCAATTCAGTGTTTCCCAATCTGGTCCTCGAGGACCTACAGACTAGACTATGTCTATGCTTTTGCTCCCTACTGGAAGATGGGAGAGAGCAAAGTTGTGGATTGTCTCTCAGAGAGCTGGGAGAGAGCAAAAACAAGGAGCGCCTATACTGTAGGTCTGGGTTGGGAAACATTGTTTGAGATTAGTCTTTGCTTGAGAAGGGCACCTCTACACTCTATCCCTGCAGGAGACCCGGTTTCCCAATCATTAGCTGGCTGGTATTTCCTTATTCCCTCATTCCATTATTCTCTGCTGTTAGCCTGCTCACGGAGTTCCTGAGCTTAGAGTGAGGAAGCACATTTAGAGGAACAGCTGCAGTTACCGAGCAGGAAACCACAGCCCCATTGCACACTTGGTTCAGCCTTGATTGTAGTACTGAAGACCAACTATAAAATGGCTATTTTACAAGTTAAATGAGTTAAATATTGTTATATAATTAACAAACTTAAACATTAGAGAGAAATTATTTTTTCAAGTACACATATTTATGCCACAGAGAAACGTTGAATGTGTGGAAATAGAAAATTAAAATAATTTCTTTCTATGGCAGAAAATGCAGTAACTGAAATACAAGATTGTTTATCTTTCTTGCAGCCTGGACACTTAATCAGACTCAGGTTGGAATTTCATTCTTTTCATAGTTCAATGTATCAGAGGAAGCCCAGAAATATTGTATGATATTGCTCTGATCTCTTTTGTAGTGATTCAATGTAATCACTACGGCCAAGACATGCATACAGTAGCTGTACATAAATGGAGGAGCTCCAGTCTTATAAAAACTTTAAATATTTCAGAATTCAGAAACAAACTTGCTATCGATGTCATTAAATATAAGTAATTCCCTCTGTAACTACAGGCAAATTAAAAGTCTTTAAAAAAAAGAACTATATCTTTACATAAAGTAGCTGAATACTAAATTACATTCTGACACATACATTTAGGTTATGCCTCTAGCTTCATTTGAGCCCCTTTGAGTGACGGGGGTCTTGTTTGGACAGGCACTCACCATTGGAAGCCACTGAGTCACGTCCCATGCTAAACCTTGGAAATATACTATGAATTCACAGCTTCTGAAAATGTGGTGTTTGAGGCTTGATGTTCCACTTGAATGACACCTACAATGGTTTAATACCCCTTGATGAAAATGTCCATGTGCTTTGAATGGATCTACATGACAGGTTTTATGGCATGTCTCACTTTATTTAAAATAAATGTCTAGTTCTCCGTTTACGTGAAATAAATTATTAGTAAAAAATATTGTAGCAAATTTTTTCCAAACTAGTAATAAATAAAGAATTCATCAGGTGGTACGGTGTTTTGGCATTTAATAAGCTCAGGGCAGGTTGATGTTTCAGTCACTAGAGCAGGTTGGGCCAGCAAAATTGCCCAAATTATAGCCCTGTCTGCTTATTGATGATTACACACTAACCATACAAAGGAACCCTGAAACATCAACCAGATGGAGTGAAAAGGAAGTCTAATCTGAGTTGTCCAGAAACTAGCAGAATTACAAAGTTAACCTTAATTTACGATAATGTCAGGATATCCATGAAAGCCTACAAGACCCAGCTGGTAATTCCTGAACATATTATTGGTCAATCTATGGACTCCACCATTATGAAACCATCCTGCTGATCACAAAACTTCACCCATATTTCCTCTTTTTTCTGAAATTTGCATAATCGCCTGCATGAAGAAGTCACTACTGCTACTGCACCCCAAAGGCTGTTGAAGTCTCTGGTCTCAGATGTGGCTCTGCTATTAAACGCTGTAATTCAGTGAGGAGAAAATAATAGATCTGTCAAAAGCCTCATGCTGGAGGTATTATCACTCATACTGGTCCTTTCATAAGTGGCGTGGTGGTGGCGGTGGGGCGGGGGGAGTGACTAACCAGAAAAAGGTGTTTATATCATATTTTAGGCTGCTGCATCTGGATGTTTCAGTGATGTTAAGTGCTAGGGTTTGTGAGTAGGTGCATGTATGAGTATGTATCTTTGGCAGTCTATTGTTTTTCTATCTCTTTTGAGATTCCCAATTGCAGAAAATATGACTGATGCTTTCAGAGGACATAATCAGCAGGTAAATCAACACTGCATGGGTTATTGAATCCATCCATCCATTCATTTTCTGTAACCACTTTTCCTATTCAGGGTTATGGGGGGACTGGAGCCTATGTTGGAGACAATGTGTGCAAGGCAGGGCAACAATCCATCATAGGGTGCACTCACACACCACTCAATCACACATCCACACCCATGGGCAATTTGATAACTTCAATTAACCTTTGGTCTGTTGGGGGGGATAGGAGTACCCAGAGGAAACTCCACGACATCAAGCAAACTTCACACACATGGATCCGTGGCCCCGATACATTTCAATGTTTTAAAATGAAAACTTTAATGAAATCATTTATAAATGTATTGATGATGGATTCAGTTAAATTGTTAATTTGCATATTGTGATGGTAATAAATTGAGTTAATTAGGAGAACACATAATTTACAATCAGTGGATTGGTTTAACCCAGTAATGGAAACCCTTAACAACAACAAAATGTCCAGGAATGGGGGCACCCTTTGCTTTCCGAATATCTTCAGTCCTACTCGGAATGCTGTTCTGAACAGTGTGCAATGAAATCCTGAACCTTCCTTCAGGAAGAAAAGCCTCCAGTTCTTTGAGGGATGAAAGAGATGGAAATCAATTTTGCATTCTAGAACTTCCCCATCTGTTTCACTCCGGAATGTCCCATAAAGGTTCAGCAAGGTTTAGATGTGCTGAGTGATGAGGCCACGGAAGGCACTTTCATCCTGGCAATCATGAAACCACTCCTGAACTTGTTTAGCAGTGTTTATGGGGGTATTATCCTCTTGTAATATGGGACCTTCATGAGGGAATGATGTTTGCACCACAGGGTGCACCTGGTCCTGTAAAATGGCTTCATATTCCTTGGCCATTATCCGACCATGCAGAGCAATCATCAGGTCTAATGGCTCCTGAAAGAAAGATGCCCAAGCAATTATGGATCCCCCACCATGTCTAACAGTTGGCATCAGATGTTGTGGGCATCTTTTTGCTTCCTCCAAATGTAAACCCGTCTGGATTTGGGAAAGAACTGTGAAAATAACTGCCCAATTTTTATTCTCCTTATACCAGGTTCTATGCCTTTGTGTAGTGATCTTAGATACAAGTAGTTTAAAAATGATAGCAATGCTATAAATTGTAGTTTTGTGAAGATTAATTTGAGACTTGGTCAGAGAAACACCCCTAGTAATGCCCAAGTCATTTCTTAGGATATTCTTTTGTGGTTGTGCCAATGAACTTTCACATATGACCACTGCTTTTTTATTTTTGTTGTTTCGGCAGTTTGGCCATGTTCAGCATATTACCATGTTACTGTACCATTTTTGATACAGTTTCTCTTAGTGCATTAAATAATTTTGCAGGTTTTGCAACTCTTTGGAATTCTACTTAATTGTTTCATGCTGCTTTGAAAATCCATGTCAAAGCAATCATGGTAAGATCTCATTTGTCTTTGACACTGCTAAGTGACATCCAATGTGACTCTCCTTTGTAGCTGTATTTGTAATGTGAATTAGTTACTTTACAGCTAAATTTCATTGCAATTTCTTTTCATATAGGGCCCTAATTTAACAATGTAAAGCGCATGGACAGAAGTAGGTGCAGGTTCTTACAGTGTGTGGATAACCCACTTTTGCTAGTTTAATGGCAGAAAAAAAGCTCCAGGCACATGATCCAAAATGGTTGTCCTTAATGTCGTAGGAAACACTTTACTTGACAAGGTACAAATTATGTAGTATTATGCTATTACTTATGTCTTAATTATCCAAAATGAAGTCTTCGTTACATACTGATCTCATGTAAATGCATTATTAATGAATTGTGACGCATGTTTTATCCCAAGCAGTTTCTATATTTGTTACTTTATCTGTTAATTCTATAATCCTTTGTGAACTACTGAACAAGTAATGAATAACACAAATGAAATACTGTTCTCATGTTTGTTCATCATTAATGAATCATGACGTAACTTATAACTCAAATAGCAACTGTATTTGTTCACGATCTGTACTTCAATAGTAACTGAGTTATTACTAAGAATTTTTGCCCCCACATGTAACACTAAGTTCACACTACACTATTTGTCATCTTGAAATCGGGTGTGTTGAAGGCATTGTGGTTTACATTCTGCATGACTGATCAAAGTCAGGAGGTCACACACTACAATATCTTTCACCAGGAAGAATCAGTCTTCCTGATTTTGTCACAAAATCACGATGTGTGAATGACACCGGGAAAACACAATTGTAGTGTCAACACATATGCTCAACATTTACAAATTCACGGCAAATTAATCCTTGTATATACAGAACATACATTTTTAAGACTTTTTTAAACTCCTCCCTTGGGTTTCACTTCACCCTGTCTCTTGCATTCTCATTGGCTGTGGCTCATTGCCAGCCATGACACTTTCACACCGACAGGATTTGGAGTCACTGACAAGTCTAGGACTGAATCTCAATATGTGTACTTCACCATACTTGTGTTGTCATGTACCTGTTTTACAATTTACAAAAAAAATTTACAGCCGGAGTAATCAGCTTGCTGTACAGCATAGTAGGACAACAAATAGACAAGTACACATCTGTCTCAGTCCACAACTGGTGATTTCTCTGTCCCCGTGATCTTGTGAGATCGTTCTTGGAAGGCAAGTTCGTAAGACCGGTCTTGCCAAGACCAGAAGTAAGGTCTTTCTCTTCTTAATATTGAGATTCACCCCACATATTTAGAATGCTAGATAGCTGGTGAGTGTCTGGGATGCATTAGCAACTCAGTTGGGCTACATCTTTAAACAGTTCAGACATAGTGATCAAGCACCGATTTGCCAGCACCAATGGCACAGCGATTCACCCTAGATCTGGAGGATTTGTTGGTGATCTCCAAAAGCTGCCAGTGAGCTGAAAAATGGGGTTAAAATCATGTAGTGTAAAGAGCTACCATCTTGTACTTAATTACGTGTGTGCTTGACATCAGATTGTCATCTCCTATTCCCTGTAAAAGCCAGGTGCACTTGCACCTTGACAGATTGCTATTACAATAGCGGATTTGCCCGGTTGTAGAAAAGAGCGCTTCTCTGCAGAGGAAACAGATTTGTTTGTGTGCAAAGTGAAAGAGTGGGAGCAGACTATCTGCGGAAACAGCAGGTTTTCACCAAAGCTCCCAGAGGTTTATAATAATAATAATAATAATAATAATGATAATAATAATAATAATAATAATAGAAGCAGTATCTGCAGGTGATACATGACCTACCACGGATAGCCGAAACCATGGATAAGAAGAACCATCTGCAGACCCCATATATAACGTGATTTTCAGGTGGGCCGATATACAACTGGTAAAGCTTAATAGACATTTAAACACAGTAAGTCATTACCAACATTAAAAACTATACAATACTGTACTCTAATAGGGATTTTGAGAACATAGCAATGAAAAAATACCATGTATCAAGGGATGATGGAGCAATGAAAAGCACGCTTTTATACCTCTCAACGATGAAGGGACAATGAAAATACATACAGTAGACTGCTGTTACACATTTTATAATGAAAAATATAGTATCATGTACCTGTACATAACTCGTAATGAGAGAAATTTGTTCATTTAAAAATTTCTTAGCCTATTGTGGGTACACACCGGCTGACAGCCTGTACTCACTTGGTGCGCTGTTTGAAACTTATGAACAGTTTCTGGAATTCTTAATCTTTTTTTCAAGGGTCCACTGTAATAATTAGCCAAATTCATTTGTTATTACTACTATTACCTAATTCTGATGAATATTATGACTAACCATTATGAAATACATTTCTTAAAATGATTGTCACATTGTAATCTTTTTATTTTTAATCTTGGGCATGCTTGTGCACTGCAGGTTGTATAATACACATTGTGTATGCGCCTTTATAAGTGTATGTTACTCTCTTCATAACATACCCTTAATTACTGTGCTTTTCACTTTAGACCAGGTTTTTTTCCGTCACTAGTGCAATCACTTTCTGCTGCCTCAAAATAGAAAAGCACTAACAATGTGTCTGACTCCTCCTCAATTTTAGACTGACACATCCACAGGCACTCAGATGGACGCAAGTACATTTGCTGTTTGTTTGTCTGTGCTTTATATACTTGCTGCTTTATGCATAAGAATTTCCTCCTAGGATCCATTTCCTCAAAGTTTTTCTTAATCTTAATCTTAAATCATACAAGTGGTTTAAGGTTTTATTATATTATAGTGGTGTCAGAGTATTGTGGCTTTTAATTGACTAGCTAAATACAATATCTATCACAAATTGCCTTCCGGATGAAGATACATCTTTGTTTTTCCATCTTTGCTACCTCAGAGCAAAAGTAATCCAGATATTTCCTCTTCCTCTTTTTGAATAGGGTATCTAAAACGTCTTTGTTGCTTGAGGATAGTTGTACCATTTGGCAGGATTCCTAGAATTATTTGTGTGTCGCTTGGCAGGGCATGAAATTATATTGCTGTTGGACAGCATTCTTTTTTTCATAGATTTCTTCATATTTTACTTAGCAAGCCCAAGGACTGTTGATGAATGGTCAGTTTTAGCCTTGCCTTACCATGGATACATGAAAAAGCCTGTTTTACCCAGAATTCCTCTTAGCAAAGCTTGGAACTGCTTTGCTGTTGAACAGTGCTCTGTTTTACCCAGAATACTTTGCGCCTGTTACTTACCAAGGCCTGAGGCTGTACTACTGCTGTGGATATTCTATTTTACCCAGAATTCCCTGAGTTTGTGGCTTAGCAATGCCTGAGGCTGTATCATTGTTAAGAGGTGTTCGGCTTTACCCAGAATCCCCCAAGTTGCACTTCAAGGCCCGGGGCTGTATTGCTGCTGAGGGGTATTCCATCTCACAGGAGATCAAGGCAGGGTAGGGCCGCAGTGAATGTAAAGCATGGAACTATCAAATCATCAACACAGGTCAGATGAAAAACAAAAAAAAATAGCCTGGCAATATTCAAGAAAGAAGGGGCCTTTTTAACCTGTAGTAGACATTTTCCTCAAACTGCAGAAGCAGCTTGCATGAGATTTGCATGGCATTTAGTTTATTAGTATGTCCCAATTGCCCTCAGTGTATGTGTGTGTTTATCCCAGGGGAATATATACTGTATGGGGCAGGGCAACAGGGACTCTGGCTCAAGATCAGTGCTGATTGGCCACTGGAGTGACCTTTCCCCTGTCAGTGACTAATTCAAAACATATGATTAGTTAACGATAAAGAGTCATCATTGGTAACCTGCATCCTTGACAAGGGTATGCTCTTCAGCAGTATGTAACCTGTTCCTCTTGGATCAGGCTCCAAACTTGCTATGACCCATCATTGGATCACATTCCCCTTCAATCTCATTTTTAGCAATCACATAGCATTTGCATTTGAATGTGCAGCTGTAAAGACCTTAGTAGCCTTACTGGTGATGTGGTTGAGGTATGGGGTGAAGAATACAGGCCTGAGTCATAGGTTGTCTCTGATGGAACTGCAGCACAGCTGATGGTCCAGGTGGCTGAGTCACTGACATACAGTACATTCTTTCTAGTCCCTATGTTCCTCACCTTGTTTCATCCTCTTTTCATGTACCAAATTAACAGCAGGTATGTAGGTGGGCTCCACGGAGATCGGGGTAGTGAGGCATCATGCATCCAATCATTACAAGAAGCTGGGTCTTACCTGACCTATGCTGGCAAACTGCGATTTTGCAGTCTAGTTACACTCCATGAAATAATACGAAGGAGACAAATTACAAAAAGAACAAAGAAAATAAGAACCGAAAATATGTCACTACAAAATTAAATGATAGTGTTTTTCTTCCTTTAAAGCTAGTAAGAAATGAGAACAGACACCAGGATGAGGTTTGCTGTAATGGGGCACAGCGATGACTCTGTGAGGGCACGTTTTAAACTGGAGATGATGGGAACTCCTAGACCCCGACTCGCTCATTGCCCAAGCCTCCAGGGCGTACGCCGCCACTGAATATGTGCACTCCCTCCATCCAGCAGCCTCCGTATTGTTCAATTTCAGTGCCGTTTGTAGCTGCCGTCTTGTAAAGACCAACATGTAAGGTTCTCTTATTGCTTTCACACCCCTCTGGGGATGGCACTCTCTTTTCACTCTTCTACCCCCCACAACAAAAGAAATCCATCTGTGCATCACTCAGACCTCAAAATGGTGAATTATCCATTTAATCAGTTTTATTCATAGCTTTCCCCGTCTAACTGGAAGCTGCAGTGTTTGTAGCTGCAACTGCCTGTTTTTGCTGATAAGTGCATGCATGCATGTGTGTGTGCGTGCACTGGACTGAGAGTGAGTGGGTCACTTCAACGGAAAAGCGAAAGATCATTTTAACTAGTTTGTGTTTGCGCTAGCTTTCATTTTTGAAAGTGTTCTGAAGTGTTATGTGTGTGTAAGAGAGAGTGAGAAATGCACGACAGAAAAAGGAGAAAAAGGTCTTTTTGTTTGCAAGTGCGTGTTTCTCAGACACATATGTATTGGAGGTGGCTGCATGAGTGTGTCGGAAGGCATTTTTATTATTAGTGGATGGTGTGGGAAACTGTAGGTGTTAGTGCCTGCCATTGTTTTTTGCGTGGGCCTCCTGTTCAGGACCAATTGCTTTGCCTTCCATCTGGCAAGTGCAGATGCTCTGATCCCATTCTGCACCCGGCAAACCTTGACGTCGTCTTAGGCAGGACCACATTCGCTTTCCCGGTAATCCGTGCAGTCTTCACGCTGAGAGCATGTTCTGAAAAAATGCAACTTCCAAAACCTCGCCGTTTAAGCAGTGCTCTCGCATGTTGATTCCCAGGCCCAGATGCGCACACACGCCAATGCATGTGGCAACTGTCATGTGCACATTGCCGTGGAGAGGGTGCCGCCATCGGCACCAGGCCAGCGGCAGCCCGCCTGTCTCGGATTATCGATGTTGGCAGTGGATGATCAAACTCCTTCCTGATGCACCTGTTTGTCTGCACCAGCCGTCACTTCCAATCTAGCCCTCAGCGCGTCTTCATGAAAGGCCGACCCTCTTCGAAAGCCGGTGGGGCCATGCTGGTGCCCTCCACAGCTGCCTGCTCCACCACGCCCGTGGTCGGCCTCCACTGCCGTTCCAGTCCACTGACGCAAAGCAGCAACATAACTTCATAAGTGGCACAATGTGCCGTTAGTAAATCCCTAGCGCTCTGCCACAGCAATAAAGCAAATTCCTGCTGTCTCCTTTGTTCTTGGGGATAACCGGCTTAATTGACAGGCAATCAACGGGTGTCTATAATCCTCTGAGAAGACGTAAACAGGGATAACGAGTAAATCCAGCTACCAGCGGGGTTATGAAACTTGTATACACCATCTTTGGTACAGGCCTGAAGACGGGCATGGGGGTGGGGTGGGGTGGGGTGAAGCAATAACTACAACACACCTTCTGGCCATGTCCAAGAGAGAAGTAGATAAAAAAAAAAAACTTGTAGCCGAAGGATTACCTTCTCCATTAAGTCACAGCAGAGACGTACAGCTGTGAATGTGCTTGAGGTGAAGTCTCCCAGTAATCATGTCCCCTCGTCAGTGACCAGCACCTGGCTCAGTTCCCTCATGGGCCATGGCTCACACCCATCCTGTGTAGTCCCCAGCAGCTGCGAAGTCACAGTGGTGGCTTGCAGCCTCTGTTGGCCTATCTCTCTAGTGCCTTGTCCAAACCTCAGATGCTATAACTGTGCTCAAACAACAGTCAGCCCTATGTGAGGCCCTATCAGCAAAGACTTTTGTCATGTTTGATCGATCCTACATAGGACACCCATGGGTTTACACATTTGCAAAATCTCTTCAGTGTGGACTCAAGTTTTACATTTGTACAAAACTCTGCAGTAACACTTTACTTATAGCCATGTTTAGCAATTAATAAGCACATTCACAACAAATGATAAAGCATTCATAAAGCATTATAAACACAGCAATAAATATTTATCAAAACAGAATATAACCATATCTATGAAAAACTATGGATTATGGATACCTTCATAATGCATTATAATGGTCAGTATAAGTACTAAGGATGCTTCGTACTGCATCATAAAGGTACCTATAGTGCATTATAATATGCATAATAAAAATGGCTATAATGTTTTATGCCTTTTTATTAATATTTGTGGTCATATCTATAATGCTTTATGATTGCATTATTATTTATTATGAATGTGTTTATAAATTACGAAAAAATGGCTTTAAGTGAAGTGTTACCAAATCTGCTGTACTTAGGCTGGTTTTTATTTGATTAAATATGTTGTGAATGAAAAATATTGATGACAGACACAAAGCCAAACCTCAGATATAAAAACATGTTGAAGTACTAAGCATTTTTGTTCCAGTATGAAAGATATGGACAGTTTAATGACATCATTTAAGATATTGTCCAGTTCAAAGCCAGTGCCTCAGCACTGAGCTAATTCAGATCATTTCATTTGTTGGTATTTGGTGTCATTTTCTTTGCTTTTGCGATTCAATTCACAGACAAGATGGATCATGCTGCAAACACATAATGCAAACGCTAATGATAAATTAGCATTATCCAAGCCGGTGGGTAACATTTAAGGTGGGAGAGGGATAACAAAAACAGCCACAGTTACCTGGATTTCACTGTTAACTCGTTTCCCTCCAACGACAATGTAAACGGCAGCTGGGAAAAGGGATCTGTAGATGAGAAGCTCAAAAACAGACACACAGGCAGAGACACACTAGAAAAAAACTACAGAGAAAACCCACAATGGTACAGATGTGCTTCTACATGCGTAGAGAAGCTCACATGCATACAGACAGAGGTGTGCTGCCCTCCCAGGCATTACAGGCTAAACCCTCAGCCCATACTCATCCAAGGCCAAAGCCCTCATGTAATTGGATGAGAAAACGGAGCAGAGTTCCGCTAGAGGCTTCAGCATGCTCATCGCTCCCATAGTGTAAATTGTTAATGGAGACAAATGTAGCCAGGCATCCTGGGAGAGGCCAATAATGGGGGCTAACATCAGCAGAAGCTGACATGCTGGGGGGCTGGGGGGGGGGCTGCCAGCGTTGTCTGACGGGGCCCGGTGGGGGGGGGGGGGGGGCGGCCCGCCCCCCCCGCGGGGGGGGGGGGGCCGGCGGGGCCGGCCCGCGCCGTGTGACGCCCCCCTCATCACCCCCCCCCCCCCCCCCCAATCTCATTAAAGAGGCTTCATTCCCACTACGAGCCACAGCATCAGACCGCAGCTCCCATCTTCTCTCCAAGAAAAACACCCCAGCAAAGCCCCACTGCCAAAGGACATTAGGCAGCCGCCGCGCTTGGAAAAATTATTTTGGATTTCAAAAAATGTATGACTTTGTCACCTTCCATAAATCACCTCAGTGACGAACATAAAGCATGTATGTTCCCATAGTCGCAGCTTATACAAAGTTATATAAAGTCAGTCATAGCCCATATAAAGCAAATAAAAGGCTTGTAGATCTATATTGATGTATAAAGATTGTTAATCTCTTAAATGTGGTGTACATTCACCTGCCAGTAAAATCTGAAATGCAAATAGACAAAACCATATAGAGTACCTTGTTTATCTGAGACGATGAAAGACCATTTTGTCTCTTCAAATTACAGATTTGAATGTGATACCATGGTACTCTCTTGGTAAAGAATGAATTGTCAAGTGTGACACAGTGGATATCAGGATAAATTCAATGATGTTTGATAGCTTAAATGATGGAATAATCATGGCAATGATGTATAAATTAGGTTTGGTAGAAATTCTACTGGTCGCTCATTTTATTAACCTACCGCCCAATTCGAGAAAAGAAGCACCACCATCTTGGAGTCTGTTCTAGGGGATGGGAGCAAAATGGTTTGAAAGGCCAAATATCGTGCAACGAACTGCTGCTATTTTCCCTGCCTGCATGTCGCGTCTATAAATGGCAGCAGAATCACTAACCCAGTGTCACTTTTTAACCCTACGCTAAAACATATGAAAAATAAGTAAAAGGATATATATATATATATATTTATATATAAACCTTATTCTCATCTCATATAACTGACACTTTTCTGTCCTTAGATACATTTATATGTGGAAAAAAAAGATTTACAATAACCCGTCTGTAGTTCAGACGTGAGGACAGCATTGTCCACAGGAAGCATAATCTCTGCCAAACAGGCTCGTCACCATTAACGAGAGCAATTAGGAGCTCGGAATCTCCAAAAAGCTGAGCATTTTCAAACGTTCACTTCTTTCCGTCGGTAATAAGCCCATTTCCTCCCGCTCCTTCATTTGTGCTGTCCCTGGCACGCTGTGATAATTCTACACCTATAATAGAGAAATTAGTCGCCCCTGAAATGAGATTCCCTCTCTGCTCCCTCTCTTACATTAAACCTGCTCTGAGAATCACAGCACCCTAATAGCACCCCATTCTCCCACGTACCAAAGATGGCACTCCCAGAGACTTTCACTTTTAGTACGTACCATGGTGTCGCCGTAAACCGAATCTTGACATCTGGGCATCATAGTAATTGGTGAGGTTTCCATACGGAGACACTGGATATGTGAAGTTATGGTTATAAATGGAGTATTGGAATTAGGTGTATGGGAGAGACAGAGTTTTCTGTGACATCTGTCAAATAAGATGGAAGGCCAAATCTTTTGGGATCTGTGAGTCATTGTTTCATAGCTCTTCCCCAAGTAACCTCAGCCGTACACAGAATCCCTACCTCTTCATTTTTATGGACAAAATTGCACAGCTCGTGGGATTTTAAGGGACGGGTATTTTATAAGACACTCAGCACAGAAATTACATTCTGTCAGTGAGATTTCTAGCCAAGAGGGCAACACTCACGTAGTACATCGCAAATACAAAGCCGTGCATACAGGTACTCTTTATGGTCCAGGACATACAGGTAGTCACATTAAGAAAATACAAATATGCAAAATAAATCAAAAGTTAAAAGCAGTCATTTAAATTAATTATACAACCTAGCACATTACTGCATCTCTCTTGGTCCACAACAATACGTACTAAAGATTTGTCTTCCCTGAACAAACCTTTTTTTCACATGAATCATCAGCGTTTTAATGGTATTAAGATTACTCATATAATACATGAAATATTCTTTTAGTTTATTTTCAAAACAGTTGTTCCTTATACTGTCTACCAAAGACTACAGAATGCTAAAATATAAAAAATACGGTTTCATTAAACAATGGGTACTAATTTAAATGAAAGCACCACCTTTTCCCAATCTGGTAATATCCCTGATATCTTAAAGCTGAAAAAATATAATAATGAAATAAATAAAATCTTAATTGGGAAAAACGCCTTAAGATTGGATTCTGACAGAAAGTGTGATAACTTTTTAATTAAATTTCTTTTTTTTAAGATCTAACTTGGACATGATTTGTGAAGATTTATAGGGGTCTGACTTCAGTTCTCTGAGTTTGTTCATTTAAGATGATTTCGAAGAATACCGTGCTTATTAAAATGCATTAAAAATCTTTGTCCCTGAATCAATTTTTTTTTTTTTTTTTTGTCTGTGCCACATTAATTTATTTTTCACTCCCGTCATGTTTAGTGTAGATATTACTATAGTTGTTATCATTGGTAGAAGTGGAGCAGGTGGATGTATGATCAAAGGTATTTTAGATCCTTCCAAAGGGTACGGCTTATGGCTGTTATGTTACATGTAGTATGTTACATGTAGTTTTTTGTGCAAGCTATGGCAGCTGTGTATAAATGCACAGTTAGCATCAGCTGTAGTCTTAAACACACAGTGGAGACACAGATTTACACTTGAAGTGAGATAGTGTGCAATAAAAATTGTGCAAACTGAGATTGTTTTGTATAAATGGACAGTTAGCATTTGGTACTTTCTGTTTGTTTTTATGCATGTAAGCTGGCATACGGGTAGCAGATAAGCATGGCAAAACTCAACGTTCTCCCTGGTGCATGGCTGGTTATATGTAAAGTGCTTTGTGACAATGACTGTTGTTAAAAGTGCTATATAAATAAAATTGAATTGAATTGAATTGAATTTTGTTTACCAATAATGCTGATTTTGTTGTGGACACAAGGAGAGCATTTTAAAATAAAGATCAGTCAGGTAGCGCTATCTACATGCAATTAAAATATGATAGCGTGCCTTTGATGGTGGACCATTCGTTTTGATGTTGGACTGAGGGTTTGGGTGTGTCTCTTATGACACTGACCTCCCCAGTCCAGTCAATCGACAGCTAGAACTCACCCTTTTGTTATTTGAAAGGAAGTTCAGTTTCAGGATCAAAATTGAATTGAAGGGAGGGGGAAAGTACCCCAAGCAATAAAACCTGGAATGTCTACCAATGGGAATGTAAGCAGCCAGTTTTGTGAGGATCAATAGAAAGGTATAATTTAATGTCCAGCCTCAATATTGAGACACTCCATTTCAGACCAAGCTCATTTTCAGCAGAGGATATCCCATCAGCCTCTTCTGATTCCTTTCTTCCTCTCTAAAGCAATGTCCTACGATGCTATGTACCTGAAGTGTCAAACTTCAGTTGTTCCTTTTTGTCCTAAATTACATCCTGTGGGCCACATCAACTGTTTGTGCTATAGCAATTCAGCATTAAGGCAAGTGCTTAAAACGTAAAAATTGTCATTCTCAATGGTTAATGTTCAAATTTATCTTCACTTCTACCTCGAGCATATTTGCCTGTTGACGAACGCCTATGGACTATGTCTCTCGGCTGGCCTGGGAACGCCTCGGGATCCCCCCAGAAGAGCTGGACGAAGTGGCTGGGGAGAGG
>JAODJX010000002.1:4827479-4838011 GCA_026776945.1 Isichthys henryi
AGGGAAGTCTGGGCCTCCCTGCTGAGACTGCTGCCCCCGCGACCCGACCTCGGATTAAGCGGGAGATGATGGATGGACGAACGCAGAATTCAACGTTGGCTCAAGGGTTTCTTGCTAGTAATTATTAGCTGATGCTGAGGGATCTGACAACATGTTCTGGGTTTTCCCCACGTCCTCTTACCAACAGGGCTTGCCTGGGAGCCATCCAGGTGGCATCCATATAAGGCATGCATATCACCGCAGCTGACTCTTCTTTGCCTGAAGGAGCAGGAGTTCTATTTCAAGGTCCTTCCACAACTCTAACCTCCTCACCCTGTCATGCAAAGTGAGTCAAGCCACGCTGTGGAGAAACCTCATTTAGGTCCGTTACACCTTGTTCTTTCAGTCTTTATACACAGTTCATCGCCATGCATAGGTTAGGACAGGGACGTAAACTGACCCGTAAACTGCAAGTCTCGTCTTGTTACCTAGCTCCAACTTTACCGCTACAGACCTCCTGAGTACCTGCAAAACTGATCTGATCCATCTGACAGTCTCATGTTCCCTCTTACTTTCACTTGTGATCAAAATTCTAAGCTATTTAAACTTCACAAACAGGTCCAACTTCCAGCTCTAAAAGCAATAATTCATTCTTTACAAAGAGAGCACCATGGTATCACATTCAGAGGTGCTTATTCTCAACCACTGCATAATGTAGGTCCTACTCAGAGGCCAAATGCATGACATCATTGGCAAATAGAACGGATCTTGTTTTTAACAGCCCATACCATAGAACACATGCCTTTCCCAACACGAGACTACCTTGAAATCCTGTTCATAAAAATGTGAAAAGGAGTGCAGGCAAGATGCACCCACTCGAAGCTGCCTCAGTGTTGTGCCAAGGATGGGGGCATGATTCTTGATGAACGCACAGAGGGACTGAATAGCATGAATAGTAGCTCCTGTACTCCATTTGTGTTGGAGGATATTCACAAACCGTCTCCAAAACCAAAAAGCGCACTACAACAGCTCTGGGAAGGATAGTATTTGGTCCACTATTCCAAGGCCAAGAGGGATACCATATTGTTCCTGTTGAAGCATAGGTTTGTGAGGATCGGGCATAATTTCCTGTTAAGTACTCTGGGATAGGCTTTACTGAAAGCCTAAGAAGTGTGACTCCCTATAGATGCAAAACCCTTCTGGTCTTTCTTTTTTAAATAGTAAACAGCACTCTTGTTTACCAGTCCATGGTACTTTACCCATCAAGCAATGTCACCTTGACAATGTCCAGGGCAACATTTCAGAATAATGTTTGTCCACCCCTGCAGCCTTTCCACAATGGAGGCCTCTCATGACCATAATCATAGACTCTGATCCATGAGAAGTTTTCGAACACAGCTTCTCAATAAACGGATATATCCACTAAGTTACGAATTTTTCATAGTGTTTCTTCCACAGCTGGACAATATCCCTAAAGTTGGTCAACACTTCCCCACCTTGGTTGAGCGTAGCCTGAGCAAGGTCCTGCTTCCTCCTCCAGAGGCACTGAGGAGTTTAGAAAAACATCTTTGGAGTGTTCAAACTCCACCCCTGCACAAGCTTTCACCTCCATGACTGCCTTCACTGTGGCATTTCTGTCCTGTCACTGCCTTTCAGCTGTCTCAGGAGACCCTGTGCAAGCATTGCCCTGAAAAGCTCCAGCTTGACAGCTTCCCTCACCACAGGCGTCCAAGGGCTATGGCCATGACAGGCACCAAGTGCCTTCTGACCATAGCTCTTTGTGGTGGCTGGAATGATTGAGGTCTGGAACGTAGTCCATTCAGACTCAATGCCCCCAACCTCATTCAGCATGAGGGGGAAGTTTTTTTGGAGCCTTCAGCCAAACATCTCAAACAAACTGTAACTGCTCATCTAGCTCATGCTGGACCATCTGGCCTCTTCCACATGTGTGCAAACTAGCGGTGATCTATTGGTAACTTTTCCCCTTTTCCTGTGTTCCAAACAAATAATCTCAAGCCTGAAGACAGAACTACAAAAACAATTATTGATCTTTGAGCTACTGTAGGGTGCTGTGGTACTCGGTATTGTATCGTTGTCCATGTGGGAGTCCATAGGTGGTATCTTTTGAGAAGCTCACCCACTTTCTTTGAGAAAGCTGTGTACTTCAAACTGCTGTTCCATACATATACAAAAATCAATAAATAAACTGACATAGAGATTACCCTCAGAAAAACTGAGTGCACTTCTCTCAGTCTCACACCTACTGAGTTCATGAGAAACTCCAGCCCGATCAAGATGACAGGTTCCAGAGTCCACAATGTGCATGAAGGCAAGGCCAAAGCAACTTGGGCTCCTTCTCAACCAGAGAGGTAATGTTATTGTTTTGACTTACTTTGTCTTTGTTTCTGTGTCTGTTTTCCCTCTCTCTATCCAATTCCTGTGCCATTTCCCATTTGACTGGTCGGCGCTCCTGTCCATCACATATTCCACATAGTTCTTTGTTACCTGTCTTCCATTTTGTAATTTTTTTTCTTTGTCTGCTGTTTAGTTTGTATGCACCCCATGTGACTGTTTTGTATCGTTTCATAGATCCAGGACTGAAACTAGGGTATTTTGGGGTTCCCTGTACACACCCTATTTCAACATAAGGTGAAAGGAAGATATTCTCACAGTATCCATTGTCAAGGACTAATCCATCTGGGAGCATCCCACTCTTACCTGAGGGGGACGAGCCCACAGGGTGGCTCTGTGGAGTCATTTTGAGCGGAGCTGAGTTATGTGGGCAGGCTGTCCACAAGGCATTAGCCTGATGAGACTAACCCCTTTTTGCTAAATACACCTATGTGTGTGCAGAAATAGCAGTCCACATAAAAACCTGTGTAGCCAAGAAGGTGCATAGCATTAAAAAATAATAATTCTTCTGTACACATATATATATACACATCTCCTTGCTTTGTTTGCACCTGTGGTTGCCGGGTAGCATTCCTGTCTATATTACATGTGTATTATATGTGCACTCTTTTATTGTGTTTGTACTAAACATATGTTGTGTGTGTATCTGCACATGTAGTAATAAATTCTATAAAACAGTTAGGGTGCTTTTATTGCACGTTATGAAGCAGATGCAATCTCCGGCACTGCAGGTGAGTAGGCGAGTGTTTTGATTGGCCAGTCCAGACAATCGCTCCTGCCCAGGGGTCACATCCTCCTCTGGGACTGGGGTTCAAGCGCAGGTCATCACGTCTCTCAGCTCCAGCGCTCTCCTCCGCGACTCGGGAACAAATACCTGCGGGCGCTGTGCGATGATCCGGCATTTAAAGTCTGCTGGACCCCTTGTGTTGACCTCAATATAACAGAGTCGAGCCTTCCTTCTGACAATAAATAAATATGCAGCGCTGGCTGGTGGGCATGCTGCGCCGGTGATAAGTCTGAGAGCAGTGTTTAAGTTGAGCTCCCAAGCTGCCTTGCTCGTTCTCACAATGTGCCATGGAGCAACGAACAGGCTGGTTAAACATATAGCTCTGGAAAATGTACTCTTTTACCGCTGCCCAATTTGGTTTTTCTATTAATGTCTCAACCTTCCTCCAGCATTGTTATGGGTCCTTATTTTTAGTCAGAATGCTCTTTAACCACCAAACATCTATTCAATGGTATCCATTACAAAGAAGGGGGAAAAAGACATATCAGATGTATCATACATAATGTATCATTCAGTCGGGGTGGTGTGTGGCTCAGCAAGCTAAACCTCTCTGTCTGTGATCAGAAGGTCGGCAGTTTAAGTCTGGCCTCGGTAGGACAGTACCTGTAACACATCTTTGGGCCCTTGAGTGAGGCCCTTAAGCCCCAGCTCCATGGGTGCCATAGGGTGACTGACCCCCAAGCTTGCCCACGCCTGCATATGTGTCGCATGGAGCACAAGATGGGGTAAACGGAATTTCCCCTCAGGGATTAATAAGGAAGCAAAAATGTGGACTATGGCAGGGAGTTGGGAGGGAGCAAAAACAGTGGGACAGTCTGTGGGTCCCCAAGGATCGGATTGGGAAACGCTGCTCTGCAGCATGAATGAATGGACGGATAAACCTACATAACAAAAAATAAGCATGACACACTCATTTACATAATGGATAGCATGTCTGAATGCACCTAAAAATGAGTTCTCCCCTATCTGCATAAAGGCGATCATCCTCATTCTGGTGCTTGGTTAGAACCTGAGTGAAATGAAGGACCAGCTGAACTAAGTTTGCATTCAGTTTTTATAGGTGTATTATAGCATATTTATCTTATTTCCATGACATTGTCCTTAACCTTAAGCAGGACACTTGATAGAGTTTTGCTTTATCGTACCATAGCCTTATTTTTTTGTACTAAACATATGTTGTGTGTGTATTTGTACATGTAGTAATAAATTCTATAAAACTGTTAGGGTGTTTTTAGGGCACGTTATGAAGCATGACAAGTGTATTCCAAGGCCCCATATCATGCTCAGCACAGGTTAAAGAGAACCCCTCATGGCTGCCGCCCCCCATACCACCTTCTCTTAACTCAGCAGCACGGTGCCACCTGTGCCTTGTCTTTCACCAGCCGCCCCCACCACCACCCAGTTCCTCTCAGATGGAGATAAAGAGTCACAGTCTCCTCTCCTGTGTTTACGGCCCCTGCCAAGCTGCCGCCTCGCCGGTGTGAGAGGCAGATACCAGCTGTCTCTGTGTTTCGCTCGACATGGGAGCTTCTCCGCTCTTCCCCAGCACGTCCCAGCTGTGGCGACTCCTAATTTCACTCTGGCAATGTCTCCCTGCAGCAAAGCCGCTCCTCTGTTTGTAATTCATTTGCATGTTTTCTCCTCCAACGTCTAATATCTTACTTCAGAACAGGCCTTTTTACAAATTTATTGTAGAGTATAAGATTACGAGATGCTCTTGAGCTATTTTAGACAATTAGAAAATTGTTTTCTTTTTTGTTAGTGCTCCAGGAAGGTATAATAATTACGCTATCTGTTAAAAAGTCACATATATTTTTTCCTGTTTAGTTAGAAATAGAGCTAGAGCCTGCTACTGATAGATATGGGACTAATGGGACTTATGAATTATGATTTCTAATCACAGCAGGAGTGGAATAAGGGCCAAAGAGTTCACAACTTCTTAATTAGTTTGAAATACATGTGTAATTATTACTGAATTTTTAAATTCACTTAGGGCAGTGTTCTTCGGCTCATTTTAAAACCAAGCTCAAGGATGTCCTGAAGTTAGAAAGTGTAATCAATTCATGCTAAACGAATTCTTGGCCTCCTCATTTCAGACACACCCATTGATTTTTTTTTTCTACTTTTTTTAATGTGTACCTATAACATCTTTCTGCGGGGAGGCTAACTACCATATTAGCTCTCCAGCATTCTAGACAAACTCACTTGTGTTTGCGTTGTACAGGGAGTCCTGTAAGATACACAGGCACTCAGAAGAAAAGAAGACAGAATGAAGACAGAAACAATAAGAATGCGGACATTTGTCAAGTGGTGTTCCATTCCGAAAAATTGAGGAAACACAGGAAAGACAGACACATGCTTAAAATCACGCATTGAATAAAAAAGCAAATGATTTTGCAGTCTTTAGTTAACTCCAAAAGATATTCTAAGAATTCGTCTGTAACATTCTAAGAATTTGTCACTAATGGAGATTTTTGTTCGGTGATCTTTATTCTTATAATTAGTGCGAGCATCTGCGTGCTTGTGTATGCATACGTTCATGTGTGCGGAGAGACTGAATGTCAGCATGATCGCCCCGTAATGACATTTCTACAGTATAGTGGTATCTAATACATCGGCACATCATATTTAATGTCTTTATAGTCTCGTTCCTTTCTAACTGGAAAGCATTTATAATTGCGCAGGTGACAGATTGTTCTCCAGTCACCGAAAAGTCTGGCCTTTTCAAAACGAATAATGGAAGGCTTTTGTCTCCCGCGCTTGAATTTCCATTGTGAGCCTCTTATAAAAGCCGAGCTTTCAAATGCTCAGGCGGGAAAATAAATAAATAAGCAAACTTCTAAATTTGTTTGTGGAGCGCGCAATCCCTTACTTTTCATTTTAAAATTTAAAACGCTTTCAACAGATGATTGGATGTGGAGCTTGGAATATAATAAAAATGCACAAAAACTCCAGATAATGAGTTTCAATCCAGTTTAATGTCTGTGCAATTCCTACATCTATAGGATACAATCTTTCCATATACCGACTTTCTAAGTCTACCAATAAATAAACATTTTAGTGCAGGGATTTGGAGATTGGGACTACTTTATGGGTTATAGAGGCTATTACTTGCACAATGGCAAAGCTGAGTACATTTTATTGAGGCGATCGTTGCGACCAGCTTTGCCTGAGTGAGACAGACAAAACTTACCAAAATGACAGAAAATCAGTGTATGGTGACAATGCCAAGAGCGTGATTTCTTTCTGCTAGAAATAGCAAAAAAAATATATATATTGTATATGTTTCTTTTATTGTGGTCGTTTGTGAGGTAGACCAGGCAATCTGGTTGAGGCTTTGCCGTTTAATCTACTCTGATATTGTATCACACGGATGTTGCAGAGGTGTTATTTTTTATTCAATTATTTGGCGACAGTTGGTAATTTTGTGGATCATTTTAACACTCGCCAGCTCAATGAATAATAATTCAGTGTTTTTCGGTTTTTGGATCAAGGTGTGAGCTGTGTGGGTACTGTTTGGTGTACGGCGTCTTTAGCTAGGAATATCCTGGACAGATCACACCTGCCACTGAAGCAATCTGTTCTACCCCTGGGCATTGTGCATGTTTGGTTTGTATTTATGCACGTTTACACTTTCGTCAGGCGAAAGAGAGTTTTATGTATAGAATAGAATGGGATACTATCACTTAAAATTTAGCAATCCATTCATCTATGGGAGGGTCTGGAGTCTTGGACAGCCCCAGATTGTAATGAGCTTATGACAAAAAAAAAATGCCCTGTGCAAGACACCATTTCTTTAATTATCTGTATTTATTTTGTTGTGATTATGGTCATTACATGTGTTTTTTTTACCATACCCTTAAATGTTTTTGAAGCAGTATTGCTGGTTGCGTGTGGCTCAGTGGGCTAAGCCTCTGTGCCTGTGATGGGAGGGTTGCTGGTCCAAGCCCAGCCTTGGTGAACAAGTCATGTCTGTGGGTGCCTGAGCAAGGCCCAGGTGGCTGCTTGTTATTGGCAAGAATGTTCTCACCTACTTTTCTGTGTGTCAGGGAGTCAGCAAGATGGGGTAAGGCAAAAAGAGAATTTCCCCACAGGGATCAATAAAGTATCATCATTTTATTTCATATTCAGCAGTTACTACTCTTGTGAAAATTGAGTTGCAGGTGTAATGTACAGGCAAAGTATATTTACTTTTTGTTTCTGTCTTCATATAAATGTTAGAAGTGCAGCAAGCAGAATGGGCATGGGTGCCCTTTGCCACAATCAACATTACCTGCCAGGCAAGAAAAGTACCTAAAGACCAGAATCCCGGGGTCAGGAACTATGTCTTGCCTTGACTTTGAAATTCCATGTGCTCGACTGCATAACCACTGGGCAAATGTATCTCAAGCCAGTTTGCGGTAGAAGGGCAAGATTGTCAGCTCTATCAAAGACCCTAAAGTTTAAAACAGTACACTACCACTAGCTGAGGTAGAAAGTTATCATTTCAAAGCACGACATGTACTTTTGAGTTCCCTTATGTTGCAAGGTATATTACATAATTTATGTTCTACCATGTAGAATGGTACCATGTACCATTTCTGTTCTGAAATCAGATGTAATCCTAAGAGGAGCCCTGTGTTTTCCTAAGAGCTTCCACAAGAATTTCATTGATGTCCAACAAAGCCTGTCATTCACAAGGAACGTCACGGCATGACAGAGCATTAAAATGTAAATAAAATTCTGCTAACCCACTGCTGTAGTTTTTTATTATTATTCTTTCTTATGCAGGCTCCAAAAATGGCCATGCACCAAAGAGAGAATGTGTCACTGCTACCAGGATGCCCCGCACAATTTAAAAACAAACGATGCAGATTCATTTGAAGAGGCAGCAATGGGCTCCGGGGGATTTAGGGCGGTAGGTGAGGATTAGAGGGCTCCTTTTCTTTCAACCCCCCCCCCCCCCACTACCACCACCAACCAGATGGACACCTCTCAGAAGCTCACTACTGAAAAAATGAAAGGCAACAAACAGGGAGACAGAGCAGATAAAATGAAAAATGACATAATTCTATTAAAAAACCATCTGTGCGTTAATAAAAGTAATGATTTGATTATAACATCCCATTCGGGACCCAGAGGCATAGGTTAAAGTAGTTTTATTTTTATGCTCTTCCATCACTGAGAAAATGAAAAAAGTGGAAGAAAAAACAATAGAAGAAATTTTTTTTCACCCTCACCACACCGTAAATGAGATTTTCTTCTATTGCTGATGTAGCTGAGGCAGAACTATTATTTTTTGCTCGGAAGCAATGAAGAGATGGAATAAAGCATGCCTGTCGTTTCTCAGAGGCTTGTATGTTCCTCTCTGCCCCCTCCTATGCAGGGATGAACGTGACTCGGAATGGTGAGCCATGACTTGTTTCTGTATAGGTGCCCTTAGGCGAAAAGGCCAGAGAGTAATTAGTGTCCACTTTGGAAGTTGGCTAGAGGGGGCGGGGTTCCTCATACTGTACCAATGAAATTGCTCTTTCCTCCTACCTCTGAGGACAGTGTTAGAGACCAGTGAAAAAAGGGAGAAAAAGGGCAACTGACCAGCCTCTGGATCAACTGCCGGCAGAAAAAGTAAAGCAGGAAAAATGAGACAAAATAAGATCATGTTATATTTTGCAAATATACTGAAGAGGTCTGCAGCTCTTAATTAGATTCTGGCCCGAATGTTCGATAATTGTAAGAGTAAGTGAAAAATATAGGTGTTGTTGAAATAATGACAAAAAAATTAAATGAGCAATTAAAAATGAACTATTGTGCTGCCTGTGTCTTTGTGATTGTGTTTAAAAATACATTTCTGTCAGTATGGGAGTGGGTTTGTGTGTAATTGCTGTACTGTATGTCAGTGACTGCGTGTACATATATGTGGCCATGAATACATTAATGTGGTGTCATTTTACGGATGTGTGCGTATCCGTGGCCTTCGTGAGTCTCTGTAGAATCAAACTTTTCATGCTTTGGGTTTCCCGGTGCTGTCATTTTCTGCCTTTGGTTGCATGATGTAATCTGTTTGTCCGCCTACACTTGACACGCTGGGTTTTGAATACAAAGCAGACAATGCCATTAGGCAGGAAACAGTTTTTTTTATGTTATTTCGAAAGGCGACAGGTTTTACAGTTCAGAGAATTAAAACAATAACTTCAACAGCAGTAACTACAGTAATCTTCTACACAACATAATGGTTACATGACAAATGGCGTAGGTGTCAAATATATAGTATGCTTAACAAATTTAAGCTTTGACTTTTTATTGTGAATGGTTCATTACTAAATCCTCAGCTGCATTGTTTTCTACACCCAAATGTGTGCGATGATTTTGTTTTTGTTTATAGCATTCCACATATACAGTATACAGACGAACTTACGTCACGAACTTAAGTATAACTTACGAACTTTCAGACATATACTGTAAACGAAAAGGACTGTACAGTAAGTCTAAATTGTGTTAATTTTGGCTCCCGTTTCCTGTCCGCAACATCAATTTTTGTTTTCTGTGCGCTAGTATGACTTCTGGCCGCTACTCCCGCAACGCGGCAGCATAGCATGCGTACTCCCAGCAACCTAGTTCTTTGTACTTGCATATAACCTTAAAATGGTGTTGAATAATGAATTACGCACATTTAAAATTACGAACAGCCGTTCAAAACGTATCTGATTCTTAAGTAGAGGAGCGTTTGTACAGAATGATTGTGACAAAGTGAATTTGCTCACATTGTGCTTTCCTGCTGTCCTGGGATAGTTGCGTACTGAAGTGCAAATCCAATGTAACAAACAGCACAAAAAAGACTGTTCCCATCAACTCAGCGACATAGTGCCGGATCCTTGATGGTGCAGGTGTACAGAGAACTGGCAACAGACATCAGCACGCCTTTTATAGAACCTTATATTTCAAATTATTTTTAATGTACATAGAAATGCAACTTGATTTTTTTTCCAAGTTCTGAGTATTTGAAAACCACTCTTATAAACAACTTTGATTGAGGTATTCTTATTAGAAACTTCACAAGTTCAAAAAAGTTGAAGCACTATTGTGTTTTAACTAGTCTCATTATTCTACAGTTGCAATTCCTGTGAAATAACATTTTTTTCTAGTATATTGTGCTCAATTATCTCCCATTTCTATGCTCATGCAGTGACAAGAGATGGCTTGGGGGCCACATTCCTTCAGGGAAAAAAACACAATTCTAAATGTATTGTCTAGTACTTCATATACAATGAAAGAAAAAAACAGAAATACAGTGCTCAAACGGGGCGGCATGGTGGTGCAGTGGTTAGCACTGTCGCCTCACACCTCTGGGACCCGGGTTTGAATCCTCGCCTGGGTC
>JAODJX010000002.1:4842252-4855390 GCA_026776945.1 Isichthys henryi
CCCAGGCGGGGATTCGAACCCGGGTCCCAGAGGTGTGAGGCGACAGTGCTAACCACTGCACCACCATGCCACCCCTAATTAAATATTTATACTCATAAATTTAATTTCCACTTTTCTAGAAGTTACTGTTGTTACCCTTGGTTGCGCCACTTTCATTACAGCTTTGAGTAAGATCTGAGTGACCTTCCTTTGATCTGGAAGCTTTGATCCGAGTTCTATTTAGATTGAGCAGCAAGCTTTGCTCCAGGCTCAATCCTGTTGGCCTTTGAGGGCAAGTCTTGGCACTCGGCTTGGTCTTATTCGGAGTCCCGTTTCCAGGTTCTTTATGTATGTCATTTTGAGTCTGGGTCTGCGTCTCGCTTGCTGATGTCTTGTCTTTCAGTTTGCTGTTTCGTTTTGTTTGCTTATTTTTGAATTTGTTATCTTAGATTAGCTAGAGTTACGCAGTTACGTTGTGCTGCTGAGCTGCCAGAGTCATATTTTTAGGTTGGGTTTAGGTTTTCTTGTTTTTTGGTCCTGTGTCCTGGTTTACGTCTGAGTCAGTCTTTTTTATACCTGGCTCATGTAGTTGGCAGCCCCAAGTCCTGATACTTACCTGTTTCCTGAAATGCCAAACAGTCTCTGGGACTGTCAGATGAAATATTTGACATTGTGAGTGGGACGGATCAGTTCAAGGTGTTTTCTCTTTCAAGATATTTTGTCAGTTGTGGAGCAAAATAAAATGGGTTCTGCCAAACTGCATGACAAATGTTGCAATTCTACTTAGTTAAGTCAAGTAACTTTGATCAGCACTCTCTAACAACTTTTTTATGTTGCTTGAGTCAAGGACATTCATTTTCTTATTTTTAAACAAGTACATTGTGGACAAAGTCAAAGAAAGTTCTTTAAGGTCACTTTCCTGCTGAAGTGGGAATCTTGTCTTATATGACAGATATAGGTTTTCCTGTACTTCACTCTGCCTGTTTTCCGTTCAGTGCTATCTTTACACTCTCTGCTGAAAAAGATTATCCATTACTAAAAAAAACAAGTTTTTAAAAAACTTTTTAAATCTAAAGTTGTAACTTTATCTACTATGACATAACACCTGCTCACGTTTTTTTTCAGCAACTTACTGATTACCTAATGAAAATTCCACTGTTTAGATTAAAGAAAAAAAAACACTCTCAATGATTTTTTTTCTTAATAATAATTACCTGATGTTAATTGTTTCCGCAATCAGAGCAAAAACTGGAAAATTATAAGAATTGGAACCCTTTTGCAAGTGACTGTCATTGCATTAGAGAAATAACAGACTCACAGCATCATAGACATGATAATGTAGCGGCAGCTGGAGAGAAAGGCTACACAAAAGATATGAGTACAATTCAGTTCTGGAAGGTACATTAAGTGCTGCCTATCAACAGCTAGGGAGAAGGATAATTGAGTTCTGGTGGGAGAGGTACAATTAAAGAGGTGAGTCTGGCTTGTGATGGAAAACAGCAGCAGCGAATTCTGTCAGTCTGGCCACTGCTGGAAGCTCATTTTGTCACTTGGCATGGTTATGGATGACCAGTAATCAAGCATTTTCAGGTAACCCTTTTATAAACTTGATTAATGGATAAAGAAAAAATAAATCACAGGGCAATTTGGACAAAAGTGCCACCTAGAAAACAAAGACAACTTAGGGGTATATCGAACACAATGAAAATAAGCATTATCTTACTAGATTTTAACTGCCTAAATTAATAAAAACTTTTGATAAAAAAATTAAAAAATTATAGACTCACATAATACTATTGTTATGCCAGTCTACAAAAGTTACATGTACTTATTTTAGACCCACGCTATTTTGTTCAGACATTTATGTGTATTTTTTGCTGTCTGCCAGAAAATGTGGGATGTAATTTGGGAACTTTTGCTACTTGCACCTCGATTTGATTAAAATCCCAATGTTAATTCACTGTGATCTGAGCAAAGCACAAAAAACATTTCCAGTGCACGGGAAAGGCAAAGTCTGGATGATATTTACAATACAGTCTAGACTTCCAGAATTCCATGCCTTTTCATGTTCCATTTTTCAGCACATCCCGGTTACAACTTACATGACTGGCTGTCCACGGCCTGATCACAGAATCAGCCGTGACTTCAATCAGCACTGAAAAATAAAAGGAAAAAGACCACAAATGCACTTCGAGAAGCACATAATTTTTTTACAGAGCTAGTCTTGGTTGAATGACAAAAGTGAAAGAGAATACACATCTCCGTCTGTCACTCAGAGCTGAGTGCAGAAGAATAATTAGTGTTTACATTTTTACCATTAGAACAACTGTACCAGACAGTTTCATGGTTGAATAGAAAGGTATGTTTTTTCCTCTTAAGAATCAGATTTTTATCTTTCTTTTCTCACATTGCCTTTAGAAATACACTCTGAAAAGACCTTTAAAGGTGCGCATGAATTTTATTCAAAATGTTTCAATAACTAACCCTCTCTGGTGACCTTTCCCTCTGCAAATATTATTTTAAAAGGCCGACAGCAGCGTGACATTCAGCTACAGTGTGACCTCCTGAGCCCATTATAATTGTTTTTATCCTAGAGAACAAAAGGAGGGAAGGAGGGAAATCAATGTTTCTGGGGAAAAAAAAAAAGTTGAGATCGGGTCCCGCGCAAAGGTCATCGATAACTGTCTGCAGCTCAGTGGAGGACACGGACGAGACGCACTGTAGCTGTCATCCGATGGAAACCTGACGGTCATTTGGCTCCGACTGAGCAATGGGGTCTGCACTTTAGTGTCTGCTCCAAAACCAGACCGCAGGAGACAGCTGCACTTTGAGCAAGTATAGAAGGAATCTCACTATCTGATTTGCAACTGTTTTCTTAATTCATTTATGTAAAATTATGTAAAAATGCATTTATGTAAAATTGCACTTTGTGAAATTTGCAGTTGCATTTGTTAGCTTTCATTAAAACATTTATATATACATATACATGCCTCACACCTCCTAAGTTAGGGGCTGGAAGCCATATTCATGTGCAACTCTGCTGCTTCCATCGTTGTCAAAATTCGAAATGCTTCAAAAGAGTCTACTTTTACATCGTGTGTTAATGTTGTCATACATTGGGTTTTTTTGCACTTGTCCTGTCTATCTCTCTACTTTATGTATAAATGTAGCACTGTGGTCCAGGAGAACACTACTTCGTATAACTGTTTGCGGTGTACTGTACATGATTGGTGTGACAGTAAAGACCCCCCTACTTCATTTGATCTTCACTGTGGTAAGTTTGCAGGATCTTACTATGTTGTCCTCTTGCAGTCTAAAGATATACAGTAGACTAATCAGCTTCTCTAAATTACCCATAGTGTGTGTGCCCAGGGATGGACAGCAATACTACGCTGGGTGTACTCCAACCTTGTGCCCAGTGCTGATTAGGACTGGCTCCAAGGAACCCAGACCAGGGGAAGTGGTTTGACGATGGGGCAATATTCTACGTATAAATTTTGGCCTGATGCAACAGTGGATAGAGCAGTCTCCTGAGATACAGTTGTCCTTGTATTAATTCCCTCTAAAACAGCTATACTTACCTGGACGCTGGCATAAGTCCGTATATAAATAAGAATCATCTAGGGAGAGTCAGTTGTTCTAGTAGCAATCCGAATTTCAACTGTAAAAATAGTGACTGGTAATGATGTGAAATAACTATAAGACTCATTAAATTCGTGCACTGGGGAAAATGCACTTGTTCTCCAACAAATAATGATTCTCAGACAGCTTTATAGCAGTTACATATTTGTATTCATGTGAAAAGTTTTATTCTAAGCATAGCTGAATCTGTTCGGCTACTTGTGTAATTATATGTTGAGAAGTGTTCACGAGCGCCATTAAAACCGACAAGCACATATAGCTACAATTTTCATCCATCAGTCTTCCAGTTGCTTAACTAGTGCACAATACAGGCAGTCCTTGCGTTTAGAACATCTGACATACAGACAACATGTACTTACAAGTGGACTACCATAAAATCATGGTAAAAAAGTTTGGGGTAAATACAGTGGTTTATAATAACAAACTCACGCATTACTTTGTGAGAAAATATTGCACGGCTTCAGTGGTTTGTCTGCTCGGGGTATATTACAATGCCGTATGTAGTTACTTGATTACTATATAATGAAAATTGTAAGTGTCACTGCCTGTCTGACCCTGTCCTTTGTGTCTTTTCCCCGTTTTAGCCAGCAGATGTTGATGGTCATCCCGCTTTTCCCCCTCTGCCCTTCAGCCGTAGCGCGTTTGACTGATGCATAGCTAAACCGATTGAATGGGTGGCACAGAGGGTGAATCTTTATGGTTGTGGGTTTGAGGTTGGCGAGAGACCAGCCTCACTTGTTCTGTTTATTGGTTTTCTGTTTTCCCTAGATTTTATTACTAGTTATCTTTGCTTTCCTGTTTTGGTTTGCCCTGCTTATGTCCTCCTTCATTTTGGTTTTGCTTGTGTTTGTTCTTTCCTAGTGTAGTCAGCCCTCTGTGTTATGTTTTCTAGTTTCAGTGTTTGTTAAGGTTCCCTAGTCCTCTGCCTGTTAATTGAATGTTACTCCCCCTGTCGTTTGTTGTCCTGTGTCTTGCTGTTTGGTTAATTGGTTATGATCCACACCTGACCCTTCGTTAGCCCGGTTGTCTGTATGTATTTAACTCAGGTTATTCTCAATGTTACTGTGTGTTCGTAGCTATGCTTGTTACCTAGTCCTGTTCCCTGTGTTTCATTTTATAGTTAATTCCTTATTATATATTATTATATTTATGACACCTACAAATTCTACTTAAAAACAAACTTAGAGAAAGGATCTCGTTCGTAACCTGAGGACTTCCTGGACTTGTGTGCAGAGAACACTGAACAAAAATATCCAATCAAAATAATTGAGTAATCAATAAAAATGAAAAAAAAAGACTTATCTTCTGGGATTGTGCTGGAGAAATCTAATCTGATATGGATTACATAACTATGTAATATTGATAGCCATGTGATGTACAGGAATTTATGGACTCATCTATGAAATCCATGCAATTCCGTGTTGTTGATCAGACACAAGTTGAAATTTACAGTTATACCCAAATGGGCAGGTATAAAAAATAGCTGTTATGTAAATATAAAAATTATTTATTCAGCTGAAAGTTATACTCCACTATTTTCATTACAGTTATCTTTGTATGGGGCCAAAAAAGGCAGGTTGTCCTGCTTCATGATGAAGGACAATAAGTACATTTGATAGGTGGGTAATGAGGTGCCTCATTGTGTCTAATGAGAAAGCCAGTGTAGGACACAGAGACTGGGTGCTGCTTTTACGACACTGAAGTCAAAGCAAACCGCTAGCCCACACTGTAATGAGAAGACTCATTATCCTGGTATAATCACATCTTCATTGCGTCGTCTTTGAAGACAAACACGTATTTCCCCTGGTTCCAGCACCACACACCTCCCCGGCCTGATTAAAATTCCACCACAATGGCAATGTCTACCAGTCAGAACCCATAATTAAAAGCTAGCTAGTGCTTGACGAGGGCTTCATAGGCCCATGCCTGTGCTCCACGGCTATTTGCTCAGCAGCAGGTAACACTGCTAGAGACAGGCTTTCGTTGTTTGGCTGCCAAAAGCACCAGGCCTGGGAATGGCCAGGGTTACATCTTTAAAGAATGTATGACGGGGTCAAGGCTACATTCTGCTGCAAACAAGTTTGATAAATCTTCTTCTCTTGCTTAGGGGAAGCCTTTATTCAATCTTCTTAAGCCATTTGTGTTAATGAAGTACTTAACTCTTAGGGATACATAAAACCTGGGTCATGAGCCCAGTTTCATTGTAACTAACACGTGCACATAATATCCATGTCTATCTGTCCATCCTCTCTAAATACTTATTCAGGATAGGGCACATTTACCTGGAGCCTATTTCTGGAAACACAGGGCACTCACCACACACCTACTATGGGCAATTTAGAGACACAAATTCACATGTGCATGCAAACTCCTCACACATACAGCACATACCGGGATTCGAGCCTTGAACCTCGGAGGTGTGAGGCTATAGTATTATGCACCTTGGATATACCCTTACAAATATGTACTATTAGACATACAAGAGCCCCTTTTCTATGTATTAAGCAATGCATGTACTGCCATCTTAAAAAAATTATTCTTTTGGTATCCATAAGAAAAAACACAATAAAAAATAGGATTAAAATGCCTACATGAGTGATGGAGGTAATAAAGTATCCAGAGAGAGAACAAAATAGACATATGCAGCGGAACATGACTGCAAAAACAACAGGAATGCATTAAAGGAAATTTACCTTTACATAAAACCATTTACCAAATAACGTTTTAACAACATTCAAAGTACTATGGGAGTTCTCAGGGGCTGAGTGCGCAATCTGTCTGCCTCCCTGTATTGCTGTAACATAACAGCCATTTATACTTACTATTATAGTCCTTAGTAAAGTTCAGTTTTTCTCAACAGGAGATTTTTTAATAGTAAAAGAAACTTTGTCTCACCTCAGTATAGTCAACATTTGAATCTAAGTCCTAGTGGCTTTGGATATGAACACACATATACTGTATTCAACTCATATATTCAAAATGGGTTTTATTTGGTAGCAGAAGTACATTAATCTGAATTAATCGATTTTTTTGCTTTTCGAGGTCATGGTTCATACAATGTGAAACTGCAGGAGCCAAACTATTTTGCTGTTTACTGCAAACACTGAATAAGGAGAAAGAATGGTGAAACATAAAAAGTGATTGTCATTATTAAGGGTCCAAAGCACAAAGTGCTATGGAACCTTATTGTTTTTATTATTATTAACAGCAACAACAATTCACAAGGAGACAGTTGTTAGAATTTGTTTCACAAAGTTAAAAACTGTGCCAGTTTAATTGAGTCCAAGACAGCGCTGAGCAATGGCTACATTAAAAGGAAAAGCATTTTTCAAAACTTCAGATGCTACATGTGACTATAATGGTCTCCCGGTGTGGGTTCAACACAGAGCTAATGTGCTTATTTATCCTACCTACTTAATCGCTGTTGTCTCTGTTTCAGCACTAATGACATGGTCGGTTGTGTGCATTTCTGTTTGCTGGCCTTCTTGGTTGGGGGGGAGAGGGGGACATCCTTGTTTGCCCCTTGGAAGAAGACGGCATCTTGTTGGAAGGCCGCCGTTTGTTCTCCCGGGCAGAATCCAAAGCAATAACACACAGGCAAACTCGATTATACAAGCAAACACACACCCCCCCCCAGTCCCAATAAGAAAGCTAAATCTAATACTGGGTTCAATATCCATGAACTGTTATATCATTATTATTCATTACCGTTTTTTTCCCTACACCTTCAAGCGAGTTAAACCAGCACTGCTCTTATTGGCTGATGTATCATGAACAATCACTTTTGATTGCACGTTTTCTTTTCTTTGTTTTATTTTTAACATTATGCTAACATGTGCGAATATGTTCTTTGGTGTTGTGATAATTTTGCGCTGCACATATAGAAATGACCGACATGCTCTGCAAACTAAGGTAATCGCATTAACACTGGCAAGAAAACCAGTGAAAGCGCCTCAATCTTTTCTACGAAACAAGCAAGCAAGGAAAAAAATGCCTGGTACAATATCAAATACAGGAAAGAGCAGAGATCATACCCAGATAAATCCCTTCCATATCTCTTTTTCATACCGACACTAACTGAATAGAAGTGAAATATTTAAATAAACTGAAAAACTTTTAAGTTAAAAGTGTCTTGAACATCCAATGAGGTCACATAAAAGTCCCTTATCATGATCCCACTGAAATCTCCCAAATCTGGCACATATAACTGTCAACCAATCAAGCTTGCTAAAAGGAAGGTGACAACATGCCCAACCTACCAAATATTCAACGTGTCACATGGGCTTAACATCAAGCTGCAAGTGAACAAGTGGCAATTAAATTTTCCCCCCCTGCTGCAACAGTGATATTGCCATAGAACTGAAGCTGATGTGTTCCTACAACTCATGTTGCCCTCAATGTCACATCCTCTGAAGTATGAGCCCACTGTGATGCAAGTCATTGTCATCATTATTACATCATTATGTACAGTTCCATAAAGCAGAAGTAAACTTTGTTACCAGCAAATTGGGACTTACTCCAAACACTCGTGCCTGTTCCCTGTTGCCTGACCACACATTATTGTTACCTCATGTTCTTATACTGTACCCACCGACTGCACAATTGCATTAGTCTGAGATATCGTGGTTTTTATTCTCTAAAGTTGTGAGAACATTGAAAAGAACAGCGAAGTACATCTGAGTAATTATTGACGTATTGAGGTAGTCCTTAAATATTGGTCCCTATCAGCTCTAAGCATTACTGTACATGTAGGATTGTACCTTTGTCGCTTAGCGGAAACTCGAATGTGTTAGATTTTTGCTGCTCTGGTCATATATGCCGATAATTGCATGCCGAGTGAATAGAATGTTAATGTAAAGTGTAATTCTAATTAACAGCCGTTTTAAAAGAAAACATTTCATTTAGCCTTTGATTCACATCTGTACACATGTGAGTGATCATTCTGTATTACACATCATGGTTTTTACTGCAGAAAGCGAGAGGTTAGAGAGCTTGGTAGGTGTGTTAGATCTGACTATGAAAGGTTATTTTTTTTAGAGAAAGTGACATTTACCGGCAGAAACAATGTGCCACTTACGCTGTCCGTCGTAATTGGCAGTAATACCTTGGTTGCCATAAGCCCACTGTTGCTAGGCAACCCTTTCAAAGCTGTCAATTTATGAGCCATTCAGGAAATAGACTTTATGCAGGGTGTTTAATGCACATGGATGATTTATGGACAACTCCTAACTTCTGCTAATCTTACGTTTGGTTTACTAACATTGCACAATGTTAATAACTTCAGTGGCAACAAGAGGGCTTGCACTTATAGCAAAAGTTTGGATAGTTTTGTGCAGTTAACAAAAAGGATGACACTGCTTCTGAACACCATCAGGACATTTTTACTTTTTTTTTGTTACTTTTACTCATGCTCTCTTCCCTTTTTCATTATCAACTGAATTCATGTTGACTCCAATGAAGTATACTACAGTACCAGTCAAAAGTCTGGGCACTCCTATTTTTAATGCATTTGTCTCTGTTCTAGGTATGTTATTCATTTAAAAGTAAAAGGCTTCAAGGCAGTACAGTAATGCATGTCAAATATTGCAATGACCCTGAGAAGTGTTCGACATTGCAACATTTTCTCAAATTTTTGACTGTTCAAAATAGCCCCCTTTTGCTTTGCAATGCAGACTCTTGACATTATTTCAACCAGCTTTCAGATGTAGCCACCTGGAATGCTTCTCCAACAGCCCTGAAGGAGTTTCCACAAGTTCTGGGCACGAGTTGGCTACCTTGCTCTTACTCAACGATCCAGCTCATTCTAAATCAGCTCTATAGGGTTTAGGTGGGGGGATTGTGGGGGCCAGGTCATCTGTCACAGCACTCCATTGCTTTCCTTGTTCACAGGATAATTCTAACTACAGTACCTACATTAAAAATTAATTATTTCTAGTAAGTGCGTCCAGACTTTTGACTGGCACTATATGCTACTGGTAGTTGAGGAGTTGACATCATTGTTACACTATACTTTCAATGTATTTTAAAGCGGATGACTTTTAATGTAGAAATATTATAGCTTCACTGAAGTTGTGATGATCCGTGTGACGGGCGAGTGAGCAGGGTTTGGGGAAGCAGGATCAGGTCGATGGCATCCACAGGATGGGGTTTATTGGGACAGACAGGTAACCACACGGTACAAACATTAATGACAGATCTGATAAGACAGACTGAACGCGGACTTAAATACAGGACATGACATCAGAATGCACGCAGGACAGCTGGTACGTTGGGAGTACACATGAGGGTAACGAGGTGGGCGTGGCACATGAGAGGGCTGGACGGAGGGACGTGACAGAAGTAAAATACTAAATATAAAAAATGAAATGAAAACATGATATTATAAACACAAAGAGAATTTATTATGGTTTGAGATGATTATGCATTTTACAGCATCATATTGAATCATACAATGCATTGGTGAAGAGACACTGTATATGTGCACTGGTGGTTACATAAAAACCTCACGGAATTTATAGGCATCTTTTACTGACTGAATAATGCATGACTTGTCTGTTCTACAGTGGGCAGTGTGTATCCATTACAGTGCATAGTATGGTCATACCTCTCTAGAACAATGTGTGTTAAGATTGTCTATAGCGTGTAGGTTATTCAGTTTCTTGGTATAGTACTTTATTGTGTTTAATACACTGTGCTGTATAATGAATATGTAGGTTTCTCATACTGTATTGTAAGATGTTGGTAAACTTCTCACAGTATCCAGTGTGTTTATGCACCTCCAAAACTGTCCTCAGTGTCAGATCATGCAGTCCAAAAGCAAGCCTTGAGGCAGGTCACTGGAACCGATAAGCCATTAATTCTTAATTCCGGACCCTGTGCATTATTTAACAATAATGATAACGTCTGTTGCATTATACATTAAAGAAGTTTGGTCTTTTCTAATCACAGGTTTTGAAAAATCAGACAGACACTCGTGGGGAAAAGAGTAAGAATTGGTGGGGGGGGGGTGTTTGGGGTGTGTCTGGAGAGATTTTGACAAGGCATCAGGCTGAAATGCGGTAGGCTTCAGACTTGGTGATGCCATCACTGTATTTTTGTGTGGAGTGAGGTATACTTTGCTACTTTGATCTCACAGTAGGACCATTCCTATTGCTGAGTGGGAGGACCCAGGCAGAAAAGCATGATTGATAGAAGAGACACTCAGAATGAAATTGCTCTACCAAGGGGTTATTTCTGGACAAGCAGGTGTGTATAAATATATATTACATAACCATCTATATGTGTATAATTATAAAAGGTGAGAAAAAATGAGGAAGATGAAGATAGTCTATGTAAGGCAATGAATATATGTGTGTGTGCGTATATATTTATATATATGAACTGAATACATATATATATATATATATATATATATATATATGTGTGTGTGTGTCTGTCTGTCTGTCTGTGTGTGTGTATAACCTGAATACCTATACTACAAATTCTTTCTCTTTTACTCTAATTTGATTTATAACTCCAATAATGGCTGAAAACCATTCATTAAGGCTGTTTCACCAAGGCTCTGTAGAACTGTATTGCACTGTCAGTCTCACTTTCAGCTTGCTAATCACTGCAAAATACAGCCTGTGGAGTGCTGTTCAGGAGTCCATTAGCTGGGAGTAATTGCTGTTGGACGGAGTGCTGCAATAAAGCAGCTCGGGTCAGTTCTGGTGAGACTGGTGAGAAGCTGATTCACTGAAGGCTTCAGCGCTTGATTTTTTTTTCCCTGACTGAAAGAAACATGCGGAAAGCGGCTATGCGGGAATGGCGTTCTAGCACTTATCTCGAAGCGAGATCAAATATAAAATAGGCAGAGCAAGCACCTGATGGAGAAATAGTCCACGGTTTGTTGAAAAAAGTTCAATATGACGATATGACGATAATTGTCCTGCATCACGGTCTGTTGTCAGCAGTCTGTGCTGCAATGAGATGTATTTGAAATCTATTTTTTTACCCTACTTCTGTTTAGTTTAGATTTGGGTGGACACCGTATTTCTAGGGCTAGCTAAAAATGCTTCCTGTTATTAGCATGCTAAGCATTTGGCGTTGATCGCAAAATCATCTGCTTTTCTTGTCCAACCTGAGATGTTGTGGTGAAGTTCTCACTCTAGGCCTCTTTCTTTTTTTTTACAGATCCCACAAGGCAACAAACAAATAAACAATGCAAGAAGATCTATCTTCTGGCTATTTAAATGTCTCCTACTTTAAATAATTATTTCATGGAGTAGCAATGGTGCAAAAACACAAAATATTACTTACACCTATGAACAGGGGAAAAAAGCTTTTGAATGCAGCCCCACCTTAAAAACGTCATTTAAAGTTGCAGATAAGCCCCAATTCTATTAGGAAGTCCCACATGATGGATGAAATGTTTTTAAATAGGCTCATTGAACACTGACCAAGATTTTTAAAAAGATTTAAGGATGCCTTTGTGTTACACAACACAGATAATGGAGCTGTATTTTATTTCAATTTGAAATTAATAGAACATTTTTAATGAAAAATGGAGATTATCATATGCTGGCAGTATTTCGTCCAGTCCATATTGTTATTTTAAATATTATGCCATCATATTTTTTAATGTTGGATGGGGTTGTTTAAAATACACTAAGCACAGAAATGAGAAAGGTAAGTGTGTTCATTTAATTGCTGCCTTTTTGTGGTTCTCACACACTACGTGATTCAGCATTGATGCAACAGAGAGCAGAAAATTTGTTTTGTGGAAAAAAATCAGTAAGGTAGTAGGTGTGGGCATTTGGAGGGCTGACATTGTCATGAAATATGAAATCGCCATCTGCCAAACACCTAGGGGCATGCTGGGACATGTACAGTATGCTTTTCAGAATTACTATGCTCAACAACACATACACACAGACCTGTATTCATATCTTTGTGGGGACCGTCCATTAATTTCTACAGGGAAAACACTAATGCCAACAATGACAACCTTAAGCCCCACCCAGCCTTAACCTTAACCATAAGAAACCAAACAAAAAACAAGTCTTTAGGCATTTTTAGTTTTTGGAGTGTATGCACAGATCTTTGTGGGGCTCTGAAAAATGGTCCCCATAACATCAAAATAACAGGCTTTTATTACCCCCGTCACACACACACACACACACTTTGCAGGCCACTTGTTTTAATGTCTTACTATTTACCTCGTATTCATGCAGGAAGAATGTGAGTTTAAATGCATGGAAATAATGCTGAATAAATAACAGATACTAATATTCCCTAAGAGTGCAATTGAAAGCCTTTCTCTGTCTAGATGCAAATTGACACATTAGGATTATTGCTGCAGCATTTCCGAACAACTGCAAATTATTTTCCCAGTAAATAATGAAAGTTCATATTAGGCTCGATACTCTCCATTATTAAAAGAAACAGGGACATTTTAAGGAGTTTCACAATTACATTCCTTGAAATGAGTCAGGTATGGTGTAGTATTTTATAGTGTATCCTTTTATGTGGGGGGGGG
>JAODJX010000002.1:4858550-4878026 GCA_026776945.1 Isichthys henryi
CCCCCCCCCCCCCCACCCCCCCCCCCCCCCCCCCCCCCCCCCCCCCCCCCCCCCCCCCCGCCCCCGCCCCCCAAGTAAATTTTCATAGGTAGTTCATGGTCAGTTATTGCGCTGTTTTGATTTATTGAAAAGCTTTTATATACAGTAAACCCTCGAACATTTGCGAGGTGACGTTCCAGAACCAATCGCGAATGAGGAGCATTCGCGGATGTTTGGTAGAGTCACTAAAAATGGTAATAAATGTTCTTATTTCTATAGTTGAAACCCTAAATATTCTCCGAAAACACTTTAATTTTAAAGTTAGCTTAATACATTACCTTTAAAAAAAAAGAAATGTTTGATATAAAAAGATTACAGTATCACGTAACGGATATTTTCACACTGGCACATTTACAGTACAGTATACTACTTCATACCCCTGCTACTTCAGCTGCCGTTTTGTTTTGCATTCACAGTAAGGTACTAATATAAACCCTTTCAGTGTTTATAGCAAATGCGTCTCGAAAGAGAAACATTCGCAGATTTCAATAAATATATATATTTTTTTTGTGCGTTAACGTGTACATACTATTACAAAATAGTAAGAACATAAGAACTATACAAACGAGAGGAGGCCATTCGGCCCATCAAGCTCGCTTAGCTAGTAAATAGTTAGTAAATTAACAATTTTCTAATATTCATGTAACCGTTAGCGTTCCTGTCACGTATTGCTGGGGCTTGTACCAGGGAAGCAGGAATCGGGGAATATGGGGTTTAATCAAAAGGTAAAGACAAGCAAGACAACGGAACAGGCAGCAAACTCAAAATAACGTTAATAACCGGAGTCGGGAAACATAAGGTGCGTCCGACTTCATGCAGCCTCTTACAGCGCTGGCTTAAAGTAATGCATTATGATCCTGACGCAATGCATCATGGTTCGATTTTTTTGTCCGCCTACCCGATTTTTGCGCGCAGGAGTATTGAAAGCTTAGCATGCTGTAAAGTGTTCACGCATGCGTTAAAAAGATTGGGCAGCACAGTAAAGTGAGCGATGACGTATTCATTCAATATGTATGTAATAACACACTCCGCATGAGCTTAATAAAAAAATAAATAAATATACTAAACATTTCGCTTTACAGCACGGATCGATCTCAGCTGTGCATGTCAATACACAACTGGTAGTACAGTGTTTTTGTTTCAATACTGTAGTAGTTGACCAAGAAGATGGCATCTAGAATGGTCGCATTCATCTGTGCTCCGCATTGAGGTCCCGATGTTTGGGTGATTTAGGACAATATTTAACACTTTCTTGTACATGTGACAGCCCGAACATGAAGAAAAACAACAGCGTGAAACCTTCGGCAGTGAAAAGCCTCTCGCTTACAAGTCGTATCGAGTCAAACGGGCATGACTACTCGACACCGATGGAGATAGCACCAGCTAGCAATAGCAAATGTGACAGAAAGTTGCCCCACTAATACTCCAGAAAAAATACAAATGGAGAAGAAAGAAAAAGGTCCGTCTCATAAAGAGGAAAGCACCACATCAACAGATACTATTCTGAAAGCGATTGACTCTCTTGGAAAGCGTGTGGATGTGCATGGCTGAAGTTGGCAAACAAATGCAACTACACAGCACTATGTTGGCTAGTATCGCTAAATCGGTCCAACTTAACTCAGAAGAGCTAGTAGAGTGTAAGAAGAAAATAGGATACTTGGAAAAACAGATCGATTCACTCACAAAAGATAATGTTGACATGAAAGGTCGTCTTTTGAATCAAAAAAGATATAAAAGATAATGGTGCCTTCATATTAAAGGGGAAAAGGAGAAAGTCAATGAAAACATTAAAGAAGAGGTGGTAAAACTTCTGAGAAGAATTGCGCCGGACTTAAAGGAAAAGATGGATGAGGCGGTTGATGTGGTATACAGAGTGGGGCGTGCTATGGAAAAAAGAAATCGGCAAGTCATTGTTCTGTTTGCGAGTCGTACAAAGAGAGACGACATCTGGAAGCAAGTCTTCATAAGACTTCTCCAGCATGTAGAGATGAAGCGATTCGATTTGCTGAAGACCTCATCCAAGAGGACTGGAGTGCCAGACGGACCCTGTAGCCAAAAATCAACCAGGCTAGGAAGGAAGGCAAGACTGCGGGTTTCAGCGGTTCATTTGGTTTCATTTATTTCTTTTAATATGAGGGGTCTGAAGGACTCGTTAAAGCGTAAAGCTGTTTTTTTGTTTTGTTAGGAGCAAAAAGCTCACTGTCTTTTTCTTCAGGAAACTCACAACAATGAGGAGGTAAAATGCTCTTTAATCATGGTTCAAATTGCTCGGCTGGAGTTGCCATTTGTTTCAGCAGATGTCCAGATAAAATTGTATGTGACAAGGTAGATAAAGATGGACATTAGGCTACCTGTGTTTTGAATATTGATAATACTCATGCTTCTGATTAATGTTTATGGATATAATAATAATCTAAAAAATAAGAACTTGCTGCATCAGATTTTGATGATGAGTAGGGAACTGCATGCAAAATTCTCTACGGAAAATATGGTGATAGGAGGTGATTTCAACTTAGCTCCTGATGAAGGCATGGACAGATGGCCTTCAAGAATTCTAAGGGAAGTTAGAAATCCGATTATGGAAGATTTTATTAATGACAACAAAGTAATAGATATCTGGAGAATGGGGAACAGGGACGTTAGACAATTTACATAGCACAAACCTACTGTAATGGTCAAAGCAAATCGGGTATCGATTACTGGTTGCTTTCGAATTCAATTATAGAATACGTTGTAGAAACAAAGATCTCTAATAGTCTGTTAAGTGTATAATTAATTTGAAACTAAAAAACGGACACCAAAATAATAAAGTTAGTGGATATTGTAAACTTTCATCAAACTTTCAAAATTTCATCAACATGTGCTACTATACTGGAAAATAATATTTAAACATAACTTCAGCCCCATAATGTCCCAATGTGGGACAATAGAGTAATTTTGAGTAGGTGGAGATCTGTGTTTGTGGAACACATATTTGGTCAGTTGTACATATCATGGATCGAAATGGTAACATACTTGGACTAAAGAGCTATATAGCAAAATTATAATGAATATACCAATAGCCCTTATTCAGGCAATTAAGAACTATTTTTTAAGTGTCACAACACCAAATTTGCATAAAATTAAATTATATGGCTTAGACCTGGTAGATTGTAAATGTAATAATAAGTTCCTAAGGCAATACTTTGTAAAGACTTTGTATCCATGTATAGTTAAGAGCACACTTTCCCTCAAAACTTTTTTTGATGTCGATGATATTTCAAACATTCGTGTAAAGTACTTGAAATTCCCAATCTTGCCTAAATGTAAAGAAATACAGTTCAAGATGCTGAATAACATTTACCCATCAAATGAATTCTTAAGAAAAAGATTTAAATTCCAGGCAGAGTGTTGTTATATTTGCAAAATGAATATGGAAACAACAGAACACCTATTTTACGAGAGTGAGATTGTTCAAAATGTATGGAAAGCTCTCCACCATGTAGTCCTATCCAATTTCACAAGCACAGAACTCTGTCCCCTGCATAATATTCAATTTGGTGTAGTCCTTAAAGACAAAAATGTTGAATTCTTAATGAATAGTATGATAATACTTGCGAAGCATTGTGGCATCTGTTGATTTTAGCCATAATGTCACATTGAGAACAAAGTTATGATTCAAAGCTCTTTTATTTAGTAGTCCTGAAAAGGACTGCACCAGGCACCCAACAAGCACCGAACACCTTACATATAAGAAACACAGGGTTGTCAGAAACTGAACTCTAAGAAACACACACGGTGAGAGATTTACGGAAGCTAATTACACATGAGTATCGGACAGGATACACGCAAGACACAGGCAAACACACACACAACAATAAGTAGTATAACCATTAACAATAACAACAACACAAGGGCTATTTACAACTTGCAAGCGGGGCATGCTGGGACATGTGCAAATTGACCAGACGGCGCTTAGCTCACCAACGCCACAGACGTCCCGGCGACCACTAGAACCAGTCCCACTTTAGTCCAGCATGAAATCTTGCAGGTGTGATGGCCGCCGCCACAAAGACCTCTTTGGAAGCCGACAGGCACCAGCACTGGGCCACTGGCAGGGGCTGCAGAAGCGGGACTGCTAACAGCCTCTGGGAACAGGCTGACCTTGGGGTGGTATGGGGCCAGTCTGTCCCAGTGCACAATGACCGACGAGATCCAGGGCCAGTCCGGACCCGATACACCACCTCTTACAGCTAGGCCTGTCACGATAACAAATTTTGCTGGACGATTAATTGTCCCAGGAATTATTGGGATAAACTATAATATTGCTGTTGTGAGACGATTTTCAACTGATGTAATTATAATGGCATATTAATGCAAGAACACTCTTTCAATGATCAATAAACTTTAATTTCTAAAGAACATTTAACACTGGGACTGGAAGACATTTCAGTGTCGATAATTAAAATGAGGTTGATAATTGTCTCTACCATTTGGTAGAGAGAGACATGAAGAAAACAAACAAGCATGCAAATGACAATTATCACAGCCGGAAAAATGATCAACCTCATTTTAATTATCGTGCAATTAATTGATTTATCGTTTATCGCAACAGGCCCACTGACAGCCAACCTAACACCACACAGGGTCCTTGCCAGCAGCTGGACAGCTTTGGACAGTAGCCCTTTTTCCACTGGGGATTGTACAGCCATACTGACATCCCAACACCCACCAGGGACCCCCGACAATGGGTGTCGTAAGCTCTCTTTTGCTTCAGACCCGCTGCCATCAGGTGGTTACGGTTGAGGTGGTAGGTTGCCTCCAAACATCGTTTTAGGTCCCGCACGTGCCCAGAGGTGATGGCTGACTCTGGCTCAGCCGGACAGCCAAAAATTAGCTCAACTTGGGTACGCAGCTCCCGCCCTAGCATCAGCATAGCTGGTGTGAACCCAGTCGACCCAGGATGTCAACACCAATGCGCTCCATGGGGCTGCCAGACTGCATGGACTGGAGAGGGGCCCAGGAGTGGTTATGGAGGCCCTTGCGTGCTGTGCATGTGTTGCAACAGTGGACATGCAGTTCCACATCCAGGCAGCAGCCTGGCCAGTAAAACCGTTGCCGCAGTCTGCGCAGTGTCTTAGTGATGCCGAAGTGCCCCACCCCAGGGGGCCTATGCACCCTCCGCAGTACCATCTCTTTGAGTGACTTAGGGACCAGCAGCTGCCACATGACCTGGTCCAGCACAGGGCCCTGCCAGCGTCGAAACAATAGTTCATCTCAGAGAGTTAGGCTGTGGCACTGGAAGCAGTATGCCCTTGTGGTGGGGCCGAGGGACCTCTACTGACTTTTATCTCGCTGGAGCCAGCCCAGCAGATGAGCCAGGACTGGGTCCCCAGCCTGTGCCTCCTTCAGTTCCTCCCAGCTAAAGGCTGGGTGCCCCCGAGCTGCTGGGGTGCAATGGTCTGGCCCAGCGCCTCACCCCTCACCTCCTCCAGCGTTTCTCCCCATTCTGCTGCCTCTGTGTCTATTTTAGTGTCAGCCAGTCGGTCTGGTATCGGGGTACTCACTGTCACAGGTCCAAAGGTCTCTGTTGCCCCTGAGGAGTTCCCTGGTCTGGACCCTATCAGCTGCCTCACCTCCAGTCGCCCACAGTGCCCACAGCCACCACCACAGGGACGCGGTGACAGGGCATCTGCATTACCATGCAGCCAGCCCTCCCGGTGCTGGACCTGAGTTTGAAACTCCTGCAGTTTCTCCGGCCATCTTGCCACATGGCCCTCAGGCTCCTTTAAGCTCATGAGGTAGGTGAGTGCAGCATGGTCAGTTCTGAGCAGGAACTGGTTGCCATAGATGTATGGCTTGAACCGGGGCTACCCAGTCATCACTGACGTGTGACACAATAGTTTCGTTCTGCTTTGCCAAGACATCAGCTGAAGTAGGCAATGGCTGTCTCCCCGTCTGGCCGGGACTGGGACAGGACTGCCCCAATGCTACTGCTACTGGCATCAGTGTCTACAACGAATGGTTGGGTAGGGTCAGGACATGCCAGGATTGGGGCAGAGACAAGCACAGTCCGCAGCTTCTCAAAGGCAGCTTGCTGGTTGGGACACCACTGGAAGGCAACCTTCTTTCTGGTCAGCTGGTGCAAGGGGGCGGAGATGTCGGAAAAGGCCCGGATGAACCTCCTGTAGTAGGAGGCCAGGCCCAGGAAGCTCCGCAGCTCCTCAACAGAGCACGGGATTGACTAAGCCTCCACTGCCCTCACCTTGTCCTGGTCCATTGCTACCCATCTCTCACTCACAGACCCAGGAGCTTGACGGACCACTGCAGGAGGCTGCACTTAGCCGGATTGAGCCATAGATTCCCTTGGCGGATGGCCTCAAACACTTGCCATAGGTTGGCTGCTGCATCACTTAAGTTGGGTGCATGGACGGGCAGGTCATCCAAGTAGACAACACAGCAGCTCTCTGGGATCCCCTCAAGCACCCATTCCATAAGCCGCTTGAAGGTAGCAGGGGCATTACAGAGCCCAAAGGGAAGAACCCAGAACTGCCACAGACCCCACCCCAGGGTGAAGGCCATCTTGTCACGGGCCTCTCGGGTCAGCTCCACCTGCCAGTAACCACTACGAAGATCCAGTGAACTGAACCACCGTGAGCCGGCTAGGGTATCAAGGGTGTCATCAATATGGGACAGGGGATAGGATTCCATCTTGGTGATGGCGTTGAGCCTTGATAGTCCACACAGAACAGCCAGTTGCCATCCTTCTCCTTAGTTAGGACCTCAGGGGCAGCCCATAAGCTGGTGGATGGCGTGATGACTCCGGAGGCCAGCATCTCCTGGATCTTCTCTTCAGGGGCGACTCTTTTCACAAGAGGTAGAGGTAGGTGCAGTCTTCATTACGAGCAGCAAAGATGTCTGCATACTCCTCCAGCAGTGATTGCAGCTGGGCCCTCTCCCCTTTGTTGAGATCCTCAGCACTCCGCTGGTACAGGGACTCAATGGCCTCTACTGTCACTGCCTGGGTCACTGGGGCTCGGAGCAGAGCTGCTGCAGAGTTCAGAGCTGGTGGGTAAAGACTTGTGGAAGGTAGATATGCTGACCGAGCTTCTGGTGGGTGGGGTCTCGCTGTCTGCGGCAGTGACTCAGAAGCCAGGGTAATAATGTGTCCCCCCAGGGCCAGGGTCATCGGGCGTAGGTCAAGCACCGCCCTCTGGCGGATGAGAAAATCCATTCTCAGGATGCAGTCGTTTTAGATTGGAGCGAGCCAGAAGTCATGGGAGACCAGCACGCAGCCCATCCTGAGTTGTAGTCTGCAACAGCCTTGAATAGGGATGGTTTCCCCTGTCACTGAGCGCAACTGGGCGGTGGTGGTCCTCCAGCCCAGTAAGGAGGGCCCCTCTGTCCTAGGCAAAGTCTTGTCCTCACTATGGAGACTGTGGAGCCACTGTCTATTAGACCACGGCGGGGCACTCCATTGATGGAGCAAGGCAGAAAGGGGCTCCAAGTCAACCAACAGGATAGATGTCCAGGAATGAGCCTCTGGCCTGAGGGGTTTTGAGAGGTTCGGACGACACTTCCCTTACTACGCTGCCCCTTAGTCATTTCCCAATGGCGTGAGACTGGGCTCAGGGCAGAAGTGAGCCCGGTGCCCTCTTTCCACAGCACCAGCAGATGATCCTTGCATCATTGGGGGGAGGGCCACTATCCTGCCGAGCCACTGAATGTACTGCAGCTTCCTCGTGGGTTGCCGCACTGAAGATCATCTCCACCCTCTCTGCCTCATCGAGTGCCTACTGTATGCTAGCTGGTGCTAACAGCCGCACTTGTTGTTTTAGGCGGTCTGGAAGATGAGCTGAGAGGCCTGCAGGGCTAGGTCTTCCTGCACTACTGCAGGGTAGTTGGGGAATGCCTGGCAGGTAAGTACTCTGATGTCAGGGCTGTCGTCAGTTTGGTGTCCCCCCCTTCCAGTGCCAGGCCAAGGTGGACAGGTGCAGTCTGGTCATCCCATGCATTGTTTTTAGCTGCAAGTTCTAGCTGTATGGCAAATAGAGTTTGGTCCCCACTGTATTTCGGCAGGTGGACGGCTGCTGGTGGTGGAGTGGGCAAGGTTTCCTTTGGTGACAGACCACTGGGTCTTCTCTCCTGTTTGGGAGCTCTGGGTCCACTGGCTCCCCCAGGAACTCTGAGATACACACATGGTGAGAGATTTACAGAAGCTAATTACACATGAGGATCGGACAGGATACACCAGTTATGTGCTTCTATGCTAGATTGAGTTTGTCGTGGTGTTCTTGTGACGGAGCACAGCACGTCTGTCCCTGTAAATCAGCGGTTTTTCTGCAGGATCAGAAGACGCTAGGGCATGCCTCGGTTTGGTATAACTTACTTTGTTGATGTTTGTGGCAAGTTAATGTGGTTAGTCTTCCGGGGAGTTCCAGGAAACCGGAGCCCAGGTAGTATGAAGGTTTTCTGTGCTCGCGCTTTACGGTGGGAGACCTCATTGGAGCAGGGGGGTCGTATGGTACTTTTGTTATGGAATTCACGTCTTATTACCTGATGTTTTTATGCTGTAATACATTGATTTTTTTTTTAGGGTATACCGTGCAGGCAAAACGTTTAAAATAGTAAAGGCTTGTGTTTGGTAGTGATTGATTGTGGAGTAATTAATGGTATTTCCTAGCATTTTAAATAGGTCCTGCGTGGCTCAGTGTGGGGGCTGCCTCTGCCGTGAGAGGATGTACTGTTTGGGATTGTACTGTGTTTTGTCCTGTCAGTAGCCTAAAAGGAAAGTAATAAAGTGTTCTGTGCAATGGTCTATCCTTCTGCTCTGACCTACTGTGTTCTGTAATAAAAAATAAAAAAAGTTGACCATAATGATAATATTATTAAATAATCATCTAACGTTATGTTTTCAGGTCTGAATTAAGCTTGTCATAATCCTCATTATAAACGTTAATTGTTTATCACTGAGATCACTTCGTTTAGTTTACACAGCACTTCTTTTTCCAGTTCCCATTGTACATAGAAGTATTTAACCATGGCATATGTTATTATAGTCTACATATCAAAAATAAATGACGGTTCTGAAAATGTATGTATTCAAGTACTTTATTGTCATTGAGTAACGCAACGAAATTACTTGTGTCAACCTCACGTTGCATTTAAATTCCAATGTCAGATAGTTCATATATATAAAATACAATAAATAAATAAATAAAGCGTAAATTAAAAACTGAGTAATCATATAAAATATGTTCAAAATATTGGCAGTATGCCATACAAAGTAACCGGGATGGATTATCATTGCATAAATGCACAGCAGTATAGATTATTATTACATTTTAATAAACAGTCATTACACACTACCTACTTTAACTGTACATGATCAATGAAAACGATTTCAGATTGAGGAGATCGTGTTCAATAAGTTTATAGCAGTTTGAAAAAAGTTTTTTTTTTTTTTGTCTATTTGTCGCATACAGATTTATCTGAAACGCATTGTGAAATGAATTTTAATTCATTTTAAAGCAGAGAGCGTGTGTGCGAGACAAATTGGAAGGGGACTCGTGTCACGAAGCAGAAAAATGCGTGTCGTGATAGTAAAGTTGCCGCACATGCGCATGCAGCTCGGGTTGTCTTGGTGCGCATGCGTGTGCAAATCAGGTAGGCACCGCAGATCGGGTGGCGACACAAACTACCGGATCCGTTCCTCCCAGATCCGGTTCATGCATATTGTACATGTGCGCCTGTGTGCGTCACCAGCGTTTTGGACCAGAAGCCCTATTTATGGCAGCCTCCCTATCTATGATAACGCACGCGTAAGAACATGTCTACGCTAAGTATAGTCTAGTTACTGTTGTTTCAGCTTTTGATCCCTGTGTAATAAATGTGGGAAACGTATATGTCAGTTAGTCACAACAATAAAATAATATTTTTCTACAAGATGATGTTTCTGTACCTCACGTGGTTTCATACTGGACTGGTATTGTTGTTAGTAATTTTCTACTTTTGACTAATAAGCTGAGTGAAGTATAATACTACCTGGTCAAAATTTTCCTTTCTACTAGATTTAAAAAGGACATTCACACGAGCTTTCTGAAACAACTGTGCATTTGATTTGGACATGTCTGGTCAGATGTTCTTGTCCTTTGCGGATGTTCTATAATGAGTTTTATTTCTCCTTGAAATACATTCTCGTACGGGTTTTTGATTACAAGAAAGGGGAAGATGTATTTTCTATTCAATAAAAGTAACTGAATGAATGTTATTTTTTATTGATACTCCTTAAAGATAGCAAATTTTCATTATACACATAATACAGTTTTATAGCAACCAAGCGGAAATCATAAATAAAAAAAATATATATATATATATATATATACGTGTATAAACATCCAAAGACAAGGACATTATTCATTTGGGGAAAAAACTTTTGATTTCGCACACAATCTCTTGGCACCATCACTATTCATTTTCTTTCAAGAATATTTAAAGTCATTTTCAGAAGTAATACAATTTGAAGTAATTTCCAGAAACCTACAGTTACGAATATGAAACTTGGCAACTATGATGAGATTCTTACAAAGGTATTCAATATATTTATCTTGCAGTGGTTAGTACCGCTGCTTCACACCTCTGGGACTAGACCCTGGCTCCATGTGTGGAGTTGGTATATTTGTCTACAACAACAGGTTCTGATTGCTGTATTTTTTCACCATCCAAAAATTGTCCACGTACACACATGCGTGTTTAGAATTTACTACAAATCGTACGTAGCGCAGTGGATCGAGGCTCAGTCGCAAGCAGTACTGTTTGTAACCAGTCGTAAAATACTCGGTGTTTGCATGCTTGAACTCTGAGCACATGCGCGATCTAAATCTGGCAAAGACACATGCAGGTGCACATGTACACTATATGCATGAAACAGATCTTGAAGCAACGGATCTCGTAGGGTATACGGATCGCATAGTGACACGACTTAAGCCAACGTCACCACGCGTCACCATGTCACATGGTACAAAAACCTCGCGAGAGGAAGACAGCTTAAGACAGATCGTGCAGCACCTGCAATGAAGTAAATGAGTGGGCGTAGCACATAGGAGGATCGGATGAGCAGGTCATGACAGTTCCAAAGGGAATAAACTTTGTAAATGGGATTCACATCTTGAAAAAGGCACAGTACCGTACGTACATAAAAAGGAATGTTTCCATAAGAAAGCCATGTTTTTTTAAGGAATTTTGAAACTGATTTACATTCTATGTCTTGAACTTTCCCCAAGTAGAATCTTCATTAACTAATTTTTTCTTACCGATTTTCCACTTTTACACCAAAAACAAAAATTAAAGAAACACTTCTGTAGAGTTTTTCGAGGATTTCGCATATGTGCAAAAAAATCACGGATGCAAATATGTTTGGTTCCAATGAAATTTTTCGCGGATCTGTGAATTCGCGAATCATGAAATGCAAATGCACGAGGGCTTACTATATATATAAAAATTGTTTAGCTTTCAGAAATATTTCTGCATGAGGCAGGAGTCCCATAGCCAAGCAGAAATTTCCAACTATAAGCAAGTCCAGGATGAACTTTACAGGAGAAACATTAGTGGCCTTTTTTTTTATCGTTTATTAGAAATGCCCATCTATCCATTTTCTAAATCACTTATCCTTCTGGGTCGCGGGGGGTCCAGAGCCTATGGGCACAGTCTAGGATGGGGGTCCAGCCCATCGCAGGGCATACTCACACACCATTCACTCAGACATGCACTCCTACGGGCAATTTAGTAACTCCGACTAGCCTCAGCATGTCTGTAGACTGTGGGTGGAAAACCGGAGTACCCGGAGGAAACTCCACGACGACATGGGGAGAACATGCAAACTTCACACACGTAACTCAGGCAGAGACTTGAACCCAAGTCCCAGAGGTGTGTGGCAATAGTGCAAACCACTGCACCATATTAGAAATGTTATTTGTGCAATTCCAAAACCACACTGGAGTGCAATTTTTTGGACAGAAAGTGTAAGTATGGTCTATTCTGCAGTGTCGTGTACAGAATCAGCTTCATGCTTCCCTCTCCCATTGATACCTGGTGTTCTTTGCTGTCTTTAATTAAAAGCCTCTTAGATCAATGAGATTTTGTGAAGGTGAATTAATATAATGACTTACCCAATGGCTATTCTTCTTCATGTGTAATTTTTTGGGCTTTGGTACAATTTTCAGTAATGTAGAGCGAAGCCTCTTTTGTGCTGCTTACTTAAAAAACACAGGTGGGGCGCTGTCACCCTACAGAAGGTCAAGCTTTCAGAGGCCAGTTCCTCTTCAGTGATGGGTGAGTCATCAAAGCACCTGTCACTGGGCTGCAGGACTTAATGAGGCAGGTGCTCTGAAACTTACATTCTGAAGAGAATGCATCAAAGAGACAGCCCAGCCAAATTTTGCATGAAAACCAAGGCAAACTTAACACAACTGAGCAACTTTTCAAAATTACTTTTGGTCAGTGCATCTTTTGCTGCTGTCTACTAAATGCATTAAAAAAGTCTGGACAAAACTTGAAAAACCATATGCAGAATTAACTTGAAGTAGCTGATATTGCAATGACTTGAAGTATAACAACACGTGTCAAACGTGGAGAAACTGCATCAGCAAAGATGGCTGGTAGTCGGTGAGTTGGAACTCACTGAGAGGGATAGACAGACAACTGAGAGTTGCTTAACACCTCAAAAGTAGAAATGCACAGAAATGAATCAGCACATCTTTCACCCAGGCAACAAAATCTGTACATTGTGTGCTTCACAAAGCTGGACTTTATGGCAGGTCTGCCTTTCGCAAACCTCTTGTACCCAAGGCAAATGCACAAAGGCGCAGAGCCTGATATGAGGAACAGAAAACCTGGATCACAGAGCAATGAAAAACAGTAATATGATGTGATGTCAACATTCACCCTTTTCCTACAACCATTCAGGTTTATATTTTGAGAAAGCCAAAGGATGTCTTCTCCATTGCTAACTATTAAATATGGTGGGCGATCTCTTATAGTATGGGCAGCAATCTTATCATTAGGCTATGTATCTATCCATCATCTACTGCTTTTCCGGGTCGGATCACGGGGGCAGCAGTCTAAGCAGGGAAATCCAGACTTCCTTCTCCCCAGCCACTTCATCCAGCTCCTCTGGGGGCATCCTGAGGCATTTCCCAGGCCACCCTGGAGACATGTCTCCAGGGTGTCCTTGGTCTTCCCCGGAGCTTCCTCCTAGTGTGACATGCATGGAACACCTTACCAGAGAGGCATCCAGGAGACATCCTGACCAGATCCGAACCACCTCATCTGGCTTCTCTTGATGCAAAGCAGCAGCGGCTCTAATCTGAGTCCCTCCTGAATGACCAAGCTTCTCATCGAATCTCTAAGGGAGAGCTCAGCCACCCTGTGGAGGAACCGCATTTCGGCCGCTTGTATTCACAACCTCGTTCTTTCGGTCACTGCCCACAGCTCATGACTATAGGCGAGGGTAGGAACTTAGATTGACTGGTAAATCGTGAACTTTGCCTTTTGGCTCAACTCCTTCTTCACCATGACATAAAAGTTATGAACAGAATTGGTGAGGAAGGGCAGCCCTGGCAGAGTCAAACCCTCACTGAAAATGAGTCCGACTTACTGCCGACAATGTGGACTAAGCTCTGGTTGTACTGTACAGGGACTGAACAACCCTTATAACAGGGGTCGGAAACCTATGGCTCACAAGCCAGATCTGGCTCTTTTGATGGCTGCATCAGGCTCACAGACAAATCTTTAATAAAAAAATAATAACGTTAAAAATATAAAACAATTGTCATGTATTTCAATCCATTCATTTCCTACCACTCATGTTCATGGTTGCAGGTGGCTGGAGCCAATCACAGCTGTCCTCCGGGACAACTGTAAATTTTTATTGGATAATGCATAACGTACATGGGTCATTGTGAGGTCAGGAAGTAAACTTCCCTCCTTTTAATCAAGTAGTCAGCTAGCTAATTGCAGAAATCCTTTTATCGAAGAAGATGGCTAAAAGAAAAAGAGAGTATTGTACTTTTCAGGAGGAATGGACAGAGGAATTCACCTTTGTGGAGAGAGCAGGTTCTACAGTGTGTCTAATATGCAATGTTAAAATTGCATCGATGAAACGGTCAAATTTAAAGCGACACACGCCATACTACATTTGCATTAAAATATCCTGCGAGGGACAGCAGGAAGAAAGCATGTCAAGAGCAGTCTTTCTCACATCTAAAGAGCATTAAGACCAACCTACGATCACGTTTAACGGATGGAAGTCTCAACGCCTGCATGAAACTAAACCTCACCACGTAGAAACCAGACTACAAAGCCATCAGCAAAACCATGCAGCACCATAAGTCGCATTAATGGTAAGAAGTACTTTATTCATGATTGGTTAGCAACAGCATAACAACGTTATTAAAAAGAATTCAGAGACATATTGTACTTTAGAAGTGTTGGTCTTACATAAAATGCACACATTTACTTGTATTTAGTTTTAAACATATTGTATGGCTCTCACGGAATTACATTTTAAAATATGTGGCGTTTATATTTTAGAATATATATAAAAAGGTTCCCGACCCCTGCCTTATATGGTAGCCCAGCACCCCATACTCCCGGAGCACTCCCCACAGGACTCCCCGAGGGACACAGTCAAATGCCTTCTCCAAGTCCACAAAGCACATGTAGACTGGTTGGGCAAATTCCCACGCATCCTCAAGGACCCTGCTGAGAGTATAGAGCTGGCCCATTGTTCCACGGCCAGGGCAAAACCACATTGCTCCTCCTGAATCCGAGGTTCGACTATCCGACGGACCCTCCTCTCCAGCAACCCAGATCCCCCTATAGTTGAAACACACGCTCCGTTTCCCCTTCTTGAAGAGGGGGACCACCACCCTGTTCTGCCAATCCAGAGGCACCGCCCCCGATGTCCACGTGATGCCACAGATGCATGTCAACCAAGACAGGCCTGCAACATCCAGAGTCTTGAGGAACACCGGGTGGATCTCATCCAGCCCTGGGGCCCGGCCGCCAAGGAGCTCCTTGTGAGCAACTTCAGAGTGGAAGAGGGTCCAACCCCCCTCAAGGAGACTGGTTCCAGAGCCCAAGCCATGTGTCAAGATGACACTGATTATATCTAGTCGGAACCTGATATCTCGCGCACCAGCTCAGGCTCCTTCCCCACCAGAAACCTTGTCCCTAGAGCTAGCTTCTGCAGCCAGGGATCGAACCGCCAAGGTCCCCACCTTCGGCCACTGCCTAACTCACACTGACCCCTTTGGCCCTCCTACAGGTGGTTAGCCCATTGGAGGGGGGACCCACATGCCTTCTTCGGGCTGTACCTGACAGGGTCCCATGGGTGTAGGCCTGGCCACCAGGTGCTCACCATCGAGACCCCCCCCCCAGGCTTGGCTCCAGGGGGGGGCTTTGGTGACCCATGTCCGGGCTAGGGAAAATGTGGATTTATGTTATAATTCATCATAATGGGTCTAATGAGCCACACTTTGTCTGGTTCCTCACCCAGGACCTCTTTGTCTTAGGTGACCCTACCAAGAGCATAAAGCCCCAGGCAACTTAACTCCTGGGATCATTGGAAAATGCAAACCCCTCCACCACTATAAGATGTCGGCTCCAGGAGAGGCGGCTATGTATGTACCAAAAAATAGGAGGCTATTTTTTGGGAACTACGTGCACTTTTCAGTGAAAACACTGTTCATTCATGATGCTCCCATTTTCCAAGATGATAATGTCCATATATGTACCGGATCTAAAAATTGTTGAATCTACTGTACTACATGCAGAGCTGGATAGTTCCGGTGGAGAAAGTAAAAATCCAGACCAAGATTTTGTTCCCACCAAATATTTGAGTCTCTGTAACACTTTATACTCAACTGGTCAGTTGAAACAGACCCTTAGTCTGGAATTTTAATTTCTGGAACCGAAATGTCCACCTCTGCTTGTATGGGATGTTCTGGAGCACACAGTGTGAAGCAGATTTCCATCTCCTTCACCTCTTGAAGAATTGGAGGCTTTTCTTCTTGAACTCGTTCTTCCTGGAAGTGATAGCTGTAGATACAACAGTCAGTCATGTATGGGTTACAGGCATCTGGATTCTGTCAATGTAAAGCAGTGATGAAACGATATGTATTCTGAAGCAGGATCCCCAAGACCACAGGTGTCACAGGCTCACAAGTTTTATAGTTACCTTTTGATTGTCTACTGATTTTTGGCTGCTAGGCCAAGAACAGGGGTCCCCCATGTTTCCTCATAAGCACCTTCCCACAACCTTCCATCTGCCTTGATGGGATAAATGCTTATCTTGTGGGTTCACGTGTCATTTTCTCCCCCATATCCTTTTATAGCCAGACAGCTGGGGAGCTAGAGGGTGTAACGAACAGCTGGAGGGGAGATCTTCAACAGACTGCAGAGTGATCTCCAGCCACTCACAGTGCTTCACATGGGATGCTCAGACGACAATGCTCGCACGAACTGACTAATTATGAGACATGGCATTCGGTTTTGTCCTTTGCCCTTTGGCCTCTGCCCAAGGTCTCCGAAGGTACTAACTGGTATCATCAACCTATCCGCACAGGGACATATGTGTCTGTGGCAAAAAACAGCATAGGCTACATTTTCAACATGTACGCTACATTTCATGTTTATGATAAAAACTACATTTTGATCAAAATGTCCATCAAAATTCAATATGGTGTTGGACCCCTGGTTAATACAGTTACCCTTGCTGACATACTTTTCTCCATTTGTATTATTATAGTACACTATTTATTTTCTTGATAGTAATTTTAATTAGTTTTTAATCCATTTTCCTTGTATTTACATTTGAATAAGTATAATGATCATAATCACACTGTTTAAACAAAGGTTGCTGCTCAGTTTCTATCACGATGTAAAATCTGCCCTTTGTCTAATTGCCGCAGCTACATGCAGACTTAAAAAAGTACATATTTGCTTTATGAAAATACCCAAAAAAATCTACTCTGGAGCTTAATTTAACTGAACAGTGACTCAATAACTGGTCGGAGCAGATCCGGCTGTTAATGCATAGAAGGAAAAGGAACATAGAAGGGAATGGTTCAAAGGGTAGGGATGTTGCATAGGCAAGCAGAATGACAAGATCAGAGGATTATTCTGGAATTAATCCCACTTCATCCATGGCATCCAACGTCCAACTCCAGCTGCTTCTCCGTTCTACTCGATCAGCCTTTGTCAGCGTGAGACTGACAAGGGGGACCCAGCAAAATAAAACATGCGAGCAGACTCAGGAACCATGTCCGGGTGCATGGTTCTGCGGCAGCCAGAAGAAACAGAACTGACACTTATATAGCTGGGAATGTGTGACAGGTGATGAGAATGAATCCGTCCATCAGCAGAATGTGACCCAGCCCAGGGTTCACGCTCACAGCTCTGAAACAACTTCATGCAGCTCTATCTCACGACTGAACTGACACTTCGCAACCAAGTTTAATGTGAAGGAAAATTTATTCTGTATCTCACTGCTCTGCTGACTTTTGTAGGATGCAAACAAGAATGCAGACAGCCTTAATGTATTATTAGGCAAAATAAGTGTTTCCTTCCGATACATTGCAGTCCAAGCAGTAATTGAACTTACATAACAATTCAATAACTTTAAACTCCTTTTTTGTAAGTGCCAGGCTTTGTCTGGGAAAATTGAATAAATAAGTAAATGAAATTTCCACATGAGAGACGTGAACAGAATGTTTTACAGTCGTACAAGTGCCTTCATTATTGCAAGAATATCTAACAGAAATATGAAGTTCTAAAACTTTGTCCTCTTTGTGAGAAATCCATGTGAAACGCATGCTGGTGCCATTAAGATCTCTTTATATTTAAATAACCTGCCCTTGGCAGTTCAAAGGAAAGAATTATTAAAGCAGATCAAGACGTGAATCAAAGCTTTGCTTATCTTTCAAATAAGCCAAGTATTCTCTCCATCTGGGAGATGAATTTGGTAAACTAGGGATTATCTTTGAGCCAGGACCTGTCAATGTGCAGGGTGTCTGTTAACTAATGTTATCAGGCGACGTCTTCACGTTCCTATCCCCTGTTAACTAACTTCATTCCTTATTTACTTTCCTAGAGGAAAAATAACAGACACTTCCCAGGAAGCAAGGATGACAGAATGAAAAAGACTGCAATCTCTTGCCAATTCAGACTGTGTCTAAAATTAATACGTACAGAGATTGGATAGTAACCATCTTCTTATCTGACTTAATTCTAATGAGCATTAGCGGAAAAAAAAATTCTCATACAAATGAAAACACAGACAAGTAACCCCCCCCCAGAAATGTGCTTAGCATTTACGATTACAGTTAATGTCCCCTTTTAACTCAGCTACCCTTCTAATAATTGTCTCTCTCGTATCAGTGCATTTTATTTATATGTGCAAATGTACACAGTTCAGTGTAGGCAATGATCGTTTAAGCAGTAAAATGTTTTACAAATTGGATCTAGAAAATAAATAAAGCATTAATTATTAATGTCCTGGTCTTAGGTCATGTGCAGATAGAGCTTCAATTGTTGAAGCATTTAGATTTTTTTTAATAACATGCTTATTGGTGGATGTAACAGGGCTGATTTCAGTGGATTGACTGTTTGTTACAGATAGTGGCATCATCTCCCCATGTTGGTTTTCAGAATAACAGTAACTAATGGCATAATCCCCCTTGTGTTTGTTAGTGGTATTACAATACTCCCCAGGCGCTGGTAAGAAGTATAACCTTGTGCACTGATACCATTTCCCCTGACATAATAAAGTTAGCTGTAGCTACAAAACTATTATTTTTGTGACTAAAAAACATTTGTGCTTAATTGAGGCAATATTATAGCTTTGGCTAAGAGTACTTTGCCTCCCGCTTTCAGTACTTACCGATGACAGAAAGACAGTAATTCCTGTGTACTGTAGCAGACACCTGGATTGTTGTAATATTTCAGAACCAAAGCTGTCCTTCGGATTTGTGCACAATGATTTATGCCAAAAAATGTCTGCACATTGCAAGTTAGAAACTGGATATACCTGTCCCTTTCTCAAATCAAATATCCCTGACTTTCATTGTTGCTCATTCACAAAACAAATTTCCAAAGGGCTTAGAATTGATGCATGTTTATCCTCATGATGCCTTAATGCACTATTAATCAAAGAGGAGGGACATATTCATTTATTAGTGGATACAATTTTAATGAAGGACTTCCTCGGTGTCACGATCGGTCCGTTCGCCGGTGAAGCAGGCGATCGTGTGTGCTGGCGAGCGAGCAAGGATCAGGCAGGCAAGCAGAATACGGGGGAAAAACAGGTCTTTACTGGGGAAATGAGTACTAACGCTCACAAACATCAGGTAACATCAATGACAGACAGGGAACTGAAGCAAGACACGGACTGAAATACAC
>JAODJX010000002.1:4905499-4917745 GCA_026776945.1 Isichthys henryi
ACACTCCTGTAAAGCGCATTGGGGCAACCTTGTTGTGAAAAGCGCTATATAAAAATAAATTGAATTGAATTGAAGTAATGGGAAGCAGGGTTTATCTTTACTAATAGCTGATATAAACATGACATACATGGATTGAATCAATCAGTTATGTAATAACTACACAGTGCATAAAAATCTTGGAATAACGGAAGGAGAAAAATTGTGCAACTAAACTGCTATATTTAATTTTTATGCATTTTTATAATAAAATTTTTTATTAATCATATGTGTACCTTATCTACAGCAGGTGTTATGGTGAGTTCGGGACAAGCAGGCAAGCAAGCAACGGGAGTCGTAGATGCGGGCGAACAGGGTTTATTGACGGGACATAGACCTCACTCACAGGCAACGTTAATGACAGACCTAGGGGAGACAGGCTAGCACACAGACTAAATACACAGAACTAAGGGAATTCAGGAATTCACACAAGGTTTATGAAGGGGCATCGCACACAGGAGGATCATATGAGCAGGTCATGACAGAATCCCCCCCTCCCCCAAAGGCGCACACTCCAGGCGCAAGGACGAGATGAAACTGGGAAGACAGGACCTGAAACACAAGACAAGATCAAAACCGAGGCACAGGGAACAGGACCGACAAGCAGAACTGACAGAGCTAATGACCAGGACAAGAACAGACTAACAACTGGGAAGGCAAGTAGACACAGGGACAGAAGGACTGGAGAGACAAGGGAAACACCAATTGGAGGAAGGAAGGGACCAAGAGTGAACACTGGAGGCACCGGAGGGTGAGGAGCAGAGTAAGGAGGGACAAAACAAGGAGACTGGAAGGGAAAGGACGGAGGACAATGGGGCACAGGGATGCCACAAGCGAGCTTGTCCAGACCATCGGGAACAAACCAGGTGAGTTAGGAACCTCAGGTACCAGCAGGGTCAGGAACATCGGGTGCCGGCGGAACAGGAACATCGGGTGCTGGCGTGTGAACCGTGTGGGCCAGAGCCTCTACCGCTCGTGCTGGGACCTCGGGCGTCGTAGTCGGGGAGCCGGCTTCGCCCCTTTTAGGAACTTGGGGATCCGGGGAATGGCATCCTTTACCGACCTGGCCCCTTTAAGGGCCAGGTGAGTTCTTGCAAAGTGGGGTGCTGCTAGCGGCGGCAGCACAATGCAGGCGATTCGGGCTTGGGGTACCTGCATGCACGACGTTGTGGTGACCTCCAGAATGAACCCCGGCAAGTTCAGGTTCAGGAGGGGTTCCTCCAGCGGCCCCCAGAAAATCACCGGTGCTTCCTCAGGACTTCCCTCCTTTTGCTTTCTCTTTTTCTTTCTCCGGCTGTTGGCTATTGACGGAGGTGGCGCCATCTCTGGGGGCAAGGACGACGGTTCCTTAACCTCTGCTCCATGCTGCGCTGCGTGACTAACTGGGCTCTCCCATCAGTGACGCGCTACGCTAGCCAGCATGCACCTTGCCGATGAGGTGCACGTTCCCGGACAGAGACATCTCCTGGAGGAGAGTCCCGCTCCGGCTGGCTACCTCCAGCGCTCCGGGGTCTGACTGAACCTCGGGCTGGTTTAGCCAGTACACCACTTCCTGAATCAAGCTGATGCATGAGGTGAGTTTTCAGGAAGGTCTGTCATTCTGTTAAGGCAAGTTCGGGACAAGCAGGCAAGCAAGCAATGGGAGTTGTAGTTGCGAGCGAACAGGGTTTATTGACGGGATACAGATTTCACTCACAGGCAACGTTAATGACAGACCTACTGTAGGGGAGACAGGCTAGCACATGGACTAAATACACAGAACTAAGGGACTGAAACGCACAAGAGCTGAGAACAATCAGGAATTCACACAAGGTTGATAAGGGGGCGTGGCACACAGGAGGATCGTACGAGCAGCTCATGACAGCAGCTAGCACCCAAAACAGGGTGGAGGTCTCAACAAAATAACATGATCAAACGAAAATTCAAAGTAAGATGCATTCACATATAGTGAAAATTGTGCAAAATTCTCATACACCTACTGAAGTGTATCTACCTGTCAGAAATGTATAAAATGCTTCATATATTAATCGATGCTCAGTATTTGTGGTTCAAGAGTTACAAACTTTACATTTTTAAAATGTGTATATGTGAAATACATAGTTTTCATCAGTGGACTGGCAACTATCCCCTGACATTTTCATAAAAAAAACAACATTATCAATACAGTTTACAAAAATACAGGGAACACAGGCACAATGCACAGAGAATGATGGTGCGACACAGGTGGACACAGAAGAATAGTCCAAGCTAATTTTTCAGTTTACTTGAGCATGACTGGATTAAATAATTTTCTGCTTTTAATGTTTTGCTAATTTTTTGACATATGGGACAGAGAGAAACGTATCCCAAATGGTAAATTTCAAGAAGGAATGACTTGGGATATGCCCTTATGGATTTGTATAATACATATTACATTATTATCCATTCACCATTAGACATATATCTGCATATTCTCTGGATATTTCAAAGACAGGAATGTACTACTTGATGGTACATGGATAGCCTCTCATTTCTTCTACATTCAATGACCCATGTATTGAAGTACCTAAAGGTTAACAAAAGGAATAGCTTTGATTTGAAAGGAGTTGTTACTGAGACTATGTGTGCAATCATGAAATAAGAATCCTGGGATTTCGATTATCTTTCATGGAGAATTTTCTTCTTAACAACTTTGTGTGCCTCAAAAGGAACCGTGACACAAACACAAACAAAACAGCTGTCCATAGCTTAAAGGCAGTAATCTTTTGGCTGTTTTTTATTTGTTAGGGCCCAAGGCGTATTCATGTTCAAAGGGTCCTAATGATTTGAAAGGGAGATGCTACAAGATTCCAATTATTTCTTCTCAAAGCCTAAAGAATAATCATCCTTTCGGCATCCTGTTATATTTTATGCATAATATTTTTGTACTGGTGTTGTCTGAGAAATGGCTATGGTTTCCCTTTATCCTTTAATAGGTACTTCCTGTTATAACTAACAGACAGAATAAATCACCTTCCCTTCACAGAAGTGATACATTCTTTTGTAGAATGCACTGGAGATATACATTCATACTCAGTGCTGGGGAGTAATTAGTTACATGTATTAAATTACAAATTTAAAATAAATGTCATTGTAGTCTGTTACAGTTATTGAATTAAATCAAATTGCAGTTACTAATTAAAATGTTGGTGATTACAAAGGGATTACATCCAAATATATTCTTTTCGGTAAAAAGCTTATACAGACTCTCCCCAGGTTACAATGGTCCGTGTTATATGTATGAGATATTCAAGCCTTTTATAATGTATTTTTTTATAAATCCAATATTTTTCATCACTTGTATTGACAGTGGTGACAATAATCCATACAGAGGCATTTTCCAATGACTGGATAGGGTCCAGGGGGGCAGAAGCCTCGCCCTGGTAGCATACTGTAGGGGGCAAAGCATTAGAACACTTTGGGTGGGACACCAGCCCTAAAAAAGGTTGGGAAGCCATCTTAGTTGCATAGCTGGGGCTCAGACAGTTAGCATAGCCAGTCAACTGGAGCCAACGTGGTCTAGCACCTCCCAGAATAACTAATAGTTAGACAAAAAATGCTAGTATGGGCCAATTCCTTGGGGATGGACACTTGACAATCCATATAAAACTAGCTATGGGTGCCAGTGTCCCACAATTGCATACACCTATTCTATCACAGGTACTAACCCTAACCCTAGCTCTGTCCCTATTAGCAGGCTTATCCCGGATCTAACCCTGTTAGCATCCCTAACCCTAGCTCCAACCCTTGTGAACCCTATTCCTAATCCTAATGTGACCCTAATGTCAATCCTGTTTCTACACACCAATATTAGGTGATTCTTTTGTGTCACAGGTGTGAATTTTCAGAGCCTGTACTTACTCAAAAACCCAAGAAATAACTAGAAGATTGCAAGCCAAATTCTTTTTTTGTTCTTCAAAGGAGACATGCTGAGTTTAAATGGACTTTTGTTAATCCAGCTGTAAACAGAACTTTTATAAGTTGTGTTCATTCTTTTTAAATGCTAATTAACCAGAAAAGTATGACTTTCCTTTAAATGTAAAAAACGGTGTTTAGTTGTTAAAGTCAACTAAGTACAGGGGTAACTCTATGTCTCTTTATTTTGACTGAGATTAAGATAAAAAAACAGGATTTTTAAATTCTTTTATATTCGCAGAGTAAATACAAAACAAAAACAGTACACCAGTTTTCTTAGGGATAATGATGAAATATGATGCAATATCAATGTTGCCTGAAAAGATTTTGAAAAAAAAAAATCACAGTTCTTTGATAGATGCATAAATTGTTGATTTTTAAATAATAGGGCATATTTTCACCATATCATATGAAAATGTGGCACAACAAGCATTTAAATATACCCATCCGTTTTCTATACCCACTTGTCCTATGCAGTGTCACAGGGGTGTGGGGTCTATCAGTTTCATAATCTGGTTATATTGAGTCATAGTCTACAAAGTAAGTCTGTAATTTACTACCATTACACATATGGAGCACCAATTCTAGGAGGTGGTTCATGATACAATATCAAAGTTCAGGTCACACATACATATATACCATTCAAATGCACATATTCAATCAACACTGTTGAAACTGTGCCAGGATAATTACAGTCATCTGGTTTTACATCAAACATTAACAATGTATTTGGAGGTTCGGGCAACCTGGAAAGAAGATTACAGTTTGGCTTCAGTGCTTTTGAAAGTGATCTAAAATAAACAGGAACAAAGGCAAATGTACAGCTTCTCTGATTTCACCTTTTATTTAATAGTAACACTAGCAGTTTATCCATATCCTGCACCGCTTACACAAACACAGTTTAATAGTAATCCTTAAGTACTGATTATGATTAGAAATGAGGAAGGAATGACAATCCATATGCAGCCTTGAGATGAACTGAAAGGGGGTTATTTCAGAGCTTTTTATTCAAAAAGAAACCAAAAGGACCTCGAGGGGGCAAAACAGGAGGGTGGGAGGAAAACTCAGGAGGGACAAGGGCTAACCTAACATGGGAAGTAACTCAACTAAGACAGTAGCTGGAACAGAAAACAGCCATGAAAGGGACCAGACATGGGCTAAGCCTATGTGCCTGTAATCAGAAGGTCACTGGTTCAAACCCAGCCGAAGCACATCTGTGGGTCCTTGAACAAGGCCCTTAACCCCCAGCTCCCTGGGCGCCGCTATGGGTGGCTGCCCTTCCATCCATCCATCCAAACTGCTTATCCTACTGGGTTGAAAGGGGTGCGGAGCCTATCCCAGAAGCAATAGGCACGGGGTAGGGAACAACCCAGGAAGGGGGGCCAGCCCATCGCAGGGCACATTCACACACCATTCACTCACACATGCACTCCTACGGGCAATTTAGCAACTCCAATTAGCATGTTTTTGGACTGTTTGGGGAAACCGAAGTACCCGGAGGAAACCCCACCATCACATGGGGAGAACATGTAAACTCCACACACGTAACCCAGGCAGAGACTTGAACCCGGGTCCCAGAGGTGTGAGGCAACAGTGCTAACCACTGCACCACCATGCCGCACCACCATGCCCCACCGTGGACAACTTATTCTACAAAAAAGAGCAAGTTAAGGGAGGCGTAAGGATAATTTCCCGAAGGGGATCAATAAAGTATCGATTATTATTATTTTTATTTCATATAGGCAGGTACTTGTATGCAAAAGTAACGAGGACCAGATGAGGAACAGGTGTGGGTGATTAGGAGCCAGAGGGGAGGAAACCGGAAGGCCAGCAGAGACCTCTGCTGGCCAAATGGCAAATAACAGGATAGACAGAAACAAATTGAAAATGAAAAGGAAATATATCACAGTACATACGTGTGGTAAATCAAAATTCTGTTTTACATAATTCTTTATTCAGTCATAAACAAGAATCTGTTGTATTTTGATCCTTAAGTATTGCTTAAAGGTCCTTGCTGAGATTATTTCACCATTACCATTCTTTGTTTGTCTAGTAATTACTGCAAACCAACTTCCTCTTAGCTAAAAGTACAATTAGAATAGTTCTTTAATGTTCCAAGTTCCCCATTTCCTTTTTGAAAGAGAGGAAATAATTTGAATTTAACAGTGAAAAATATGTCTATGCAAAAATGCATTTGGTTAAATATACACACATTCTCATTCTTTTCCATTTTTTACCCTCATTATTCATTGTTAAGGATGCCTTTTATAAAGAACAGAATTTGTGGTTCTTTTCTATATATATTCTCTTCTAATATGTACAGGAAGATTGATGGTTTCCAATATGTAGAGCTACACAGTTTGTATGTTCTGACTAAAAGCTCTTTTTAGTGAAATGAACCATTACTGTGAAAATGTCAAGCAGCTTTTTGATGAAAACCAGCTAATGCCTTTAATCTGTATGGATTGAGTCTCATAAATGCTGGAAGATTCCTTTGCCTCTGTACATACGGAAAGCCCTGTGTTCAGAGTGATAAGAAATGAGAACAGTTAACAAGGTTGAAGTGGTTATATTGACCCAATCAACCCAATTTTCTATCACCAATTCTTGTTTTTCAATCAGGGCCTGGTGCCAAACAAATGTGTGTTACATAGGTTTTTGTAAATCATTGTAACCACCATTCGACATTACATATTGGGGGCAAAGGTAAAAAATGTGGTTTCAAGAAGATAAGTTTGTACCTCACTGGTCACATAGGACAAGATCAGCTGATTAATGCTCCCTTCAATTTTTAATACATACACCATACAAAAAGTCTTTGCTGACACCACTCAGACAACCAAATCAGATTCTTTATAGACATTAAAAAGTCAAATGTTAGTGGAAAGGCTTACATGTAGGAGGTTTGCTCTGAATTGTATGTTTAAAGTGGTGTATTCACATTAAGGGTATGTAATTTCCTTTACTATAGAGTCAAATTCTTTTTTACAGGACAAACTTCAAATTATTTTTGGAGCATTACGGCCTTTTTAAGTATTATCTATTTTTTCTTAAATATTTTTTCTTCCTGCTTCACACAACTTCAATACTTCGAGGTGAATAGAGAAAACCAGAAATAAAATTAATCATTTAATCAGCATATCAAAATTAACCCTTTTCTTTTGGCACTTCTAAATGAGTTTGGATACAAACAATTTCCCTCAGAATTTACACAACAAATTACAGGGGTCCGAGGGCAGTAGGCATCATAGTCTTTATAAGGGATCAGATAAAATGCACCTGTCTTACAATTTGCCTGCATGCTCACAATAAAAGCTGTTATCAAAAGAAAGATCAAAGGGGGCTTATAGGATGATTTAAATGCATTAAATATCCCTTGGAGCACATTCAGGCCAAGCTAAAATCTAACTATTTCATCCAGAATATGTCTAGAGGGGGCGGCTGTCTCAAGCTGAGCAGCTACTAGTGAGCCAGTGATGGCTCTGAAATTTGAAAAAGTCATAAAACACCATGGAGACTGGAGAAATGCAGCATGTCAGCCACAGAGGTAATACCTCGCAAATATGCTTTACGGGGAAATGAAACAAAACGGAAGCGATTTCAGCAAATGAAGGCAGTGTGATACAGTGACATAAAGTTATCCAGTGTCTCTAAATTCAAATATAAATTCAGTTACATAAGAACATAAGAAATTTACAAATGAGAGTAGACTATTAGACCCATCAAGCTCGTTTGGGGAGAACTTAATTAATAGCTCAGAGTTGTTAAAATCTTATCTAGCGCTGATTTAAAGGAACCCAGGGTTTTAGCTTGCGCTACACTAGCAGGAAGACTATTCCATACTCTAACTACACGCTGTGTAAAGAAGTGCTTCCTCAAATTCGTTTTAAAATGTTCTCCCGCTAATTTCCACTTATGGCCACGAGTTCTAGTATTTAAACTAATATTGAAATAGCCATTTGGCTGAACAGCATCCAGACCTGTTAGAATCTTATATACCTGGATTATCTCCCCCCCTTAGCCTCCTTTGCTCGAGGCTAAACATATTCATCTTAGCTAACCTCTCCTCATAAGACATTCCTCTAAGACCAGGAATCATTCTCGTAGCCCTACGTGGCAGCAATGTCTTTCTTAAGGTATGGTGACCAAACCTGCACATAATATTCTAGGTGGGGTCTTACCAAGGAATATATAATCGTATCATTACTTCCCTTGTCTTAAATTCCACACAGCTAGAGATGTAACCCAACATTCTGTTGGCCTTTTTTATTTCTTCCCCATACTGGCAAGAGTGGGACATGGAAGTATCAACATACACACCAAGGTCTTTCTTGTAATCACGATCCCATACAATAGCTGTACTTTATATTTCTGCTCCCTGCATGGATTACCTTACATTTATCTATGTTAAATTTCATCCGTCATGTATCAGCCCAGTCGCTAATTAAATCCAGATCCCGTTGTAGCCTCTCTGCTGCTAGATCAGTATCTGCTACACCACCCACCTTGGTGTCGTCTGCAAATTTAACCAGTTTACTGCATGTATTAGTGTCAATATCATGAATGTAAATTAGCAGCAATAGTGGTCCTAAAATTGAAGCCTGTGGTACCCCACTATGAACACAGGCCCTCTGTGACACTGTGCCTCTAATAACTACTCTGTCAGTTAACCGGTTGAGAATCCATGACCAAACCTGAAGACTCAAAGACCGATTTGCCACTGAGATTGTTGTAAATTCAAAAAAAGGAAATCCAAGGCAGGTGAAGAACTTTCAAAAAGCTGTATATCATCACAATCATTAGAATCAAAGTATGAGGAAAGTGCCCATTCAGTAGAGGGCAGTATTTTGCTGAGCCTAAACTCTGTTACAACCTTTAGCCACCAATTCTATCCATCCTATCTGATGGCATAGTCCTTGTTTACACTGTTGCTCACCCTGGCTGGTCCAATATCATCATGTTTCATTTACACTTAGACTCTAGATTCTAGATTACATTTATTCATTGGGTGCTTTTACCTCATTGTGCTGTTTCCACTGGGTACTCCGGTTTCCTCCTACAGTCCAAAAACATGCTGGGGTGAATTGGCACTACCAAATTACCCATAGTAGTGCATGTATGCCCTACGATGGGTTGGCATCCCATACTGGGTTTTTCCTTGCCTTGCACTCATATCCTGTGGAATAGGCTCCATACCTCCCATGACCCTTGAATAGGACAAGTGGTTTTAGAAGATGAATGGATGGACGGATGGGTTACATTTGCTCCATAAGTAGTCCCTGCTTGTCTTCACAGTTTGCCCACAGTCTTTCTTAGGTCATCTAGAGTTCCAATGGTAACAGGATACACAAGGTTCAGTAAAGGGCATCTTTTTACAGCTACTGTAAAAGTAGAACAGCAACCACCCAGAGGTGCTGGTGTAGCTTCCTGAACCGTGCCAGTCACACTAAGGGAGAGTGTAAGCAGGGCATGCAAGATGATTAATTAGCAGTGCAAAAACTCAGTGGGCACGACAGCAGACTATTGACAAACGTGGCAGCACTGTGGCACACACCACACATGCATTCTATATAAATTGTCCCTCGGTGATTCTATCTGCAGCTATCAGCAATGTTCTAGCAGATCAGAAATTGGGTCAAAACAAATCCTGTTTTCCTCATATCGATCAGAGATGGTGTTCCAAGGTTGTGCTTATTCAGAAAATACACAAAAAATATATATAAAATGTCGCTGTTGTCAGAAGGCCCTGTGCCACCCAGGGTGCTGAGTGCTAGTTCTATTTTTATTCTGAAGATTAATTACTCCTCTGTTTAGCTTCACATCAGCTTCAGTTTGAGCTTAGATCTGCGCTAAGTTAAAAAAGGGACAGTCCCGCGGGTGCACAGTTGATCTTTTGATGTGTCCAATCTGCTGATTATGGAGGATTTGGTGTAGCCACACACAAAGCTGTGCAAAGGCCTCATGACGCTGAAGAAATGAAATGGAAACACTGTGTGTTTTTTTGTTTATGAATGTGTGTGTGTGTGTATATATATATATATATATAAACATGGTACTGGCCGTACACTGACCAAGATAAAAGCCTTACTGTGGTAAAATTTTATGATGTGCATTTCTGAACTTAATTTTATACTTATGATACATAATATATCTTCTTGAAATTCTTTTGTACCTATAATAAACATTTCACATTGTAAGGATTTAGAAAAAAAACAAAAGTAATGCAATATGATGAAACAGAATTTCAAATGCTGTGTTATCCTGATGCACCACATGAAACGTAACAATCATAAATCAGCAATTTAAATATGTCTAGACCTTATACGTCAGGGGACTGTAGCAATATATATTTCGTATTTACTTTTCTGTTGATTGCCAAGACATCTTTAAATCATAGACTTCCTGAAATCTCAGCTCCACTTGGCCATCTGTTTCATATGTTAGTGTAAAACTAAGGAACTTTTGCAAATATTTGTGAAAGCACTCGGCCAAAATGCAATGGAGATGATATTTGCAGAAAGAAACAGTACTTGGAGGATGCTTTTGGAAGATAATATCGGCCCTATTTACCAGTAGTGCAAACCTGAAATATTTCAAACTTTATATATAAATTTTTCTCAATGCAGGATGTTATTCTTATATAATAATAAAAATAATTCTAATGGTAATGATTACCATATAAGGCAGCATGGATGCTCAGTGGGGAGCATTGCTACCTCACACTCTATAGTCGCAGGTTTAAATCCCACCTCTCATCTATATGTGTGCACTTAGCATATCTCTTGTTTACCGTAGGTTTACTCCAGGAACTCCAATGTCTTCCAACAGTCCAAAGACATGCAGCTAGGTCAATTTGCGTCTCTACATTGTCCATAGTGTATGCCTGTGCCCTGCAATGCCCCGGTATCTCAATGACTGTGTACCCAACCTTGGGCCCTATGTGGTATTGCTGTAAAGTTCAGGTCCAGAAAGTAAAAATTCAGACCAAGACTTTGTCTCAACAAACCAGATGAGTATGAGTCACATTCACAGAGTGCTCAACAGGGTGGTTGAAAGAAAATATTGGTCTGGATTTTTACTCTCTGGACCTGAAATTTCCACCTTTGCTATGCTGTGTGGGCGAGGCTCCATGCCCCCCTTGACCCCGACCAGGGTAAAATGGATGGATTGTCAAGTATCAAGAAAAGAAAATGTTCATTTCTGAATCAGATTTTTTGTTTTTGTTTACAAAGAATCATAACAGTAAGCCGTGCGCACGTGATGTCTTGTGTGCCCACGAAAGCAAGTAAAATCATTTAAATTTTTTTCATAGGACCCTTCAGGAGCTCCATCTTTGTGTGTGTGTGTGTGTGTGTGTGTGTGTGTGTGTATAATATACACACATACACATAATAATAGAAAAAATTACAAATACCTTGGTGAATTGCAAAACTGCAAGTTTTTTCCAAATTGTTAATTTAATGCCTCTTTCCTGACTCTTCTCCTTTGTCAAAGTGTTTCTTTCACACTGAGAGCTTACAGTACTTACTTAAAAAAAAACTGTAATTACATTCTGCTTCTGGTTCACTGAGACTGATTTTCCATTGAGATTGTTGTCAAGCAGAAATATAGCTAAACTGTTTATCGAGTTCATATGAAAACTAAAGCGTTAAAAGCACTCTGTTTATTTCATCTTTTTAATGGGAAATCACTGCAAATAGAACAACACAAAAGACCATAACAGGTAGAGACATCGTCATGATTCAGGTTACAAATAGATTATACACGTCAGCTTTAATAAAGATTATGTGCACATGATATTTGTGCCTATTGTTCATAGATTTAACAGATTCCTGCATTATGGATCTCATTTACAGTTTTTGAAGGTTCCAGAATGATGGTGGGAATTTTTTTGTTCTGTAGGCTACAGGTTCCTGCATAATATATGTATCATAGGGATGACTAACACAATACATTGGAGCAGGTTTCTGCATTACTCACAGAATTACAGATATGTTCCAGAATTAAAAAGGTCAGTACTGTAATCTTATAAAACAGGACCGTGCATCATAAATGTCACTTGAAAACCACAGACACAAGTTTTATAGAAAAGGAATAAAATGGATATGTATGCCAAATGCAGTACAATAAAAAATTATATATATTCTCTTTTAGGAGATCTAAAAGGTAGTTGTTTATAATGGTGCTTTTGTGTGTGTGTGTGTGTGTGTGTGTGTGTGTGTATAATGTATTATATATATATATAATGTAAATTTTCACAGTTCTGCATTTGTTACT
>JAODJX010000002.1:4918104-4944559 GCA_026776945.1 Isichthys henryi
AAAAATGTGCCTGTACTTAGACTGTGGGCCAATCTTACGACACTCATTGATATGTTATGTGTGAAAAAAGATGAAACATTATCTTTTTTCAATAAGCTCCAATCTCAGTAAAAGATTAAATATCTTTATCGTACCTCCTTGTGTGAGAATACACCAGAGAGATGCATGTATGAATTTATTTTCTAAATAACTGGATTGTTAAAGATCAAATACTTTATATATGAAGTAGCTCCCTTGTTTTTATTCAAGATGGCAATTATATGGGCTTCTCAACATAACTTTTTTGTAAGATCTGCTCTCCAAATCCAAGCCCATTTTTAACTTGTTCTCTGCAAGTGTATGATGGAATTAAAAGTGAACAAGCACTAAGTAACTTTTAGAATAATAGCTCTGGGACTTTACAAACAATTGCATTAAAATAAGTCTTCCTTCATTGGCATGGCGCTGAAACATGAGGACAGCGCAAACGTCTTAAGCTGCCAAAGAAAATTATGTTTAAATTAACCTTATGTTGTTGTAAAACTATAATTTTATCTCTGTCAAACTGTGTCAGCTTGGCATTTTAAAACCTCTCCTAGAGTCATCACAGTATTTCCTGTTACCATCCAGCATTCCCAGATATCTGTTAAAGTCACGGGTCAACATTTATTATTGGGTAATAATAAAGTCCAGAGCTGATTTCTGATCCCAATCCAGACCTGACCACTAGAATACCTTGTTGGGTTAGACAATGCCCTGTGCAGTTTATTAATTATGTTAATTAATTAAGTGAGCCAGTGGTGAAATTTGACAAATACGTGGAATATGGTGCCTCAGAGAATATATTTCGGAACCAAAACTGTCTTCTCATTCAATAAGACATCAGTATCTGTCTCAAGAACAGAAGAAGTTCTTCTTGCTTTTTTATTGTATTAGAATTAGTATGTATTGTAATGTTAAATGTTTTTTACACTCTCATTCTAAACTGCTCAGATAAACAGCTTCAAGCATAATTTTCTTTGGTCAAGTAAGACTTTTGCACAGTACTGTATATTACTAACGACTTACATTTGATGAAATTCAATATAAAGTAACATAATCATTGTGATGTATTCAGTGCAATCAAGGTAATATATTGAACTGAACAGTATTATTACTAGGTGCCGTAAGGTCAATATCAACTTCTGAGAATATTACTGTAGAAATTTGTTCCTTCTCTTTCCCACCGTGTCTTCAAATCTTCTTCATTTCCTCCAATAAATCCATAGTTGTCTTCCTCCAGCCCAACTTCTCTCATCAAGCTTCTTCAATCAATAAAGCACATGTAGACATCCTTCTGGTATCATTTGGTTCAATTGAACATAATTAATGTGATTTACATCTAACAACCCAAAAGGTGTTTTAAAATGAATGCATGGCCCAGTGAAATTATCCTGTCTGTGCTTGATTTGCTATTTGTATGGTAATCTTGCAAATTTGATATATAAATATGTATGTTTTTATACTAACCCTGAGATGCTAAAATATGTATTCTCATTTCTGTGATCATGTCAAATTTAGATGGTTATGCCCATAGTTGTTGGCTTGACACTTTAAGGTATAAATGGTTATTAGTGTATTACGACTCATTAGCCCTGATATGTCTTGTAATTATGCATATTTTTTTAACTTTTGCATAAAGACATAAGAAGCTGCTGCGGGTGGATTTTATTCTGGATGTGGCAAAGAAATTGTAGGAAGTAGGAAGAAACTGTCATCTACGCACCCGCCCCCCCTCCCCCCGTAGCTTAGTCACGTGTAAATGGTTCATCACACACAATGTGTACCACGCAAAATTAGACTCGTCGGTGGAAACAAAACGAGCCTGGCTGAAACTGCTTATTTTGTGAGATGTGATCATCGGTACTGGTTTAAATACATTTATGCTCTAGGTGCTTCAAATAAAATGTTAATCACCTTCCACTTGTAAATTATACAGTAGCAGCAGTAAAAATGAGAGAAAAAGGAGTTCCTTCACGTTGGAGAATGGATTGAAAATGCCCCTGTTTAATTTGCGAGTGGCAAATTATGCAGAACACTGAACAAGACTGAAAGCATGATATATATTGTATATTAATAATATAAAGCATATTAAATTTAGACATTTATAAGGGGAACCATATTTAAAATATTCTCTAAAATAAACTGATTGCATACAGCCAGTTTCTATATTTCACTAGCTTTTGGAGCTGTTTAAATGTACAGTATATTTACAAAGTACCTGATTCATGAAGTGATTTTTTTAAAACAATCCACACACTGAATTTCAAAATTCAGCATCTCTCTTTTTTTATGTTGATGAGGGTTACAGCATTTACTTGGTCAAAATGGTTATAGATGTATTTGCGGCACTCACAACCACAGCTACCCATTGCTTTAGTCATCTTGCAAGGCTTTAACTACAGTATATACAGTATATAATGCAATTGGTGGCACTATGAGGTTATTGCCTTGCATCTTTGAGGTCGCAGGTCTTTGATCTGGCCCCACATCTGTATGCAGTATGGAGTTCCGAGGGTTTCTTTTGAGTGACCAGCCCAGAAGCATACAGTTCCTATAAAATTGTAACTTGTGTGTGTGTGTGTTTGTGTGTGTGTGTGTGTGTGCATGTGCGTCTGCATGTGTATGTGTGTTGTCCAGATATATCTTACCTTGCAGGGACCAAATGCCTCCACAATGTGATGAATTCCCCTTTTTTAACCTTTAGGGGACCAGTGTGTGCCTTGTCCCCACGATATGATAAAAACCTGATATTTTCACGTGGGGACCATTTTTTTTGGTCCCCACAAGGGGAAACTCAATTTTATAAAAATCTGTGATGGATGGGGGTTTTAAAAGATCATACCTGGAAACCAGAAGTGCATGTTTTAGAATGAACCGAAAAATAATGTCTGACAGAATATAGTAAATACAATAATGGCATAATATAACAACAGTGGTTAAGCACAGGATTCTGAAATGATAACAATGAAGTCCCAACAGCAAGCGGGTATCCAAGTATCCAGGGTGCTTTATCAGAATTATGGCAATAAAATATCCATCCCTGTATGTCACGCCCGGCTCGTCCGATCCTCGTGTGTGCCACACCCCCTGATCATCCACGTGTGCTTCCCTGATCATGCCCAACTGTTTCTTGTTATTTTTGGCTTGTCTTTTGTATTTAGTCCGCGTAAGAATTGTCATTAATGTTAGTTTGTCGCCGTCTGCCCTATCTCTCCCGTTCCCTTAATAAACCCGTGTTTTCCCGAAGATCCTGCCTGCCTGCCTGCCTGCTTGGTCTTTCCATGCTTCCTGCTCGCCCGTCCAAACCCGAACCTGACACTGTACTTCATAAGCAGTTGGAAGACAGATGGATTGATGTTAGTTGTTTCTCAAAATTTAAAACTAAACATTTAAGAGTATCTTAGCCATTTAACCAGAACAAACCTTAGTCTATTAAAGAGTCCAACAATATGTCAAAGGACTGTCATCCAAGGGAAGCACTATGGTTTGCTCGGCAAAATATTAGCTAGACTTATAGAAAAAATATTGACTAAACTGCTATCTAGTTATATAAAGAGAATATAAAGGTTTGTAATAATCAAAATTATCATATTTCATTTCATACCAGGTACTCAACATGTGCTTTAGAAGGAAACAGAATAATCTGTCTTTCAAGAGGTTTTGAGTGTAATGAAAACCATATTGGTCCAATTAATCTGGCTATTGTCAAAATAGTTTGCAGAAGCAGATTACGTTTAGCAGATTACATTCAGTCCCACGATCTTTCATCTTCACAGCAAGGGTTCTTCAAAAGAAATAAAGGCACATTTGAGGGGAAAACAGACCACACCTGCTGCCTCTCAGCAGTCAAAAGTCCATCACAGTGCACGTGCACACACACAATTATACACTATCGGTAAATGCCATTTAGCCTGGACGTGGAGGAAAGTCCAACATGGGGCAAACATGCAAACTGCATACACCAAAAGGTTACCGGGCTTTGATGTGTCTATACAGAAATCCATACATTTGTACTGGTTCTGTAGACCCATGTCTCTCTGTTTCTGTGAAAAGATCCAAACCACAGCTAAAATATTCAGTGATGATCCCCCACAAAACTCATGTGGATCAAAGCACTAGGTTGGAATCACCAGGAGAAACTCCCATTTGACCCTTTTTAACGAACTAGGAAAGCGAATCAGTGGCAATACATATTTAATGAGCAGAAGACTAAAATAAATAAGATGTGATGTACAGTGCAGCTAAAAATACACCAGGCCACCTACAATGGAGCGTGACGGAGTGTCACATCACATATCCTGGCCACCTGGCCTAAACACAGTAGAAATGGTTTTGGAGGAGTCTGAACAGACAGTAAACAAAAACCAGCCAATGAGTGCTCAGCATATGTGGGACCTCCTTCAGGACAGCTGGAAAGGAATCCCAGGCCACCTCATAGAACTGATGTAGAGGAGAACGTAGGGTCACCCAGTCCATGGAGCAATTGGGGTTAATGGTGGGATTACACTACCAACCACAGAATTTGATCCAGCAGCTTTGTAATTATTCTTGAATGTAGAGAATAGAACAAATACTCCTCTCTATGGGTAGGTGTGTCCACATTTTGACTGGTACTGTATGAGTTGCTGCAGGGAGACAGAAAGCCAGGAATGGTACAGGTCAGATGTCACAATTAAGCGGTGGCGGAGCAGACGGTCAAGCAGGATTAACCAAATGAAGGACCTACACAAATATGAAAGCTTAAAACAGGAATGTGTAAGGGCAGTATAAGTGGGGAGGCTGTGCTGGTAATCAAATTCATATTAAAGGAAAAGAGTCAAGTCCCAGCCCTTGTAGGCTTAGTAGTAGCCACAGAGGTCAATCCTTGACTCGAGCTTCAAATATGAATATTTAATACATTTAACGATATAAATTGTTAATTAATATATTAAATAATATACAAATTAGATAAGACAATGTACAACTAAAATACAGTTCTGTGCAGAAGTCAACTAAATAAAATAAATAAAATGTTTAAGGTTATTTATCTTTGTAGTATCTGTACATTTGCACTGAAAAAAAACACAATTTAATATTATAGCATATGCAGATTAAAGATTAACATTAATCTTTAATAAGAATTAAAGATTGTCTGTTCTCCAAAAAGTTACTGACATCTCACTGGATAGATAGATCACTTTGGTTCCCAAACCTTTCCTTAGGGGCATCTAAGCCATTCTATGTATTCATTTAATTTCTCCACCAGTTCAGTCAATTAATTAACTTGATTTGTTAAATAACTCAGTAGAGTATTGATTAGCCAAACGAAGTGGGGTAGTGGTCAAGTAAAAAAAAAAAATACATAGGGTTATTAGACGGCTGCTGCAAACACTAAGGTGATTTTAAGAGAGGTTTGGAAATGGCTGAGTTGATACATTTTTACAGTCATAATGTCATCGTTTTACACCAACATCAAGATACTTCAAATGGAATTTTCTGTGAGTGCCTAAAACTTTTCCACAGTACTCCGTATATATAATTTACATTAGGGTGGGAAAATAAGATATTATTGTACATTCTGAAAATCTGAAATTAACAATAACTTAGTAGGAAAAATAGTTACTGTTGTAGAAGCTGATTATTACAAATTTAGCTTTGGGAAAAATAATTAAAAATGCAAGACTGAGTAATGCTGATGTTAAAAAACTTAATGTTGTTATTAAACTTAAATGAAGTATTAAAATCATCGTTGCAATGACCTGAAACCACTACAGCTATGTGTGATCACATAAATCATTACTGCAAATAAGAATATATGTTATACAAATGTATTAAAGTATAATTTTCAAAATATTTTGGTAAGGAGTTGCATAAAATAGTCTCAGGTAAAGATCACACTTGATAGACGAGCTGCTGTTAACATTCTCATATCACAGATTCAAGTGGAATGCATTTCACAAAACTGAATATTTAATTTTCAAAAATATACATTTTTTTTAATACCAAATAGCATCATTAAACATGATCCGTACGTCCATTAACAGAACACCAAATGCCACAATGCAGATCATGTTTGGGTGAATGAACAGTGACCCCAGACAGTCTAAGGTAAGGATGGGCCAATGTTTGCGATGTGATCTCATCAACATAAGGATTAAATTCCTTTAAGGTTCATTGAGGTTTCATTTTAAGTGGTTACCTCATGTTAGGATCTTGTTTTGGGCAGATGTACAGGTATGTCTGTTTGTCTTCAGTTGAAGGGCTGAGACAACCGGAATGAAAATACATTAAACTGTTACCATGGCTTTTAGAGAAAAAATAATGCAATGTGTTATATTAGAGAATGACCTCCAGCCAAGAGAAAGGACATCTTGGCATTTTAAACACAACATGAATGTTGAGGCTAGTTTGGCCGCTCTCTTTGCAGTGTAATGCTGTACACCTTTTCACACAATTTTTGTTGAGATCCTTCTCAGTAATCTACAGTTGATGTCCTCAGTGAACTAAAGGTGAAGCAGGAATTTAAGGAAAATTTATTTTACTGATACACACACATGTAGGGTATACCTATGTCGCACACACAGACACACACATACATTCATACATATATACATAAGATTATGCCAGAAGCCAGCAAGATGTAGAAGTAACGATTGATTAAAATAATGGAAATGTTTTAAATTAAGTTTCCATGACACTGATGAGATGCATATTTTTGTTGCAAGAATGGTAAAATTCTAGTATGCAATGCATCAAACATTTTGCAAAAAAAAACATCTCATCCTGAGACGAGCTTTAAGGGGAAAAGGGGGAGGTCTTGATCCATGTATCAGCCGCAATACCCCTGTCACCATAATGTATGAGTGTTTGTTTGGGAAGGATCTGAAACTGCTCCAAACTGTCACATGACCAACATCAGTAAGAATGAGAACGAAGGACAAGGTAAATAACCCACGATATGAAATGCTCTGGCCATATATCTTGGAAGTACAGACTCCATAGCTCAGGTGCCACATTCTGTGGATGTCACGCATGAATAATGGCTAATGGGGGTAGAATGAACCTTGATGCATTTGGAGAGCAGTGGGCCGGCTGTGGTTTATTGCTTTAGCGTTGCCCTGTCTCGGCAAAAAAAAAAAAAAAGGAGGGGGGTTTAGACTGTGTGTCCAGGACCTCCATAGTTCTGTTTGGACCCCATTCAAAAGCTCGAACCATGGCATGCCAGTGTAATTGTGTAAATAAATAAATGTATGCAAGTTACGTGATTTACAATGAGCATCTCCAATAGACGACCCATGGGTATATTTATTCCCAGCAAATCTTATTATGAATCCCCCCCCGAATTTGGCAAATTTTGTCAAGAAACTCCTGCTACCGCCTCGCAGACTCACACATTGCTCTCCTTGTAGATCTGCCATTTTAAATATTGCACAGGATGCATTGACTAAAGTGCTAGTTTTTGGAGATATGATGTTCAGGCCGAGCTAGTACTTCACAATACTTCTGTGTTACTACTTATCGTAATGTTTCAAAAATTTTGAATAATGGCATTTTAGTTTTGGGTATGGTGCGGTGGTGCATTGGTCGCACTGTCGCCTCACACCTCTGGGACCTGGGGTTTGAAGATACTTTTAGGGGGGAAATACACTAAAACAAACAAACCATCCAAATAAATAAACAAATAAATACTTTCCTGTAATGCACTAGCTTCCTAGTTGTACCCTAGTTGTCCAAGCTGTACCCTCATTGGACAATGGATATTCTGTCATTACTAGCTAGGATGGGCTGTAGGTTCATCGCAACTCTACACTGGGTAAACACTAATGCAATGCAAGGCAAACAAATAAGTATGCATGTAAATAAATAAATAATCAGATTCCAAAAGCAAACTGCTTGATGAGATAAATGTAAAAGTCATGAACTGAGTACTAGGTTTAATATCAGTCAAAGTTTTGGTTCATAGGACAGAAAAAGGCTTAAAAATACACAATTCACATCAATCAAAGTCAAAAAAAAAATTGAATCAATGAAAATCTAGTGGAATTTTCCATTAAAAGTCTGAGGGCAAAGCAAAAGCAATGGTTGTCATGGTTACAGCAGATACATGAAGGTAAGGGCAAGATCATCAGAACAAATGATATGGCAATTTAACCCAGAGAAATAGCTTCTGATCCCAGAGAGTGTGTTTACTGATTGCCCTTCTAATTTCTGTTTGCAATGAATGTCAAACATTATCATGCCTGTACATCAATATCCTGCTTGGATGGTAAGGTACATTTAGCACCCTGTTGCATTGTGGGAAGCCCTTTTGTCAGTGCCTTTCAGATTCTGGTCAGCGTACACTACAAATAGTATTTTATTTCTAGAAAAAGCATACTTAGAATTTGTATTTTATATATCACATGACTAGATTAGTTCCTGCTATGGACATTCTACCTTTAATGGTGTATGCCTCCTAGGATAGTTTCCTCGTCATCAGTAAGAAGCTGCAAGGATGGATGGATGGAGATTAGTTTGCTGGATCATATGGAAGTGTTCAGTAGAACACTTTTTTATGTTCAATGTTTATTTAAAATCGTTTGTATACAGGTTAAATACTTCTACTAAATGAGGCAGACCTGAAATAAATTTTAATTGCTTGCTTCGTGCGAATGCTTTATCTAATTAATGCTATTATTAAACCAGCATCATGTATGCGTTCTCCTTGTACTGAATAAATAAACATAATATCAATGCTATCTTACATTATGGCACAGGTTAACAACCAGTTTGGTTTCATGCTGTGATGGGAATAGACTCCAGCAGTTTCAAACAGGTGGAATAAACCTTCTAATTGGCCTTGGTTTCTCACTGCATACCAGCATTTGTAGAGTATAACAAACGTATCAAAGGGGAAGAATGAGATGAGGTGAAATACAGTACACAACACCGCACATTTTGGGGGCTACTAAGCAAGTCACACGTCCCCAGGTTCAGCCTGAGGACACACTGAGGTTTGGGAAGTACCTGGGGAGTGGAGAGTGATACGTTAGAGTGATACATCCTTATGCTGTGATTTGGCGTTTGGGTGAGCGACATGGGGGAATTGCGGACGTCCAGCACCGACAATCCCAGGATTGGATGACATATTGCTCACCTCCCTGAAAACACTGACTAGTGACTTCTGAAATTAAGCCTGCAAGTTATCCTTCACACGTAATACATTATTATACATTATTATTAGTAGTAGTAGTATTATTGATGATGATGAAGATGGAGATGAGAATAGCAATTACTTAAGCACATGAAATAACCCCTGGAATGGAAAGTATCGAGATTCCAATATTTTACATGGTGCTGTGACGACCGACATTTGAGCCTCTGCATGAAGTGACATTGGCAAGGTAACTGGAAACGATTGCATCGATCGCGCGTGCAGGTGTGCTTTTAAGGAATAACGGTTACACTTGGTATCTTATCCCATTATGAATCATGAGGGCCCGTACATAATGTATAGGTGAAAACATTGAGGACACCTGAAATATTTGTATTTCCATTACATTACGCTCGACTGTGTTGGCAATGTAAACAAGCTTCTTTTTCCACATTTGTACACAAGGTTGTATGTAGGTTGTACAAGCAGCACAGAAAATAAGCCATTAACAAAAGTAGGGTCAGGGAAATGAGGGCAAACTAATAAAAATGATTATTTTTTTCAAGCTCAAAGGCTAAGTGAATTCTTACTGTATTGAGTAGTCTGCTGCTAGGTCCCACTGTAAATTTCAGGGTAAACTGTGAGCTCTTTCTGTTGACATTATGGTCTGGGCAGGGTTTCCAGTTAATGTCAGGAAAAAGTCTTGTGCCTGACAGTGGCTGTCGCCTCTCGGCTGGTGCCACCTGCACATGTCTCGCCTGTGGTTTACATGCCGCAATGTAGAGAAATATCAAAGCGCATCCAGGTGTCCGCCATCAACTGTCCCCACATTTCATCCCATAGTGTTCTCAGTTTTCACGGAGATCGCTGCCATCCCTCAGCCTCGGCTGCTGTCGGCACACTGTCGAATATCATCATCTCTCACCTTTAGATTAGTTATTTTTAAAATGTTTTTGACCATAAGCTGGTCAAAATATAGGCATATGACTCTGGACTCCATTTTCAGAGTCTCGTGACTCTTTGGAATGTGTTCTGGCCGCCGAAACAGCTGCAACATGCTGATTACACCTACTGTCAAAGCTATTAATAAAATAAAACCAGCTGGGTTGAATGTACATGGACAACGAAACAAGGAAACTGGAGGAGGATGGACAGAGGAAGAGAACATGAACTTGGGAGTGTTGGTTAAGCCACAATGACTGTCACTGGAAATTATTCTAGTTTTTAAAGGGCCATGCTTCAACAGCTCCAATAAGCAGCTTGTAACTACCTTATAATGCACGTCCGGATGCTTGCATCCTGTCTAACATAGCCAGCTCCTCACAAACAGCCTCAGGACACTCCCGCTGTCAGTACATCAGCTTCTCCTGGCTAATCGGGAAACGTCACCTGTATTGGTGTCCTGCGTAATCTCACACTTCCTGTCATGCTGTATGCTTCTTGATATCTATGGCATGTTTAGTTTAATATAAATTTGTGTTTACTAACCCAATATAGACTTATATTTAGGAGGCAGGCAGAGGTCTCTATGACACTTAGCTGGAAGGCATTAGCGAAGATACATGAAAAGGAGGCTATTCTTTCCAGAAACCAACTGATCATGGAAGGTTATGTGTTTGATTAATATATATGATTAATCCCAAAAGCAGCTGAGCTACAGATATTAGTATTACATCAGCAGGAAGGGGAGCAGAATGATGTGACAGGGGCGGGGCATCAAAATTATGAGAATATGCAAACATAATATATATTTTTTTTATCTCTAGAGAGATATACAATGCCAGGACCAAAAATAAGTGATCCAAACACTGAATCAAGACATAGCCCTTGATACATATAATTTATATATAAAATGTGTAAAATGTATAAAATGCATACTCTGAAGTCATGATCCTCAACTGAAAAGCTACAAGAAAGTCATTCCCAACATATCGCAACAACTGGCTGGTTTTGCTTTCGTGTTGCATGCAACCTTTTCCACTGGGTTTTCCCCAAGAAATGGCTCCTTGGGCACAAAAACAAACTCCATAGGCGTGGTCTGCTGACATGCAGCTCTGCTGAACAGGGCAGATCCACAACAGATACACTATATCAAAGCCAACACTTGGCGTTTTCCATGTTATTTGATCTACCACATCTCCCACAGAATGACCCTTATACTGTAAACACTGCTGTGACAAATTTGTCAATTTATGCGTGGCGACACATAGTACCATTACTAAGCACTGCTGGGAGAAGAAAAAGAAGAAGAAGTCCACCTATTAGATAAATACATTCGGGGAATATCATTTTCCTATACATAACACGCATCACAAAAATAGAATGACATAATTATTATGTATACTGTATGCACTATTTTCTAAAAACTGTGAGTGCTGGACCAGAACTGATTTGTTTCAGTGGAGAATAATAAAGTCACTCAACCCCAAATGTTATCATTAAACCAATTTCACATTAATCTCATTCCTTAGGATGAAGTTACATTGTATACCTGCTCAAGCAAAAGAGAATAAAAAAACATAATTATGGGCAACATTTTTGTCCCTGAAGATTACATTTTAATGACCTTCCGTAACAAGAGAGCTGGTCAGTCAGAAAGCATTAATAATTAATTGTGTGATGAGAACCTCCTGCTCGCGTTTGATGACCTTAAAGCCACACCCATTACGAAAGTCATCCCCAATATTGAAATGTGGATAAATCTGTAGTGATGTAAGAAACCAAAGTGCTAGTGTTAATCAAAGCTGAGTAAAGCTGCCCCTTGCTATCCAAAGGCAATTAAGTTAACCTCACTGTCAGCAAAGTTAATTCTGTAAGTGATTGTGGCTTGGTCAGTGGCCAGCATAATGTTACTTGAACTGTGCCGTTGGTACAACACTGGAGAACACGGGCCATTAAGTTTAATTTGGATATCCCCATTCTGGGGTCAGCTGTGATGAGGTCAATGCTCAAAAAATGACTTTAAATCCATCCATCATTCTTCCATCACCACTCATCCAGAACATGATCACAGTGAGCAGACAGTCTATCCCAAGAAGCAGAAGACTAGAGAAACCCTAGATAGGATGCTAGCAGTGCACTTGCTAATGCACTATCACACATAATCACACACAATATATCAGTAAGCAGTATGCATTTTTTAAATTAGTTATCCGACGAGTATGAAAGTTTACATGCATGTTTAGACATAAGAACTAGCTTATGCAGATTTATTTGGAGTTCATGCAGATTCAAAGTACTTCAGTGCAGTTGCCACAGGATGTGATGTTGACTGTGTATAGAAATGTCTCCTTTTAGTCCATGAATTCCGGCTTCACCCAGACAATGAAAATCCAGCTTGATGATCTGTAGATAGACTCTGACTTGCTCATTCCAATTGCTGAACACATGCCTAGAATAACAATACTTTTACAAGTTGTCAGCTGTCTCAGAAGCAGAATCCATTTTCTGTTTATGCAACTGTGTGTTTCTCAGGAAACGTGGGACACAGGGTAGGAAAGATACCGGCCTACTGCAGGACAAAATCTGATCATTTTCACAAACTGTTTCATAAAACTAGTTTGGGGCAAGATCAGATCAAATCACGCTTCACATGTTATCGCTGATCGCAGATCATTGTATCTCTGTATTAATGAATGAATATATATAACTACGCATAGAGGCCCTTTTATCATACCTGTTAAATGAAAAAAATGCTGTATTTGTCATTTGTTCAAGTATGAGTACAGGTACATTGTAATGCTTCTATTCAAATGTACCATCTTGCTGGCCTTTGAGACATACAGAAACACAGTACTGTGCAAAAGTCAAATAAAAGAAAATGATATTTAAATGATCTTCTTCTTGGTGTAAAACAATGTTCGACAATATGTCTGTCAAATTATGTCAGCGTAGCTATTTCAAAATCATTGCAGCAACCATGTATTTTTTGACTCGACAACTGCTCAGTCTTGCTTGGCTAATCATAATGTCTCTGAGTTAACATTATGTTAATTAATTGAGAGAGAGGTAAGGAGCATGCGCTGAATGCAGCACATTGCCACACCCACCACATGACAAACCACCTCAGGGATGAGAACCTGAATGCAGCCGTGCAGTGGGTAATACCTCAGCATCACATTAATTCCGAATGGGTTAACTGATAATTAATCCATTAATTATTTGAGCTGGTGGAAAAATTTAAGTACATGGAATGGCTGGGGTTTGCATGTTCTCCCCATGTCGTCATGGGGTTTCCTCCGGGTACTCCGGTTTCCCTCCACAGTCCAAAAACATACTGAGGCTAATTGGAGTTACTAAATTGCCCGTAGGTGTGCATGTGTGAGTGTACGGTGTGTGACTGTGCCCTGCGATGGGCTGGCCCCCCAACCAGGGTTGTTCCCTGCCTCGTGCCCATTGCTTCTGGGATAGGCTCCGGACCCCCCGCGACCCAGTAAGGATAAGCGGTTTGGAAAATGGATAGATGGATGGTACTTTTATTGATCTGCATGGGAAACTCTTTTTACACCTCCCCCAATTTGCTCTCTGTAGGTGAGAGCAAGCTGGCCACAAAGGGCTGCCATGCAGAGCAGCGGTCTGGGAGTTGGGGGTTAAGGGCCTTGCTCAAAGACCTTCAGGTGTGCTGAGGCTGGGCTTGAACCAGTGCCCTTTTGATCACGGGCAGATTCTTAGCCCACTGCCTAACACACACACACACTTACAATCCAAATAAGTAGCCTTAAACATTTTCTTTGAATTCCTAAGACTTTTTCACCGTACTACATAGTATGACAATGAAGCACAGGGCCAGGCCATTTATCCAGCAGCACTGCAAGATGTGTGCTGGGTTTCATTTCAGTGGGTTAAGGGCCTTGCTCAAGGGCCCAACAGAGATTTTCCTGTTCAGCTGATGCCAGGGCTCAAACTAGTAATCTATGGATCACAGGCACAGAGGCCTAACCCAGTAAGCCACACATCCCGCCCAAAGACTCTGGTTGGTGGGAATGTGGCTCATGGCCCAGTGCCCTAACCTGCTTCCGACCGGTCATTTCATCAGTTCTCATTAGATTAAATCAGACACTAATTGACAGGACACAGGAATACCTACGATCGTGGGTTGCAGCGCCTCATTTCACCTGTTACTACCACGGAGAAGCGCAGCATTAAGCTGGCAGGGATGAAAATTGGTAGTGCGACAAGAAATCTGAGTGATGTAAATAACAGGCCAAGTCACTCTAAACAAGGAGAAATGTTTCAGTTAGGCAACTAACGCGACAAAATTAACAATAATGTACCGGGTAACAACATATACCGCCATCCTTGTTTGTGTTCAATTCCTCTCTCAGAGAAACCCGGCCGTACAAACACATCTCAATAGATTGGACTTTTTCCATAGCCTAGTTGAGGTATCAGGACATTTACTACAATGAGTCTGGACTTATGCTATTTATTTTTTTCTCAATATTGTCCATGTACTGGATAAAAGTTCATTTGGGCTGAACAGCGCTGTCAATCCATAATGGATAAAGGGCCAGTAACCTGTGATTTGGAGAAAGGCAGTCCGCATTGAGTCTGCATTGATTTAATGTCCTTTTGGTGTGTTCCCAAAGGGTTTACTTGAATTGAGAAAGCACTTCATGTCTTCGTAGTGACCACCGCAGAAGCATCTCTAACTAATTTAGAACTTCTCTACCTTTAACAAACTTTATCACAGACAGGTGATAGGTATGGCTACGAGGAACTGCCACAACGGCACACAAATGGAGGATTGTTCATGATTATCCATACTACACATGCATTTTTACGATGAACACCAATTCCATAATTCTGTTTGTGTGGTGGAACAGCACTATATAATTGTAATTAGAACTACCTTTAATAACAAAGCATGTATTGCCACAAAGATGGTCCTGGTTTGGATATACAGTACGAGTAGGTATGAAAAACCTGGATAAAGTAATTTTCACTAAGGAGGGATGAACTAGTGATAGTGTGTACAACCGAATTGCCACATACACACACACACAAACACAGGTTTGTAATTAAACCTTTGTGGGGACTCTCCTTTCATTTATATCGGGAAAACTCTAATCCCAGCATGACAACTTTAACCCCAACCCAGCCATAACCTTAACCGCAAGTACAGTAACCAAACAATTTATGAAACTTTTGGCATTTTCACTTTTTGGATTGTGTTCACAGATCTTTGCAGGGACACACAAAAAAACAGCTTTTTATTACATTGTGGGGGATATTTGGTCCCCACAATGTAATATAAATATTATCCACACACACACGTACAATGCTGTGTGATTCTATCCAAGTTCACAAGGTATTTCTGGCTTCTGCAGGCACAGCAGATTATTCATCACTTTCAAACCATCCAGCAGCCATCCCTTAACTCACAGCCTAGCAGGCGGCGGCAGCACCAAGGGGGACCGACAACCTGCCGTAATAACCTAGAACCGAAATGGGAAGAAGACAGAAAAGAGGAAGTCTCACACGGGTGGCCAGAGGGTCACATGCAGTACTCATATGGAGTTCCATCTAGAGGACTACAGTGGGACAGCAGTTAATAATAGTCAGCAGGAAGGCGTGCTGAAGAGCTGGCATTCAGGTGTCACGTTACAGGGGACCTGCTGGCCGAACTGCATCACCCCCTGCCAGGACCACTGGGGTGAGGGCGAAGGACAGGGAGACTGGGCCTACTCAGTCTGCCCTGGCCATGACAGTGTGATGACGATCAGCCACCGGCCAAGATACTGTACCGAGATCCCAACTTTCTTCCTAAAGCCTTTGTGAAATAGGTCTTAGTACCGGACAGCCCTGTGACACGCAGGAATATCGGACCTAGACATCCGCCCAGCATCCCTCTTTTGAGAGATCCTGCCCACCAAATTGCCTCACCACTGAGGCGTGCCCGATCTCACACTCTAACATGTAGAATAAGGTCATGGGAATGGGGTGGGTGTTGGTGAGGGGGGTCGTCTTATTTGAGCTTTCCTCCTCGGGTCTGGAGATTTTTAATGAGTCTGCCGCACTCCGAGTCGTTTCAGGCGTGACGCTCTCAGCCTGTGCTCCACAGCCACCACTCGATGGGGTGGACGCACTGCGGCCTCTTTTATTTATGCCTTTGATTAAGCGCGATGCACCGGCTGTGTGCAGTGGCCATCCACGCAGCCCTGAAAGCGTGCAGCTGGAGGTAATTCCAATTCATTATCGGGGCTGTAGAAAAAATAAAAAAATAAAATAAAAGACCTGCTCTCCTATTTAACTGAGAACAAAAAGCTTACACGATTCTCATCTGAATTCCCAGCTCGCCTTGTTAAATCAAACTTTCAGCTATATTAAATGGAGGCCCACAGGTTACTGAGCGTTTGGACCTGCTCCCCCGCCACACTATGCCTCCCCAATTATTTGTTCAAATCATTAAATGTATTTGCGAGGGTAACATGTTTTAAGAGCAGACGGACCTTGTTATCCACAGCGTTGTTCTGGCGTAAATATCAAAATGCAGTGTGTGTGCCTCGTTTCCACTCACTTTCTTTGCTTCGTTCATTCAGTGTTTCCACGTTTGCTTCCACATACATGTACGTCAGTTTAGTTCATTCAATGTTCCTACATATGTTCCTTTGGTTCATTCAGTTCTCCCACATGCATTGGCTTAGTTCATTCAGTGCTTTCACATGCATTCCTTTAGTTGGTTCAGTGCTTCGACAGGCATTCGTTTGGTTTGTTTAGGGTTCCCACATCCATTCGTTGTTCCCACATGTGTTTAGTGGGCTGGTCTGGTACTAAGCAGGCCACATAAAACAGGAGCATCTCACCAAGTGAAGGCTATGATCCACAGAGCTGGGTGGACATTAACATATATCCAGAGGGGAGGGTCCTCCATAGGCAGGTGCGAAGTGCATGCTCTGATCACTCAGGGGGTAAGCTGGCCTCGTCTGTCCTGTTTGAATGGTAACAGTAAAAGAGCTGTCTGGGCAGAGCCATCATTCAGCAGAGAGACATTTTAAGGGCTGCTCGCATATACCTACAGAACATGTGGGGGCCACTGACAGCGGTGGCTGAAGAATATGACAATAATGATTTCATCTGCTGCAGCCAAATAAAACTGTCAAGTCTATTAGAATTTAAAACACAGACAAACAAAAAGAGAGGAAGAGGGATTCAAGGAGGGATTGGGGGATAAGAACAGAAATAGAGGACTGATTGAGAGAAAGAGGGAGAGAGGAAGGAAAGAACACACAGGGAAGTGAAGAGGCAAACAAGCGAGCAGGTGAGGGAATGAGGAGAGATGGTGACGGGTGGGTCGATGCAAGGAATCACGAACCGGCCGCAGCACGACAAATCGCGGCAATAAATAAAAACAGGTGAGCACGTATAGGCATGATGGATAATTAGCGATCTCAAAGAGAAGTGGGTGCCGAGTCGAGATTCATCATTGAAGACCAGATGATGTACGAGACACTGGGGCCTGCTGGACAGGTGCTAAATTACTTTTAGATTTGTCACTAACTCTAATCCGTAACCTCGTCCTCTTTGCGCTACAAGTAACTAAATAACTAGCTAGCTAAATAAATAAATAAACAAACAAACAAAATAGACATGTTGAGCCTGATACCGAAATAGTACCCGCTTAAAAGCACAGATCTCCATCATTGCAATTTTGGTATGACACAGCACACTCCTGGTTCACTGAGTAAGTGGCACATGCATCCCTTCCCTATTTTGTTCAGTGTCTTCTAAAGTTTAAGTGGTTCACATATTTACTTGGCCAGCTGCAGCCGGAAGACCCTGCTGAGGCCTTATAACGGATAAAGTGTTCATTACTTACCACTTTCCCTCCTATTCCAGTTTTGCTAGGAACCATTTAACTGGAGAAAAAACTGCTTTAAATTTGTTACAAATGATTGCAGTTCATTCCATTAAACAACTAAATGCAATGTTTCATGTGTAATGCGAGATTAAAACTTTAAAAAAACAAACAAATAATACTACTACTCTAGTTAATATTATTCATTACTGTGTGCATTTATTTTGATCAGAAGCAACCATTATGGTATAATCCTATGCTTCCAGGGTGTGATAAAATTACCCAAAATTACCATAATGCAGCAAAAAAAGAATTGGACTCTTTGCATATTTAATGCCCTAGGTTATTACAATGTTTTAATCAATATGGCCTTTTCCAGATTCAGATCCACACACCAAAAAGCAGATTATGATTTAATGCATGTTCTTACAAGGTTATCTGGTCAACTACAACTGTAACACCTCAATAAATTCTTTCAACACCAGTATAATCCACGGAAGTTATAAACTGGCCATTTATCCATTATGTTGGGCTGTCATATGTAAAGATTAAGAACATCCATTTTCCTTCTTTTTAAATTAATGCCATTTATTCTTCCTGTTTTGGAGCATTTCTTCAAAACCACATTGTAAGTGGAAGTTTAACTGTTTTTGTCACTGAGCCTTTACAATGGAATTTTTATTGTGTTCTTTTCTTTTGTGTGAGAACAAGCATTTAAATATCACAGTAAAAACAACAAAAACTAATAATGATACAACAAAAACATAATTATTCAAAATGTCTAAGCGTTTACTTCGATAAACATCCAGTGGGATATTATAATATTATAGCTCAAGGGTGTTATAAAAGAATTCATGTGACGTAACTCTCACTTGCATATTTAATGTCCTGAGCTACTGCAGTGTTTTAATCATGGCCTTCTTTTACAAATACTGACACCATTTGTTCTTGGTGGACAACAGAGTCTTTTTGTTCTGATATAAATTACAGGTGTTCTTCACTGGCATTATTAGAGCAGGCCTATCCTGAGCAGTATGGTCCTGGCCCCTGCTTCCCCAGTGCTTGTCCCCTTGGCCCCTGCCTCCTCAGTCCCTGTCCCCTTGGCCCCTGCCTCTCCAGTCCCTGCAGAGTACTTACCCCTGTCTAAAAGAAAGCTGCTCAAATAAGACCTGCTTGGATTTATTTTTAAATTAAAACACTTAAAATTCATTCATTCAGTGTCCACCACTCCACAGGCGACTGGAATCTCCTATTCTCTGATCAGGGCCCTTTCCATGCCAGAGCTGTATTTGCACTTAACCGTCAACTGCAATTGCTCACAGGTGCAAACACTAATTAGCCAGTAACCTTATGTCAGACTTATAAACACACCAATTAACAATTAACATCTGTTTTTAGCGCGGCTGCTGGCCTTCGGGCAATACTTCAGGGGTTTGTTTCAATAAGTGCTGGGTCCTTATTACAGGAAAATGAATGACGCTGAAACAATATAAGATTTTTCACTGGAATGGCAATCCGTCACACTGCAATTGTGTTACTTTTTTTGTATTACTTCCTTGGTCAAGGCTTTCATCGGCTGTGAGCTGCTTAGTTTACAGTTTTGCCTGAGCATTTGTGTCTCCATTATTCAAGAAGACTTTTCACAGAGCAATTAATCAGAAATGCCTTATTCCACCTGAAAAGTCGTACCCTTTTGGTCGAAAGCTCAATTGGCCCAATGGTATGCTTCCTGTCCAGTCAGGTGACCTAGTGCAACTATGCAAAGCATGCTGGGATATACAACACATGTTACCCATAAAGTCAGAGATGAGTTAGCAGAGGTATTAATATCCATCCACTTTCCATACCACTTATCTAGTACAGGGTAGTGGTGGTGACATTAATATTTCCTATTACATTTTATATCATAAAATAACCTTTATCAGACAGAGGATACATTCCCAGCTAGCAGATGATGACTAAATGGAAGGCGTCTTGTGTCCTATAAGTGACTGCAGTACATAACCTGAACATGCAGGCAACATCCATGAATCAGCTTCCAGTGTTTAATGAATGACAAAGGGGTAAGATTAAACAGATGTAACCTTTTAACTTCTCAAGCAAAGTCTTAATACCCAACCTAATTTATGTATTTTTCTTCCTTCTGTTGAACCTTTTTCATTTAAAATCAAGGTTTAACAAAAATTACCAATAATTCTACTGAAATCATCAATAGCTGGGAGTTAAGCTGGAAAAATCCAATATGACATTGAATAATTTCTAAAATATACTTAATGTTTTACTTATGTAAAATATAACATCTAGGGAACTCGCCGCAGTTTCATCAGGGGGTAAAACCAGTTGTGTTTCTGTATGCCTGTGTGTATTTGTGTATATATATACAGTATATATATATATATATGTGTGTGTGTGTGTGTGTGTGTTTGTATATTACAGTACATATATATATATAAATATACACTGGCTGGAAATGGACAGTACCAACTGGCTACCAGTCATTAGTATTGTGGGCATCTGGAAGGTACGAGACACAAACCAAATGGACCATAAATGGCCAATCTGCACAGTATGCAGAGTCTCCATTTAAGGCAATGCAAAAATAAATTGCATAATACGGTTACCAACAACCCGCGACCCACTAAGGATGAGCGGTTTGGAAAATGGATGGATGGATGGGTTACCAACAATGCAAAGTATAGCAAAAAAAAAAAAAAAACAGGGCATCACCGATTCAGTGGATCTCGACAGTCTCGTCTGCCAGTTCAATTGCTGGAGTGCAACCTCCCACTTCATCTTCGTTAATGGAACCACGAGAAAGATTATCTTTCATAATCATCTTAACCCGTTAACTCACGTGTCCCTTCATTAAAGCCAGCTGTCAGGCTTGTCTAATCCTTCTAAATTAAATAAAATCTTGCAAAGATCTCATTAATGGGCTCTGAAGATTGTGTGCAAAAATCTGCATTAATATTTGAAGGCGGTTGTTCATTATTAATGGGCACAGCGCTTTGTGGAGGTGAATGAACCTGGTCAGCAATGTAACAGGGCACTTCATCTGCATAATTATACCGTTTTGGCTTTGAGTAAACATTTATAATGCTGCAATGCTTCCGGAAGCATTTGTGTAGATTTTCTGGAGCATTTGGGGACCAGGCTGGTTTGCTGATGCTCCTTGTCAGGACACTGTACTTTTCCCCACTAAATTATAGTGCATGATTTATTTACTTCATTAAATTAGGCAAAGATCCTTGTCTCTACAGTGTCTTCAATACCTGAAATATTTAATCTTTAAAAAAACTGTATATGTATACAGGTAAGTACAATTAAGTAAATTTCACCTTAAGAGAAAATACTGCTCAGTCTCCCACTTCCCAGATGTTAGATTTAAAAGCAGCTAATTAAATATTAAGTTGCTAATATGGTTTTTACACGATCTACAGCAACATGCTGTCACCAACAGAGGAGAAGCGAAAGCATTCACACCTATACAGTCATATCTTCCTCTCAGCAATAAATAGAACAGATACAAAGAAAATCAGATTTGTAGCTAGAAGCCTTTGTCTTTTCTTAGAAACTTATAATTCCTGCTGTTTCCTTGAAAATAATGATTTCCGTGTTTGCAAATTATACAAATTGGCAAATTAACCTGTGGGAAAATATTATTAGTATGCATCATAATTTCTCAGCATCATAATTTCCCAAAGTGCATTTTATTAATTCTTTTTTGAAAAAATATGTGAAATATGTGCATTTGTGCGTCGAGATAATGAAGGTAAGGTCTCTAAAGAAAAAATATATATATATAGTGTTTTGTGGTGTACAGAGTAAACCCTGAGGATTTAGAGCCAGAAGCCAATATAGAGGGACATGATGGAAAATTGCGAGGAAGTGTTGATTTAGTTTGTCTGTTCTAACCTGCAGCGTTTCCTCCCTCCTTCGAAGAGACAAGCAAAGGATAACTGACAGATTGGTCTGGAGATACAACCTATTGTGCAAACTGTAACATCAGACAGATATTTACCATCTTATTTTTTATAGAATGGTGGAGACCAAAGGCGCTTAATTACTTTTAAGTTTATTTTTGCAGAGCTTTTGCCATCATTGAACTCAGTTTTGGCATGATGGTTAGTGCAGTAGTTAGTGTGGCTGCCTTACACCTCTGGGAGCAGCATTTCAGCCTTCACCCTAGGTCTGTGTTTATGGATTTTGCACGTTATCTGCATGGGGTTTCCTCTGGTTCTCCTCCACAACAAAAAACATGGGAAGGTGAACTGGAGTTGCTATATTGCCTATATAGTGTCTGTGTGCCCTGTCCTGGGTTGTTCCCTGCCTTGCGTCTGTAGCTTCCAGGATTGGCTGTGGACCCCCATCACCCAGCATAAAACAAATGGCTTTGTAGAAGTTATATTTACACAAAAAATGTTCTGAGGGCAGAAGGACAAATGATTAGTTCAAAGAGATAACTAATCAGAAGAGGGACCAAGACATCTGATTGCTTGGATGAACTCAGCTTCTTTAGTTACAAATGTTTATTTTTCAGTAATTGTATTTTGATCCGGTTAACTTGTAGCCTTCAGGATATCCTGAAGAACTTTGGTTATTTCTGTTCACCTAAGCACACAGCCTATCATGTCTCAGGTACCATGTTCTCAGGATTTGAAGCTATAACCTGTTGGTCTATGTGATGTTATCTGCCGCTCTGTAAAAGTCAGCCTCCCCCTGATTTAAGCCACGCAGTTATAGCCTCCTAGGTGAGAAATGCTGAAAATTGATTGCCACCATGTCGTGTGAATTGTGGCTGTTCTGAAACAGTGCAGCAGTACACAGCTGTCCCACAGCTGGAAAGCAGCTTACCTTCAGCTTTCTGCCTAGAGTGAAATACATAAAAGGTGCTTAATTTCCTCTAAGACAGATAAAAGTGCTCAGATGTTTCACACCGATATCAGTAGCTTAAACGGTTTGCCAACACTGTTCTGCCTTCAGTTTCAGTTGTAATAATTATTTTTCCAACTCAATAGCTTTCTTACACAGCTTGAATTCCAAAACATGGATCACCTATGAATCATAGGGTTAGAAGCTGGAAGTTCTAATTCTTTAACATCCTCGTTCCTAAAATCACTGACCACTATATAGAGGATACGACACGTACAATTATCTTACTTAGTAGTTGCTTTTGTGCAATGTGACAGAATCTTTTGAGAAAGCAAGGACAGTGAGACCCTGGAGCAATTGGGGATGATACACCCTGCTTAAGGGCCCAATGGTGAAATCACTCAGCCAACTACAGGATCTGAACCAGCATCCTTCTGATCGCAGGCACATGGGCCCAACCTGCTGAGCCACACGCTGCTCCCCACCAGCTTCTGAAAATTTTAAAGACATATCTCTGCATTGCTACAATGGCCATGGGGAACAGACAGTACACATCAAAAGCGCTCACTTGTTCTGAAATAATAAACAAATAAAAACCAAACTGAGTTTGGGTTCTAGCTGTGAGCTTGAAGTTGTATCAGAAAGTCCAAAAACAATCTGGAAAACTATGTACAACTTTAACTTAAGAAGCAATATATACAAACACACACATGTGTGTGTGTGTTTGTATGTGTATATATATGGCCTGAAATAAAACTGGGCCAATAGACACAAAAGAAATGTTGTTTGTACGTCATCAATATGCTAATGTATTGCTTCTGGAAAACTCCTAGTCTTCACATGCACATTATCCTGTGTCTTTTTCCACCTGTATTGATGTAAAGTCTCCATGGGCAGGTTAGGTCCATCTGTGCCCAAAGCACTGGAAATAAAACCGTACTGGACAAAAGCAACATTAAGCTATAGCCCAAATCAAAAGACATTGGTAATAACGGCCCTTTAAAAAGAGAGCTGGAATGCCCAACAACGAATGAATCCAAAAACTGAAAGAGAAGAACGAAAGGGCTTTAATTAGAGGGCCGAACAAATCCCACCATCATCCAGGTTGTTGGGGATAATCAGTCTTCATTAGACTTTAACTTTGTTTTCATGTTAAAGTTGCCCTAAAATCTACAGTGATATACATGCATTTACAAGTTTTGAATAGTAACAGGTCTTACTCATACAATCATAAGTTCACAGGCATACTGTACATACAGTGAGTCAGTGCATGAACAGTGTTTTACATGCAGTCACAACTGCATTAACACTGCTGGGTATACAGTGTATGGTGGTAAGCTCATAGACAGAGTGGTGGTATTTCTCAGCATGACTGTACGGTGGAAGGATACAAAGTTGTTCAGAAGTTTTATAAGCAGTATTTCTCATTTTGTATTTTGTACCAGCTCAATAGAAAAAAAAATAAACAAGTATGTTTTTGGGGGAAATTTTTAAATGAGTTATCTGAATATAATCCAGGAAGCGGGAGAAAGATGCAGTGTAACGCCAAAGCCGAGGCAGCACTGCGGTGCGATATTCATTTTCGATCGTCGGATAAAAAACTCTTTCCTAAGGAAGCAAACTGCTGTAAAAGAGCCCAGCAGATTGGGCTTGGCACCGCTATGGCCAAAACAAACAAACAAACAAAAATAGCACCTGTTCCCATCCCTGGGTGGGGGAGGGGCAGCGTGGGAGTAGGCCCCAGCAGCAGAATCTCTAGGCAGCCCACCACCCCCCCCCCCCAGCTCCAAGCTGAGCACCCATCCTAGAGTTCCAAAAAAAATCATCAACCCTCTGGTCCCAGCTGGGTAGGAAAGAAAGAGGCAAATAGAATCCGACACAGCTTGGGGACAGAGAGAAAGGGGGCCGCGGATTACTGGATAGCGGTGAATGGCTCTGGACATGGAATGACGAATTAAAGGGTAGATAACAATAGGCTGGGTTATTCAGCGCTATCAGGGACAGGCAGAGAGTGGACTTACACGCTTGTACAAAGACGCGGCCTGCCACTCACGTGAAAGCTCTCGGCAAGACGGTCGGATCTCAACATGAGCCTCGCACGATGAGTACGCCCCGCCTCCATGGTGTACCTCACAAGATCTGGTTACTTATACCAAGAAGGGCAACTTTGTACTGAAGTAACATAGGCAGCATAATCCTATAAAATAAAACGATTACAAAGTATCCCAGATATGCCTGTGTTATGACATCATATCATTGATTATATGACGTAATAAGTGCAAAAACAAATCATTCCCTTGCAATATATATAGAATATAAGTACAGCAGAATGATTTACTGTAGCACAGAATGATCAGGTCACTTGACCAATATAAGTATAACACAGCAGCTACAGAATAATTTGGTGCTGCTTTGTTTTTATACCAGGATTTTTTTTCTTCCCTGATACAAGAGATTTAATAAATACATAGCAAAACTAATTTTCTCTATCAGATTTTCAAAGAGTAAAATTGTCCAGAGTCACCCGTATTATATAGGTAAGGTATATATTATCCAATATAACACATACGTCTACTGTAAAACCCCAGTAAAATAATCCAGAATCAGCCATAATGTAGCATAACTCATATGAAACTGCAAATTGAACAATCAAATGGGCAGAACAATCCAGTGAAACAACTACAGTGTGTATAAGCATAAGGACTCAGTTTGACGGCACTAAGGTAAATTGCAGTGGAAATGACGCTGCAGATATAACACACAAACACATATTCAGCACACAAGTGCAACATATTATTCTATTTTATAGTGGAAATACATGTCTGAGGTGTACTTCCTGACACAGAGGTAGACCTGTAGATATCACTGATTTTGATGGACTGTATGAAGTTTTTAGTCTGCCATGGAATTAGAGATGGTAATTGTCCCAGCCAGAGGTGGGGTCCAGAAAGTAAAAATTCAGACTAAGATTTTCTTTCGGCCAACCAATTCAGTGTAAAGAGCCACAGTCACTTAACTGGTTGGTTAAAATCTTGGTTTGGATTTTTAATTTCCACTTCTTGTCCTGGCATAGCAAGTCTGATCTGAGGGGAAATGAAAAACAGATGTGTACCAATGCTACCTGAGTGAAACACCTGCATGTCACTCCAGAAATGCGAAGGTGGGTTTGATCTAAATCCAGAGCACAGTGCCAGCACTGCACAATTGTACAGTGATAGCCAACTCTCGAGGCCACACCTAGCAAGCTGTCTGAAGCGACGGATGAAAGATCACTCTGCTTACCTGGGGAGGAAGGAAGACTTCAGTTTGGTCCCTGAAGGTTTACCCATCATCCAATGCGCCCAGCACTGGTGTTACTGCAGGCTTTCTCGAAGCAAGGTCCAGGGTGCTTCCTTTTCATTCCTCATGCTTTCCTTTATGTTTTTTTTTGACGTACAGGTACTGCATACTGTACCCCTAAAATAAGACCAGGTATGTCTCTTTCATCGCTCCTGCCTTGCAGATTTTTACCTTCTGAAATATATATATATATATATATATATAACACAATATAATATTACACTGAAATATGCAAAACGGGGCGGCATGGTGGTGCAGTGGTTAGCACTGTCGCCTCACACCTCTGGGACCCGGGTTCAAATCCCCGCCTGGGT
>JAODJX010000002.1:4944659-4967825 GCA_026776945.1 Isichthys henryi
ATTGCTTCCGGGATAGGCTCCGGACCCCCCGCGACCCAGTATGGATAAGCGGTTTGGAAAATGGATGGATGGATGGAAATATGCAAAACTCATCTTTCAAATATTCCCAAGAAGCCTTACTGTAGAATACGATCACATAGCCACAAAATAACTACAAAGATAGTCTCTTGAAGAAAATAAATACATAAATAAATAAATAAGTTCGTGACAGCCCCATTTATGTCAGAAAAGTTGAAATACAGAAATTAAACAGCCAATCATGCAGTGTGCAAAATCAAGAGCCATGCAGAAAAAGATGTCAGTTCTCGCAAGGGGAATTGGAGGAAAGGGATATGTTTAATTATCAGAAATGACTTCAATAAATACCGTTCTGCATTTAAACAAGAAACAAAAACACAAAGAAATATAGTATAAATGGAGAGTGATGGCTTTCTTTTTTTCAGCTAAGTGGAGCCATGCAGCGTGGCAAGTTAGCACCGATCCACCTGTTTAATGTAACTACCACTGCTCTTGCCACTTACTTATAGTTTTACAGTTATTATTGTTGGGCACTTCACGAAAGAGTCATCTTTATACTCCTTGCTTTATCACAGCTGAGAGCGTTATAATGTTCTGACAGATCACATACATTATTTACCATTTCTTGCACCCCTCCCCCTCTGTGTCAGGCTTCATGACGAATGCAGCCACTTCTGCTGCTTGCCGCGTCGACTTTTAAAAAATGGCACCAGACTGCCCCCAAGTGGACTGTGTTTTATTTTCACCTCTGCTTTTCTTTACCGGTCTTGTGCCACTCCGGGAAGACAAGCAGGGACCGTAGCCTAACAGCCATCGCTCACTACATCCGTGCCCAGTTGCCCTAAATACGGCACAGAGGCTCAACCCCCTCGTGAACAGCTTTGCGTCACATGGAATTCCCTTGCGAATCCTCCTTAAGCCCACCTTCATTATGCCCCGCAGAAAACATGAACATTAATTTCAGGCTCTCGAACTTCACTTGTCTGTTTATTTTTAAGGCATCAGTCACCAAAATTTTTTACACCAAGAAAGCAGCGATAATGAAGAAACTTTTAAATTGGTCTTTATTCTTTTCAGAATGCTGGTGCAGAAAAAAAAACCCAGTTAATTATCCACATTTATAGCAAACATCTTTTAGCCTCCAAAATAGGCCTGCAGCTTACCTTACCGTATAGATCATCCTTCAGCAGATTATTGGTGCTGAGACATCAGACTTGCAAATTTTCATTCATGCAACAGTGCATAATAATGAGAATGCACAATTGGAGGTGGACCCATGAACTTAACAGGGTATTTCTCTATATAATTTTGAATGGAAGCTTTCATTTTGACATTTCAAAATTTAGCCCCTCCTCCACCCAACCATCTTTGTCTAGCCCGTACAGATTTGGAAATTGTTCGTTATGCTTTGATCTGCAAGACATCTGCAGATTGCCGCTCTGTAGCCGGTGCAGGTTTAACTCCTAAGCGCTTCATTCTGTGTTGTGTTTGTTACTCACAGCGCCGCACAGTGGCCCCAGGCACATCGGTCAGCATTCGCGCCTTTCATTGAAAAGAAGAATAGATGAATCACAGGACTGTAATTATGACAGCGCACAGAGAGCCTGTTGTGGGAGACACCTCGGAAGTAGCTGTCCCTTTTACCTCTGAAGCTGACCTCGATTTTGAGCCGCTGAAGGTGTTTTCTTTTTCAGCCACAGACCGTCTTTTGGGTCAAACAAAAAGCGGCCGACACTTCTCATTCCAGTCGTGGTTATAACAGGAGATTGCTAAGTGATCTGAGAAGAGCCTGGGGCTCTCCTGCAAATCACTGCGCGCACAGATAAATGCGATGCTGTCGATGGCACTGCCGGGAAACGTTAACGTCTCATTATGATAAAACGCCACCCTCCCCACCTCCCATTTTCACTCTCCGTGCCATCTCACTTCCTATCCAAAGATGGCTTCATCTCATGGCTGCCTCAGGAACCAGATTTTGCCAGTATTGTTCAGTTTCCTTCTCCTTTTCAGACAGAAAGTAGACTGGCTCATTTAGGAAGTGGCTCATTTAGATGAGTACCTCATCAAGGCTGAATGATATGTGAATCAGTCATTGGGAATACTTATCTGCTAATTTAATAGTAGAGTAGTTGAGTTCAGCTAAATTATTTATGCTTTTCTTATAATGGCTTCAAGTTCTATATGTGATATTAATAATATTAAATATTATCGAACTGTTCATAAAAGCACCTTGTCTAAGGGTTACCATTACTCTGCATAAATACTGAAGGGTTCAATAAAAAGATCATCTCATCCAAAGCTGCTACAAGCAAGTACCAAAAAAATCCTTACTTTAGACGTTTCTCTCATTATTGTGTGAATGTGAAGTTTTCAACTGTTTCCATGTTTAAGAGCTATGAAAATTCATGTAAAGTAAGATAAGATAAGATATCCTTCATTAATCCCACTTACCGTAGTAACATTTTGGTGTTACAGCAGTTATAGACAGGAACAGGCAATACACAAAACATAAGACAAGAGTATGCAAAGGCATAAATATATAAATGTAAATAATACACTGCATACAAACACACTTGGGATTGTACTGTACAAAGTGACGAGTGCCTGAATGTGCAAACATAGGCCATGGGGTTAGGTGGTTCAATGAGGAGTAACAATAATGTCAACAGCAGTAATAATAATGACACAATAACAATTATTAGTAGTAGTAATAGTACTACTATTACTACTAATAATAATAATAAAAACAAAAACAACAATGGTGAGCATAAACACAATAAACGCACACTAACACAAAAATTCACATCTCAACTTACAGGAATACTAAAAACACACATATGCGCATATCATCCGGTGAAACCCATCAACACATGCAATACCAATACTTATAGTATGTATTCCTCTGAAGTGATACATTGGACATCCACAGAATTACAACAGCTCAGAAGGAAAACACGTACACTACTAACAACACATAAAAACGATCAGCTAATATCAGCTGCTGAGTAGCTCACCCTCCCACAGGCGGAAGGTGGAAGGGGCCTCAAAGACATTCCAAACCTCCACAGTACACAAACACAATGCTTCTTCCACACATAACAAAGCACATCAGCACTACACAATGCTATAGTCCATGCAGACACCAACTAAACACCACTTAGCTTACACAACACGCACAATAAAACAGAACATATTACAACCCCACACCTCAAAAAGCTAGAATGGACCCAGAAAGAACTCAGACAAGCCTATGAACTCAGCCAGCCTCATGTTGATAAGCATGCATCAAACAGCTGGCTCACTCCTGGGGATCTGTTCAATGAGACTGAAAGATTTGTGTTAGGTATTCAAGACCAAGTCATCAACACCAGAAACATAGAATACATCCTCAAAGACACAAGCATTACAAACATCACCTGTGGATACTGTTAGAATTCACAAGAGACAATGCAGTACATCAGCTACAGATGCAAACTACTGGCACAGACAGACTATACACATCGACACAATCAGGTTGCCAACATCATAAACCAAGAACTACAGTAGCACTAAAACATGAAGTAATAGATATGCACACACCATATTACAAATACATACTGAATACAGCGTTGGAGAAAACATCACATAAACTGTACTACAACAGAACCATTCCAACACATAGAACCATCATAAGAGATCTGACATCACACTGATCAACAACTAGAACAAAACCACATACATTATAGACACTGAGATACCAGACACACACAACCTACTGTACAAAAGACACAAACAGATAAAATACACAAATATTCAGATCTGGCACATGAAATACTTTGCTTCTGGAAAACAGATACGGTGGTCATTGTCGCTATTGTTCTTTCCCACACAGGTGTCATGCCAAATGTACTACACAAAAGCCTACAAAAATTACATTTAGACCCAAACACATGCGTTGCACTACAGAAAGTAACAATAAAAAGCTGATGCTGTCACATTGGGGCGAGGAAGTAGGCAAGGGTAAGCATAGGGAGGAAGGAGAAGGGCTTTATTGGGCTAACTCAATACAGCAATACGACAAACTCAAAAGACCACAAGGGGTCGAAAGAGGAGGAAGAGGATCGGACAGGACTTAGGCATGGGACTCACTCTGGAGCACAAGCAGGGAGCAACATGAGTGACTGGACTGGGGAACTCAAGACAGGGAGACACTTTATACACCACTGACGAGGGAGCAAACGAGAGACAGCTGGAGTGAGTCATGTCAGGGCTGAAACGAGATGTAAGACAAATAAGTAACTATGGAGAGAGAGTGGGGGGAAGGGGGGCATAAGCAGGGCATGACACATGTCACATAGTTCGGAAATTTCTTTCACATTTATAAACCTGTCCTGATGTCATGGCTACGGGGATATCCCAGAATAAAAAATAGAAATAACAATGGTGTGATCATCATCATCATCATCATCATCATTATTAGGTGGTTCCGGGATCTCTGTAGTATGTAAATGACTGTGTCTTCCATCCCAATATGCGGCTGATAGGTAAACTTTAGTAGGTCCATAAGAGAATTAAACAGGGGTCTGAGATGGGCCAAGATCAGCCTTTCCAGAGTCTTCCCATACAAAAAGCACATTCAGTAATATTTGTGCTTGTATGTGCCGTGTATTACACATCACATGACGCAGATTGAGATGCTTATATTCACATTGAAAGCCTAATGATAGCATTTATATAATTCTGAAACAGGGTCTAAATGTGCCAGCAATCGTCTCTTTTTTTCATGGCGAATCGAGTGTCACAAGCACCAGCCGCATAGCTACATGACATTTCTGCAAATTAAATCAGCTGACATGGCGATATCATTGCGACCAGGAGCGTAGAAACTAGGGAAGAAGGTTTACCCCTCGAAATTAAATCTGGCCTCATTCATCACCCCAAAATAAACCTTTGAATTTAAATTATTAAATTGTGGCCCTGCTTCCCCACCCCAGTATCAAATTGTCTCCTGTGCCCTTGATTATAGTTGGTACCATGTTGTCTGCTAGCCTGTATGTTATTCTGCTGTTAAGTAGATCTCCTGCTAAAGATCCATGCCTTTGATGAGTCGCCTCATAGTTGTTTATCTGTTTTCAAACTGCTTATCTGATGCATGGTCACAGGGTCTGAAACCTCCTCCAAGCTTCACTGGGAACAAAGCAAGGGAACACCCCAGGTACTGGTCTATCGCAGTTCATGCACGCACGTAAATTTGGAGATGAACGTATTAAGTGACCTGCATAGCTTTGGGCTGCAGGAGGAGGCTAGTGCTCCCATGCGACATAATATACAGTAGACAGAATATAATACAGGCAGAGCAGAGGTGGCATTCAAATCCACAACCCTGGAAGTATGAGGCAACAGTGCTACTTATAGGGTAATGCACAATGTGTGCAGTAAGCTATGTGTGTGTGAAGGTTAATGCTCAATGCGTGTCAAGTGGTTCTTTGCCTCTGCAGTCGTGCTTTTAAAAACATGGAGTGCATTAACCCACCCGTACCACATCTACAACACATTTGGCGTACATGTCTGTAGCTAAAGACATTATTTTCACTTTTCCAAGCCGAAATGACATTAGTAGAAATACTTTCTTCTGCAAATGATTAAACCTTTTGCATAGATACAACCCAAGCCACTGTTGAAAATACACACACACCAAGCGGCGGAGTATGGTGACAGCACTACCTGCTGCGCCGCCCCGGCCGGCTAGTACCATGTGCGGTGTTAATTTTTCTCAACATGCCATTTCATGCACATGCAATCGTCACATCGCGAGGACCGCAATAGTGTGCTGGGTTCAAGCCATCAATATGTTGCACTAAAACATTTTTAGTCAGTCAAAGGAAAGAAAATTTAGCAAGCTTTGAAAGTCTAACAATGGTTCCTTTTCTAAATTGTCTAGTATATGTTAAAAAATCTGTATGAAGTTTATCGCTTTTTCTTGAACTCTGCATGTACTCTACGAGACAATCATGATCATTATCTTATTATATTATTATTGCTGTTTGACTCAGTCATAGATGATTAGCGATACAGCTCTATGTGTGTTGGCACAACTAAGAGCAATACCACCAACTTATTTGACAGACTTTGTTGGTAGATAAGAAGTTCTGTCTGTCTGTATAGTTAATTTTCAACTCTTAAATGTCATAGAAATATCAATTATCGTTTAGCCCTACTCAACACACACAATGTGTTCACAAAAAATAATATATGGTTAATGTGTTCCGTATTACGATGCAGCTACATGACAGGGCTAAATTTTGTTTTAGAAATTTTTATTAATATTTTGACATGGCAGAATCATAGAAAGTAAATAAAGCAAATAAATTTAAAGCAAAGAGGCAACAGACAGGCAAGCTAAGATAGAGCAGAGGCTAAATGGCTCATATCTATGGCTAACCTCGCATTATTGGGTGAGTATATCAAACCCAAAAGTCTTCTTTATGATAGCATTTGCATCGCAGTTGTGCTGTAGTGATACTTAAGTTCTGCTTTACAATACTGACAGACCGCATTTTAATTCACTTTTAATGCAAAGTGCTTCAACACAATTGATGGTTTTCACACTTTATTTTCACCTTCATCTGCTGTAGTTAGAATAAAAGATTATAATTGCATATTGATTACTACCATGATGCTCTTGACGGGCAAAAAAAAAATATCAACACCCTTCTGACCAATCCGATTTGATAATTCAGCAGCGTCATGGTATAATTTTGAACAATAATTCTTTATCCCTTTTGATCGTTATAATACTTGATTTGGTCAATGCATAATTGACTTATTATAATTTGATGAATTTGCTGATTTCATAATTCAACCAAAGAATTTAAAAGGTTGCTGAGCTTTAATTAACATCTTGTACTGTGTCATTGAATTGCGATAATATCTGAACTTATTTACAAAACTTACATGTGCCATGAATTCATATGAGGTTCCACAAACCACCACTGCAAGCTGCTCACGTTTCAATTTTTCAAAGTATGCACTACAGCATGAGGCCACAGCCAAGATCAATTAGTCGTCACAGGCGAGCCGACAGGGTGCCTGGTCTCTGGAAGTGACTGGTCTCTTTCATGGAAAAACCAATTGTTGACTCTCCAATCTGTTTATTACCAAACGAATAATGTAACACACCGGCAGAGTCTGAACATTAAAACATCTTGAGGAGATTCTGAAAATTTGACAACGTGGCCCCTATTTTCAAAGTTATCTTCCGCCGAACAGCTGTACCCCCACAACATGGTCGTTTAATGTCCATTTATTTGCAAATGACTCCGGTGAAAGAGCAGAGGGAGCAAAGGCTGGCTTTCATAAGCATCTGAATGCATTATTGATGTGTACATTACTGGAAACAGTGGAACACTTTGAGTCCCTTGGGCTTTCCAATGCTGGAAGGAATCACGGCACTGTGTTTTGTTTACAAAGAACATTCTTATGTTTCGTTGCCAGGGGAACACAGCGGTTCCTGACGATGTGTTGCCTTCATTGATGTTGCAGACATTTTTGTTAGAAAAAAAAAATTAGTCTGCCACTGTATGTCAACAGTATCTCAACCCAATTCAAAAATCATCCATATCCCTCCTGTTTTGTCCAGAAAACACACTCATCATTGCTGGATATGTGTTTAATATTGAATAAAAGCAGAAATCAGAACTTGAACTGCTTTGGGAAAATGTGAATGATGTATGACAGCAGACAAAGACCCAATAAATCATTTAAATAAAAATATCAGCATGATGTATCCATATAAGGAAGCCTCAACTGTCTAGGTTTAAGAGGTACTATTAACAAATCCATTGATTGATCTTCCAACCGCTTTTCCTTGTCCAGGCTGCAGGGGGAGACTTTCCCAGGGGGAACAAGGCTGAGATGCACCCTGGACAGAGCACTAGTCCATCACAGGGCACATATAAACACTACAAGCTATTTAGTAAGACCAGGTAGCGTAACTGCATGTCTTTGGACTGAAGGAAGAAATGTGAGTGGCACAGAGAGAGCATGCAAACTCCTCACACACAGATCAGGGGTGCAATTTGATCATCAAACCCTGGAGGTGAGAGGCAACACTGCTACCCAGTGAGCTGCTCTATTGCATCACCGTTTGCAATCAAATCTGCAGTACTGCTGTTCTTTCGGGCTCAGAAAGTAAAATTTCAGGCAGAGCACCAAGGCATGCTTTAGTGCCCTCTCTGAGTGGGCAGGGTTATAGACACTGTGCTGTCACTGAAGTGTGTGATTGGTCAGGAGAGGGCATTGAAAAAAAGGAGGCAGAGACTGAGAAAGAGCAGGAGAGAGAGAGGATGTGGGGTGACAGACAGACGACAAGAGTGCCAGAGATAGACAGAGACCTGAGGCATAGTTCCAACACTGCAGGCTGTCACTCTCCAAACTATACTGCACTAGAATTTTTTTATTACATTTAGATGAATGTTATAAGACTCCACTGCACCATTATGCTTACATTACATTAGCTAAAAGGTCATCTAAAATGAAAAGCAAAGGGCATGATTAATGCTTGTTGGCCACAGCGTTGACAATGTAGACAGATTTGACAGTGATGAAGACGTTCTGCTCTGCCTGATTTTGACCGTGGTCTGTGCATGTATTGTGTGCGCTCTGGTGTGTATTAACGTTGATTTCACTTTATATCTCTCCTTCTTTGCTTTTTTTTCTGAGATTTTCTGTCATCACTCTTCACCAAACTGATTACGTTGGCGATTTCTAAGGGAAAAAAAGCACACTTATGTCTTGATATTTAGTTATCAAGCTTTTATCTAGTCAGATAATGGATCCAGGGAAGATTTGGATGCATTTAAGCAGCACATTTATCAGGACGTAATAGAATATAAATGCACTTAAACTGCATTTTGCCTGTGGCTGATAGAACCAGAGTTTTTCACACTCCTTTTGTGTAGATGTCCTTAATGTGTAATTGAATAAAGTTTGAAATTCAATGTTCATGCGCTCATCTCAATGAGCAACTGCATTTTAGCACAGAACCCTTCTAGCCGCAGGAATACAGTGCGGTACAGCTGCATCAGTCACATGTGAGTACTTGTGCAATCATCCGCACTGCCTGCAGGTGTAGCACACATGTGAATGGCACACAGAACCATCCTTGCCACCCTCATAGCTAAGAGGACGTGGTACCACCCGTATGGGTGATGGTGCATTGTCTACGAGGCATTTCAGTCCATCTTCATTCCATTGTGTTTCATTTCTGCTGGAATTGTTTCAGCATAATCTTGCCCCTGTCACTCTTCATCAGGTTTGTCTAAAACCTGAGCAAACGTAATTTATAGCCACGACAGTGCTGAGAAATCCCAAATTTAAATCCCAATTGCTTTAAGCGAGAGAAAAATTAGAAGTGACACTTTAAATAAAAGGAGAACGAAACATGTCTTTCTTAAATAAAAAAAAAAGCACAAATCTGCCGCAGTTTCTTTGCATAGGTTAAGGTTCATTTGTTTGCATTGTGTGACTGGCTGCTTCTCCTTTCCTTCCAGAACAATCAATTGGGCAGAAATTAAATAGGACTAACCACCCAAGTCAGGCAGATTACTGTTGTTATATATCTCACAAGCTGAAAAGCCAATAAAAAATTAAACAGTGAATTGTATTGAAGGTGAATGTTTTGATGAAGGATTAAGGTTTCTATTAGTGCCAAGATTGATGTCTAGCCTTGAAAAATATATGCTTTATTTGAATCCCTTTTTTTAATGTTGCTATATCTTTTTTTCAATTGCCTATTAGATGTTGTCATGTGGCAAGATTTGCAAGTCAAAGCTTGCTTGCCCATTTCTTCCAATAGTAATTTTTCCCCCAATACATGTACTGCCTAATTTGCTAAAACTTACATATATTTGAGCATCTCCCCTAATTGGTTGAAATGTGTTGCCACTAAAGGATCCAAGAGAAGGAATCCTTTTAGGGTCAGCAGTCATGGCAGGAAGTAACTTAATTTTCTTTGGTCAGACTTGACTCTACTTTCAAGGGCATAATATGTGAAGGAAGTCGGTCTTTCATACATACGACAGAAGGCGATGTTTTGACAAAATACTCCATGTTAGCTTTCCAGAAGACGCACACTGTGTTGGTTTATTACGTTTCAGATATGTACTGTACTTTATCCTATACCCAAGTCTACACATTTAATTTTTCTCCACAATCAGCCAACACTTTTGACAGATTTCCCTTGTATCTTTTCCCAGAGTATCTCGTAACACGAGCGAGAACTTGTAAGTTGCCAGAATAAATTATCACTACAAAAATGAATTCTGATCTGGAGCTTCAAAACTGGGCTTTTGTCCTCAAACTCCGTATATTAAAATAGGTTCAAACAGATTTTAATGCCACACTGTTGAAACAGTTTGGATGACAATCACATGCTATGGGCCTGACTGGTTTCATAGTAGCCATTCGTGTGGTTATGCTGTGAATTTAAATGGAATTTGACAGCTTTAACTGTGAGAATGTACACCTCCATAAAATATAATAATGGAAAAGAAAAACTTTTCTTGCTGTACTATTTTTCAGGAGTGAGAAAGAAAAATGAAGCAGAGTATTGACACTAGAAGTATGGTACAATCAATCTGATTTTATTGAATGGTTTTGGGACTGGACTCATCCTTTTGCCATACTTTTCCAATCCAGATGGCAATCCCAGGATATCGCTGCAGGAACACAGACATAACGCAACCATCTTCAGACATGTATCCAAGCAACAGCGTTCCGTTTCACCACCCACAGCAGTGAGCGCCATGGTGATCAGGACGCCACGCTGGCCTCTTGCTGCCACCTACTGGCAGGTGAGCAGTGTAACCCAAATCTCAAAAGATTAACATTAGCTAAGACACCCAATAAAGGTGTGTCAGACTGAAAACTATACTCAGTTTCATTGGTTACCATGTAAAGAATTACACCGATAATTCCTGTAATGTGATATTATTAAGGTTATGTTTTCTGAGGCTTCTCACTCATACAACAGGCGTGAAAATAACGTACTCTGCTTGTTTGAATAAATAGGTAAAATACACAACATTTTAATGATTGTGATTTTTTGTACCTTTTTTGTACATTTACAGTTTTTCTCTCTGAAAACCTGGATAAATAAGAGCAAAGCAATCATACTATATCACATCTTCCATTTTTAAGCCATAAAACCTGCACCCATTATTATAGCAAATCATCTAATTACATATTGATGTGATCATTCCTGCTGTGTTCGAGGGCACAATGGGAAACTTCTAAGAACCCTGTGTTTTTCATTGACACAAGACAGATTAAAAGAAAGGTGCTAATGGGTAGAATTTCTTAAAATGTTCCCATTTACAGCCAAGTCAGATAAAATATAACCCAATTTCTCCATGCGCACAGACTGGATGGGCCTTGTAATTAATACAATAGGAGAGAAAATGCCAGCGAAAGTATGGCTTGTCTTGCTCAATCACCGTGCGCCACCTTTGGGCAAGAGGAACCTTAACAGATTTATTAAACTTTAAAAAAAGGTCCATTGCGTTGTTCAGTAAGTGGAAATTTGCACTGTGATTCATTAGTCGAGCTTACTTTGTGATTTGCTGCACTCTTAATTAAAATAATAAGCTGCTTTTCGATTAATGCAATGTGAGCCAGAAATACTGTAAGAGGAAGCAGGATGTTAGTCTCAGAGTCATCACACGGTCATCTTCAGCTGTTCGCAACCTGCAATTACACATTTACTTTCCACAGGACATGTGTGAAGGACGCACTCATTTCTCAGCATTGACTCCAGCAAGTCACTTAAACAAGCTACCTGCTTCAGGTGACATGCAATGATTTGGAAATACACTGATTCGGCTTTATTGTCAAGGTTCGCTGTAGCTCGGCTCAATAGTGAGTAATCGGACTAATATGCTTCAGCTACTTTGTTTGATTGGTCTTTGAATAATCAATAGATTTTCCATAAAGGTACAATGCTTGGCTACTCGTACAGTATGCAAAGCCTGATATTGGTATTCTGCAACACTATGTTCAGAAGGCAACAAGGCATTTCTCAATCCGACTCAATGTGGTCACTAACAGATGGCTGGGACACAGCAAGGGCTTTGGCAGGTTTTGAAGGATTGACAGTATTGGAGGAATCCGTCAGACAAGAAGCAGGTGAAAATGACAAAAAACAATGAAATTCAGTCCCTTCTCATCTCACCTCATTTAATCCACTCACTAAAAATGGTATTTCCCTCCCCCATATTATTAGCGCTGTGGTCAGCTGTACATTTGAGTCCCTAGAGGGACTCTTCTGTTGGACACTTATGCCAGGTGTTCCACATTTGTAGCTGCATTGAAAGCGTACAAATACGGCTCTTAGCAAGCGTGCCTCTCACAGTCACAATAAAAGAGCCCTTAGTACATCAGGATTCCCTCGTACCCTTGTCTGTGCCGTGTGATCTCACCAGACAATTGCGGCATTGCCAGCGCAGATGCAGGGCATTAAGTTCCCACTTCACAAGCTGTCAGCAATGTCATGGCGACCTTTCACACACGCCTTTAGGGGAACACCACATTCCGAGGGAACAAGGGAAAGGCTAAACGAGCAGCTGGCTGGAGCAAAGTGGGATTCTCTCTACGCCTGTTTCACGCAGATCGCGCAGAATATCAGCTTGCCGTTTACCTTAACGAAAACGCTGAAAAACGTGAATACACTAAAAAAAATGCAACTGCAAAATCGTATAAAAAGTACATATACAAAACAACAAGCCATGTTACAGTTAAACTGGTTGGCAAAATAATTTAGAATTGTCATGATTAAATTAAAGATTGATTTAAACAGTTAAATAGTTTTGGCAGGTTTTTTTTTTTTTTTTTTTTTTAGGAATCTGGAATTCTTCCTAGCAGTTAATTAACAGAGAAACTGACAATTTAGTACATTCCTTGCCTGCCCATTAATCCTGACTTGGCTGGATTGATATGATGTCTAACAGCATTTAGCTCGTTTAAATAAAGACAGGAAAACAGAAAGAAAGAGCCGCACACGTCCCGAGTAAAGACTGACGTGACATAACCATTAAGCGCTGTTATCGTTATACGACTCCCACGCTGTCAATCACAGCAAGCAAATTTTAAGCTTATAGTCGCTTAAAAACTACAGGAAAGAAGTTACAAACAGCGTATTAAATTATTCTTGTCGTTATCCATCTCACAGTCAGTTCTTGCTTTAATGCATATGAATATTCATGAGATATTTAAAATGACATCACATATGAACAATTTAATGCTTCGTTCAAAAATGATTCAGAACTGTTCCGGAGGGGGTATATCTGTATCCTTTGGTAGTAGAATATATTCACGTTTAGCGAAGCATGGGCGTAGCTCTGCATGCAGAAATAGTGGTGCAATGAAATGTCTCATTACAGAATGTTATTATATTACTGGGCAATACTTTCTTTATTGATACTTTTATCCAAAGAAACTTGAGTAGTTTTATATTTTAGTTTCTTATGGATGACCTATTTATAAGGCTAGATGCTTACTGAAGCAAGTTATATCGAGCCTCCTAAAGGGTTCAACAGCAGTTCCCCTCCAGGAGCTCAAACCTGACACTTATTGACCACTTCCTTTGCCATTGTGGCGTCAAATGGCTTTTACATATTTGCTGGCTCTCAACGTCTCCGTCCCCTTTCCCCGGAGGGTGGAGGGGGTGTCTCGTGGAGCATGGCAGGATTAACGGGATAAAGCTCCACTCTTCCACTGGACCACTGCTCTGGATCCGCATTGACTCCCGGTGATAACTGCGCATTAGCATCTGATACCCATTAGGAGGATTAAGTGGAATGAGTTCCGCTTGTTTTCCCAAACTCCCATTAGGTTCATGGTGCCTCACTGGTGGAGCGCCATCTAGATGGCCAGTGTAGACCACCAGGGCCCCTGGAACTGCTCAGTGAAGACTCCCGGATTCTTTCCTCTATCTGGCATCGTCTACTTTAGCCTTGTCAGTTATTTACCCATTTGTCTGTATGAGTACGGCCGACCGCGTATGTCTGCGCTAGTACATGTATATGTGCTTGCAAATAATATTCTCTCTGGGCTAACAGCTGTAGCGTCACTTTATAAATATTACCCACACCATTCGAACCTCTGATAAACCGGTGGCATTAGCATCCACGCGACGAGTCACATCTGCGAAGTTCGTTGGAAGCAGGAGACTCTGGCTACCTGCCACTGGTGACAGCACAGCTGGCAGATGTGAGACGGTTTGAAAAGTCTGGACAAGAATTCAGTAAAGAACTGTGAAATGGGCCCATTCTGCTGCCAGTGGTAGTGTGTCATATGGCCGATTTTCACTGGGGATGGAAAAGAAGAGCTAAGAAAAACATGGGCAGGGCGCCATCATCATAAATCAATCGTTGTTATATAGTGTTTGCCTTTTTTTAATGCAGCAGTTACCTGTTGCTTTATAGCTGTGGCCCATGCAGTTATATGTCATCATAAATGTGTATGTTTCTGCGATTTACTGTCTGACAGAATGGAGCAAGAGAATTGAAATAGGTTTTTAACTACAGTCTTCTACGTCACTGATTTTTTGGGAGGGTTATTATTTTTTGAACCACTAGCTTGAGACCCAGGGAAAGACTGACTTCCCTGACATCTACGGGCAGACATGAATATGGGCTCCCCTAAGGGGGCCATTTGAGCTATTTTTTGGAGCTGAAAGAGAAACAACAGGCAATACAAAATGATGGAACATCAATAATATGTTAATGAAAGCGCATGGTGCCAGTGGTAAAACTTAGCGATCAGGGTCGGGGCAGGAATGTGAGGTGAGGGGGATATCGCGCCGGTGGGTCAATCAACAAAATTCAAGAAGTTTCACCGCTTCCGTGGCCCTAAGCTGTAGCCAAGGATAGCCTGTGCCTTATTCCACCCCTGAGGCTAAGGTTAGTATTGCATTTTTGCATGTGTCTGTTTAATTGTGTTCTCTGCACATCTTTTCACAATTTGTCTACCACTCTAGTGGGATACTGTCAAAGACACAGGGTGTGTAATGTTAATCTTTGCGCTGTTTTCTTCTTCTGTTTGGCTCCTTTGTGCCAGTTCACTTGGCAGTAAAACCACTGATACCTCTAGACTCCCGCGCAAAAGGAATGCCGGTTAGCGTGAAGTCCCAAAGTAGGAATACTCCATTACAGCCGGGGGGGGGGGGTAACTTTGTCTATACTGAAAATTATGGCTAAAAGTGCAAATAACAGCATGTTGCTATAATTTAAATGATCCTGTATCTTGCATTCATAAATGTAACTAATTCTGTCTTCATGGGGCCCTTAGCTTTTGGGGGCCCCAGGTGGCTGCCTACACCTGCCTTTTGGTAAGTCCACCCATAGAGACCATAGCTCTGTCTCATGTTCATCCAATCTTAGATTCCATTTTGCACTTGAAGATTTGCATTCAACAGACTCAGTCACCTCTTCACCTCTTCACCAAACCAGTCTGACTAATGAGGTGATTTAGTTCTATTAGATCTTCTTCCCAGTCAGACTCAAGAAGGCGTGTCACATCCAGTCAACAACAAACAAATAATCAAAACAATGCCAAAATGATTTAAGCTGCAAGCAGAATGTGTGTACCTCAAGAATAATTAGGCTTTCTTCATAACACATCTGTTGGTAGCATCTGTAAGTCAATGGATTTTGAATCTATAAGCAAAACAAGGCTAGAGTATTATTACAACACTGCGTGGAGAATCGTGTTTATTCAATACTTACTCCTGCATTGATTTTGGATGCTAAAATCTCTTCAGTCCTCAAGTTATGAGTTCATGTGCAGTTCAGTGGTTACATTACAAAGAAGAATCGAAGTCTCAATTCCAGACGACTCTCACACGGACTTGTCCTGGGCTGAGTTCTCTGTGTTTGGGCACACAAGATAAATATTTGTGGAAAGGTGCGGAACAATGCATGCATGTTAGAGCGTACACGGAACGTGTTAACCTAACATGTTTAAAAGGCAGACTGCAATCAGATACTACAGTACAATGACAAGAACATACACTTACAGCATACAGCAACGCACATTCACTTCACGGCCCAGAAAGGTTTCAGAGAAATCCATTCAAGTGAGGCTAGGCCATTGACAGTGGCCACTCAGATAACCAATTGTGCCTAATTGTGGCAGAGCAGTGGAAGAACGCAGAACCAAAAATCAAAGCCAAGATAGATGTTTGCATATCTCCAAGGCTTAATCCAACCCCAAGGTGAATCGGCCCTGTCAGTCCGATTATCCCAAAATATCAGTCGACAAAGCACGAATGCCAAGTGCGGGTCTGAGTCAGCTTCTTAATTAGTTTTGCCATCTTGTTAAAGAGAAAGAACACGATGGAAGGATTTGGAAGGATCAGCTAAAGAGCTGATAGTTAGTCTGTAGTTATTTATTTATTTATTTTATTTTGTTTTGCCAAAGATTTTCTGATTTTCATAGGATGGCAAACGCAAAAGAAAAAAATAGTGTCAAGGCTGGCACAATTCAACCTTGCCCTACTGTCCATGTTCTGTTTTGACCAGCAGGTGGCAGGCCATCCTGTTACCTCTTCCATCTTGTCCCTTAGCCCTAGTGCGTTTTCTTCCTTCTATAGACTGCCCCATAGCTCAGTGAGTTAAGTATGCGGCTCAAGAACCATTAATCCTTGGGTTGTGGGTTTGCAGCTACCCAGAGGCCTGTCTCACTTATTTATTTGTATTTATTGCTTTTGTTTCCCCAGTGTGTGCTACTTTGTTTCCTGCTTATAGGTTTTCCCTGCTTTTGTCCTGTTCACTTCAATTCCTGTTTATATTTTGGTTCCATGCTACTTATCCTAGTGTAGTAATTCCCAGTGTGTGATTAGTGTTTCTTACTTTCAGTGTTTGTTGGAGTATCCCTAGTCTTGTGTTCATTAGTATACCTTACTGCACCTGTTGCCTGTTTTCCCTGTGTTGTTGTTATTGGTTAATTGTCTTATGCATCACATCTGCCTCTTCGTTAGCTCAGTAGTCTGTTGTATTTAAGTACTTGCCCTCCTTCTGTTTCTTGCTGATTCCTTGTGAATGTTACTGTGTGTTTGTCAAGCTGCTCTACTGCACAGTCCTTTGCGCTGTGTGCTGCTTTGTTCCCTACGTGTGTTTAGTCTATGTTTTTAGTTAGTTCCTTATTTTTCCCTTGTTGGGTTTCTGACCACTCGTGGTCCTTTTGTTGTGTAATTTTACCCAGTGTGTTCAGTTTCCCCAATAAATCCCTTAGTCTTGGAATTTTTATGTTTATCATCACCTTTTTTTCCCCGTCCGCACCATGCCATGCCACAACAAAAAAGAACCTATTTTACAAAAGCGCTGGACAGAGGGAACTGTGCCTATGGATTATGTCAATGATGATTGCCAGTACAGAACTCTTCTAGGGCAGCAGAGTTACAATTCCAGGTCCCAGTATTACCACGGTATTATTACTTTTACAGTAGCACCATTTAGAGAACGTAGTTTTATTGCAATCCTCCTCAGCAAAGACAAGGTGGGAGACAAGTCTTGGCAATGCACTGATATCGCCGCTCTAAGTTCTGTGTTTCTGTGTTTCACCCTCTCTCACAGCTATGGAGAATGCTACAGTGCCAAAAAATTTAGTACAGTCTAGTAATACGTAGTACATAATTTCCTATATGACAAACCCAGTTTGCATATGCTAAAAGTGTAAAAGTGTTGCTTATTTTGTATGGAGTGTGTTTCAAAACCCCTGTAAAAGCATGCTAATCCCTTTCCAGCATGAATCATGTCTGACACTGCGCTCACACATCCAGATCCAACCTCACCGACTTTTTTCTCACAACCGCCGGGGCTATTGTTGTGCTGAAATTGCAAGCGGCAGCCTGAATGGGTGGCCTCAGAGCTGTTGTATGAACTTTATTAACCCTCGGAGTACCAGTTTCTTTAACCTGCCCCTGGGTTCCTTCTTTCTCCCGTTTCCAGGCAACGCCATGCGCTTGCATTCAGCTTTTATCCAAGGGAGCGTTTGGTGGGGTGGTATAGGAAAGTTTTATATGCCCAAGTGAGAACTTCTTTTATATTTTGGAGCAGGGCATTTAACCTGAACTGCTCTAACAAGAATACTCTGTATAACTTGTGAAAAAGAGACATCTTTAGTAGCACTTACCAATGCATGGATATCTCTGTTGGCCAGCTCTGTGGGACTTGTCTCCCACCAGACCCCTCATGATCTCTGGAATCAGCAGAAAGACTAGCACACCTTTCACATGAATCTGTCATTGATCGCAGAGTTTGTCCAGCATCCGTAGGGGCTGTACATCGCGTCCTTATCCGAGACTGGTCTTATAATGCATCTGCAGGAAAGTATCAACCAAGGGTAGAACTTTTGAATTTTTTCCTACTAGCCAGCCAGACTAGTTCAGTGAAAATGTGGTCCCACACGCAGTTATTTTACTAGCAGACTAGTGTTCACCTTTTGTTTTACTCACCGTTAGTCTAAATTACTCACCTAAGCCAAGTGGGTGAGCTTAGTTTCCAACTTCAGGTAACCGGTATTGTCAAAACTGCCTCTTTCTATTTTTATTCTTATGTCAAAGAATACTGAAGATTATAGCAAGTTTATTGTATTTTCTATAATGCAAGCAGAGCTGGGGATCTGTAGCTGCTGCCAGCTTGGCTTTACTCAGCCAAGCAAAGCCCACCCCCCGAAACGCAGGAAATGCAACGCTTGTCTCCAGATTTTCTGGGAACCCTCCCGTTAATCCCCTTGCCTCTTCCGTTCAGGAAGCTGTGACAGTCCTTTATTGATTTCTCCCTGTCTTTCATCAGCTTAACAAAAGAGGGGGTGTCAGTCTGAAAGCCCAGTTTAGGTTGTCTGCGACTCTTACTCCACAATAAACCTGAACGCTGTGAGACCCAAATCACTTTCTGTGAAAATAATTGATCTCGCAGTCTTTCGCTCGACTCCTTCTGGACTTACAGATCTCTGGAGGTTAATCCTTCTCATGATTCTTAGCATTTCACAGTGGTTTTAAAATAGTCATTATTTCCTAATGACCTTTTTCCAATTTGCACTGGAATTTTGTAAATAGAATGCTTCAGAATATCTATATGGCTTATGTGGAGTTTTTTCCAGTCAATTTAGTTAGTTTGTTCTTTTGTTTTCTTCTCTACACTGCAAAAAAAGGGTGAAAAAAGCGGAAAGACATTTATCACCTTTACAAATCACATTTCTGTCACAATGTGCTCAGTGAGGAACATAACATCCTAATTATGCCTCGGTGCAGAGCAGTCAGGCACTGATGGGAGAGAAATCGCTCTCGGAGAGCATCTGAAACAGATCTGCCCAGCTCCCTGCCATCCCGGGGCCTGGTGGCACCGCGGCAGAAGCGCCGCTTTCCATCAAAAACATTTTAATGATGCCAAAATAATGAAATAAATCGAGAGCATCTGGAAGTACGCATCACACTGGGAAGCTCACTGGCAGCTCGCTAGAAATTTCCCGCTGGGTTTTCAGCACGAAATGAGAGACCTCTGTTTGTCTGAACAACCTGGAGTGGCTGCCAAGTTTTACGGACACAAGGTGCATTGTCAGAATTCACGGCTTGTGATGTTTTTCACAATTATAATGGAAACACATGAGCAGGTGTAGGTGCAGCAGTTAACGACTTGTAATTATCACCTCCTCCTCCAAAATAATAATTTTGCAATAGCCTGGTATCGGGATAAATTTTAGCAACAGACCAGTTCGACATCAACATAAATCATATTAAACAATGTTAATCTTTGTTATCAGTGTTGTTGTTATTGTGATAATTAATAATAAAATCAATACCACTGTGCTCTTAAATGGGTCTCAGATGGCATGAACATGGTGAATCATCTCAAAGCATGGTAACAAGTCCTACGCCCTTAACTAGTTTTGGCTGCATGTCTGAGAGAGATTATCATGTTGTTGATATTTCCATCCATATTCCAAATGCTTATACTGTATAGAGTCACAGAAAAATTGGAATCCATCCCAGTAAGCATAGGGCGCAAGGTTAGTGAACATCTTTACAAACACACACACACACACAGCTCGTTTAGCTCTGTGGGTCAGCATGTGGGTCATCCCTGTAATCAGGTTTCCAGTTCAAATCTTACATCTGACATTTCACTTTCGGGCCCTTCAGCAAGGCCCTTAACCCCAAAAACTGCTCCAGCGGTGCAAGGAATAATTCACTGGCTCAGACACCAAGGTGTGATTTTACTTCTTTCTGTGCATTTCATAGGAGAGTAAGATGGGATATGTGAAAACTACAGAATTTATATGAACCTGAACATATGTTTTTACAAATGTCAAAACCCCCAGTGGTTTCAGTGCTATCCACTGGAGATATACAGTTACATACAGTATATGGATATTTTTGCCCCACATCTTTGTCACTAACAAATATGACCCTAACACAAGTGACTCAGTGGGTTGGAACTCTGCCTGTAATTTGGAAGCTCATTGGTTCCCACAGTCAGCAATGTGATTACACTTGAATGAAACCCTGCTGTTTATTGTATGTCAATCTGGATAAAAGTGTCCACTAAATATTAGAACTATAATTGTAAAAAAACAGCAATATAGAACTGGGTACGCAAAAATACTCACTTCTGATCACAGAACTGCTCTCTCTTCTCCACACGGATCCCGTTTTTCTCACACTGCCAGAAACCTGTGTGCAGTACGCGCTGATAGCGGGGAGGACCAGCTTTTCCATCCCAAAAACACCGCAGGCAGGATTTACAAAGTGACGGTGCCGATAGATGGGGAGCGGCTCGCTTTAATGAGGTTTAGTGATAGAGCCGCACTCAGTCGAGCCGGAGAGAGGAGATGTCAGATTAGCAGACTGTCGCTGTCATTTTGTGGGTATTATCAGCTTTTCAGATTCAAAACATCAAAACTTTACTTTTGATGTGCTTTAAGTGTAGTGCTGGCACTACATTTCACAGGCAGTAATGAAAAATTCTTTCTGGCAGAGAAAAGCACATTTTTAAGCATTGTAACTATGCACAGATGCAACCTTGTAAATAGTTTTCCCCTTAAGGAATGCTTAATTGGTCCAGTTAGATATTCAGCAGCATAAAAGATATAAAATGATTAATCACTGTTACTATGTGGTACTGTTTTTTTAGTGTCTTTATTCCTTTTGTCACCAGGTGGCAATACCTTGAACCTTTGTGTTAGATTATAAAAACTACCCTGCAAAGGTACCAGCATTTTAATGTCACCAGAATCATTTATGAGCATAGAAAATGAACTGTTTCTTCTCTATAATGCTTAATTAAAAAATTCTCCTCTTTGTTCATGACTGTCACGCAACAGAACACTGGGGAAACACTGGGTTTTATTTGACTCGGGGTGAACATCTGCATGCAGGATCTTGGTCGGGGTCAAGGAACTTGAGGTCAGTCCAATGGAGAAGGCTGGAGACAAGGGTGACAGGCAAGAAGAGGAACACGGCAAGCGGGTGGGGTCAGGGTTAGACGAGGGACAGCGAGAGATCGGCCAGTAAGTCGTCTCATGGATCAATGATACCTCGCACTGAGCACGAGTTGGGGGATACATTGATGAGGCAGGGTATGCAGAGGGGACACAGGGGAAGGACCTAAGCACCCAGATGCCCCCCATTGCGGCTGCCCAGGCAGCAGCCAGCCTAGTGGATTAGGGGACCGTGAAGTCAGAGATGCTCCGGTGAGGAGATGAGATGAGCCGCGATCAGGGCCCTGGCACTCACCTGAGAGAGGCCGCTCCTAATCCCCACCTTGACAAGCTGGATAAGCAGCAGCTGTCTGTATTTCTGGGTCGATTCCAGCATCTGTCCGTGGTGCTGCTTGTGACACTCCATGTACCGGCAGCCCAAGCTTCTCTCCATGGTGCTGAACCGCAGAGCAACTGGGGAGATTGTGAGAGGACAGGGCTTGGCTACCAGAGTCCTGCCAGCTTGTGTGAAATAAGAGCAGTTTATGTGATGCATTTCATTTACGGCCTTTTTATGATGCTCCGTTTATTATTTCCCATTGTTATAACGAGACGTTTAGGCTCTAAAAACAGAAAGAGATTTACGTTAGTAACCTTATGTCATGGACAATGTATGGGGCCTTGTTATTGTGATCATTCTGAAAATGGCATAATATGCTATAGTACAAGCATTAGTCAGTGTCTGACAGGGTTACCTGAGCCTGGGAGTGAGCGTGCGAGGGCCACGCTCGCCGTCACTGCAGGATGGAGACCGGGAGAGGAGGCTCTGGCTAAAGATAGGGAAGGTGGTGCAAAGACACAGCAACAACATTGCGTATTAGTGCTCACCAATGATAAGCCAGTGCGAGTAGGTTGACCGAGGGGGATTAGAGGCAGATTAGTGGAGGCTATCATTTGCTAGAAGATGCAAAACTTTTTTTTTTTCATTTAAGCATTTTAATGTGTGTGTGTCTGTGTGTCTGTCTGTGTCTGTGCGTCTTTGGGAGCTATGTAAGTATTACATTGTGGGTGTAAAATTCCATGACTGTAATCAAAAAACAAAAAATGTCATAAAGGTTAAATCAAGCCTTAGCATCAGAGGACAGGGTCAGCGAATTATTCCCTGCACTGCTGGAGCAGTTTTTATGGTTAAGGGCCTTGCTAAATGGCTGACAGTGAAAAGGTCAGTCAGCCAAATGCAGGATTTGAACTGGCAACACTGACTACAGTCACAACCCACATGCTGATTCACAGAGCGAAACCAGCTGCGTGTGTGCGTGCGTGTGTGTGCATGTTTCCATAGATCACATTTGGGGACCAAAATATCCCCAAAGTATGGTAAAACCTGAAACTTCCTTACTTTTGGGGACACTTCTTCAGGTCCCCATTTGAATAACCTCAATCTTATAAAAAATCTGTGGGTGCAATCGAAAAAGTAAAAGTGCCAAAAGTCTTGTATTTTTGTTGGTTACTCATGGTTAAGGTTTCGGCTGGCCCTACCCAGGGTTAAGGGTGTCGTGATTGGGATTAGGGTTTTTCCCATAGAAGTGTGTGTGTGTGTGTGTGTGTGTGTGTGTGTGAGCGGGTATACCTATCCTTATGGGGACACAATGTCCTCATAACGTGATAAATATCCGTTTTTTTTCCCTTATGGGG
>JAODJX010000002.1:5003513-5016139 GCA_026776945.1 Isichthys henryi
CCTCCCTGCTGAGGCTACTGCCCCCGCGACCCGATCCTGGACCAAGCGGAAGATGATGGATGGATGGATGGATGGATAAAACTTTTGAATGAAGCACAAGACTGCAAGTAGATTGTAAAGAAGTTAAGAAGCCTGTTGTATGCAGAACCAGCACCAGTAAGTTTTATACAAAACAAAAATTATTGTAGAGAAAATGCCCAAAGACAATAATATACGGAAGAAAAGAAACTGCCGTTAGACATAAGAAGAAAAAAAAACATGTGGCCCATAAGGAAACTTTTTTTTTTTTGTTAAAATGCATATGATTCTTATGTGTTTTATTCAAGTTGTATGCACTCCTTGTTTGACACTCATAATAAAAAATCCAAATTAACTTAATCAGGGACGGATTATGGGTTGTGTGGGCCCCTGGGCAAAACGTTTGCGAGGCCCCCTCCCCCCACCACCACCACCAGCACCACCACCACAATCACCACAATTCAAGGGCCCTTGGCAGCCAAACGCCCTCCCTATAGGGTCAGGGGCCCTTGTAGGCAGAGGATCAAAGAATGTGGGCCCTCTAAAATAGACAAACGAAAATACATTGTTGATAAGCGTTGTAAGCCCCGCTGGCCCGGTCCGTAATCCGTCCCTGAACTTAATGTGTCATTAGATATTTAAGTCTTTCACTGATCTATACTCGTATGATGCAAACGATCTCATATCTTCTTGTTTCAAGATTTAAGATTTTTATTTATCACATGCATGAATGCGCTGGTGCACCAGCTATGAAATGAATTAGCTGCTACTATGGATTACAAAACAAAGGAAAAGCAGAACGAAATAAATGTAATTGTAGACGGACAGGCAGGTAGCGGGTAAGGATGAGACTGGCAGGTAAGGGTGCGGGATATGGGGTTCTGAGGCACCAGGACTGGACACGCAGGTCATGACAGTAATATGTTAACAAAATAAGTACACAGTACTAAAAATATTACAATCTATACATCCATCCATCCATTATCATAACCGCTAAATCCCCACTGAGGTCACGGGGATTGCAATGTATGTAAAGTACATAATGATTAATTAATTGATTGATCTTTTCTTTTTTAACAGTTTCAACTAATAGTTGCGGAATTCTATTGAGCTGCAGTAAGAAAACTGTTTAAAGAGCCTTCAGTATCAAATGGTCTGAAAATATGTACGTAAATGTTTGGTTTTAATGTATTTGCAAAAACACAACAACAACAAAAATATCAATAATAGTAAATTGTCATTATGGGGTTTTGTGTCAATTCAGTCCCTTTGGAAATACAGACAGTCCCCAGGTTATAAACAAAATCCGTTCCCTAAGTCTGTGTCTAAGTCAAATTTGTAGGTAAGTCAGATCAATAATAACACTGTACATAATAATAATAACAATAATAATAATAATAATAATAATGGGGCAGCATGGTGGTGCAGTGGTTAGCACTGTTGCCTCACACCTCTGGGTCCTAGGTTCGAGTCTCCGCCTTGGTCACATGTGTGTGGAGTTTGCATGTTCTCCCTATGTCGTCATTGGGTTTCCTCCGGGTTCTCCGGTTTCGCCCCACAGTCCAAAAACATGCTGAGGCTGATTGGACTTGCTAAATTGCCCGTAGGAGTGCATGTGAGAGTGAATGGTGTGTGAGTGTGCCCTGCAGTGGGCTGGCCCCCCATCCTGGGTTGTTCCCTGACTCGTGCCCATCGCTTCCGGGATAGGCTCCGGACCCCCCGCGACCCAGTAGGATAAGCGGTTTGGAAAATGGATGGATGTATATAATGACAATAAAAATAATTGTCATCACCTTCTCGTACGATCCTCCTGTGTGTCACGCCCCCTCATCTACAACATGTGCAATCCCGACTGTGGCCAGCTATTTCGTGTTATTCCTGCTTAGTTCTGTGTGTTTTAGTCCGTTTCCCTAGGTCTGTCATTGAAGTCTCATTGTGTAGTGTTGCCGTCCATTGCCTGTTCCATGTCCCTATTCCCCAAATCTACGTCTCCTTCTCCTGCTTCCTCGTCTCCCGCACCACTACTGAACCTGACAATAATAATAACAATAATAAATAGCACTTTGTGCTTTGGACCCTTAATTATACACTAATAATAAAAGTAACTACATACTGTATTGTTCTGTACGATGAACCACTGAACCCACGTGATGTTTTCACGAGCCTCACAAAATAGTATGTGCGTTCATTATTACAAACTATTGTATTGAACCTGATTTTCTAATACGATAGGCTTTATGGTGGCCCGTTGGTAAGTACAAGTTGTCCGTAAATTGTACATTCTTACTCTGGGGAATGCTTATACTTCATGTCTACAACACAACGAAGTATGTAAGATATGAAATGCTCTGAATGATTTCAGAAGGTAATCGCATATCAAACCCATATCAGAGACTCCTTCCCAAAGGTACACGTGAAGCATTACGGCTGATGGTGGAGGATTCTGCATTTGCCCGGAGCAGATTTAAGGAAAAATGACAGGAAGCACAAGGAAAGTCGGACTGATAAAGAACTGCATGGGCCTAATGGGAGCCAGTGTTTTGCATCCATTCCTATGTGTGTCAAGGTACGGCCCATAATTTTAAATAAGGCAAATGCACTCCAGGTAGTTCATGCTTAAAAACTGTTATCTGGGAAATTAGAGCAGCTTTCACCCGTTTTATGAGCTTGCCAAAAGCAACTGCTACAGTGGGTGTGGAACAATCTGTGGGCCTTTGCTTCATAGTCATTTATATTCTTAACAGCAGGAGATAAGCTTCAAAACAAAGGCAGTCGACTGAGGAAGCATTTGACCAGCATGCACCTGTAAACCTACTCAGCATTACCTTGGGACCAGAGTACCAAGAGACAAAACACAACCTTTCATAGAAAATACGGTGCCCCTTGTGACCACAGTGATCTCCCAGGCTGGAAGTCAAGTCAGGCAGATCAACCAAAGACTTTGCTAATGCTGACATGCAGGTTCTCCTAAATCCACCTAGCTATCCTTCCATCCATACATCCTCCAACCACGCATCCAGTACATGGTTGGGGGAGGGAGCCCAGAGGAACTTTGCAATGCACACACTCACACACACAACCAGGAAGTGTGGGCAATTTAGAGGCACTGATTAATTAATCTCTTATACACAAACACAAAATTAGGAAGAGATCAGAGAATTACAGTGATCTAATCCCAGAGTTACAGGTAGCTTCTGTCCTTCATCTGGCAAAAAAAAAACATATTTTTAATGTGACTAAAAACTGTAACGTTTAAATTTCAAGTGATGGCTGTACTGTTACGTATAATATTTAGTATCACATCTAAACTTCTTTATGCCATTTTATGTGCAACAAACCACAGCGTCAGAGCTGTTTTTTTTTTTTTTTCCAAGTCTAGATAATGATGATGCATACTTTCAACAACATAATTCAAAACATCAATTACCAAGATAAACCCAAGTGTGCATAATGAATGGGAGACGAAAAGGAGCTCAACCAAAGACAAATTGTTCGGGGGATTGTTGTTTGCAGGGCGGCATGGTGGTAATAATAATAATAATAATAATAATAATAATAATAATAATAATAATAATAATAATAATGGGGGCAGCATGGTGGTGCAGTGGTTAGCACTGTTACCTCACAACTCTGGGTCCTAGGTTCGAGTCTTCGCCTTGGTCACATGTGTGTGGAGTTTGCATGTTCTCCCCATGTCGTCATGGGGTTTCCTCCGGGTTCTCCGGTTTCGCCCCACAGTCCAAAAACATGCTGAGGCTAATTGGAGTTTCTAAATTGCCCATAGGTGTGCATGTGAGAGTGAATGGGCCCTGCGATGGGCTGGCCCCCCATCCTGGGTTGTTCCCTGCCTCGTGCCCATTGCTTCCGGGATAGGCTCCGGACCCCCCGCGACCCAGTAGGATAAATGGATGGATGGATGGATTGTTGTTTGCTCAAAAGGATACTTGGTGTCAAGGCACAAGCTTGTCTCAACATGACAGATGAAGAAATCATTCGAGGTGTTTTCAGGTTGGTACACAGTTCAATTCTGTGCCTGTTACTCATTAAACTCTAATCTGTAAGCATACGTGCCTCTTGATAAATTGTTAAATCCTTTTCAGAGGATTCCAATCCACCATACATAAGATTCCTCACACAATCCACAAATCATGTTCAAACCTGACGAGACACAGAACGTCATTCATTGACTCCTCAAAAATTAAGTATCCATCTCTGCCACACTTTGCAGTAATGTCCACTTTATCATTCATAATCATTGTCATAATGAATGGAGAAAGAATGAAATGAAATAAGTTTTAAAAAATCATTACTTTAGCTAAATTGTATTAAATATAGGAAATTATCTGATGTTTTAATTTTATTTCAGTTAGTTTCAGATGCAATATTTATTGTTTTTTGTTTACTTTTGTATGTTATTTTCAGTTAACAAAATAGTTTTCTTATAGTTTTAGTTTTCATGAATGATAATAACCCTGGTTGGCAGTCTGGAAAGTGTCAAAAAGATGCAGATTATCACTAATGGTCATAGTGTGTGAAACATAATAACTTTAACTGTCTAGCCAGCAAACGGGTACATCAGCCAAATTGAAGTAATGCTTAAAGTAAGAAGAGAAATGACAGTCCTGCTAATGAACAAATGCAAATATCCACAGCCCAGGATGCACAATTTTGGGTTTTCTATATTTAATATGCCGACATTTTCAAATTCATTTTGACCAATGCCGATAAATGCTGACACATACACACCTTTGGGTGGTTGCTACTATATTTATTAATCAAATAACTGATTAATAAATATCCAGGTTTTCACTGTTGCTGGGTTTTTGTTTTCCCTACTTTTCAGAATGTCTTTGTGCTGTTGAGGATGATGACTCTTAAAATGCGTAATTAAATCGGTAGTGTAAAATGAGCGTTGTTTTACCGCTCCTCGCATCACTGGTGCTTTACAGTATAAGCACTGCAAATAGCAATTTCATTATCTGTTTCCATACAGCCAACATGTTGAAGCTTTTTAATGGTCATCATAATACACATTCGGTTGATTGTATGCACATCGTTAACACGTCACGTTGCTAGCCAGGCTCATTGGCAGACATTTTCATATCTGCCACTGCTGTTAATGAACTTAAGCTTTCATTGGCCGATACCAATGTCAGGTTGATATTATCGTGCATCCCTAGCAACAGTAGCACAATGTGTTTTCGGATAGTACAGACAGCATAGTACAGCAATGTATATGGATCATTGCACCTAATTGTCTATCTCACAATCCTAATATTTCACACCATGACATCAAACTGAATATCCGGCACACATGAAATTCAGGGAGTAATGTACACATCATGTGTTGTCTGTCAGCTAATTAGGCCAACCTCTTTTCTTTATATGTCTTCCATTTACATTAGCTTCTTAAGTAGGCCTATTTTTTTTGCCAAAGCCAGGTACAGATTATGTGCCATAAATTGAGTGCATAAATAAATTCTCTTGGTAGCAAGGCAGCATTTCTTCCTTCCACTGGTGCTGCTAGGCAGTTGGGCAATAACGTCAGGTTAAAAGGGAAGCTAAATTATGACCACAGTGTGGCAGTAATTCTGCGTGTTCCCACTTCCCTATGCTGCCATATTATCCTTGAACTTTAATTAGAAATCTCTACTCTTGACAACAGAAGCAATTCCTTTATTAGGGCAATATTTTGTCTTGTATATTTTGTGAACTATTTAAATAAAAACTCCTAATTACCTAATAAATGATAACTTTGAAACCAATTGAGTGGTCTTGCCAATAACTTCATGATTGATCTTCAAATTTATTGTTTGGTGGATTTTATTTTCAATATAAATTTAATGATAAACCACTATAAAAATTTAGCGGATCTTCTATTTTACACGTAGCCTACCAGCCAGCAGCGGTTTGTGGGGGGTGGGGGGTTGTGTCTATTGAAAAAATGCCGGCCCCCCCCCCCCCCCCCCATTCTATTTTGGTCTGAAATAAATCTTTTTATTTCGTATTTGTGGAAACTCTACAATGTAATTGCAATGCATTGCTTAACTTCAATTTTCCAAATTGTTGTTAGCTTCTTAATGCTGGCAATCTAGTGTAGGTAATACTTGGACAACATTAAAGTTAAATGCATCTGGTCCATCTAACAGAACAACTGACCCCAGTCTGCCCCCACCCCAGTTGAAACAGTGTAAAATTTCCACTGCTACCGGTGGCAGCATTGGAACAGAAATACCATCTCAGAAACAGTTTCCAGTATCTGCGTGTCTGTCATTTCTCCCCACTAGAGGGCAATAAGTGACTGGCTAAGTGACTAGGTTCATCAACCAGAAAAAAAAATCTGAAGCCAAAACCATTCAGTTTTTATAATAATGGTATGTAGAATTAATACAGTATATTGTTTTCCATCAATTCAGCTACCAAATATCAATCTTAGGCTAAATAGCATTATCTTTAATGCTGTTCGTGTGATTATTATTTTATGGCTGGGAGGTGTTCTGCACAAGAAGTGTACCAGGATGACTGGATTTTATATTTGTCCTAGAGGAGGAGATCATCGGTTCGCCTTATATATGTGTATTAAAGGACGAGATGTTCTTTCCAAGCAAGACAGGACAGGCAGATCAGAGCAAGGTAAACAGGTGCCGCACTCTAGCAGGAGGGGATCCCAGCCCTCTTACCAAACCCTGCACAGTTTGCAAAGAGGAAAGAGAGGCTTGACGCTAAAGTGGTGCTGCAGTAACTCGACGACTGACATAGCAGTGAGAATTTGCTGTAGCAGAATAAGGACTCTGCATTGCAAGACTGTAGGTGAGGCAGCGAACCAAGGTTACTCCACCTCAAGGAAAGCAGCAACTGAGTACAGAGAAAAGTGGCAGTATAACTGAAAGGACAGTACAAAAAACAGGCTGCTTATTCTCCAGATTATTCTTGCATTTCATTAATATAACATTTATAATAACGAAGATCGGGTCTGACCTCACATGGCTTGCATTTGCTTTTTTTGGTGGACCTTTGATAAACAGGATGCAAACCATCAGGGTGCGGATTTTATGAGTCCATTGCATTATCTACAAACCGATGGTATCAATCATCTGAGAAGGCACATCGCAGTGTTGTATTTCATTTTCATTAATATTCTCATTGGCTTTTCACAGAAGCGTGTTCGCATTTGAGGTCACTTAGGTGCAGGTTGACAGACATATCGCCTGTGAGTGGGAGATTTCTGGGGGATTTCTTGGTCACCAGATGTGCCAGAAAGCTGAGGGAAAACAAGGGAACTGGCACCAGCATACAAACTCAGGCGAGAAGTCCAGAGAGAGTGTGGGTTTCCTCGAATGAGGTGGGGCGTGAAACTTGAACCACATAGATGTAAGGTGCACGAGGTCCCCAATGCACAGGGATGTAACGTGTATGGGGTCCCCAGCGCACGGGGTCCCCAGTGCACACGGATGCAACGTGCATGGGGTCTACAGTGCACAGGGATGTAATGTGCATGGGGTGCCCAGTGCAAGGACTCCCCAATGCATGGGGTACCCAATGTGCAGGGTCATCAATGTATGGGGTTCCCTGTCAGCGGGGTCCCCAGTGCAGTCTCTGTAGATTCTCACACAGAATTGTAGAGATCTTAGTTCAGCACATCACTGTGGCAACCTTTTAGCGTCACCCCTGCCTTTAAGAATTATCACTCGGGACAGCTGTGACCATCAGCAAGTGAGGACTGCCTGTAAATGAGTCTTTCAGTGACATTGATGTTGTTGTTACTTTGCTGGGTCCCAGTTTCCCATCACCTCCACACTTACTTACTGTTCTCCTTCACCCCAGTTAGCGGTTTGAAGAACTCCCCTGTCCCAGCTGAGATGACCTCCTTCTGCCTGACAGAAAGAACTAGTTGAACTATTATGTATGGTAGTCTTGAGGGTTTGTCTGGTTATAAAGGTCACAGAAGCACTTTTAATGAAGCTTCTGCCAATTTCACCAGCAATAAAGAGTAACAAGTAACAGATAAGTTTCAAATTCAGATACAATAAGATGAATTCGGACAGGCCAGCTGCAAGATGTTCTTGCATTTTGTTCTTTTACTCTTCAGCTACAGAAATGGCACTTTTGAAGCTATTTTTTGGCATCACTGACATCAACAACACAAATTATACAAGCCTTCACAAGGACACTACATCACACAGATCTGCTGCTGAGATGAATGCCTTTCAGGAAACATTTGACAAATTACAATGACAGTGTATCGCTCAATGGTCAATAACTAACATGAAATAACTGTTGAAGATATTTTTTAATGATTATCAGCACAAGATGCCACTAGTTTAAGCCATAGCTTATGAGAGTGACAGGAAGGAGCAGCTAAAAATGACCATGTGTCAGTAGTTTCCAGTGGAGTTTAGATCAGCTAAGCCCGTCTTGGCACTCACACAGCACTGCGGTATTCTGTCCTGTGTAGCAAATGACAGTATGCAAGTTGCAGCACTGAGCGTCTTGGACTAAAGTGCCAAGTCAGGCTCATGCAGCATTCTGGCATTGCTAAAGATGCTGCAAATGATTGAAGACCTCATATAGAGCAGACAGTCCAGGTGCAGGGGTGTATACAGAGGGCGGGGCCTCACTGGCACTCACCCCAGGTGAAAGCTGACTGGCCCTTCCGTAATCATTCATCAGTTCAAAACATATCATTGGCAAATGGCAAGACTGTCTTTATGAATTATATCCCCCACCTCAAAAATCCTGGAATCATTCCTGCCCATACAAAATAAACTAGTTTATTTTACAGTTGGTCTGTCATGATTTCAGCCAGTATTGCTGACAACTAGTATTGCGGCATATCAAAAACTACATTGTAAAATCTAACCACGAAACTCACTGTTGGGTGAATGACTGGGCGTAACTGCTACTGTCTTCCTCTAATTTCTTTGTAAGTTTTGTCCTGTGTAGCTCACTATGTACTGATGCTGTATTTGTGATCATGAGATTACCCGTTCAAGTCCCCGGTCAGCCAAGTGATTTCACCTTTGAGCTAATGAGCAAAGCTGTTAACCCTAAACTAGTTCAGAGATTGTCTCAGCCTCTCAGAAATGTGTGACCCTTTGGGTAAAAGTGTTTGCTAAATAAACGTAATGTAGAAAACCACATCATCAGACACCTGTAATGAGCAAATGTTCCATGACTCCGAACCCATTTCCAATTATTTTTGTTTCCGCTGTATCCTAATGCCATTGCCTAAATTTGTGGAGTCGATATCCTCTGTATTTCAACAGGCAGTAGGGCATGAGAGATTCATTCTCGACCATTTGCCGAGCATAGCAGTTTGAGCTAAACCCTGATTCTGATGCATGAGGAGGACGTGAACATCTCTAAGCAAATGGTGGAAGATGTTTCTCTTTCCATGGTGATTAACTGTATTTCTTATATCTACACTGGCCTTTGAAAGGTGATGTCAAAAAATCCTTGCCTGGGGATAGAGTCAGTCTTCAGACTGAAATTAGGGCAAACCCTCAAATTCTAACACATTCGCATAAAACAATTTGAGATATTTAGCACAATCCAATTCTGCAAGGTTAACATCCCACGGGGGGTGAACTGATGGAAGTGTGACCAGGCATGAAAAAAATCTAAATTAGTGATTATTATATAGACTGAGAAACGGGAACTATCATATAAAAAAGATATGAAATACATAACTCTAATGAGTTTATACCATATGTTCCTGTATTCATACTTATAATAAAATAATAATAATTATAATAATTATTATTATTATTATAACCTAATACTTTCAGGAATTTTTTCAAGCATTTTCCTTCAAACTTCATCCAGTTCATTGTGCTGAATGTTTCCTGCAATGTGCGGCGCAGTGGGTTAGGTCACCGTTCCTGTGACTGGAAGGTTGTCCTGGTTCAGATCCCAAGGTCGACAGAGTAATTTCACCGTTGGGCCCTTGAGCAAGGCCCTTAACGGCCAATTGCTTCTGGGATGGTCTGACCCTGCTTCTGAAAAATGTATGTCGCTTGTGATAAAAGTGTCTGCCAGATAAATAAAATGCAAATGTTATGGATGGATGTTCCTTCATATGTATGTTCAAATGCAGACATATTCATATTGGTGACAGTTGCTCTCTCAAGTTTGTATCATATTTCTAAAGGTCAGTCGAAGAGGAACAGAACAATTTGTGTGAAAAGCCTTCACTCCAGCAGTGTCAATAAAGTCAGCGGAAACACAGCCAGATCGTATATTTCTCTCTGTCAAAAGACACCATAAAGAATACTGCTGATAAATGATTTTATTTGTTCTTCTGGAACACTGTCAATGGGGACAGGTTTGGTCTTGTTACCGGCTGCTAAGCCTCAGTCCCTCAGTTGATTTAACTCTGATTTGGAGTTGAGAGGATGGCCTTGATTCTGAATGCAAAACTTTATCAGATGGAAAGAACAGCGTCTTCCAGGAGGAGCTGACAGGCTCCAGGCTGCCTCTCACATACTTAATGGTCCATTTGCGGGGGAAAAAAAGCAAACACTTGTCAATCCCACTAAACATCTGATGCTGAGGGAGAACGAATCGCCACGGATGCAACAGAAAACAAAGGACCAGCACCAAAGTGCGTCGCATTCCTTTACAAGGGACAGAGGTACCAGGCACGCTCAGTTTAGCCTGTCTTATATAATCACATCAGAGGAGGCTGTAGATGGACCCTCAGAAACCTGCTGCAGGGTGAATGAAAACAGAAATGAACTCGTATACATGATCATCTTTCAGAACCGCCTCTTGGTCTGAATTGTCGACATAGTGGTTCTAGGTCTCTGAGCCAGATGAGACTAAGCATCCCACACATACTGATGGGGTACATGCAGCTATGTCTAGGAACTGGTTCAGGCTAAATATTAAGAAAAATAATAGCTAATAACGAAAACAATAAGGATCCAGCACCTCTGGGGCCTGTTACATGAAGCAGGATATCTTACTTAGCTGGATAACTAGTCAGATTTAAGGTAATTTGGGCTAAAAAGACTTCATCCTCATTCAATTACATTTAGGCCAGACTATCTTAAACCTTACAAGTTATCCAGCTAAGCAAGAAATCCTGGGAGGGGGGTATTGAAGCAGGATTAAGGGAAAGTCTGACTTATTTCAACAAGTCTGGCTAATTTAGGTGGGAGTTCCGTTCCATCAGCGTGTCTTAAATGAATCTCCGCTGAATTACCATGGGTGAGTTCTTCATGAGTGAAGAAGTCTGCTCCAGACCAGGTTAACGGTCTTGCTTAGTTAAGTGTCGTCTCAAAGAACGTCCGACGTGTGAGAACGTCCCAAAAAGTCCCAAAAGATTGTTCCGTTGGACGAAATTCTGCGATCTTATTACTCATGTCATGTAATCTATTGAATTGTGTGACCTCATCTGTCATAATATTTTACATTATCTGATTGAATTATTTTGTTAACCTTTAAGGTATACCAAAATGACATGATTTTGTTTGAGTTAGTGGGAGAATAAGTTTTGTATGAAAAATGGAACCTTGTAGTCAGTGCTGTGAGTAAAAGCAAGACGAGAAATCAGAGAATAAAAATAATCTATTCTGAAGTAATCCTCTGAGTGATACTTCCATAATATGGAGAAAAGAGCTGAGATTGCAACATAATATAATAAAGCCTATAAAAATCATGTCTCAGCATTCCAATTAATTCCAAAATAATAATACAGTAACGGAATGTTTTGCCAGGTCCTTTGAAGTCCGTTAAAATGGGATTTTACTGTAAAATAAAAGCGTAGGCATATTACAGTACAAAGGTCAAACATGAAATGACTGAAACTGAGAACAAAAAATCTGTTAAAATAATACGAACAGGAAGATATTTTTATATTTTGTTTAGTCTCTGTCTACTTCGAAATTTTATTATTAAAATACCAAAGACAAGATATGGTTATTTGTGCAGAACATTTCACACGGATGCGATTAAAAGTATTTTACGGAGATCAAATAATACAGAATAACATAAAACAGTAAGAATGACGCGTGAACTCAACCCAGAAGGTGCCCTGTTGGCTATAGGGATCAAACCAGGAGCTTTCGCGGTGTAAGGCAACAGTATAAATACTGTACCATCATGCCACTGTACTAAGTACTTCTAACATTTATGTAACTTACGCATTTAGTCTGTCTGCAATTCTTTGCCAAGCCAACTCCCTGGCTGTATTTATGGCCACAGTATTGCTTTTTTTAGTGATTATATCTTTTTAGCGTTTACATCTTTGAGTACAGCTCCATCAGCAGCGTTTGTTCTGTGGCGGAAAGAAACATCATTTTACAGGCTTTCCGACTCGTTTGGTCGATCTATCGTTCATCCATTCATTTGGGCTTCTTAAATATCGCAGATGTGCGCACTTAGACTATGCAAGTCTGCCTTGAATAAGTCTTGATTAGTTAAAGCTGAACTGCATTCGTGGAACGATATGAGGCTAAGTTTTGAGATGGTGCTTGGTTGAGTCTGACTTTTTTGGGAAAGTCTGCCTTTCTTTAGCTACTTTCATGGAATACAAACAAACAAACAAACAAATTTATTTTTGTATAGCGCATTATCACAACATTACATCGTCTCAAAGCGCTTTA
>JAODJX010000002.1:5016239-5027206 GCA_026776945.1 Isichthys henryi
GACAACATAGCTCCTGGGATCACTGTAACACGCAAACCCCTCCACCACGATAAGGTGTCGGCTCCAGGAGGGGTAACAGCAATTAAACTTTATTAATTTCACTTAATAAGGGTTAGATTAATAATTAGAAGCTCATCATTTTTTGGAGATGTACATGGAGAGTTTACTATTTGAAATAAACTTTTAGAGTTAAAATGTAGAATGTAATGGAACATTCCAGAACATTAAAGCCATCCATTTTACAACTGCTTCTCCTGTAGAGGGTTGTCAGGGTGCTTGAACTTAGCATAGGGCGCAATAAGGGGAACATCCTGGATGGATTAGCTGTCCATCACTGCAAGCTGGGTTTCTCTCATGCATTTTTTCATGCATTTTTTTCTTGCATTGTCAAATGTCTTCCAAATTACTCAAATTGCATTTTTTTTTCACAACCTGCTTAGTATGTCAAGGTGAAATTGACAAAACTACACTGATCATAAACAATTGCACCGGATCCTTCTTTGGGTGCAATGCTGCTGGTTTACTGCTTTGTTGCTGTGTCTCCTTTGCCAAATTTAACTTCAAGCACCACACGGTTTCCACTCCCAGGATCTGAGGAAGTGTAAAATAACGACATGATAATACTTCTGTAATTACACAGTGAGAAACCCGCAGGAAAGGCAGTTCTCCACTTTAGTGAGGAAATTCCGGACGCCACACATGGTGAAGCAGATCTGTTACGCAGGAAAAATTTACAGTTTAGCTGGAGGTGCCTGGAAGAGCTGAAAATTACATCAAAATCCCTTATACAAAGCATTAAAATGCGACAGGAATATATAATTAGACTGCAGATATTGTTTTATTCTGAGATTTTTCCCCCATCACAGAAAACCTGCAGTGGCACAGCAATAACCAGACTATTTGTGAAAGAAGATAAGTACAACTAATTCCATGGGTCTACCTAATTGTGGGACCAGATGTGAAACTTATGGCAAATTACTTGAGCTGTTTTTGTTGTGTTGCAAATGAGGAAAACAATGAAAATGAATGCATGTAATTTATTCAGACGTTATACGAAGAAGATACTACATTATTTTTGACAGATTATTACAATAACCTTAGAGCTTCGGCAACCCGTACAAGCAAATACAGACGTACATAGCTACCTATGTGTATGCTCCCATTCCTCACACAACGGCAGTCACACACATACACACCAAACTCTTTTTTTCTCACCTGTACAGACAAGTAATCAGCATCCCAATAAAATCTTTTCTCCTTTTTCTCAATTTTTTAAAAAAGGTGTCATTCATCTCAAAGTGCTCTAAAGGTCATAAGATTTATAAAGTTCACTCAAAATGCCATGTAGGTTCGTGCTGTGCGTCATTCCAGCAGGCTGACGAATCACAGGTATCAGCAGCTCCAAGAAATGCTTGCAGTTCTGTGGATTTGTGTTCACTGAACTATACCTGGCTTTCAGTCCCAAGAAATTGGTTATGTTGACATTGCTTATGTTGACAACAGAGGTGGAGATGGGTTGGATGAGGGGTGACTTAATGGACAAAACACTGAAATGTTTTTGAGTTTTTTGTAGCTCTCTCCGGTTAAGGTAAATTAGTTGCTTAACTGAGTGGTACTCGCAGAGGCAATTCTAGGGACTCTCCCCCTCCCCTATCATGATAAATTTTGCTACCTTTATTTTACTGTGAAGTGTAAATCAATAATATCAACAATGAAATTTTTCACTGTTGTGAAAAACAGAATACACAAATAAAGTGGATTTGTCGTTGCAGTGTACTATGTAATTGGTTGTCCCCAGGGGGCCCCCTCCCAGCTCGGGCCCCAGGCCATTGACTACCCTGCTTCTCCTGTCACCGTGCCTCTGGGTACTTGTCAGGTTGTGTTTACGGGGCCTTCTACAGCTTACTTTGTAAACTGAGACACTGGAGCTCAAAGAGACCGCAATGGGCAGATTTACTAATGGTCTGCACCAGCGCGAACTTTCTTTTGATGTTAAAATAGTACTGGCGGGATAAAGTAAATGAATGCCGTGGAAAGACATTGATACAGCTCATTTTGTTACTGGCTATATTGGACTGCCTTTGGTAGATTGGGTTGATTATTATTTTAATGAGCTGAGTGCGTCTGTGTTCATAAATTTGTGTATTTTTAGAAGATCACTCACAGCACTGGCCCCTCCAACTTTTTTACACCCTAAAGTTTAATTGCCCTGCTAAGTAAATCTGTGCCAATGACGTCATACCTACAAATCGGTCTTTAACAATGAAAGTACACACACAGTATTTCCTATTAACAGCAGTTAGTTGCATTAAACTATTTGGTAATGCTTTACATTAAGTGCACCTTCATAATTCATTCATAGAACATTCAGTGCACCTTCATAATGCATTCATTAAGCATTCATAGAACATTCAGTGCACCTTCATAATGCATTCGTAGAACATTTATAAGCAGCATGCTTATAAGCCCTTATAGGCTTTAATATACATTTATAACAAACATTACGTGATTATGCAATTTCGATGTTTGTAGGGTATCCATACATGATGTTTATGAATGTTTTATGAATACCTAATGAATACATTATGAAGGTGTACTGAACATTTTATGAATGCAATATACAGTAAAAGCATTGTGGAGGTGCCGTCAATGTAAAGCGTTCACCTGCATTGCACTTTTCTTGTGCCTTCTTGCAGTCCTTCTCATTAGCATTAGCATCCACAAACGCAGCTCCTCTCCTCGTCATCTCTGCTTCTTCCTCTGCCAGGTTTTTTGGTTCATATCTATTCTATCTAAGTTCTGATGAGTAAGTTGCTTTGCCGAAAAATTTTAAATATTGCTCTGTCTTTTTGAAGTGTTCTTTTAATAATTTTAATACAACTACTTGGCATGCCACCTCACCTATTTTAGTGGTCCATCCATCTGTATATTTTCTGTACTAGATTGTCCTATGCAGGATCACGGGGGACTAAAGCCCATGAAGGAGGCTACGGGTGCATGACAGGGAACAGCCCAGGATGGGCCGCCAACCCATCACAGTATTTTAGCAGCCAAAAAGTGGATTTTTCCGTGTTCGTGTGGTTTTCCCCTTTCAAATCACAAGTCAGATAAGCAAAACAATTTACGTGGATGTATGTCAAAAATCATACAACGCAACTGATTCTATACATATACATACCTGTATCTTTACTTCAATTTGCATTTTTTTCCAAAGTTTAGCTAGGATTAATTCAAATTTTACACACTGGGTGTACTGCGTGTAGTGTTTGAGGTGTCGGAGCGCAGACTGCTCTGAGCAAGAAGAGCCCAAGCCAAGTTCTGGCAAGTTCCAGCACAAATTAAGCTCTGGGACCTTCCTTGATGAAAGGAATAATTATAGTGCAACTAACATTATTTTGCTTTTCTGAGAATAAAAAATGCAAGAATAAAACTTTATACCCAATTTCTCTGATAATTTTTGATAATTTCACAGCAGATTCAGCTTATATATTTAAAATAAATCTCAGTAGTGTCTACATCAATGTCAAATTATCGTGACTTTTCATCTGTTTCTGAATGTATTACAATCAGTTATATGAGGTTATATGCCAGGTTGTTACCGCAAAATAATTAAAAGACAGAACTGATTGGTTTAAACAGACAGAGTAATATTTTTCATCTGTTTCTGAATACCTTACAAAACACACTGCGAAAGCAGATATTATGTATTTCCATGGTTATTCAGCTTTTAAGCTTAACACACATCTATGAGTCTAAGAGTCACTCAGTCTGCAGCCTGGAACACCCATCTGAAAACAGCGTTGATAACATTCATTCACAGCTACTTACAATGCACTTATACGGCACAGATTTTAATGAACAGAAATCTGACTTCATAAATCAGGGAAAATGGAAAAATGTACATTACAATATTCAAATATTATATTTTAATGTCAGGTGAAAAGTGCGTATATCCACTTTTTAGAATCGATGGAATATGCCCATTTTCCTCTGTCTGCTGAAAAGGACTGATTGTGCTAATTGACCAATGGAAAGATGTTTCATGAAGTCATTTATTTTACTTATATTTATGTTTGTACTAGTTTACATTTGTATTCATGGTGGTTGTTTGAAGGGGTGGTTAGTACTGTTCCCTCACACCACTGGGACCAGGGTTCAAGCCTCCACTGTGGCTTCATAATTGGAGTTTGCATGTCCTCTGTGTTCTTGTGGTGTTTTCTTTGGGTACTCCAGTTTCCCCCACATTCCAAAAACATACAGATGTTAATTGGAGTTACCAAATTGTCTGTAGGTGTCTGAATGTGCCCTGTGGTGGGTTGGTGCCCCATCCTGGCTTGTTCCCTGCCTTGTGCCCTGGGGTGGGTTAGTGCCCCATCCTGGCTTGTTCCCTGCCTTGTGCCCTGTGGTGGGTTGGTGCCCCATCCTGAGTTGTTCCTTGTCCTGTGCCCTGTGGTGGGTTGGTGCCCCATCCTGGGTTGTTCCTTGCCCTGTGCCCTGTGGTGGGTTGGTGCCCCATCCTGGGTTGTTCCATGCCTTGTGCCCTGTGGTGGGTAGGTGCCCCATCCTGGGTTGTTCCCTGCCTTGTGCCTTGTGGTGGGTTGGTGCCCCATCCTGCGTTGTTCCCTGCCTTGTGCCTTGTGGTGGGTTGGTGCCCCATCCTGGGTTGTTCCCTGTCTTGTACCCATGGCTGGTTGGTGCCCCATCCTGGGTTGTTCCCTGCCTTGTGCCCTGTGGTTGGTTGGTGCCCCATCCTGGGTTGCTCCCTGCCTTTTGCCTTGTGGTGGGTTGGTGCCCCATCCTGGGCTGTTCCCTGTCTTGTACCCAGGGCTGGTTGGTGCCCCATCCTGCGTGGTTCCCTGCCTTGTGCCTATAGGTTCTGGAGCCCTAATGACCCTGAAGAGGACAAGTGTTTACAGAAGATGGATGGATGATTGCTTGCATGAAATACTTCATGCTGCTAATTTTAGCATAATAGCTAGGTAGCAAGCTATCTAGCATCATTATTAATTGTGAATATAAAGATGAGATTAGTTAGCATCTTGTTAACATTATAAACATTAAACCGTTTATTGATGGCTGTGTAAAGGTAGGTTTTTATTTGTGGTGTCACAGGTGTCTCATTATGTTGTTTTAAGTTTATTTAGTAAAGTAAGTTCTGAGAAAATGTGTTTTTTTTTCTCAATCATAAGATAATGGATTTTTGGAGACACATGTTTTTCATCAGACAGCTGATGAGAGTATTCCACAAAGCAGGGGGGTATTCCACAAAGCAGGGAGGTATTCCACGAAGCAGGGGGGTATTCCACAAAGCAGGGGGGTATTCCACGTATCAGGGGGGTATTCCACAAAGCAGGATTAAGGGAAAGTCTGATTTATTATGGCAAGTCTGGCTCATTTAAGTGGGAGATCCATTCCATCAACGTGCCTTAAATGAATCTGCACTGAGCTCCATGGTAACTTATGCGAGTGAACAAGTCTGCTTCGGACCTGAGGCCTGTACTACGAAGCGGGGTTACTGGCTTATCTGGTAACTTGTTGGATTTAAGGTAGTCTAGGCAAAATGTAAGAGATCGAATATGAAGTCCATTTAAACTGTGTTACCTTAAATTTGACAAGTTACCTCGATAAGCCAGCAAGCTTGCTTCGTAGTACAGGTCACAGGTTAACTGTCTCTCTAAGTTAAGAGTTGTCTCAAAGAACGTCCGACGTGTGGGAACAGAATCCCAAAAGTTCGTTCCGTCAGATGAAATTCCGCGCTCTCACTACTCATGTCATGTAATGAATATAATAAAGCCTATAAATATGAAGTCTCAGCATACCAATTAATTCCAAAATAATTAAATCAAAAGCGTAGCCATATTACAAAGGTCAAACATGAAATGACTGAAAATGAAAAGAAAAACCGTTAAAATATGAACAGGAAGATATTTTTATATTTTGTTTAATCACAGTCTACTTTAAAGGTTTATTAGCGAAAAGCAAAGACGAGATGCAGTTATTTGTGCAGAACATTTCACACAGATGCGACAAAGTATTTTATGGAGCTCAAATAAAACAGAATAACATTTTACAGTAAGAATAACACTTCAACTCAATCCAGAAGGTCCCTCATTGGCAATAGGGATCGAACCAGGAACTTTCGGTGTAAGGCGACAGCATAAAGCACTCTACCACCGTGTCACTGTATTAGTCACTTGTAACATTTACATAACTTATGCATTTGGTCTGCTTGCAATTCATTGCCAGGCCAACTCCCCGGCCTTATTTATGTCCACAGTATTGCCTTTTTCAGCGATTACATCTTTGTATTTTTTATACAGCTCCATCATTGTTTGTTCTACGGCAGAAAAAAACACTGTTCTTGTTTTACACTCTTTCCAGCTGATTTGATCGATTTATCGTTCATCCATTCCTTTGGGCTTCTCGGGTATGTGCACTAAGTGAGACTATACAAGTCTGTGTTGTATGAGCCTTGATTAGTTAAAGCTCAACTACGTTAGTGGAAAGACATGAGGCTTAGTTTAGAGATGGTGCTACTCTGACTTTTTCAGGAAAATCTGGCTTTCTTTAGCTACTTTCATGGAATACCCCCCAGGATTTCTTCATTACCCAGATAACTTAAGTATATATATGAATATATATATGAAATAAATTGGCAGGCGCATTTCTTAAAGGAGCATTAAAATGTAGAATGTCACTTGGTTCCAATACCTTAAATGAAGGATGAGTGAACATTTTGGGAATGATTACCATGGTAACACCTAAATGAATCACTCTCCAAAAACAAAAAAGCAGGTATATCACCGGTCATGTGCCAGATGCTGCCTGTACAGTGTTGCGTGAAATATTTAGTAGCTATAATCAAAAGACATGCATTCTTTGTTAACAATCTTTTCAGCCATTACCAAGTCTGAAGCAAAACTAGTAGCAGCTACATATTGTAATTACCAATATTGTCTAGTGCTTCCACCACAATGACGAGAAAAAAAACACACTTGCCCATCGTTAACCATGCAATACAAGTATTTAATCGTTGCTCTTTAGCTCTCATTAACCTGTATCTCCATGCACCAATTCATTCCACACAAAGAAAAACTACAGGCAACAGGATATTGGGCAAACCAGTTTTCTGCCTGCAGCGTGTCAGCATTTGAATGCCACTAGAAGGACAGGCATCACATTTTCACAGATTTTCAGTTTCACACTGCTTTGTTTATGGGAGACACAAGTATTATCATGGCTGAGGACAGGGGAGACAGGATTCATTAATTCCTGCTTCCAGACCTGATGAGTGGCATCCCAATCACACTTCGGAGACATGGCTGGTGTCACATATTCAATCTGAAGCCATTCACAACTTAAAACTACAAACTTTCCTGAATATTTTATTGCAATCACAATAATTCATGAATCAGAAATGGTCTGCTAAGATGTGAAACTCTTCACTGGGTTGAATTTAATAAAGTGCCAAATGAACTGCAAGAAAATTTCTTCAGAATGTGAATATATTAGAGGGGTGGTCAATCTTATCCACAAAGGCCCAGTGTGTGTGCAGCTTTTTGGGGTAACCCTTAGGTCAGCTGTTCAGACCCAGGTGTGAGGACTCTTCAGCCAATCAGTACTCTAATTAGTAATCTAATTAAAGGGTTGCAGCAAAAACCTGCATATACAGCAGCCCTTTCTGGATAAGATTGCCTACCTCTGATATATAAAAATGATCAAGCAATTTTCTATGTAAGGAATAGAAGATTATTAATCTTTGAACAGGCTAGATTTTAGTGATATGCATTCAAGCACGAGGTAGTAAACCTGTATAAAGTAGGAGATTTAGATCAGTGTTTGTCTCTCCCAGACTCCCAGAGAGTCCATGTTTTTTCTCCCTCTCAGCTCTATACCAGAGGGTACAAAAATGTGGACTGGCTGGGGATCCCCAAGCAGTGGTTTGAGAAACACTCATCTAGACAGTTATTATGAAGTAGATATACAGCTAGATTAGCAAAACAGAGTAGTACTATAGCTAGACTTTACTAGTCACCTCCCAGGCTAATGGTTGGTCAGATGACCACAGATCTGAACAAACACAAGGAATGAAGTGCTGGATTGCTGAGTAACTTTGATGAAACAGTACTGACCACAATTCCAGGATAATATGGCCAAACGAAGGATTTATTTCTCTCCTTTGTTAATTTTTCACGAAATCTTTCCTCCTGTTTGCTGTGCTCAGTCACTAGGCTCATTCGATTGTGTATTTAATCTATCAAGTAGCAGGGCTGTAGGAGATCAAAGATGGAGACCGATTTGGAAGTGAATATAAATGTTAATCGTATTATAAGAAAACAAGCAGGTTTAAATGGTATTTTTTTGATCCAGCACCTGATTCTTCTTATCAAAGGGGTTGTCTGTGTACGCCATGGGGAGACCGGGCACTAAATTAAGATCGGAAACAGTGGACCTGCATTTGTAATTAATGCTCAGTTTGAACAAAGCATTAAAGCATAATTATAATTCACAAATATCAGTCTCGTAGTGTGTAAAATTGCCACACACAGACAGACACATAGGTTTGTAATTACTGTATATCTTCGTGGGGACTCTCCATTAATTTCTATGGGGAAAACTCTAATCCCAACATGATGACCATAACGCCTACCCAGCCCTAACTTTACCTATAAGTAACCAAACTAAATATACTTTTTTCATTGCACTTATAGATCTTTGTGAGGACCTGAAAAATGGTTCCCACAGCATCAAACGAACAGGTTTTTATCACATTGTGGGGGGCATTTGTTCCACAAACACACACATACAGACACATAAACACACACACAGACACACTATATGCACAAACAATACTGTGACATACCTTTCATGTACAGACCCATTGCCACAGGCGTATGAAATCAAGCACCTAGCCATGCAGTCAGGTTTACAAACATTTGTGAAAGAATGGGTCGTTCTCTTGTGAAGAGCTCAGTGAATTGAAGTGTGGTACTGTTGCAGGATGCTACCTTTGCTATAGGTCAGTTTGTGAAATTTCTTCCCTACTAGCTATTCCACAGTCAACTAGAAGTGGTATTGTTGCAAAGTGAAAGTGAAATGGGAATAATAGGAACAACAGAAACTCAGCCACAGAATGGCAAACCAGATAAGGCAACAGAGCGGGGTCACCCAGTGCTAAGGTTCTGTACATTGTGCGTAAAACTTGCCAACGCCTTAGTGAAACGAAATCTTAATGCTGCAGCCTACCAAGACATTTTGGAAAATTTTATGTTTCCAACTTTGTGGGGACAGTTTGGGGATGGCCCTTTTCTGTTCCAGCATGTATGTGCCCCAGTGCACAAAGCAAGGTCCATCAAGACATGATTGGGTGAGTTTGGTGCTCACCCTACTGTCTCTTCTACACCAGTTTCCTGAGGTGGCCTCCTGGGATGCTTTTCCAGCTGTCCTGAAGGAAGTCCCACAAATGCTAAGTTCTCATTGGATGTTTTTCCTTCACTCTCTGGTCACACTCTTCAAAACCTTTTTTTAGGGTTTAGGTAAGGTGTCCAGGTTATGTGATGCAACATTATCAAACTCACAGTTAGATTGTGTGTCTTGTTTGTTTAAAATGATTAATTGCTGACACACAGCAACAAAATGTGTCATCTGCATTTAACCCATATGTGACAGATGGGCAGCACATTACTCACTGCACCTCAGCAGTACTCTGCTGGTCAGGGATTCAAACCAGCAACCTTTCAATCACAATCACACTTCCTTAATCATTAGGCCACTTCTGCTCCTGTTGCTGTATCACCCAGCTGTCAGTATGTTTGCCAGTAAGTATATGTACCTCTAAGAATTTTTCACTGAACACTTGTAGTAGTTATTTGAGGCGTCAGTGTTCTCTTTAGTTAAAATGACTGGTGACACTTTACTTAAAGCACTCATGTATAGTGCATTATAGATACCTTCATAATGCATTAAAATGGCTTATACTTACCATTATAATGCATTACGAAAGCATCTACAGTGCATTACAGACAAGAGCTTCATATAGCATTAATAATGTATAAGAAACATGGCTATAATCTATGTCTTTTTATAAATGGTTAGAGCCGTGTTTATAATACTTTATGAAAGCATTATGAAGGTGTCTATAACGCATCATGATGACTGCTTTAAGTAAAGTGTTACCCTTAATCATTTTAGTATTATACCTGGACTAGTAGATGCTAGGACCCAACACTATAATTAAGAATCAACCTAGGTGTAGTCGCTAAAATGTATGTAGCTACAAAATATGCAACTGTTTCATTTTGTGTGTCCAGAACCGCAATCTCAGCGAAACAGAGTCTTTGGAATTATGTGGGAGTGACGTTTGTGACAAGGCAGGATACCTGTGGATAGGACATATGATATAGATGCATGAGGTGGTGCTGTCTCGACAGCATAAATTCTCCTGCACGACTCGGTACCAGATCAGCACAAAGTACACCTTCTGCTCCAGAAGAAGTCATATATCTACTGTGAACAAGCTGCAAAGTGTCAGATTTCTGCCAGCTCATTGTGATAATACAGGTGGCTCAGCAAATACGTATTAAAAGCAAAAAAAAAAACAGAAAAATCTCTTAAGATACTTTTTGTAGTATCTTGTAAACAGTATACTGTCTAAATCCTACCATAAGGAGTGCAAATATGTCGTTTATTACTATGGTTAGATATACAGATTAACAGAATCAGAATCTTTATTGCCACATGCCCAAGACTGGTGGCAATTCTTATTGGCATAGTTTGCTAGTGTTGGGACATTATGGCAATAGACAGCTGACAATTAGGGTGTAACGCAGATACAGAATAAATGTAAGACGTAGTATATACAACAGAGAGAAGTAAGTGCAAGGTATGTGATACATAAGAACATAAGAACTATACAAACGAGAGGAGGCCATTCGGCCCATCAAGCTCGCTTGGGGAGAACTAAACTA
>JAODJX010000002.1:5054287-5067153 GCA_026776945.1 Isichthys henryi
GGCAGTTCTGAAGGCAAAAGGGGGTCCAACCCGGTACTAGCAAAGTGTACCTAATAAAGTGGCCGGTGAGTGTATATGGTTGAAATCTTTTACCATAAAATGAACTTGACAAGTAAATTAACATGTAACAGTAACAGAAAAAACGTAATGTTCTTTGAAGAATGTATATTTGTTTCCAGTAGCAATGGCTTGATATTTCTACTCATCATTCCATTCTTATTTGTGGATTTTATGTTCATTCAACATTCTTCCCAGCCCTCCCATTTTTGCTGCTGTTTACCACTTTTCTGGACTGCAGTGCTGGTGCACAGATTCCCCAATCCAATGTTAAAATACTCCCAGCTTTAGTGTCTGGTGCAGCCTGCACGCCTGAAGCTTACTGCACTGCTGTCTGAAAATATTCCTGAATTGTTCTGTAATCCTGTGTCTCCTCAGTACAGCACCTGATCGCTGATGTAATGTACACAAATTACTGAAGGGTGATTTGTGTGCAAACAAACCTGCAGGAGACAAGATGTGGAGAGCCAAGAGAGCCAGATGCTAGCATGGCCAGATGTGGAGAGCCAAGAGCTTCTCATGAGACGTAATAGGAAATGCAGCTTTAAGAGATGCACTGAGAGATTTAAAGGGCCAACAGGAAAATATATGTGATTACTACTACTATTGCTACCACAGATCTACACAAAAAAAGCATCAAGGACAACTAGAAAAAAGGGGAAAGCTGTAAAAGGAGAGGTGGAAGTCTAATAACATGCTACAGTAACATCTTGAGAACATTTCAGAAGGTTTTTAAGACAAACAGATGACAGGATAATAACAAACGAGCTCTAGAAGAATAATACGAAGAAAAAAATACAAAGTTGTTCTTCGCAACGGAGAAGACTAGGACGCTGAAAGCATCGAGAAGTGGAGGATTACTGGAAAGATACCGAGAGGGACTTGGAGAGGCACAGGCAGCTTTATGTCCCAGCAGACATGCCACCAATAAATAGAATGTCATATTGAAGTGGGGTCCTTTGAAGTGGAAAAAGTGTGGAAGGTAAAGGCAAGTAGGAAAATCATCAGCACTGAGGCTACATGAACTTTCATACAGGCTGTACAAATCCACACCTGATGTATTGCGTTAATTTTGGGTGCTAATGAGTTTGAAAAAACGAAGTCGTATACAAGTCTGGTATACAGCAGAAGGAGCCTCCCTGGACTGTGTGGAGATCTGATATTAAATTCAAAGAGCCAAGGCAGCAACCAGGGATTTATCAGTTGTTTCTAATTGAATTTTCTGAATGCATTTCGTTCAGTTCCACACAACCTCCTATAGGTAGTGTTGAGAATCCATCCATCCATCCATTTTCCAAACCGCTTATCCTTACTGGGTCGTGGGGGAGCCTATCCCGGAAACAATGGGCACGAAGCAGGGAACAACCCAGAATGAGGGGCCAGCCCATCGCAGGGCACATGTTGAGAATCATAAAGTTACCAAAAAATTTATTAATTATCTATTTCCATGGCTTGCAGTCCAATTTCTCACCAGTTTACCAGTTCATGACAAAGACTGGCAAGACATACTTGGAGACATTAGTGAGAGTCCCGGAGTGCATAGTGGAGTGCAATTATCAAATATCAGTAGTTAAGGACGCACCACTTTACAGTAAGACTACCCTTTGCCACTTACAAATGGTAGTAACTCATTAATAAGAAGAAAACTGTGGTATAACTTATTTAGATTTATCTATTGATGATTTACAAAGTGTTACAACCTAGTTAATAACCTTATAAACCATTCATAATGCCTTTATAAGGGTAGCCTTATTGTAAAGTTGCACCGTTAAGGCTAAGCTTGTGACCCATCAATACTAATACAGGGACAAGATGAGGGCAATACCCATGATTGCTTGGATAATTGCCTGCAGGAAAGTCCAGGAGCTATGACAAGTCTGGACAACATCAGTAGCTGCTGTAGCTCAACAAACAGAGAATTGAACTCGTGGGAGCACACATCAGGAGTCTTCAGAGCAATATTGTCTCAGGGGGTTATCGGGGATGTGCTGTGAGCATTTCTCAAGATATGCAGGGCAGTAGACGAATGCTCGTGGGAGTTTAACTTACACAAAAATGTTCAGAGGGCAGATTTAAAACTGATTGGTCCAAAGAAATAACAAGAAAAATTGCAGAGGAGGTGGGTCGAAGCAACTAGAGGAGGCAGGACCAAGACATCTGACTGGTTGGTCCCACCTACTCTAGTTGCAGCGACCCACCCTCGCTACAATCTAATTTGTTAGATCTCTGAACCTGATAATTTTTCATTCTGCTCTCAAAAAATTTTTGCATCATGAAGCATGATTTCTTGCTTAGCCAGATATTAATCCTGAAGGAAATTTAGGCCTCCAGTAGCTCAAAAACACAATGACAAACACAATGATACACACAGCAATAGAATAAAATAGAAGGATTGCAGGTGTTGAGAGTGTGTCTGTGGATGCAAATGGATACTTGTCAGATTTAAAGTAATTTAAGCTAAACATAAATGAATGAAAATAAAGTCCATTTAAACTGGGGTAACTTAAATCCGACAAGTTATCCAACTAAGCAAGAAATCCAGCTTTGTGATACAAGCCCCAGGAGTATGAAAACAAGCAGAATCCGTTTTACCATTTGATCCACCTGTGATGTGCTTCTATCCCCTCAAAGACACAAGCAGCTAATCAGAGATCAATTGTTTCGTTGGACTGTGGAATGTGACCTTTCTGTAATGTGACCATCCACCCAAGCTCTGACTTCATTAGGTTTTATTGACTCTGTTGTTAATAACAGTCATGAACAAGCGCCATTTGATGCCTCGGGTATTCACCTCAGCTGTAGGGATGCATGAGGACACGGAAGTGCTCCATAGAGATTCAGAAATTAGCTGTGACAGGTCAATCATCAAGACCTCCACCATACTTGGACTAAAGCCTCACGCTGGTGTCTCCTTTTCACATGACACAGAAACATATAACAATATGCTAAAATCACTTTTAAAACAGGAGCTCTAATAGCATGCACTGTTGGGCTTCTGTTCTATGAGCTCAAATAGGCAGCAATGCCGAATAATTCAATTTATTTTTATATAGCGCCTTTCACAGCAGAGTCATCCCAAGGCACTTTACATGGATGTGTTGTGATACATTAAACATATATTATTGTTATGTCCGACAAGTACATTTCTGAGGTCTGTGTCAGATGCTGTTTGTAAATACATATTCAGCTTGGCTGGATAAAGAACAGTCTTATGGAGGTATGACCTGCACATCCCAGCTAGATATTTATGTGACACTGCTGTTTGTTTGTATGGTGGCCGCTAGTTTAGCCATAAAAAATCCAGCAGTAAATCTTCCACAGCTCATGCACATCGACGAAAGTCATAAGCACCCATTTCAGCAGTAACTCTTATATTTGATTATATTGCCAGTAGTTTATCCATCCTGCTTCCTGTTCCTGTAGTACAGGTCTGCAGGAGAAGCCTGGAGCACATCCCAGGAGGCACTGGGGACAAGGCAGGAGTACATTCTGGACAGGATGCCAAGTAACTGCAGGGCACATGTACTGACAATTTAGAAATGCAATTTTTACCCAAATATTGCATTTGTGGTATCAATCATTTCAGTTGAACTATATAAATTAATTAAAGCACTTTATGAAAAATACTGAAAAAAGTCCGCTAGATATATAAAATTTCTGATACCATTCAGTCAATTTTTCACATTAAAACATATGGATAGATGGGCAAGGATGTTTCCCCCGGGGAATTTATTACTGTACAGAACTTTAGTTCTCCTTATACAGCCGTTTTAGTACAGAGACTTGAAAGCTAATAGATTAAACATTTTTTCTTTTTTCAGCTAAAACAAAATACTGGAAAGGAGGAAAAAACTTCCTCTAGGAAGCCAAATTTGGAGCGATGTGTTTTGTTGGGGAACAGTCCAGGCCAAGCCTTTCCATGACTCTGTCCATGATGACTGGTTGGAAGATGGATGGATGGATTGATGGATGGATGGATGGATGGATGGATGGATGGATGGATGGATGGATGGATAGAATGGTGTTAGTTGAAAGATAGACTGCCCTTCCTGCCTTTGTAATGAATTCTCTTGAAAGCTTCCATTGGTACACGCTGGTAAACATGAAGCATGTCAGGTTTTGTGGTCTTGTTTAATTAAGCAGGTAAATGCCCATGGAATACTGTATTTGGGCTCCACTACGATGTCACAGAATGAACAGTGTAAACACCTAGATTACTACAGCGATGAGAAATCCCTTGTTTCTCATCTGAAATAGTCCCCAAGTATTATTGCACTTTGCAAACACAAGTCAGGGGATTTATGCAGATCCATCCAATCAACCTGATTCCCTGCAGGCCAGTCACTCCCCTCTCCATTACATACCTAGGAGTGCGTCACTAACAGCCTATAAAATTATAAACACATATTCTAAAATAGACAAGACTGGACGATACTCGTGTCAAAATTCTAAAATGTGCATGTGGAAAATGGCATTTTGCGATACATAATTAGTTTTTTACAGCGATGGAAGTCAAAAAAATTCAGGGGTAGTGGAGAAAGAGTAAATACAGACATAGAAAGACATGGATGTTTTATTTTTTTTCTGTGTGATTCCTGATAGTAGTCCATTGGGGAGTTGAGGGTATGATTTTTCTCATCGAGCTTTTCTGGAGGACCGCAGAGGGAGGACATGTTTCGGCAGTTGCCGCAGTGTGTTTGCTGTCAAAAAGCCCGCAGCACAGCCCTCTGGGATTCCCAAGAACGTGGCCAGGCAGGAGGACAATGATGATGGATGGGCTGCATTCTTTCGCTTTATCTGCACTTCAATGTGCCAGGAGGGGCTAGCGGAGGTGCAACCGGGGGCCGGCACCAAGCTCACGCTGCGATCTCCACTCCGTCCTTAGTGACCTTGAGTCAGCTCCTCTAAAGATATATGGGCTCTGTGGGGATGTGCAGGGAGGAACCTAATTACATTTAATTACAAGGTCTGATGTACCTTACCTGCACTCCATGGAAAATTGTGGGACTTTTAATTAGGTCAATTAAACCTACGGATGGCCTTGGAAAGGTAGGATTGCTATTATGCTAAATACTGCATCACTTCGATAGCAATATGCTGTCTCGTAGCCAAGTGTTTGAAAAAGAATGCGTCACAGGAAGGATACCACTCAATAGCAATGACTATTTGCAGGTGAGCACTGAACACTCCAGTAAACGCAAGTCAAGTATGTCATGACCTCCTTGTTATTCCCAATTCTCTGCTTCGATTCCTAGCTAATAACGCTAATGTTAGACATTAATTGGTATTAATAAAGAAGCAGTAGTATAATACAGCTTCCAATCTCCCTATCTACGCAGATAAAGGCAATGGCACAGCATCAAGCAACAGTTAAAGTTTCAGGGTCCCCTTTCTGCCTGCAGGACATCAATGTCCACCTGTGAAAGTTGCGTGGGGTGTCGGCACCACACAGAGTCAGAGTTCAAGGCCGCCGGACCGCCGTTAGCAGATTTTGCACATGCGGGGAGGCATGGAAAGCTGTCAGGAGATGGGCCTGCTTCCCCACAGTTATACTGCTGACTCACTGTGTACATGGTAGGAGTCAGACTGTATGACATTGTACAGAGGGGCCAATAAGGGAGGAAGTGCTTTACTGTCTCCAAGTTTGATGCTCAAATCCAAGGTCCCCTGTTTTTTCTGTAGTATTGAGGCTGCTCTGTATTATATATGGAGCAAGCTGGCTGATTTTGTTACATTGAAAAAGAAAAAGTCACTAATCCTAACCCTGACTTCCTTACACGCTTTTCCTTTCAATATATGTGAAAGCTCGCATGTTTACGTCTTGCAACTTAAGGGTTGTCTCGGGAGATATTCATTGCGCCTCAATCTTCTATATATACCTACATTTATATATCCATTCTAGGAAGGACTGAGTGTGCTTTAGTGGTTCTACTAAGAAATCATTCATATGAAAGCAGCATTATTTAAGCCCTTCGAATACCGGAATGTACTTCTACAGTAGGTGCTGATTGCAGAAGTGATTAATTTGCATTAATGGTACAAGTTAAATGTTGGTCTTGGATAAGTTAATTTCCTTCTTAGCACAACACAGTATGTGTAATTCTGCTGCTACTGCATTGTCCTTCATCATGCTTTTTAAAATCTTGTGCTATAGTTTCTGCATACTGATTTATTTGAATGGATTTTCCTGCAATTATTGCAGATTTGCTCATGCATCACACTTACCATCTGTTTCAGCTTTAGCCATTCAGCTTGTTTAACTGTGTTTCGTGAATATAGATGGCCGCTAATCCAAGCACTGAGGTGGCCCAGTGGGTGGTACGCAACCCTCCCACCCCCAGGGCTGATTGCTACCCTAGCTCTGTGTGTGTGGAGATCAGATTTGTGTAGATATGCTCCCACACTCTGCAGACAAGGTTTATGTAAATTGGTTCTTCTGTGATCCAGCTGATGGACTGGCATCCAATTCATATTGTCCCCTGTCTCCTGTCCAGTGTATTGCGGGATAGGTTCAAGGCTCACTGCAAACCTTCATTGAATATGCAATTATGGGAAATGAATGACCAGTCTTTGAGGTGGCATAGTGATTATCCTGCTGCCTCACTTCTGCAGGGATGAGGGTTTGAATCCCACCTCTGCTGTGTGCGTGTGGCGCCTGAATGTTCTCTTTGAGTCGTGCTTGTTTCATTTGGCTACTCCTCCTGCCCAAATGACATGCTGTCAGGTGAATTAGACTGTGTGCTGGTCTGTGCCCACTGATGGACTGGCATCCTGTCCAGGGTGTTCACCTGGTTTGTGTCACCTGGGATTGATAACCCTGTAATGGAGCAGCAGTTGGATGAATGGTGGATGACCTTTGACACAGTTGCATCCCTAAAACAAGGGAAGAGCTGTTGAGTGTTGGTAGTGTCTTCTCTGATTTCTGATAACCTGCCGCACTCTCTTACATGGCAGGTTTTGATTACATTTACAGCACTGCGTGGACTAAAACTGCTTAGGAAGATGGCCAGCATCCTTAGAGAGAACCATATTTGTTAGATTTTCATTAGGTGCAAAACCACTATACAGTGGTTTTGGTGGACAAATAAGGCAGGGCAGGAGTAATAAAACAGACCACAGATATCTATGTGTCCAAGGTTCCTACCAAACTCCGTAGTGCCTGAGAGAGTTTGTTATGATTACAGATGCCTGCTCTGGCAGCACCTGACAACCACTGGGGGACAAAAGAGGAAAACATTTTTAAAAGTATAACACATAAAAATTCATTTGTGTGCATTGTATCAGTCAGGCACTGGTCAGAAATATATTAATATGAAAAACAAATGTCAGTTCACTGCTGATAAGGTGTTGAACAAGGAATATCTGCTAAATTGGGAAATTAGCCAGAAAACATTGATACAGTCGAACACTTTAAACTACCTTAAACCTTTTTAATCGGCTACTCACATCACAAAATCAAGACAGTAAGAAGGGGCATGAATGTTATTGTTGTCACCTGCTCGAGGACTAAAACGTGCCAAGTGCAGGCAGAGTGACATTAACCACAGACCGTGTTTAAATAATGTCTACATTCTGACAAATTATTTTGTGGTGCAGTGAAGGACGTCTTTTGTTTAAGATTTTGGCAAAAGGTCTCTGCATTTTTCATCTCCCGGTTCTGTTTCAGCAAAATCTGTGGATGGGCTCTGGGAATTCAACTTCTTCCCTTTTCCCACATTACTAACACAATAGCAAGTTATTGCAAAAGCAACTTTTATTTATATGAAAAATTTATGTCTTGAATAGAGCAGGTAGTGGAGCCACTGCAATTTAATTGCCAGCACTGTGAAGTCAAACACTTGACTGAACAAAAACTAAACACTTTAACCTGGAGCTCAATAGTTCGGCACAATGACTCCTGAGACTATTGCAGTGAATGAAGCACAAAGAATTTAATGTGTTGGTGTGACATTGCGCAACACACCTACCCTCCTTCTATAGCAGTACAGCAAAGCCTGGATCCCAAGTGCCCATCAGTCAGAATTTCTATCAGAATCTTTATTTGCAGAGTACAAAGGGATTTCTTTTGGTCCAGATGGTGGCATGATGTACCAATTAAATATACAATTAAATATGCAATCAAGATCAAAAGTTTTAACAAAAAAAAAAACAATAAATTGCATAAAGGTAAAATGGACATAATAAATAAAAATGTAGACAAATAAATTAATTAGTATAACCAAATTCATTATGCAAACAGCTTGGGGTATGTGCAAACGAACTCAAGAAGACAATAAGAGTATGCCGATAACAGAATGATGGCCAACCTGGCGAACACATGCACGTGGATGGAACCCGTGTTGCCCCGGCGACGCCGTGCGAGCAAGCATGTGCGCTATTTACCAGTGTGCCCCGCATGAAAGCAAGTGCCGAGGGCCTGAGTGCTGCTGCAGGCGCAGATTTTGAAGTGGCTTGCGATGAAGGGGCCTGATTGATGAGGTGCAGGGGGCGAGCGGAATTAGGAGATTAAAGTGGCGGCACAGGATTAGAGTAGCAGGCTTTTATGATGGAAATGGAAATGGAAATGCTGTGAGGAAAGTGAGCCTGGGGCGGCTTTCTCACTCACAGACCCTGCCTAATCTTCCCCATTTTACCCTTTGGTGGCCCCGCTAAAAGGCCCTGAAGTCACAGGTCGCATCACCTGCGACTCCAGATCGCCAAGCCTTGTAGCGTTTACGCTTGCAAACATGTACTGAACATCAATGCTTCCATTACTCTGACACACGCCCTTTCCCTTCTCCTCTCCCCACTGCCTACTCTAGCAGGTGGAGGTCTGCCCGTCTCCACCTGCTAACACTGAAAAGCCACAGGCCACAGATCGCTAATTAGCCGTGGAGAGTGCAGCACCCATGCTGGGAAACTGTCGGTGTAATTAGACAAATTGACCCTTGGGGTCGGGGAGGAATTCTTGGCCAGGTAGAAACCACCGTTGCCGGGATGGGGAATCAGCAAGATAGGGAGCCCAGTAATGCATAAGAGGCTCATAGTACGTTTTGGGTGCATTTCCACTGCACAGGTACTGAACTTTTGGTACTAAAAAAATGGGTGCTTTAAGGTGGGACATGTTTATTGTTGTTTATGTGGAACCTTTGTTAGTTTCCCATATGTTAATGTGGTGTTCGATGTTATTTTTGCACTGTTATTTGCACTGTTTATCTCTTTGTAATAGTGTTATGTTTCAGATAGGATTGTAATGTATTGCATGGCTGATGGGTTTAGGGCAGGGACAACTGTGGTGTGATTAAGGCAGGTAGAGTAACAGGAGTGGAGGGCACACAGGCACTTTGAGCAGCTTGCAGGGGGGTCCACTGAGTGGAGTGCAAAGAGCGCATGTGTCATACAGAGAACTCGACACATCAGAGTGTACAGTCCCATATAACAAGTGTTTTATGTGCTTGTGTTTCAGTGTTTTCGGTGAAGTAAAAATCATCACGTTATTAGAAAAGAACCCTATGCATGCCTGGAATTTATTCATTTTGTCCAAGTGTGTAACATTTAGTTATGCAAATTACCTCTAATCACAAAACTACCATCTTGAAAAAGCAGAGCAACGAACTCAAAAAACAATAATTTTTTGTGTCATTTCAGTCCCCGTTCTGTCCTGTCTGTTGTTTCTCTGCTTAGCCAGCAGATGTTGCTGGTCATCCCTTTCCTGGTGTTTGAGTCATTCGTGATTGTTTATGAACCACACCTGAGCCTTGCTGGTCCTACACCTAGTGTTTGACCCGCACCCATTCCTTATTGCCTCTAGTCTTTAGTGTTTGGTTAATTGTAAAAGTTCCCATCTGTTCTTTGTTTAGCCCTTGTTACCCTTGTGTATATATTTACCTTCCTTTGTATTCTTGTTGGTCATTGCATTTGGTTCCTGTCTGTTCTCTCATGTGTTACCTGCCAGTGTTTCCATGTGATCTAGATAGATTTTTTTTGCTTATGTTCCCTCAGCTCATTCTCTTGTGAATTCCCAGGCTTCCTTTTTCCTTGTGTAACCAGTCGGGCATTGTTTTCACTCCTCATGCTCTCTTTTGTTTTGTATGTATTTCATTTCTGTTTTAACAAAGTTCCCATTTGTTTGATTGTAAGCTGAGCTGTGGATCATCCTTTTGTCATACTGTGCTATGACAGCATGGACAAATGAGGAGACACATTTTAAATTGCGATTTCAGTGGAAAAATGCCCTTTCATTAGCAAAGTAAGCTGAACAATTTTAACCTTGACCAGACACACTTCTTGCATGGATTGAGCTACTGTCAAATCATACAAGATTGCCTAGTTCTCTGGCTAAACCATTTCAACAAATGAAAGTGTGACGTAAAGGACATGGTCTGTTGGCCAAAAAAAAAAACAGCACAGAAACTCCGACAATAAGTAGGTTGTCAGGGTTATTCATGTTGTTAGCTGCAGCATAACTCATACAATTCACTGGCAAATGCAGGGTTTATATGTATACCAACATGAATACTTTTATTCAATGAAACATCCTCACATAGCAATAAAAGGGCAAGTCTATGTTGAAAAATTATGATGGTAAAGAATAATGACCACTTTTGACCGCGGTTACCTTGTGAAAAAATACATACCCCATGACCTTGTATTAGATAAGTGGTTTGAAGAAGAATGTATATAAAAATATATGTGCTATATACAGTGGTTTACGTATCATAAATAACATATTACCCTTGACAAAATGCACTTGCTTTATATAGTGTATATAAGAACATCTCGAGTCTCACCTAACATTTATAATGATATCATTGGAGATTCATTTCTGTCTTTCAGTCTAGAAACTATTTTATTTTGGAAGTTCAAAGCCATTGAGTCTTGAGGCTGAAATGTAATAGAAGTTGTCTTAGTTAACAATTAAAATTTCTCTTTAAGGCAAATTTTATGCTCTCTTCAAACCAGAACTGTAACTTGAGCTTTAAAGCCAAGAAAGATGGTTGATTTGTCTTGTGGTCATTTATAACATGATTTCCATCTAATTTTATGTTGTCCAGTTTAATTGCTTTCCTTCCAAATCCTATAGTGGTTGTAATAGATTCACAATTTAATTACACTGTGGTAATTAAAGACAATATCTTTTCTGCAGTCATGTTTATGACTGAGTGCACAGCACACACATACAGGATAATGGCTGCATGTTGGTTACTATTATAAAGTCAACAGGACGCTAAAAAAAGAAGTTGCTTGAGTCTGACATTCAGAAGGACGATTTGGCTGCATTTTGCATTCTGCTTGTTCAGGACAGATTACTGACCCCTTAGCCTCTCTACCATATATTAAGAAGCAGGGCAATATTTTCTTCTGGATTCCACTTACTTTCCACCATCTATAAATCAATTCACTCTTTATCACTCTGCTTTTAACCACATCTATGCCCTCTTCACACAAACATTTCAAGTGTTCTGGAAAATGTGGCACAGTGACTTGTGGGTCATGTTATTGCCTGGAATTTCCAGGTTTGAATTATTGAATCTCACCTATGCTGTGTGTGTCTGCAGTTTGTGTGGTCTTCCCACTTCCTGGAGCGTACCTCCAGCCATCTGAAGACATATTGTCTGGCTGATTCGACTCGCAATATTGCATTTAGTGTTTGCTCCTTGTGTGACCTTCTTATCTTAATTATTCCTGGCATAATCTTGGTTTGCAGCCAAGGTGTAGCATCTTATAACTCTGCAAAACCAGTCATCCTCTTGTTATGTCCGGAGTGGTTTTTGTTAACCAAAAATGCGTGCTGTGTTGTTAGGAAAGTGAAGCTGTTCACAGAACATAATGTAGGCATGAAGGAAAGGTATGTAAACATGGGGAGAACATGCAAACTCCACACAGTCAGAGCAGGAGGCACTGTGCTGGCCATCACGGGCCTACATCCCAGCTCCGTGTGTGGTTCCCATGTTCTTTCCTTGACATCATGGGGATTTCCTTGTGGTTTTTCACCACAGTCCAAAAACATGCTAAGGAGAAATGGAGTTGCCAAATTGTCTGCAGATATAAATGGTGTGTATGCCCTGCAATAAGTTGGCGACCAGTCTTTGGTGATTTCCTGCCTTACTCCTGTAGTTTCCAGGAATGGCTCTGGACCCCCATGATAAGCTAGTATGGAAAATGGATGAATAATAACCAATAATGAAGGAAAACAAAGAAGGAAGGAAAACCAAAAATCCAGTAGAGTTTAGAGAATATGGAACCTCTGGGGGTCGACACACAGCTGAACCTAAAGTCTCCCAGGTAAAGTAAACCTACGTGTTACAGTAGCAGAATGGTCTTCGGTTCTGGGTGCTATTGAATGTCAGGGTGTCTTCTGCATCTCCACCATGGGTCTGGGAGGGTTCCAGAATTTTTAGCTCATGTTTGATCTTTACAGGAGTAATATTTAAAGAGTTTGTGTGTTCTGGATGCTATTTTTCCTTAAAGTTGGTTTAGCCAAATTAGTATTATTGATGTTCAATGATAAATCTACAGCACATTTATTTTTGATGTGTACTCATATTTATTTAACATTTATCCAAAGTGATGAACATTGTTATGAAAGCAGAGTCCAACCATCTCTGTAGCCATTGGCAATTGAGGGCATGAGCCTCACTCTCGGGCTCATTCGCTCTGGTGGCCCTGGGATTTTAACTGACAGCCTTCCAATCACAGGCACAGAATCCAGTTCCACACCACCTGAGCAAAACCTTTTAAATAATTTACATTTACCATCCATCCATCCATCATCTCCCGCTTAATCCGAGGTCGGGTCGCGGGGGCAGCAGTCTCAGCAGGGAGGCCCA
>JAODJX010000002.1:5084294-5115932 GCA_026776945.1 Isichthys henryi
GGGTACCATCGGGGAATCACACGGGGGAAACCAGGGGGCGTGGCACACGGGAGGAATGGACGAGCTGGGTATAACAATACCAATGTGCAGGATCATTTAAACATCATTTTCTTTGACTGCCTAAGACTTTTGCCCAGTGCTGTACACATGTGAAAGTTAAGCTTGGGATAACTTCATAGGATTATCCATTTATCTGGCACCACTGCAGCACTCTTTTGGCTAAAAGGCCTTAGTCAAGTAATACCACAATGGTACTTTACATGGCATTACAACCAGCTACCTTATGGGCGCAGACCAACACCCCGCCTCACACTCAAAACCAGCAGACAAACATAATCAGTCTCACTAGATGGGTTCGGATAAGCTGCATATAAGCTGAGATCAGATGCAGGTTTGTGTGAAAGGAAGAACTGTTCTGTTAAGGATTCTATTCCAAACTCATTCATTCTTTTTTATCTTTTAATGTTCTGCTCCTGTTTTTGTTCAAATTCATAATGGCCGACAAATTGACCATTCAGCACAGGATTAGCGTGTGATTCACAGACAGAGGAGATTAAGTTCAGAGTCTGCTCTGCTAACCATGAGCGCGACCCTCATCCCCACCCCCACCTCGGCCCCTCCACAGGTGCTCAGTCCTCTTCCAGATCCTTCATGAGGTGCCCACGTTCAGAGAATGATGTAACAGGGGAGCTGTTTGGAATAATGGAGAATCAAAGCACATCAGGTTCAGGAAACGGAGTAGAAATGTGGGCGTGTGACGGATTTACGAGAACATTATGATCACACAGCCCATTAGAACTCAATTAGTTTGGAGAGAAATTTCATCACAGGACAGAGTCTATCCCATTCACATAAAACAGCAATTTCAAAAACAATAAATAAATATTCAAACTATGAAAATTAAAATACAAACAATTACTGGCATGTTTGAGAAATGAACAAATTCAATAAATTGTTTTCAGTGAAAACTATACAAAAGTCTAAAAACATAAATTCTACCACCAAACAATACAGAGTAATTTGTAGTTTCCAGCATAATTATAATTTTAGAAAAATGCAAAACTATTTGCACGGCTGTACTACAATATACGTATTTAGCAGTAGTATTGATCCTCTTTACACGGGACTGACTGTAAATGTGACATAATTTAAGACTGTCATGAAATTTTATATCTAGTCACTTGGCACACCTTAGTCTCAATATGAAAAATGTATATTTTTCAGCTTATCCCAATTATATTTATTTTGATTCAAATTGCATCTGACACAGACCCTAGAAATGTATTCACAAGGTGTGTGAAGCAATATCATTCTCTGTTGTTGGGCTTTGAGTGGAACAAAGAAATCAGAAAAGTATGAAGCACACAATAAAATACCCAGATTCTGTTTATGTGTGAAATTAATTGCTATATTGAGAGGCATGCATTTACAAACTGTGAAAGTGTCATTTAAGTTTCACTATCCAGATAATAAAAAAATCAAATATTTGTTTCAAATTAAAGGTTTATTTACTTTACCAATAAATTGTACATACAAACATTGAAAATCTAATTGTTCCATAAACCATTTCCAACCAAATATATCATTTACAGAACCACCCTCTATCGTCATTTTTTTTCTATTCGTAAAATTCAACACGGTACTAAGAATTTATGCTTTTCAGAATTTAGGAATCTAAATAGGTATTTACAGTAACTGGTCAGGTAGAGTCAGGTTTAGGTACACAGGAAATGCTTCCATGTAATGGAATGACACAATGGCCACATTAATCGGTGGGAATCTAATAAATGTCTATGACATTTATCCAGCAGACATTCGCTAGACAAATTTAAACTATTTTTCCACCTGTTCTGCAATGTTTGCAAACAATCTTAAATGACATTTAATAGTTTAAAATGTCTTAAATACTGTAATGATATCACCACATCTTGGCCTAAAAGCCCTTCGGAGGAGTAGCTAACTTGTTACTTGAGCTAAAAGTCCTTCGTTGTCTATGTAGGCTGTCTCAAGTGAACCTCCTGTTTCTCTGGCCACCTGCCAGCCCTCAGCAATCTCCTCAGTTTTTTTTTAAAAGGAAGCCCACTTTTCAGATAACAGTTGCCCTCTGGGTGCCTAAACAGGTGAGTCACAGAAATTAACACAAGCCAAGACAATATGCCAGGACATCTTCTAAGAAGAAAAACATTCCTTACTAACTACAGAAAATGTTGTTTTCTTGAATGGTATGAAATACTTGTTACATGGTACAATCTGCATCTTCTTTGCCACAGGGTTGAATGTTGTCAGTGTTATACAGCTGAGACTACTCAATGTATCTTTCAAGCACGAGAGAGGGGGTAGGACTAGGCATTGTACTTCTTCAGCAGGTCACTCTGCCAGTGTCTCTTACGATCAGGAAAGAGCTTCGGGATGCGGATCTTTTTGAAATCCTCAATGCACTTTTTCAGCTCCTCCTCCAGCATCTTCTTCTCGTCAAGGTGCAGGCCTGCTGGGTCCTTGTTCTCCTTGCTTTGTGAGCTGGGTGAGGTTTTGAGGGCCAGGGTATTGGGTCTAGAAGGACTGGCCTCAGGCATGGAAGGTGAGGATGGTGGTGCCATGGCTGGTGGAGGAGCAGGACTGGGATCTGATGGGGGTGCAGTGTCTGAGCTTGAGGAAGGTAGGGACAGGGAGATCATTTCTGTTGGAGAGGCAGGGCTAGAAGCACATGAAGGGAACATATTAAAGACAAGGTTCGAGGCTAAGGGAGGAGGTGACATTAGAATTGTGGTTGTTGGAGGGGCAAGGCTGGGGGGCGATGGAAGGGACATATTGAGGTCATGTGTAAGTAAATGGTTTGAGCCTAAGGGAGGCGGGGACAGAGGGATTAATGGTGGTGGAGGAGAAAGGGCGGGATCTGATAAAAGGGACGTATTGAAGGAAAGCAGAAGGAAAGGTTTTGGGGAAGGTGGATCAGCAGGATTTTGGTGTAAAGGAAGATGGACCATATCTGATAGAAGGTCCATGCTTGGCGCAGGTGAAGACGTACAGTCAAGGTCACATGACATGGTCATGTTGAGGTCAAGTGGAAAGGGTATATTTAGATGAACTGGTGGGAGAATACTGGGGGAAGGGGGTGAGCCAGGGTAGATTGCTGGTGAAAAAGGATTATTCGAGATGGGGGGAGAAGCAGCACTTGCTGAAGCTACACTGGGGCAAAGAGAAGACGTTAGCGGTAGTTTAGGGCTTTCAGAGACCAGCGGTAAAGGAGGTGGGGGTGATGGAGTTTCACATTGCAGCTCCAACATCATGCTCCCCGTTGATTGGTCAATGGCAGTGCTCATGCATGATTGGTTGTCTGCCACGTGAGCCATGTAAAGCTGAGGTACTGCGTGCACAGACCTGCCACCTGGGTAGGAGAGAGAGTGGAGAGAGCGCAAGGCCAGGATATCAGGATTCGGTAAGCGTGCGAAGCGTTTGCAACTGAACATAGGCAGCATTTCTCATAAAAAACACTGCATGGTAATGGAGAGAAAATCAAAGTGAAAAACAGTTATTTTAGTGTATAGCATGAGTTGATATATTTTAAACTTAAAAGTAAACTTACATCATCAGTTCTTCGGTATTAAAAAAATCCCTTCCCGGCCATGTTACTGTGGTCAGAATCAATACTGTCCACTCCATTGAGAGGATCTTTTTTCATCTAAAATACTCAGAGATGGCTGCATTGTTTATCTATCAATTGCAATTTCCTAGACTGCAACCCTGTGAATACCATCCTGGTTGTTAGCGTGCATGCACAGCATGACTGTCCATACACGACGATTGGTGCTGGAACACGGGGCTCGTGTGGAATTCGGTACAACGATGTAAGTACGCCTTCACAGAGAATGCTTGAGGAACTCACATATTTGCCACATGCATCAAAGTGTGCTGCAGTGGGCCATGGGCTGGGATTGTGCTGAGAGCTACACTGTGTGGAGGGCCTGGGGAGGGCTATGCATGCAGGGAAGGTGGGAGGGGTACACTACTTGGGAAGAGACAGGCAGAGAGATGGACGGAAAAAAGGAGCACAACTGAAGAACAGGGGTATGGGGTCCAATCCCGCAGCAGGTTTTTACAGTTTAGGCTCAAACTGCGCAAATGCCACTTGCCTGTGACTCTTCACTCAGTAAGTTGACCTTCACGTCATGACCAGTAGGGAGAGTGGATGTGGGCTCAGAGGCAGCTTCACACAAAACCTCATCTGGTTCCTTCAGAGGCACTATGCCAAGCACAGGCTCTATGTGAATCCCCCCCCCCCACACACACACACCACACTCACACACACAGCCCACACGCAACTTACTCCTGAACATAACAGATGCATATATCTGTGTTTTTGTATGAGCACCTGTGCCTCTGCATACGTTCATATATCATATTTCATTATAAGCACAGATATATTTATAATATACATTTTTTATTATATTCCCTTTTGTCCAATTCAACTATATTAGGGTAAGCACTCCAGATGGCAAGAATCCAGGTGCGGTGTTGATTTTCAAAAGCAAAAACACAAATCCTAAAGTCCCCAAGTTATTAGTTACGCAAGGGGCGATCAGATGCAAATAATGCCAGAATTATGGCCAAAATATCCAGAAAAAGAGACAAATACATAAGAATCGTTAGCCGTACTGTACCTATTGCTCAGAGCCCAGCAAACGCAAACAGCTCATGAAATATAGACGAAAACACCAGCGGGATTCGTGTGCTGGAGAGGAAGGACGATGACAATCGTGTGTGGGTGAGAAGAAACATGCGAAGGTGTGATCCAGACGAAGCCTGCGTGCACATGATAGATACTGATCACGTGACTCACACTACTACGTGTTTTGATAGCCTGTGTGGATTCTTTTTTGAGTGGGAGGTTCAATGGTGCTGATCCTTATTGACCCTTAAGAAAATACTCCCCCATTTACCACGCTTCCCATGTTCTGTCCAATGCTGGTTGTGCTTTTTTTCTTCTCCTTAGCGACCCATCTGTTCCTTGGCACATCTCTGTCTTTCCGTCATTACCAATAACGGCACTTTTAGTCCCATGTGTCAGTCTTGATCAGAATCTGTAACGTTTAAAAATGGTTTGCTTTTCATTTCCGCTCAGCGTGACAGAAATTATCGCACATCAGTCACGCATTCAGAGACGAACTCCAAAATGAATGAATTGTGTTCAGTAAGCCCGTAAATTGCAAACGTAAATATGTTCTGATCCGCTCTCCCCCACCTGATAAGTACTTGCAGGGATCTTGGAGAATTGTGCAAATGAATATACACGCGTCAACTTGCATCTCGTAAAGAGAAAATATCCAGCGCGAAGAAACGTTCCCATCATTTCGGTAAATAGCAATATCGTCACAAATGCGTCAGTTTTGCCGAGATCATGGCACATGTAATACAGAATGATCTTGCGAGTTAGTTACGTATTTGAGATATCGTGACTATTAAATGAGCATTATGTTTATATTATATTACTTGTAGCTCATGTAACATTATATTAAAATAAAAAAAACATTTTGCACGAGCCTGTAATCTAACAACATAAATGTGTTTATCATTAGTGCATTTTACACACAAAATCTCACACTACAAGAAACTAATATACGATCAATCTAAGCTATCAAAAGCAATATTTTTCTGATACTTTATTCATTCCTGTGGGGAAATTGTTTTTCTCATATCATATCTTGCTCTCCTTGAGGCTCACAGACATACAGAATATATGGAGGTGGGAGCAAGTTTTACATTTAGAGCGCAACATTAGCCAGTGACCAGCGCCCCTGGAGCAATTGGGGCGTGCTTAGGGGCGTAAGAGCGACGCCCCTAGCCTCGGATAGCCATGGGCCCCTCTGTCAGCCTTCTGAACAGGTATTTGTTTTGAAAAAGGAGCGAAAGGTAATTTATTGTTAAATTAGACACTGTGGAAATAAAAGGGATTATTTATATTGCATGCTAACTAATTCAGAGTTTTTATTGAAGCACTTTTTTCTTTGTGGTGACGTTGGAAGTTAAATGAACTCATCAAATATTCCTGACATTTATTTGTTTTTGTAAACTATATATGTCTATCCCACTCTAATTTGTCTGCCATACTGGTGTGGTTTGTCATCTTAATTTGTGCATTTTTCAATATATCAAAACAATTCCCTCTCTAGACGTGAGGTCACTTCAGTTTGGCCTTGGTGTTCTCGAGTGTGTGAATGCATCCTTTAACCTGATTTGATCTTCGCTACTTGACCATCCAGCACTCTCACATTCCCCATAAGTCCAAATGAGCATCCGTAAGCTTTCATAACATCTTTCTGATGTTCTTTGTTACATATTTGTTCCCAATTGGCCATTTAACAGGCTTTCCACCGTGTTAGAGGGTGTAAGGCAGGGGTCTCCAACTCCGGTCCTGGAGAGCTACCGTCCAGTCGGTTTTCTATCCTACCTGGCTTCTGATGAGCCACACCTGTTCTCAGGTAAATATCAGGAACAGGTGTGGCTCATGAGACTACAAGTAGGATAGAACCTACTGGATAGTAGCTCTCCAGGACCGGAGCTGGAGACCCCTGGTGTAAGGTATAGTGTTCGGGAAGCTCCACCCCTATCCAGGTCCCGTTGGTAATACTTGTGCAGGTATACTATACAGGTGTGTTGCTTTGTTTGTACTAGAAGTTTGGTTAGTATTGTTGGCTAAAAGTTTTAAAATTACTTTTAGCGGGGCATCTGAATGGGTTTAGTGGCAGTAGTGCTGGTAACTGTCTTGCAGCTTTTCATAGTTCAGGTATGTTTCTTTTAAATGTGGCGTTTCGCTGACTGGTACATTGTACTGTAGCATGTCAGCATTCATGTTGCCTAATTAGCTTTTAGTGGCGAATGCTGCAGTTTTAGTGAGACCTCAAACTATGGGATTATCATAGCTGCAAGCGCGACGGAGGTGGCTTGGCTTTTTTTTAAGTTTTCAGTTGCCTCTTAGTACATTTAGTATTGATGTCGGTGTTGTATATTTTCCTGGGTAATTGTAGTCCCCGTGAAGTGTTCTTGGACTGACCAAGACTTAGCGCAGCTGTTTTTGCCTCTGTTGGTGTGGATTTATCTTCTACTCCGGACGCCTCATCACTCGGAGATCATCATGGAGAATTGCCGTGCTCTCCTACAGTTTTAAATTTGTTGTTGGATCAGACTGTAGAAGCATTCGAGACTGTAATTTAATATAGTGTCTCCTTAAATTGCCTGTGAAAGCAATCTGTAACAGGTCCATGGTTATCTGTATTGTAACTTTCTTGAACTGACCTGCGGCTTTCTCTCTTACCAGGTACTGGGGGACAAATCGTGGGGAATCTGGCGTCCTGGTGGTGGGGTTCCACACCTGCATGGTTGGGATTGCCATGTGTGTGTGTATTTGCACTATGGGCGTCGCCGCTATGTCCCCCTCACATTTCATAATTATTCCTTTGGACTCCCCCACATTTAACATAAAATATTAGTTCAGCCAGTGTGTGTGTCCCCCACCCACATTCAAAATGTTTCTGACGCCTCTGATTTGCACATTGGTGGTACTCCCGCTGGTTCCTCTCATAAGTACATGGTAACCTGGGTAATGCGTGTTGGGGCAGAACCTGGGGTTCTTCATACTCGGTGTACTGCTTTTAAAAATAAATACATTTTTGTAGTGGAAGCACGTCTTTGCTCCTGCCTGTTAGGCGGGTCGAACCTGTGTGCCTCTAGCTGTAGTTACTGTAGGAATATCCCTGGGTGATACCCCCAGGGTGGGGTAGTCTGCTATTTTGGTGGTTTATTCCACCTCTCCACTACATTTGTATAGATTTTACATGGAGAAGTACTATTTTATCATCTGTCATTGTTTAGTCAACATGTATAATCTGCTATATTGTATTGTATGGTCCATTTTGATTGGCAGTCAGGCAGTTGGTGTTTTGGTTGTTTACTTTAACTCTTTGAAGTAATTTACCTCTCTGCTTAGAACATCCCTTTCTCTCTCTCTTTCTAAAGATTGTACTTGTTAAATGAGACACAACAGTTTTTCACTCAGATTTTATATACCAGCTAAAAGTACTGTTTTCGTCTGAATAATGTTTGAACCATCCTTTTGGTGTGACAGCATTCTATGGATTTACAGATGTATTCCTGTTCTCTCTCAACTGGCTATCCATGGAGTTCAGAGTAATATATAGCCTAATACTACTTCATACCTTTAATGTTTTAAACTGACTTCCTCCAGTGTATCTTAGGGATGTACCTCTACATTCAATACACTCCACCCTGAATAGTTCATTCACAAGATGCTCGTTATCTTGTCTTGTACAGAACTCCCTAAAAGATGGCAGAACATTCTTGTGCCAGGAACTTTTATAGAATAATCTTCCCACTCATGTGTAGAATTTTACCACAACCTGTTTTTTTCTACAATAAAATCCTCTTGTTTTCCTGTGTAGTGGAAGGAGTTGTTTAGAGGATTGATCCAAAATATAGAGCCACACAGTCATTGCATATTATTAGGCCTATTAGTCCATGCCTTGCTTTAGTATTGACTTTCTCAGGTTTCTCATGGTTCCTCAAGGTTGTGTACCTGTGTATAACCTCAATAGCAACTCAATACTTTTTCGAACTCCTTTTCACTGCTTTCCAGTCTGGTTAGGTCAGAGCAGGGTGGAAGACAATCAGATGCACCCGGACAGCCATCTTGCAGTAGTGTCTGCAAAAATGATGATTGTGTATTTATGATCAAGAACTCCAAACACAGTGCTCTACGTTGACCCACTCTTTGTTCCCTGCCTCAACCAGCTCGGTCACTTGCCCATGGTCATTTTCTCCATCTTCTATCATGTGCAGTTGTCGTTTGTGCATTTCATAGACTCCACATATAATCATATATTGTACATGTATATTGTCTTGTAATTGTGATTTTTATTCTCTTTGACAACTGACTGCAAATCACCGCAAAGCCCATTCTGATAAACTAAACCTTTTGATTGATTGATTAATTTATTGACTGATCAACCAACTTGCAATCTGACATGAAGATCCACTGTGTATAAGTATTCTTTTTATCAGGGGGCTAATGGAGTAACTATAGCCCAAAGGAGATTGGGAGCAGAGTATCACGGCCTTGCTCATAATCAGCACTGTATACCACTTGTGCAGGGATCTGGCGGCTGCTCCGTATGGCACATGACCCAGGCAAAGCTACCTACTACCACAAGAGCTATGGGGTCTGCCATAAGGTCTGGGGCTTTAATGGGCTTTGAGAGGTGGTTATGACTTGGGGGGGGTCTAATACTTAATATAGCCATCTGCACCTCAACCTTGCACCTTGATTGGGGTGATCTTCTTGCCGGGGGGGACTTCCAGCTTTGCAGAATACCCCTAATGGTTGCCCCGGAAATGTCTGTCATAGCCACTGGGCGTGGGTCTGTGCTGACGCATGGCCTGCTGGACATGCTACGCCAATGGTATGGCCCCTTGCTCTGTCTATAAATAGCACGGTTAACGGGCCTCTGGCACAGGCTTAGCGATCGGATCAGCGGTGCAGCTGGCGCCACCAGCGACCTGGGCCTGGTCCCCGGCCTTCCACCTCGCTGCTTAGTGCCGACAAAAAGGCCAGCTTGCCGTTTGTACACCCTAAGGACTTCTGGCAGCGCTTTTCCCTGGGCAGATGATGCCTTTCTCTGTAGCTCTGGTGCTGCCCGTGCAGGCACCACGTTGGGAGGTGGAGCCATTCTATTCACACGTGCACGCCCAGCAGCCCCACTACGCACGAAGTCAGGTGCTGGCAACTAACATTATATATAAATATCCGATAACCAGTATTGCTTTTTCAGTTGATGAGCACTGGGACCATTACAGGGGCACCAGTAAGTCATAATTTGCGGGTGTGGACCAATATCGGCAGCCACCATCTGCCTACCATGCACTCCACACACACCAGCTACCTCTGGAACACTTCTGTTCCAGTCACAGGCTAAAGTTGCATTTTACAGGGAACTCAAATACCAGATTATTAACTCCCATGATCCTTTGCATAGCGGGGGTCATTCACGGCCACTTTACGTTCTGTTGCCTGTGACTGGGTCCTTATATTTTTTAGTTATAAGGACCTCGTGGATATGCTAATCTTTGCAACACATAAGATTAATTAACTGAGTGTACCCGATCATTTAACCAGACATGGCCTGTTCTCACAGGGCAGTTGTGCTTTGTTAGAAACAAAAGGCTGTTTTTAAAACATACTTTTACCATATACAATGATTACTTAACAGCTACATAAATGTTGCAAACCCCTGAATAAATGTATGTTGTAGATTTGTTGTCATTAGACTTTACGACGGTAACATCTGTAACATCTCTAATTAGTTAAATAAAGGCTAATTTAGAAAAAGCTGTTTAGTTAGAAAGCAGTAGGGTGAGAAGGTCCCTGGAATGAGGATTAGGGAATTTCAGTCTGGAGTGGTTCCCCATTTTATAACACTATGAATTCATGGGAAAGTAGAACTATCTCCTTGATGTAGGTATAATGCTATGAGAGAAACTGAGAAAGCTGAAAATGTTCATTTATGTCTGCAATCTGTACCAAACAAATACCTGAAAATGTAGCATGCACAAAATTTCCAGATCCCCTGGCCTCTAATGTACTAATGTGAGAGCACCCTGTTGTTATGATTGGCATAAATGTGAATTTTCAGTTCATTTGAGCCAGAGACATGATCTGAGTTTAATGCTGTGGATTTAGGTCAAGTCACCTGCCATTTGACCTCAATATCAAAACAGAGAACGCGCTTGTTCATGCAGACAGCATCCTCCCACTGCTTTCAAAAGACCTCAAAGCACAATTGTGGGTAATCCCTGGGTCATATTTTGTTGATCCGTCTGAAATAGCAGCTTCCCACTTCTCAGAAACACAGACACAATCATGATGGAGCCAGTGACTCTGATTGGCAAGGATGAGACATTTATCTGTCTCTCTGCTTTTATACCACTTAGAGCAGAGTATGTGTTCTGAGTAACTGAGGAATGTGTTTTACTTTTGCTGCATGTACCTATGTGTGTTTACAATCATTGTGAAGACAAATTTCCAGGAAACACACACCCCCCAATAGAATATGAAAAGTCAACATTATGGGGCCATAGGCACAAATGAACACCTTTTATTAAATTAGCCTGTTGTTGAAAGACATTTTATGAGCCAAAGTATTTAGTCTGTAATTAGTTTTGCTGAGGTGGGGTGGTATTCATTCATTTCTTTAAAACGAACAGGAAGCCGACTCTCCGAGCTGCATAGATATACATAATAATGGTGTGATTAAAACACCTACTCTATCGAGTAAAAAAACGCTGGCACTCTGTCTACCTGCTATCACCACAGTCACTCAAGTATTATTCTGTCCCTTGGCAGTACTTACTATAATTTTCTTGTACATGTATCAGTAGGTGCCTGTAAGATTAGAATATCAATGATGTATCAGTATTTATAAAATTTCCACCTTACTAACTTGGTGGTTGGTTATAGCCTTGAGAACAGACACAGCCGCAAAGCCCAAACATTTTATTCAATTGACATTGTCTGTATAAGGACAGAAGCCAGCCTAGCAAACACTTCCACCCAAAAGGAAGTTACCCCTTTATTCTGGTAAAATATCTGTAAATGTCTGTAATCTTCAGTACCAATGAAAAATTCAGACATGCCTGCTTTTAATTCATGTCTCTATTTTAGCTGTTATTTACCTTATAGTAAAAGCTCTAGAGGGAATGAAGTAATAAATATCAAATATTGCAATGACCAAGAGATGTGTTGAACATATCAAATTTTAGACTTTTTGGATTTGATAACAGCATTGCAGACTCTTGACATTCTTTCGACCAGGTTCCTGATGTAGCCAAATGGAATTCTTCTCCAACAACCCTGAAGGAATTTCCATAAGTTCTGTGCACAAATTGGCTACTTTACTCTTACTCTTCGATCCAACTCATCCCAAAGCAGCTCTGTTTAGGTGTGGAGACTGGGAGCCAGGTCATCTGTCACAGCATTCCATCTCTTGCGTTGTTCATAAAATAACACTTACTATATAACCTTGAGGTGTGCTTAGAGTCACTATCTTGTTGAAAAGCAGATGCTTTTCAATGGGAGTTTCCAGACTTTAGCCTGGTACTGTAGGTATGTGCTGAAGGGCAGCCATAAGATAACATGTCCATAACATTACCCTCTAAGCTATCCTGTCACTACTGTAGAACTTAAGAATCGCTTGTTCTTGGTCTTTCTATCCCTCTGACAGGAACTGGATGGTACTCGACCTTTTGAGTGAGATAAAAGTATTAATTATCCTACTTCCAGCTCCTGAAAAGAATTCACCATGTTTGGCCAATTATAACGTTCCCTAGGACTCAGCTTACTCATGTTCACATCAGCTGCATCAGACCTGCCAAAGAAATTTATGATCCCTAGTGAACTTTTTGCCTTCAATTGCTTACTTCACGGATAAACTCCCATGGCAGTACAATATGTTGGCAGTGTTCCACAACACGCATCAAGGCCAACCATGATTTTATATATATATATATATATATATATATATATATATATAAAAATAAAAGAACCAAACACGACTTAGCAATCTTCTGATGACAGAGCTATGGGGGTGCAGTTTTTGAATTCTGTCAACAAATGTGACGACATCTATGTTCTGCATCATTTCCGATATTAAACTCAGCAGTAACAGGCTCCTTCAACATTGATTTTCAAATGTACATCCTACGGCCATGCTCATGACGTGCTCTGTTTCTTAGAGTTAATTTTTTTGCCTTGAGACTTTTACCCAGTAGTTCAGTATATTCTGTTCTCAATAAGCCACAAATTGCAGGAGACAAGTGGATGTCATTCGTAAATAAATGTAACTGTCTCGTACAACAAAATCTCAAAGAAGCAGTACAAAGAAATGCACTGGAGATAAGCACAGATTGACTGAAAAACGCAGCCCACTGACCAATGAGTCATGTTGAAAGCATGTGGAGGAGTCATAAAATAGACCTTTTGATGGACTTTAATTACTATGATTAAGCAAGAAGGGGAATGATAAGTGAAGCACAGCAACAAAATAGCAATGAGCAGCAGAGCTACCCTTCAAAGCTCCAGTGTGTATGTCCACGGTGTACATGTGAGTCTTTGCAAGGGTCATACAGGCCAAGTAGGAGGAAACACATATCCTGTTCAGGAACATCAACAGCAGAGTTTCAGAAGATCAGCGTTAATCACAAAATAACTTTATTATCTGACTCTGGTCACAGCAGTCATACTATTTCATAGATACAGTCGAAAAATGGGGATATGGCATGGTCATGCACATTATAGCTTTAGCCAAGAGCATCACAATACAGCATTGCACAGGAATTTTTTCTATACTTTTCTGAAGTGGAGTGTTTGTGTTTTTGGCAGAGCTTGAACAGGCCATCATCTCCCCAAACCCCTTTCCATCCCATTAAGCTGATTCGTATAATATTAATGTTCAAAGCAGAGCCCAGAAACCTCAGCTATGGACACGTGTCAGATATTTAGACTAAAATGTTACATAGCCACTTCCATCACATTCATTGTTGACTCTTTTATGGTCATGCTTGAGCCTGTGCAGAGAATGCATGGTATTGTGTCTCAGGGAGGCCCTTGAAATGGCCAGTGTCTACTGCCCCTCTACTTCAGATAACAAATTCTGATACTTTTCAAAACCTACGTAGAACAGCTGGCATGATGTGGTTGGCATGGTTCAAGGAACCCAGTGGCAATCTCAGCTGCAGGTCACTTGTCAGACTAATGTATAAAAACAAAGGAAAAAAATAACAGGTGCCACAAAGTCACATGGGTATTTTGCTGAGGATTTATTCTAAACACCACTGCCTGCCTTTCATATCTCCGCAGCGTGCCACACAAGAAACAGATTGATTGATATCTGGGTGTCAGAAAGGCGAAGGGAGGCAGAGCTGCCATCCATCTCTGGTGGAGGGGGGCAGATGACCATTTCTGTTTGTGATAATTCACTCCCACCATTTTTCATTCCGGTGTCTCTATAATTTAGTTTCTTCTGCTTTCTTTTTGACAGCGACCCTGAACCGCAGCCTCTCCTCACATCCGAGCTGTGAGCTGCTCATTCTGGCCTGTTTTCCTTCCTTCCCCACTAAAACGGCACTTTCACAATTGTTTATTTATAAGGATATTTGTTGTCTGGTTTCTTTCCTATCCCATCTGCCCCCGAAAAAGGAATCCCCAGATGAAGCCCCAGGCCGCCCTAAACTCGCTGTGTCATGTGGTTCTGTTCACAGCGCTGCCAAGGATTGGCAAGCAGTCCTCAGCCAGCTACTGGAAAAAGCAAGGACCTTACACACCCAGCAAAGGAGGCCAATCCAGAAAACCCAGGGTACAGGGTATGTTCACCGCAATTCGCTACTTTGGGCTTGAGTCATAGTGCTATACTATATAACCTCGTTGGGATCGTGAGCTCTTCACTTCAATGATGCTTTACAGTGTTTCCTCAAAGATTTGGTCAAAACACATAAACAAACAGATCTCTCTCAATAAATTGGATTCTCGGCACAGTATAACTTCAAACCATGATATGCCACCGTTGTACTTCCTTTGACAACCTGAACTTCGACATAAAAATTTTGATTCATGACAGAGTGCATCCTGTCAAAGCATATTTAAATACATCATGTAAATGAAATGTGAATTTTCCCGCTGCTCAGTCTGTCAGAGTTAGCTTTCTAGTTCAGATCTTCAGAGGTTGCTACATTGCCATGGATTAAGCCATCAGTTCTCCACTGTGCTTAATAGATAAGACCTTCTATGAAAAAATGAGGGATTTCAACACAAAACAATCTAAATCTTTAGCAGCAATCAGGACTTTCAGCTTGTACCGGATTGTCAGCAGCTCTCACTTGGAATTTCAGAGGCTTCCATAACCATGTATTAAAACCTGTGCCCGTATTAACAACTTGTGTTGCATCTCAAACATATGCAATTCCACAGGACAACAGACACACAACAGTCATAATATTTTTTGACGAATCTTTGAATAACAACCTCAATTTCAGTCCTAGAATTAGACATTTTAAACTCCCAACCAATTACCTAGATTAGTCTCAGCAATACAGAAGTATCAAATGTACATTGACAAATACAATGAACTGTTACTCATTTTTTTCTAGATCTGCTCTTCTAGGCCTCCTTAAGACCAATTGCCCCAGGAAAAAAAAGAAGCTTGTTCTCTGAACAGTGGGTGTAGACAGTGCAGGATAAACCCAGTCAATAAATTAATTTGCTGCCCAACTATTCATTCCAAAACATCTCACCCCCAAACATCACCAAGGCCAACAAAGGCATCGATCACTAGCAAATGTCCAGATCAGTGTGATGGACGGATAGAGTGGTGGACCAAATTGCAATGTCCCAGATTACAGAGTGTAATGTTCATAGCCTGAAAATCCACTTTGGCTAAGTAAAAGGCATGATTAAAACTATTCCATCCAGAGAAGGAGCCTTACAATAATGAAATGGCTGAACGCTTGCTCACATAGCATTATGAAAACAATAATCATGCAAGCTTCATTGTTTAGCCTCTTTTAGACTTCTATTATATTGCTTTTTACGAAATAGAAAAATGATTTGACATGAATTAATTTTTATGCCCATACAGTTTCAGAACAGTGGAAAAAGAAGCAAAGTTCGTATTTATAGCAAAATTAATATGCTGCAGTCTTTCTGTTTTCAGAATTGACGGGTAGGTGCCAGCCCAACAGACCATTTAAGCGTCACATGTGTCAGCAGATAAACCTGATCAGCTTGTGACAATACCACAAAGAGTGATAACTATCCATTATGCCCTGTACATAAAGCCAGAAGGGGTTAATGCGTTTAATGTTACGACACATATAGCCACGACATCACTGCTACCTCCAGACAAAGCGTGTTTTAATTTTCTCCATCCTTTATATTGAAATGTTCTTCAAGCTATTAAGAAACTCCAGAAATGGCATATTGATGTGTTCTCAAGTCACGCATCATTTTTTCTTAATTTTAAACCTTAAGAATGTATAATGAAGTCACTTAGGTGCTTCAGGAATACGTAAACAGCTTGTACTAATAACGTTTTGTTTTATTTTTGTCCATGTGCTTGTGGTGAATGCTGTTTAGCAAAGAGGACACCACTTTGAAATGCTTTTTTTCTGCATTTGAGACCACCTCTATAATTATACATTAATTTATGCCTGCCTCAGTGAGATGTTTAATATTAATAATAAACATTCTGACTTCTGTAGTGTTTTTTTTTTTTTTTGAGGTAATACTGTGCTTCTAGTGAGTACCGATGTCCTGAGGGTACACCTGAAAAACATCTGTTAGATACACCCTGCATCCCCCTCTGTTGTCGTAAGAAGATTACATATAGTATTCTCACAGCCTTGCTGTAATATGATGTAATGTGATGCCCATGTCATTGGGCTGTAATGTGACAGTGAGAGGGGGCGGCCATCTGATAGAGAAGCCATTTTCTAACCACACATAAAAATACACTGAAGTAGGTTGGGAAGGTGTACATATTTAAGCCAATCTATTAGCTAATGCAATATCCCAAAATAAACATAGATATGCTACAACTAAATAACTAGATTTTATACTCCTCTTGAATCGTAGCTTGAAATTGATCCCTTTCTATCATTGTATGGACTGCTGTCTTTACAGTGTGCTTTACAATACTGTGCAAAACAACCCCAGCTCCCCTACCCCCATCCACCCTTACACAGTAAATGGGGATTAACCTGTGGGATTAAGAACCACATACAAAAAGTGCAGACATTTAAATCAAAGTACAAGAATTATGAAATAAAAAGAACATGTATGCAATCACAGTTACCATTTCCTGCTATTTTTATGTGTCGAATACAAATCATGGTCTGATACAAAGAAAACACTCTAAGTTAAGACACCCCTAATATTACCCCTTACCTGGCCTAATTCCTATCCCAACCAGATTTTCAAAGCATATCTTGTGACCCAGAATAGCTTGTTTTGGCATTAACAGCTCACTTGGGCCAAACAAAGATGTGCCCTGGGTTCAAAGCAGCCCGTGTATGAACACAGTGTAAGTTTGCCTCTGTCCAGATTCTCATACCTGCTGGAAGAGCCCTGTGATCTCATTCATTGGCCCCCAATCTAGGAGCTCATATTGCTGTCTTGAGTTTGCTAGCAATATGTCTCAGTATAATCGATGTACTGGAGAAATGTTCACCATCAAACCTGCAAACCACTCTTAAACTACAGTCACAGACAAACATCAAAGTGTAGTTCGCAGAGAGCTTAAGATCAGGTGTTAAAGCTTCTCGTGTCTTTTGTGGTGCAGATATTCCACAAAGGTAAAGGACTTGCGCAGTGTTTGGTGGGAGGCTGTGTAGTTATTGAGATCTTCACAAAGCCCAGGTCTCCAGAACTATCGTTACACAAGGCATGATGTGGAACATCACGGAACGAGCATTTAAATCACCACATTGTAGTTTTTATAGACGGGAAGAGCATAAGAAAAGGAGGACTACAAGAGGAGGTGTTTTGTTTTTTTCCAGCTTGGAGGAGGAAGGTGTGATTGACAGGTAATGGCAGGGACACTTTTGAAGATGGGACTACTGATTCAGAGGTAACAAACGTCTGACACTAGAGGGTGCTGTTTGGAGCAAGTGGCTGGGTTGAGATGGGAGGTGGAACAGGGAGCGTCTATATAACTACAACAAGGAAGCCATCACAGGGAGCAGCAGAACGCCGGGGGAGGCGCAGGGAGGGAGAGAGGTCTGAGCTCACTCACGGTAGAACACATATTCTGTGTAGCTTGTCCAGATCTTGTCATCCGTCTGTTCGTGGGCAAAGGCGCAGGTCCCGGTGGAGTTACAGGCCACCATATGGAAACCGGCGTCGGCCAGCTTGTCAAAGGCCTGCTCCAGGAAGGTAAACTTGAGGTAGTAGCGGGATGTGTAGCGCTCAGGGGGGCGGTCAGGATCCCGACTCTCGTTCAGGGTGTCCCCAAAAACCTCTTTGGCCAGGGCAGTCTTCCCACACACCATGATCCGTGCCACCCGGCGAAATTTGGCATCAGTCTGGCTGTCCCGGCCCAACGTGTAGGAGCCCCGGTAGCCGATGGTGATGAATCCTGAACGCTTACCATCCCCGGCTCCCCCCAGCACCGCACAGGCAGCCGCTGCCCCCAGCGTGGCCAAGTTGCGAGTGCTGTCGGTGTTGGGCGAGGACTCCTCTGGATCACTCTGACAGCCCTCGTCACCCAGAGAGTTCTGCTTGCTGAGCCTGGGAGTCAGCAATTTGACTAGCTCAGGCAGGTTGAAGAACTCAGCCTCCCGCTGTAGCCTACCGCGCTCCGGGAAGTGGTCAGGGAGCACCAACTGCTGGTCACGCATGTAATCCAGGATATAGCGGAACAGGAAACCATCGCGGTCCACGAAGAAGCGACCCTTGTTGTCGCGCGCTAGCCCCTTAGCACTTTTCTGGCTGAACATCTCCCACAGGAGAGAGTCTGGTACACTAATGAGAGTGGTGTAGCGAGTGATGTATACTTGCCCACCCACGTTCAACTCCACAATCTCTGGAAATGGTTGCTCTTCTCCAAGAATGCCACTCGGATTATCCGGCAAAGCCATGGCACTCCACAGGGGCTGAAACTCTTACCCCGCTTTGACTTAATATCCCTGATGTGCTGAACACTTAATCTCTTTTAATGCACCTCACAGTTATGTTTATTGTCTGCAAATATATATATATATATATATATATTATTTTTCGCACTGCGCACTGTATTCATTAATGCAGTTCTGATCTTGATTTGCCGTGGAGCGAGTCTGGACTGAAAAAATACTTAGGTGCAGAAAGACAATCAAAAAGTGTCAACGAAAGGTTATCACAAAAGTTACGCTTAAGTTAAGTCTTCATCATCCAAGGAAGACCTCTGGTTTCATTTCTGCCCTTTAAACGTAATATTTCTGTGTAATGCGTGAAGAAAAGTAAAGAGCTAGTCTGTTAGTCGACGCAGGAAAAATATGCCTTAACGAGCAGTCCGACTCACCGCTGGTTCAGCCAAGCTTTTAAAATACTACAGCACCAGTTCGGTGGGAAAACGCTAAGGCGCACTATATCCGCGCTGGTCGATCCCCACTATGCCAGTGACGACGGGAAAAAAAATAAATTTGTGAAGATTGTGCTAATCATACACGATTTGTGCTTTCTCGGTAAATGAAAATATAGGTAACAAGCTGCCTTGCACTTTGGTCACGAGTGGTTTTCGAAACGTCCGAAAACAAATGACATTTCTCGTCGTATAAGGATACTATAATAATCCGAAATAAGTGTTTTGGGAGAATACATGCGTTGCCAAGCAAAAGAACCACGAGAAAATAATACAGGCAAAATTAACGGACAATGCGATGTAGTAACAAAAAAATATGAAAACATCCGTTTATGACAGAAACGTTTTCACGAAACTGAAACTGATACCCTACCTCATTACATGGATCTCTCCCTTCCCCTCTTCTCTGAGCGGAGCCCGCACCAGTACTATAATATTCTCTTCATTAACCCCACCTACACTCCGGTGACGTTGCCTTGGCTTACATCCAACTAGTTGGCCCATGTACTGTAGCATTTACGAAACCCAAAGCAGCATCTCATGTAAATACCACTGGCCGGTCTAGAATGTGCTGAATTTTGTGACTTTTTTTAACTGAAGAGAGGATGGGAATCTTTTACAATTAGTAAAATATAACTGTCCTTATTGCGCGAAATTACTGATAACTTTGTTCATAAAAAATAGTGACATTTTTAAACTGTCTTGTACTGCAGATTGCATCCGTTTGTCTTTCTTTGTTGATTATTTTTTTCGATCGTTTTTAAACAGAATACTTTGGGATTTTATTTAGTAGCGCCATCTTCATCACTACAATGCCATAAAAACTATTGATTATACTGGTGGAGAGGGACTATAATTTGAAATACATACATTTATTTCAATGCTGCATATTTTGGATTTATCATTTGAAATCGTAAAATGGACCGATGAAATAGTAATATACATTTTAAATACTTGTATTAATTTTACTACAGCTTTTACATAGTGAAATAATGGCGAAACATTCAAACAGTCATTCTTTATAATACAGGAAATTGCTTTAAAAAGAAATTGTTCGGCTTCACTATGAATGTTTAATACGTTCGTATTTTCAGCAATAGATTAATAAACACAAAAGTGTGTGGCCATAAACAAAAATATGGTTTTTCTATATGACCAATTACAAAAAGTCTTCGGTCATTTATAAATTGTAAAATATACATACAAAAACCATGCCATTTTAGTGGGGCATTATTTGTCGTGAAATACTGACATCTGGCGACCACAGAAAGCAGTTATACATTTCAGACGTTAAATCACAATTGACAAGTTCTTTCGCAGGAATAGGTTGACGTACTGGTACTGAAATTCTGTTACTGTCTGATATGTAGCTTACGTACTAGCAATTTTGAAATAATGAATTCCTTGTTTTTATGGATGCTCCAATGCAACTAAAAAGAGGGAACATGTATGTAATTGCAAGTATGTTAATTTTTAATACAGGCGTGCGAGAGCTTTCAAAGTTTGCTTTTGTTTTGCTTTTATGTTATACATTAGCAACACGAGAAAACAACTAAGCAACAGAGCTTCGTAGATACCAAAGACAGTTGATAAAAGTCACCCTACAGTACCCATAACATTCCTCGCAGTTAAACCATTTGACGATCAGTTTCCTAACTTTTAAAGACAAAAGAAGGAACAGCACGATGCAAAACGATTCCTGTTTCTATATGTCTCGCCTACATCCTCTTGATGAATGCAAAGAAACCAACGCGAAGTTCAAACCACATCCGGAGGTGCTTCGGCTCATTTTAGCAATCGTCTGTAAAAGTAGCAATAGGTGTGAGCAGTTGGAGAGCGCTGCCGGCCGGCCTGTCCACCTGTCCGATAAGGCGGAGAGCATAGAAATCCTGCTGGATATTATACAGCACGTAAGCCGGACATACCGATAAGTACCTGTAACACCGCATTTAACCTTTTTTCCGTTTGAGTGATTCGGTTTTCTAAATGTGACGTTTCATCTTCCTGCCTATGTTTTTTGAAAATATAAGGGAAAGTTGGACGGCCGGGGGTATTGTTTCATGATTAAATGTTTGTGTTTAATTATGTATGAAGGCCAGGCATTCACCGTGAACTCTGTTGGCGTGATATTGTCCAAAAAGAAAGCGAAACGGTGCCCTGAGAGCAGCGGCAGCTGCCGTCCCCAGAATGGCTGTGAGCCCCCTGCGACACACTCTGCAGAGAGAGATCTTCACACCTCGGGAGCAGAGGCTGCTGGCTGTGTCCTTTGTGTGGAAGGCCAGCAGGAAAAGAAAAAGTACCATTTTGTGTGCTGCAGGTAATAATAATCAGAGGTGGGATGTTCGGGTCCAAAAAGGACAAATGCAGATTTTTTTTCTCCAACCAACTAGTTGAGTACTCTGTCACTGTGACTCATTATATTCAACTTGTTAGTTGAGACGAAATTTTGGTCTGGATTTGTACTTTCTAGACCTGCTCTGACTACCTTTGAAAATAATAATATTAATTAAGAGACAAAATAACAAACAAAAGTTCAGGTGCACATGCGCACACACACATACACACACACAGATGCACCCACTCATTAAAAGTGTATCAGACCTAAACATGCACTTTTATGACTCTTACAGCTAATAGCTTTGGTATTAAGCGATAAAAATATCCCTTTTCTAGCTGATGCAGTGGTACCACAGCCTCCATTTGCTGTGGCTGTGCCAGGGTAATGAGCATTACACGTCTCAGTGCCCGTGTGGATTAGTGCTACCCTGGCCTGTTAATTTTATTAGGAGCAGTGCTAGAGGGGCGTCCAAAAGGCATACACTTGGCATGTGACACCTTTCCCTTAAGGTTCCCCTTGCTGTGTAGAAGCCGGCTGAATTCGCCTGTGTGCTAGGCCAGCCAGCAAAATGGTGTTGTCAACTCACCAAGTGTGTGGGAGTCTGGCATGCATGACGTGATTGGGAGCCTGAAACAAGCTTTTTTCTTCTTGAAATGTTTACACAGACAGTATTTTCCATCACAACAGCTGTCCAGATTCTACGCTTTTTTTGTTAGTTTTGCTGTAATAAGCAAACTGCAATAAAATCACAAAAATAGATTTTTGTTTTCCAAATAAGCAGTAACAAAATTTGCATTTTTTTTGTGAAGTGTGAATCTCATTCAGTGGTTTCATACAATTCGCAGTGAGCATATTTCAATAATTTAGACTGCTTCTAACATTTTTACAGCATTAATTGAATGGTCAACTGTGTATCAGGATCCTGAAAAATGACTTTCGTGTCCCTTTATTTCTAATATAAACATCACAATATGCTTTAAAACACAAAGGCATCAGTGGATGAGACAGTTGGGTAGGTGTTGATTCTGAGATGAGAAAAATACCTATGATTTGCTGGGCTCATGTATTTTTCCCTCTACAGACGTCTAACACAAAACAGGTGCAGGGATGCCTGATATTGACATCTGAGGGTGACATTTTTCTAGTTGGCTGTTCGTAGTGCAATTTCTTTGAGATGTTGAGGGCTCTCTCTTTTGAGAAGTGGGGTCAGCATCTTGCTGCTTACCCGCGAATCTCCCCTTCATTGAATCACCAGCAGAACTTCTCTCTCTGCTTTGAGCAATTATGGGCTTGTCTGTCAGCGACACGCTTATTGCATGTAGATGTAAAGCACGCATGACATGCGTCGTGTATCATGTCCGATAACAGCATTGTGGCTGTGGAGATATGTGAAGGACTTTGTGACGCTGTAATTAAAAACCTGATTTGCACAGTAGCGGCATTTAAAATCGCAGCTCTTCAAATCACTATGTGTCATTAATTTCAACACAGCCATACAAATTTCCTGATCCAATCAACAGTTCACAAGCATAAATGCCCTTTGGGTCTCATTAGGGGCGACTTCCTGATTCTCAGACACAAGGAGCTATGTGAAGATGGTAACATATCTGACCTCCAGGGGAAACAGTGACATTTATAACCCTTCACATTAATATTAATTGAAAACGATTTCCATCTGAATTATTTTAGCAAGGGGCGGTGCATGGTGGTGCAGTGGTTAGCACTGTTGCCTCACACCTCTGGGATCCGGGTTCGAGTCTCTGTCTGGGTCACATGTGTGTGAAGTTTGCATGTTTTCCCCATGTCGTCGTGGGGTTTCCTCCAGGTGCTCCGGTTTCCCCCCACAGTCCAAAAACATGTTGAGGCTAATTGGGCTTGCTACATTGCCCGTAGAAGTGCATGTGTGAGTGAATGGTGTGTGAGCGTGCCCTGCGAGGGGCTGGTCCCCCATCCTGGGTTGTTCCCTGCCTCGTGCCCATTGCTTCCAGGATATGCTCCAGACCCCTCGCGACCCAGTAGGATAAGCGGTTTGGAAAATGGATGGATGGATGGATTATTTTAGCAACACTTTTTTTGATTTTCTTTTCTGTTCTCTCTCTCTCCTTTCTCTGTATCACTCTGCTCTTCCTCCTGTGCCTCTCCACAGTGGGCTCAGAGCAGAAGGCATCTGGGGAGGTGGTGCTGATGACAGTGAAGGCCGTAAAGAGCCACTACAAACTGAATGACTGCTGGCCAGCAAATGAGCTCACACTCGTCGATGGAATAGACGCCGTCAAGGTCAGAGCGGCGTTAAATCAAAGAACATTTTTGACCACATTCCAGAATAAAGGGGCTTTGTCTAACTAAAATAATCTCGGCATGAGTCTTTGAGATTACCCTCATGTATTTAAATTTAAATTTACAAGAAGATGTTTTTAAGGCATGTTTAAAATCACTCAAGCATTCAGGGATCTGTTTATGTTGCTTATGGTCTCTCTGCTCCACCCATAGCCACCTATTTACTTATTTTTTATGGTCCAGAAGGAGGATCAGCATCTAGCTTATCCCGAGATACTTAAACTCCTCCGCCCGGAGAGAGCAATTCAATTCAATTAATTTATTTATTCAATTTTATTTATATAGCGCTTTTAACAACAGTCATTGTCACAAAGCACTTTACATTTAACCGGCCAGTACCCCACCAAGCAAGCCTGAGGCGACAGTGGCAAGAAAAACTCCCTGTAGCAGGAAGAAACCTTGAGAGGAACCTAGACTCGAAAGGGGACCCCAGCCTCCTCTGGGCGACCGGGGAGAATGAAACTGCATTTATATTGACATTCATTAGTTCATATATGAGTTCATAAAGTTATAAAGCACTCCACCCTTTTCTGGCTGAGGACCATGGTGTCAGATTTGGAGGTGCTGATTTTCATCCCAGCCGCTTCATGCTCAGCTGCGAACTGCTCCAGTGAGAGCCGAAGTTCATGGTCTGATGAGGCCAACAGAACCACATCTGCAAAAAGCAGAGACCTAATCCTGAGGCCACCAAACTGGACAGCCTCAATGCCCAGGTTGCACCTAGAAATTCTGTCCATAAAAGTTATGAACCGAATCAGTGACAAAGGGCAGCCCTGGCGGAGTCCAACCCTTACCAGAAACAAGTCTGACTTATTGCCGACAATGCGGACCCAGCTCTGACACTAGTTGTACACGGACCGAACAGCCCTTACAAAGAAGCCCGGCACCCCATACTCCTGGAGCACTCCCCACAGGACTCCCAGAGGGACGCGGTCAAATGCCTTCTCCAAGTTCACAAAACACATGTCGACTTCTTGGGAAAACTCCCACGCACCCCCCAGGACTCTGCTGAGTATCGAGCTGTTCCATGGCCAGGGCGAAAACCACACTGCTCCTCCTAAATCCGAGGTTCGACTATTCAACGGATCCTCCTTTCCAGCACCCCTGAATAGACCTTACCAGGGAGGCTGAGGAATGTGATCCCTGGTCTGCCAATCCAGAGGCACTGCCTCCAATGTCCACACGATGCCGCAGATGCATGTCGACCAAGACAGCCCTGCAACATCCAGAGCCTTGAGGAACTCCAGGCAGATCTCATCCACTCCTGGGGCCTGGCCGCCGAGGAGCTTTTTAACCACCTCAGCGACCTCTGCCCAGAGATAGGTGAGTCCACCCTAAGTCCCCAGACTCTGCTTCCTCATTGGAAGGTGTGTTGGTGGGATTGAGGAGGTCTTCGAAGTATTCCTTCCACCGACTCACAACGTCCTGAGCTGAGGTCAGCAGCGCCCCATCCCCAGCATAAACAGTGTTGATGCTACAACGCTTTCCCACTCTGAGCCTCCGGATGGTGGACCAGAATCTCCTCAAAGCCGTCCGGAAGTTGTTCTTCATGGCCTCGCCAAACTCCTCCCATACCTGAGTTTTTGCCTCAGTGACCTCCGAAGCCTGCATGGGCTGCTCTGGGAGTATCATGGGAAACTGAGATCCAGAGAATAGATGGCGCTAGGTGGGCCCAGCAGATGAACTCTCTGGAGAATGCTCTTAAGTCCTGTTTTCCTACAGTGGTTGACTGGTCCCGCCTGTATGCAGCTCGGCAAGGTGATAAAGAAGAGGTGTATGACTGGGAGCTCCAGTTGCAGAGCCTGGTGGAGCAGCACTCGGACACAGGAGCAGAACAGCAGGGACCTCTCAGCCACTCTGAGCCGCCGGATGGTGGACCAGAGACACTGGCTGGCGAGATGTCCCTGCTGTTTGCAAACATAACACATCACAGACCCTGGTCTTACTTCTCCCCCTCCTCCAGCTTGATTCCCCTGCACAGCCTGAGGCAGAGGGCAGTCCCTGTGGCTGATGCTGATAGAAGAAAAAAAGCCTAATGAAAATCTCCTGTATCCGCAATACCTATCAGCTGCCTCCCATAGACCAAAAAGACCAAAAGGTCCCGATAGGACTTCTTCAGCTTGACAGCATCCCTCACTTCCACCAGCGGGTTTGGGGATTTCCACCGCAACAGGCACCAACCACCTTACGGCCACAGCTCCGGTCAGCCGCCTCCACAATGGAGACGTGGAACATGGCCCATTAGGGCTCAGTGTCCCCGCCTCCCCCGGACATGGGCAAAGTTCTGTCGGAGTTAGGAGTTGAAGCTCATTCTGACAGGGGATTCCACTAGACATTCCCAACAAACCTGCACTATATACACTTGAGTCTGCCAGGTCTGACCAGCTTCCTCTCCCACCAGCAGAGTCAACCCACCACCAGGTGGTGATCGGTTGACAGCTCTGCCCCTCTCCTCACCCAAGTGTCCAATACATGCAGTCTTAAGTCCGATGACACGATCACAAAGTCAATTATTGAACTGCAGCCTAGGGTGTCCTGGTGCCAAGTGCACATATGGACACCCTTATGCTTGAACACGATGTTCATTATGGACGATCCGTGACGAGCACAGAAGTCCAATAACAGAACACCACTCGGGTTCAGATCAGGGGGGTCGTTCATCCCAATCACATCCCTCCAGGTCTCAATGTCATTGCCCATGTGAGCATTGAAGTCCCCCAGCAGAACAAGAGAGTCCCCGGGAGGAGCGCTCTCCAACACTCCTTCCAAGGACTCCAGAAAGGGTGGGTATTCTGAACTGCTGTTTAGTGCATAAGCGCAAACAACAGTCAGGACCCATCCCCTCACCCGAAGGGTCCACCGTGGTAAACCCCAATGTACAGGCAGCCAGCCAGAGGACAATAAAGTATGCCCACCCCTGCTCGGCGCCTCTCCCCATGAGCAATTCCAGAGTGGAAGAGGGTCCAACCCCCCTCAAGGAGACTGGTTCCAAAGCCCAAGCCGTGCGTCGAGGTGAGCTCAACTATATCTGGTCGAAACCTCACAATCTTGCGCACCAGCTCTGGCTCCTTCTCCACCAGAGAGGTGACATTTCATGCCACTAGAGCTAGCTTCTGCAGCCGAGGATCGGACCACCAAGGTCCCAACCTTCAGCCACTGCCTAACTCACACTACACCCGATCCCTTTGGCCCCTCCTACAGGTGGTGAGCCTGTTGGAGGGGGGACCCACATGCCTTCTTCAGGCTGTGCCCGACCCAGCCCCATGGGTGCAGGCCTGGCCACCAGGCACTCGCCATCGAGCCCCACCCCCAGACCTGGCTCCGGGGGGGGGGCCACGGTGACCCACGTCCAGGCGAAGGAAAACGTGGATCTATGTTATAACTCATCATAAGGGGTCTAATGAGCCGCACTTTGTCTGGTTCCTCACCCAGGACCTGTTTGCCTTGGGTGACCCTACCAGGGGCATAAAGCCCCAAACAACTGAGCTCCTGGGATCACTGGAACATGCAAAGCCCTCCACCACTATAAGGTGTCGGCTCCAGGAGCATACGCCTGTTCAGCAAAATCATTGATGAATATACCTTGCACAGCATTCAAGGAAGGAGAAGATTATTATACAGTACAGTGCAATATAGTATAGTATAGTACAATATAGTATCATGTAGTACAGTGTATATATAGTGTACTACAGTAATATAATAATTTCATAAACCTGCCTACATATATACTAAAGGTAATTTTATTAGCTTTTTTATGCGCGCAACAGCTTTGCTTTCCTTGGTTTATACATTTCCTTTTGCTCATCATTCCAAAGGTGGCTTTATGAAGATCTGTTGCTGTGAGAATTCAGCATTAAGCATTCTCAGTACATTTGCGTGGGCAGTGCCCCCCCCCCCCAAAAGCAGCACCTGGTACATCTAAGCCGCAGCAACACCCACACAGCAGAGGGCGCAATCATAACTGAAAAGCCTAGCTTTGTAACAGTAAAGTGCACAATCAATGCTCCACCACAGAATACTGTATATACACAGTGTAGGCAGGCCAGGTACACTGGAGAAGCCAAAGGTTCATTATTACTTTGTTATTACTATTGAATTTTTTTCCGCACATAATTTATTGTATTAATTGTCTTTATCATCCTTGATTGTTTTGCGTGACACTACAAAGTATGAATCGATGTTACATTTATATAGCGATTTTTAAGACCTTCAAAGAGCTTCACAGAACCAACGGGTAGCCATTTCAAGCACCACCACTGTGTAGCCCCCACCTGGATAATGCGAAGGCAGCCATTATGCACCAGTATGCTCACCACACAGTAGCTAAGGTGGTGAAAGAGCAGGAGAGAATTTACCATTTAGATATAGAGGGATGATCAGGAGGTCAGATTTGAAAATGCCTTGTATGACTTTATTGTTATAATTAAAACAAGGTGTAACTCTCTGTACCTGCTTATCCATGTGAAATAGCCTTGTTGTGGCGTTTAAACAGATCTGCTTGACCAGCGCTGTTACCTGGCATCACATATGCTCACACATGCCCTTCTCTGGCCATACAGGAAACTGCAGAGTTTCATCTGCACCTGGACAAGGTATACAAGTGGGTTTCCAGCAGCCCTGCCGAGAAGAAAGCCTTCGTTACCTGCCTTTGGAAGATAAACCAGCGATACCTCCAAGACAAAGTGCACTTTCTTAACATCAGCCCTGCTATCTTGGAAGGTACGCTTACCGTCCTATGAGCTTGTGTGCTTAGCCAATGAAATTTTCTTCAAGGAAAATTTGGCAAATATTACATTGCGTAATAATCAACAACATTCACTGAAGACTTACAGTACTACAACAGTGCTTGGTTCTGGGGGATGACAGTGAGTCATGTTTCAGTTATATACGTCTATTTGCCTACTATGGTGTTATTTTCTGGGTTTTTTTTTTTGTTATTTACTATTGACTAAGCTATACATGTCTGGTATCTATTTGGTTCTATAGCCCGTAGGATGAAAACATGTAAGAATTTTAATGTAGTATGTACACACGACAATAAAAGGCCTTCACTGATTTTCATCTGAGTACTCTTTAAAAAGAGAAACCACAATTTTGGTCTTGGTGCCTATTTTGAATTTGCATCGATTTACAGGACCAGTCAAAAGACTGAATGCACCTACTGAAAATCATTTGTTTTTCAACAAGATAACAACCCTAAACACACCTTGAGGTTATCTGGTAAGTTTTATCCAGTGAACAAGGAAAGAGATGGAGTGCTGTGACAGATGACCTGGCCCCCACAATCCCCCCACCAAGACCCTATAGAGCTGCTTTGGGATGAGTTGGTTGAATAAGAGCAAGGTGGCCAACCTTTGCTCAAAACTTGTGGAAACTGCTTCAGGACTGTTGGAGAAGCATTCCAGGTGGCTACATGTACAGTAGAGGGTGGTTGGAAAAATGCCAAGAGTCTGAAATGCTGTCATTGAAGCAATAAGGGGCTATTTTGAAGTGTCTGCAATTTGAGATGTTGAACACTTCTGTTAATCGTTGCAGTATTTATAATATATTACTTCACTATAAGGTGAATAACAGCTAAAATGCATTACAACCAGCTATGTCCAGCCTTTTGACTGGTACTGTACATAACCAGACACCATCACACAGCTTCGAGAGCTTTGCCTGCATTCTTCATTTTTTTTCTGGCTCGACTTAATTAGAGAACAGCTATGGTTGGAAATTGACTAGAACTGTGGAGTTCAAGGCAGTAGGCAGTGACAAACCATTACCACAACACAAAAGAATATCTGTTGCAGAATACAGAGAGCAGCGTGAGGAAAATGTCATTAATGTGAACAGTATTCGCTCGTCACAATGTAAACAAAAATCCTTACCCTCAGACACTTTCAGCTCGCACAGATGAAATGAAATTGGCATGAGTCCTCTGTAACTCAGCAGATGTCTGAAATCTGTTGATAATAATAGGAGTGATAGAGGGTTACATGGGCAGGTACAACACAAAGCTGTAGAGATGGCATGATTTTGAGCCATCCCCAGTGGTGTAGTGGTATTCAATGAGCCCATATGAGCCCATTCTCCATGATAATGTCACCCCAGATATTGTTTGTGGGAGTTTTACTTAGGGGGTGTGACCAATCATTTTTCGTTCTGCCCTCAGTCCTTTTTTTGTGTAAGTAAATCTCCCACTAGCCCTAAGTCCAGCCAAATTTAATTAGTTTTATAGCAGATTAATGCTATACGTTCACCAGGTATTAAATTCCAGATCAAGTCTATTAGGTCTAACCTGTTGCCATAGCAATCAGATCTAACTTGCTGTCATGTATTGCAGGTTTAACCTGTTGCTCTGGCTATTGGTTCTATTCTTTACCATGGCTGTCCGGTCTAATCTGTTACCTAGGTTGTTGGTACTATTCTGTTACCATGGTTAGCAGGTCTAACCTGTTGCTCTGGCTATTGGTTCTATTCTGTTACCTTGGTTATCAGGTCTAACCTGTTGCTCTGGCTATTGGCTCTATTCTGTTACCATGGTTATCAGGTCTAACCAGTTGCCTTGTTTGTCAGTACTATTTTGTTACCTTGGCTATCAGGTTTAACCCGTTGCCTGTCACCTGTCACTCCCACCATCAATAACACTCTACAAAGAAGCAAAATTCGGCATCTGGGATTAACGGCTCTCAGTATTATATGCTGTAAAGATGCAGGCTTCTGTTCTCTGCGTTGCCCTTAGGCGTAGCTCATACATAAACAAACAGGGTACAGCACTGCATTCATTATCATTTTCAAGCATTTGTGGTCCTTCAATACTGACCTCCGTTGCCATTTCAGCGTCATCCCATGACCAGATGTTTTAAATGGCAGCTTTATTGGCCTGGTGCTGCTAAAACTGACAGGGAGAAATGTTGCAAATCAGAAAATGTGTCAGCTTACCAGTACCAAGTCCCTCATTTACAGCAGCACGAGGAGCCCGAAAACTTGCACTGAATAAAAAAAAAAGATCAAAGAACTGGATCATGTTTATGGGTGAGGTTCATCAAAAAATAGTGGTGTAAATGCACTGACAGAAACTGAAGGGTTTTCCTCTTGTGTAGTGTCAGTTTTACAAGCTGTACATTGACTGGCAGAAGACTGTTCATTGAGCAGGTCCTGCGGGATTCAAGTGGGAATTCAGACAGGACATTGCTTTTCGTTTTGAAAGCTTTGCTACTGACGTTCAACTGTGCTGCCAGCTGGGAATACTTTGCTAAAAAGGGCCTAGAGAAAGTACTTTACTTTGCAAGTGCAGGCGGGTGTTTGTAATGGAGAGTGAGAGAAATCCTTTCTGTATTTCAGTTCAAAGAGATATGGTCACACTGTGTGGACACACATTTACATTTGAGCTGTAACATGTATCTGCTTCTTAACACCTCCAGATGGTTGTGGTCATCAAAACTGAGTAAATCAGTGTCTCCTCCTCACCATCTGCTAAACTTTCATATTAAATTACCCGACATTCATTCCTATATATGTACAGTGTAGAGTATACACTTGTGTAACCTTGTCTTTCAGCCATATGGACTGTACAGGGGAAGTATGGGGAAAATAACATTAGGAGGAAAATAAGCCCATAAAACTGTACATTTACCCTGGTGATTCTTCTTTTTAATATCATTATTAATAATAATAATAATAATAATAGGAGGGGCGGCATGGTGGTGCAGTAGTTAGCACTGTTGCCTCACACCTCTGGGACCTGGGTTTGAATCCCCGCCTGGGTCACATGTGTGTGGAGTTTGCATGTTCTCCCCATGT
>JAODJX010000002.1:5118601-5130796 GCA_026776945.1 Isichthys henryi
ACTCTGAGCTATTAGTGAAGTTCTCCCCAAGCGAGCTTGATGGGCCGAATGGCCTCCTCTCGTTTGTATAGTTCTTAACTGTGAGCAAAACTACAGAACGTAAAAGTAAAATGGTGACTGTTCAGATTTACAATAGCTGATCTGATAAGAGATGAGTAGTTTTAAGTTTCAACTGCTTTGTTTATGGAAACTAATTTAATTGTGTGTTTTGATGGGTAATAGAATGGCATCTCTTCTCAGTGAAGTCTGTTTATCTAGTTATAACTCGATATACTATGATACTTGACATAGATACTTGACAAGAAGTGTAAGCAAAGAATTTTAGTTTTTTCACAGGTTAATTCATAAAAATTTTAAATCTAAAATATGATGCTCCTGGGTTTATGTTACAGAAAATGTATATATTATTCAATTGTTATTGTGTAAGTTTACATTTGTAAATGTTAAGAATTTCATGCGATTAATCACAATTAAATAAAGAAAACTCTGTGATTAATTAGTTAAAATTTTTTAATTGACGCACAGCCCTACTATAGAGTATAGCTACTCTGTTCTATATAAGGCCTGCTGGGGTCTGTGGTTCTGAGAATACCTGGGTTGTCCCTGTTGGATCTGTGCTGGTGAAATGAATACAAAGGCAGCATGATCAGCCTACTGGGAAGATGGCATCTCCATCCTCCAGCAGCAGTGCATCCAGTGATACCTCAGACTGGGAATCAGTGCTGTAGCCTGTCATTCCAGCAGAGTGCTGCCGTTGGGCTGAAACTGCTCTCCATCTGGACTCCCTTCAAGACCACTAGGTTGTGAATGCTTCCCTTGTTTTGGAGCTCGTTCCCTCTTTCAGGATCTGTGCATGCTCTACACAGGGGAAATTGCATGCTTTCTCATTACTTTGCAATAATAAGTTACAATAATTCAATCCATGCCCCCAGTTAATAATATTATCCATATTCAATAAATTAGCGAAAGCATTCAGATTACAATAAACACAAAACTCATATTCTCACTTTATTAAACCATTTACCAAAATCAAGACTGATGTACACAATTAAATAGCTCAACACAATTATTCTTATTGCCACTAATACCCATAATATAAATGACTAAATTACATTGAACCTTTTCTTCTAATCCTATTCCTGAGTTAGGGTAAAACAGTTTGAATATGACTGAGGCTGTCATTATGCTAAATTCCAGTGATGGACTAAAGGATGCTTCATGCACCTTATGGACTAAAGAATGCTTTATGTATTTTTTCACCCCACTAGTGCTCTCTGTTCAAAAATGGACACAAAGCATGCCCCAGAGCAAACCAAGACCACCATCTAGTGGCGTAAAAAAATACAACATGGTTCTTAAGGCATCATTTTATCCATGACTACTAAATTCCATCTTGATGATGCTCAAGGTGCTATGACTCAGTGGGTAGCATTTTGCGTGCAGGGCATATCTTCTCCTGTATTTGTTCTGGGAGTCTCAGTTTCCTCATGCTGTACAAGGACATGCCATTTAGTTGTACTGGCATTTCTAAGCTGACAGTAGAATGTGTTTGTGTGCTTGTCCTGTGATGGACTGGCGTCCCATCCAAGGTGCTTCATGCTTACTGGGGAAGCTTCCTGCTTCCTCTGTATTGGATTGGCAGTTATGGAAGGCGGAATTACATTTGAATGCCGTGAGACTAATGTTGTCCAATCACCAAACACTGTGTCATCTTTACTCACCCCCAGGAAAACTTCCAATCCCTGATGGAGACCGAGCGTCAGGGAGAGCAGCTGTTTAGCCTGCTCGACGAGGCTCTGTTGGAGGTGACACACATCGAGGAGGTGTTGTCCCATTATGATGAGCTACTGCATGGTGTCCAAAAGCAGATGGACATCCTCCATGCCAGCAGTGCTTGGCTACAGCGCATCGACCGTAACCACAGCCAGATTTGTTCGGAGCTCTGCCAGCTAGTGGTAAGGAGGACATATGTAGTAACAGTAAAAAGTTTGGACACACCTGCTTTTAATTTCGAAATCTCTATTTTACTCATCTTATACTCTTATAGTAAAAGGCCTTGAGGCAATTAAGTAATACATATCAAGTACTGCAAAGATCAACATAAGTCTTCAACATCTAAATTTTTTCTCAAATTATATATGCTTCAAAATAGCCCCATTTTGCTTCGATGACAGCATTGCAGATTCTTGACATTCTTTCAACTAACTTCCAGATGTAGCCACCTGGAATGCTTCTCCAACCGTCCTCAAGGAGTTTTCATAAGTTCTGGGCACAAGTTTGCTACCATATTGTTACTCTTCAATCCAACTCACCCCGAAGCAGCTCTGTAGAGTTTAGGTGGGGGGATTGTGGGGGCTAGGTCATCTGTCACAGCACTCCCTCTCTTTCCTTATTCACAATAATACTAACTAGATAAATAACCTTGAGGTGTGCTTAGGGTCAGTATCATGTTGAAAAACAAATGATTTTCAGTAGGTGTGCCCAGACTTTTGACTGTACTGCAGATATTGTATAGCTCTCGCTCTGCTCATACCTGTACCAGGGCATTCATTGGAAGCATAGTCTAGTCACACTTTTGCTAATCAACTCTTCAGTATACGTACATTTGTAATGTGCTGTTTGCCTTACTTGTTTGTTGCTTTGTAAAATAGTATCTACTAAAACAGTAAAGTAAATAATGTTTAAGTAGATAGTCAGTATGAATTAACATTTATTATGGCAAATCCAGTCAACTTATATGATTAGTAATATTTTTATAATGCATACTACCTACCAGCTCTTTCCTGAAAAAAACATTTTTTTTATGTTGTTATCTCGAAATAATTATCTCGCTATCTCGTTATTCTGAGATAATGAAGCTCATTTTCTCAAGAAAATCTACAGGTATCTTGACAACTGTAGCAACTGATTTACTCTAATAGCTTTATTTTGCCTCATTACGTTTTTGGCAAGTTGTATAAAGCCACATTTTATCGATTCCATTTGAAAGTCAATTTCAATTGAATCTAATTATCAAAATACAATATTTTCCCATGCGCGTTATAGTGAAAGCCTGTATCATAAAACTCTGATTAAAGCTATACTTAGTCCACTAAACAGTGCTGTAAAGGGGCACAGCATGGATGCTATCATTATCTTTCATCCTTTGGTACTGAAAAGTGACATTGTGTACAGGTGTTTCGTGTTTAGCAGGGCAATTAAGCACTCGTTATCATGAGAAATCGGAAATGCGATAACGGCATTAAAAAAATAATTGCAATAACAACCATTCTCAGCTTCTGTAATATTGTAGCTGGTAAGTAGGTTCCTGTGTGAAGTGGACAGGCAGCACTAGCTCAGCTCCCTTTACGTCAGCGCTCTCCACTTTCATCTCTGTGGAAGCAGATGTCACCCTGCAGTCTGTGTGTTGTCAGGACTGGCTGTCAGTGCGCGAGGAGCACTTGCAGGTCTTGATCAAAGGGGACCTGGAGAACGAGGAGCAGATAAAGGGCTGTGTCGAGGCGGTCTGGGCGCTGTCTCAGGGCCTCTACCCGCCACTCAGCACAGGTGCCTTGCGCTCTAACTCTCCGGCTGCTGATGTTAGCACCAGCGAATTGTAGAATGTGCAGTGTCATTTTTTGTCCAATTTCAGTCACAAACATGAATGACGGTAAAAGGATGAATGACCTCATGTGCATGCTGGGTCATTTGATTTTTATGTTGATCATAAATGCAAAGTTCTTTTAATTACAATTAAACTTATACAGTTTATTGTAGTTCAATAAGTAGAGCATTGTGCTAACAACTTAAAGGCTGTGATATCTAATCACAGGGAACAGATTTAAACTGTAACCTTTCCCTCCACTGTAAGTTGTTTTGGATAAATATATTTATCCATAAGATAAAACAATTAGATTAATAAGTTGAATGTATAATTGATACAAGGTACAACAGCCCAACAAAGGACCCAAAACACATGTACTAGGTGTAGGTGACATTCCTCAGACATCTAGAAAGCTTATCTTAGACATGCAGACTTTGTGTTATTGAATTGCTAACATGGGGAAGAATTCTAAATATCAAAAGTAAAAATGAATTTAAAGTAGGATTTCTAAAAACATACTGTAGTGGGAATTTTGCAGTGTCTAGGAATACAGTGAAAAGCCATTATGCTGATGTTAGGCATTATTGGTTGTGTATCAGGACAGCGCAGACTGCAGGGGGCAGCGGAGCAGCTTATCAGGTTCGAGAGCGTCCGTCAGACCTTTGAGCTCCGCCTCTGCCGACACATCACGAACGCTGTGATTCTGCAGGTGGGTGGGGTCACCGCACCTGCTTCGAAATGATGCGGAAGGACATGACAGGCAGCGGAGGCAGGAGCGTGGGGTCCAGGCCCTGAGAGTGTGACAAGTTTCATGGCCCCCATTGACAGGGCCTGAGAGAGGGAGAGAATGGGGCCGGCGCCGAGCCCTGGAAGCCCAATGCCTTCCACGTGTCACTACTGCGCTATAAGCCCTTGATGGAGTGGCTGAAGGAGAGCAACCCAGTCGTCTTGCAGCAGCTAAGCAAGGTTAGAACAAAGCGACTGACACTCAAAGGCACGTGGACCTGGGCTGTAGGTATTCGGGATTCATGCCGCGACAAAGGCAATTCTATATATAGCTTCTCTGTTGTGTGCTCTAATGATAGCATCCCACCCATTAGCCAGAGAGGTAGTGCACACATGACCTCGACAGTTTACCAAACCTGGGAAAATGTAATGCAGTCTGCAGCTGCAAAATTATAATTAGCATATCTCAATTCTTATTGGCATATTTCTGAGAGGCATTTTTGTGTTTACCTTGTCGATTGGGGCTATTAAATTTAAACCTGTGTAATAAATGTCTCTCTTGTAGCTAAAAAGGCAAATAAAATTCTCTAATTTACTTGTATTAACACAAGAAAACATCCACTAGACACATTTAGGTATAAAATACTAATAAACAAAAATACTAATACTGATAAACAATACCAACAGGGAATACAATGCAGAGTAGCTTCCCTGGAGCTGCAAATTCCTTTATTATATTTTCCATTCATGTAGCATTCAGGCATCTTCACTCATGGAAAGTATCAAATGCATTGTGTTATCAAAACTGTGTTTTTTGTTCTGTTGGATTGGCTTCAATTGAATACTGACACTGGAATCAATATGAAGGTAAGTAGCATTTTATTTCTCGAATGGAAAGCACTGGTAGCTCATTAACCATGCTCAGTAAAGACTATGTCAGGGGTGGTATGAAAATTAATGTGATGACTTGTACAGTGAAATTGAATGGAATTTGAAGTGCATTTCTGAGAATGGAATGGAATCAATTTGACTGTGATGTTTACTTTTAGAAGTGCACGGTTTCTCCTTGATCTCATGGGCTACAGCCATATTGTGGAAGTCTCTGATTGCCATCTAGTGGCTGATTGGGCTTGCTTCATGCAAATCAGTTTAACTAGATCCATTTAAGAGTAAATTCTTAGAAAGTATGTCTTGGCGTCCTGCAGGTTTATGCTGAAAACATTTGCAAGCTTTACGAGAGACAAATGAAAGACCTTTTCAATGCAGCCAGACTCCAGTTTTGTGGACCGAAAGATTCAAAAAAAATTGGTGAGTTTCCAGTTATTGGTAGCAGTCCTATCAGAATGATAGCCAGAAGCTCAGAGTGGAAACTGTATTCCCATGATCCTCTTTTAGGTTGTGGTGTCACACTGACACGGCTGAAATGGGCCTGTGGAGAGCTCTGGTTGTTCCTTGGTATTATCGTCATTCAGCCTGACCATGTGGCGTTGGTGTAGGTGTGATCTCAGCGCTCCCGGACTCGGTGACCAGTGCCGCCGGCTGTATGGCCAGCGTGTCCAGGAGCACGCCAGTGTCGTCATACTCGGAGGGGCAAGCCAGCATGGTAAGTCACATGGCGCCAGCTCAGTAGGTCATTTGGTGAGGCATTTCAGACAGAGTCGATAATTCATGCAACCCTTTCCCCTAGCTGAGAGCTTATTTAAACAGTGCGGATTGAGTATTGTGTAATGTCATTCCCCCAATAACCAAGAACCAAGCTCTGGAAATAAACTTCAGCTGTAGAGCTCCAAAGAACACAGCAGGCAAACCTGGAGGAGTGATTATAGGTGAGGATTGATTGGGTCAGCGTATCGCTTTGGTCTGTATGTAGCTGCATGCTCCTTGTTTGCTCCAGGTGATCCAGCAGGTCCTGAACCAGCTTGGAGCAGTGTGCATCAAGGAGCAAGAGTTCCTCACATCCTTCTTTGGCCTGAACAGCAGCTCCAGTACCGTGGCGGTGAGCAGATGATCTTTCAATATCTTTTCTGCCACGTCATTTCCACAACTATTAAAAAAAAGTCCCAATTTTCCCGCTCTTGTCTTTTTCTTTTCTTTGCTTTTCCTGGAAGGTCCTTATTATAAAAGAAAAAAAAAAACAGATGGCACCGAAGTCAATAAATGACAAAGTAGCAGCGATCTAGCCCACTGCTAGTTGTTCTTGTTTATGGGAAGCAGTTTTAAATGTGATATCATGCATCAGACACAAGGTGCAAATAAACTCCTCAGTTGTCTTACGGAACCTGCACAACTGTAAACTAAAAATTCTGTTGATTGAATTTGCTCAAACCTACGTATGTGCTGCCTATAATTATATCTTTGTGCATCCCCCCCCCCGCCTCCAGTTCCATGCTGGTAGGAGGAGCAGTGTTGTTGACCAGACCCAGAACTCAGTGTAAGTGCCCAGCTGCAGAGTATAGTGAGAGATGTGGCACCTGAAAAGCCCATAAGACTCAGCCCAGTTGTGTCTGCTTCTGACTGTAATGGCCGCTGAGTTTACGTGTTACGTGTCCTGCTACAGTACCCGAGAGCAGAAGAAGAGGCCTCACAGCTGGATCCGAATGTCGACCAGCCTTGAGCCCCTGGAGCCCTGCATGGAAGGCTGGGACTGTGTCCAGGCCGTGCTGGGGTCAGCAGAGCCCCACCTCTGTGCCCTGCTCAGCTCATGCGAAAAGGCTGAGCCCCTGAGCTGCTTGGTGGTGCTGAGGTGTGTGGGGCGCGGCCTGTCGCAGTACCAGCTGCAGCTGACGGCCTCCTTCTACTGCTCCCTGTTGCGGTGTGCCCAGCAGCACAGCCAGCACAGCCTGCGCACCTATGTGGTGAGTTATGTGAACGCAGCCGGTCCCCTTATTTGGTGAGGCATGCGAGCACAGCCTTTCCACCTGTATTTAATGTTAATAGCCCCATTCCGGAGCACAGTGCCCCTACTGCACCCTACACTGTCAAGGAAAAGGGTACAGCCCTGGTACAGTTTGTACCTCAAGGTACAAACAACAATAAAGTACCCCCAGTGTTACAAAAATATTCCTCAGATTCTATTATACTTTAAAGGGTACATTTAAAGTACCCTGAAAGATACAGATTGGTACTTTTTTCTGACATTGTATGGCACCTAGGAGTCATGAGTCGAACAGAAAATAAAAATCATCCTTGCTGAGTGGCACTCGCTTACGTTTTGTCTGCTATTGTCTGCATAGGAGTCTCTGTGCAGGGAGGTGGAGAGTCCGCAGGTTTTGAAACGGACCCGTGGGGGCATTCTGCCCTTCGTTTCCCGCCTGGAGGACTTTATGTACCACGGCAAGGCCATATTAATGGGGGAAGAGGAGCGATGGGGGCTGGACAGCTTATACGCCAAGCTGCTCAAGGCGGCCATCCACACCTGTGAGTGCGGGAGAGCGTCTCAGAAACAAAGCTGCCACTCATTACAGCTGTAAAAGGAGTTTCTCATTCTGAGTCTAGCAGCACCTGATCTAATTTCCATAAAGATGCACAGGTACAGACAGAATTTTGCTTGGAGTAATGCATCCATCCATCCATCTTCTAGCGTGTTCTAGACAGGGTCACAAGAGGGCCTCTTGCCCCTCCTATGTAGGAGTACACTCTGGATAGGATGCCAGCCCATTACAGGGCACAAACACTCATACCCAGCTGGCAGTGTAGAGATGCCAGTTGGCCTAACTTGGCACAGAAACAGTGCAAGTGAATAAAACCATAATAAATAACCGATTATTTATATTGACTATATGTAAGGATCAACGTAATCTTCATATGATTTATTTGTTTATGTTATGTATGTTTATATATGTTTCTTCCCACAGTGGAAAAGCTTTCTGGGTCAAATGCACGCTCAGGCCCCCTGGTGGTGAGGCTGCTGAATTACCACTGGCTGGTAGACTTTCTGGAGCAGCTTGGGCTGTCAGGACTTGACAAAGTGCATGAGGAGGCCAAAGAGAGGATGATGCTGCACCTCCAGCACTACATGGCCATGCAGATGGGCCAGCCACTTGGCTTGCTGAGTGTGAGTCATATGCCCGCAAAATGCAATGAAGTTCAGTGGCTTTGATTTGGGGAGCTACGGTTGGTTTATATATTACTGTATTTTGCAATATGGATGCAACTGATTATGATAATATTGTACCAGAATTTCGATCTCTTATATTTTTGATATTTAAGCAGTGCTTCACAGTATCCCTAAATTGAATGAAGCTATTAATAAATACCCTTTTTATATAAAGATTCTGAGTTTTAATATTTTCCTTTTTTCCTACTCATTATTTTTTAGTTTTGGTCATAATATATTACTTTAAAAGTTGGGAGATGCTATAGAGGATAGATATTATACAGTACAGTATGTTAGGGAAAGCGGGTACAGAAGAATGCTGACTCACTCTCTGAACAATGACAGACACATTATAAAAATAATATGACATACAGTGCATCCTTCCATTCATCTTTCTTAACCGCTATGAGCCTGCAAGCTATGAAATAGAAATAAAACAAAAATAGAGCCCTTCGTGAGGCAGGGCCAATGCTGAGAGAGACAGAGAGACACTGACAGACAGAGAGACACAGACAGACAGACAATAAAACCAGGAGTAGATTTTGAGCCTGATGAGACTCCTCACATGTAGACTAATATGGTTAAAGAAGGTAATCTGGCTCCTTTGTTGCTGAGCTGAGATTTCCACCCATGATCCAGTGCCATCATGCTGTCCGTTTTTGCCCATGATCAAGTGCTGTCACGCTGTCCATTTTCCACCCGTGATTGAGTGGCATCCTCCTCCCCATCAGGACTTCCTGGACGGGGTGCAGGGCCACCTGGCACATGGCGTGCAGGAGGAGGAGGTGGGCTTCCAGCTGGCCTACAGCAAGCAGGAGCTGCGCCGTGTCGCAGAGCGCTACACCAGTCGAGAGGTGCGGCGCACCCTGGAGGCCTCACATAGACGGCTGAGTCGCGAGCTGGTGGACAGCCCCTGCCTGCTGCAGGTAACTCACTGGCACTGACCGTGCCAGGAATGGGGGAATTGTTTTACCTGCTGTGCCATTCAAATGATATGTAGTGTAATATCGGCCCCCAGACAGTCCGCATTTTTGCTCCCACAGATTTCAGCTCACTTGAAACAATCAATCAAGAATATGAATACATGGTAGAGGTGTACTGGGATGGGGCAAAAATGTGGACTGACTGGCAGTCCCTGAGGACCAGGTTGAGAAACACTGCTATATACCAGTAAGCCATGGATAGATAGAAAGACAGACAAACTTTATTAATCCCCAAGGGGAAATTACTTCTAGACATTTCTTCCATAACTTGCATTTTTCAGTTGAGAGTGAGAGTCTTTATGTGTTGGTTACACATGAAATAATTAGTCACCTAAGAAAAGCAGCTTCATTCTCTCAGTACCACTTACGAAACAGTGACAATTGCAGCTTCTCTTCTTAAAATATGAATGTGAATAATAGACACAAATGAGGCAGATCTTATATTCTCTCTGTGCTTCAAGTGGTTTCAGTAAAACTGAAGCCTTTTGCAAAGTTTTCATTTAGCAAAAATAAAGCGTTTCAGCTTCACAATCAGTCACCCCACTTGTTCTAATAAAATAACTCATTATTTGGTGGCCCATTCTGATAGATTCTGGTGGGGTGCGTTAAATTTTAAGGAGCCGGAGTCATGTGCAGGAACATGCGTGACTCTGTAACGGCTGCTGTTTGCTTGGCTAACCTCAGGAGGTGTGGAACGCCATGAAGACAGCTTTCCTGGAGCAGTACCGGGAGGCAGAGAACCTCATTAACAAGTGCTACCCTGGAGCAGGCATCTCACTGGACTTTACTGAGCAGGACTTGCTGGAGTACTTCAGCACAATCAGCAGGGACTCCCCAGCATGAATGTCATGTTGTCATTGGAGATGAAAGTTACTGGTGTATCAGAGCTCATTGGAATCTTTTTGAAAGTTATTTTTCAACAAAAAAAATCTCCCAGATAAGCAGCTTGCTTTTTATGTATCAGTGCTTGTTAGTTATGGTTATAACATTTAAAAAATATGCCATAATTAAAATATTTCACCGTTGCTTTTATGTTTTTCATTCACAAAGATGTGCAATGTGACAGTTCTTTCATGTATATTAATTGGATCTTTGAACATACTGCATTTTTGTGAACCTTCAAGTCAGTGCCTGTCAAAGCTGGAACTGTGTAATCCAAAATGTATGCTGGAAAGGTTTCGCAATCAGCAAAACACCAGTACGATCTTCAATTTTCTCTTTAACAGGTGGCTATAATGGTGTTTTGGTTATGTATCATAAAGCAATGAAAAAAAAATAAATATAAATGGCAAATATAAAGACTGTTTTGGTTTGAGAATTATAAGCATTGGCCTCATAACATTCTTGAGGGTACAAAAAAATAAGGCGGCAAATTATTTTTATAAACTGTGAGACATTTGAAAAATGCAATAAAATACAAAGCATTATGGGTTTTCTATTTATCAGATGTGTGTCTGAATGTCATGAGAAATTGTGAAAAGGTATCGAGAAGTAGAAAAGGCATGTCATATTTCCTGAGAAGAAAATATGGGTGAATATTCACCTGCAGCTGAGTAAGCACTGAGGTGCTGATGCGCATTTGAGCTGCTGGAAATACAGTATACTGACTTCCCTCTTCATTAGCAGCAACATAGTGCTGATATCTTAATGATCACCACAGAATACAAAATGATTTAAGACAATACTGTTTACCCTGGTAGATGGCTCTTCAAATGTGTTATCCCCCCAGTTCTGGAGAATTTGTATTGCTCTCATCAATCACTGCTTTTGTGTTTTCTTATTACTGAAATACTTTACCTGTCACTTCACTTTTTTATTTGCAGTTCATTGGCACAAGCTGTTGCTGTCAACTTAGTGTTCACAATTTGCTTTTAAAAAAGATCATGCCATTTTGAGAAATTACACATTCTGTTGGAAACTTCCACGGCTCATTTCTCATTATATGGATGATATGATTGGGGCGATGACACCTGACCAAATGTGACCAAATTACTGTCTATCCTGTATTACACTGCAACAATGCTAGACAGCTGTAAAACCACAGGCTTTCGGATTAATATGATTTTTACTTTTATCAATGGGCATTTGTAGGCCTGTCACGATAAAGGATATTCTGCCTGCCTTGCCTGTTTCCTGCCCGTCTGCCTGCCCGAGCGACCGCCAGCTTACCCGTTCTACGGCGATCCTGACAGAATGACAGACCGTAAGAAAAACGCATCTTCCGTAGCTGAGGAGGATTACCTCAGCTACGTCGACCAGGTGCTCTTTTGGATTTCCCAGCCCGGCATCCGGGAGGATTCCCCAGCGTGGGACCTCGTGAGCCGGAGCTGGGATATACTGGATCAGCTGTCCCTGGAAGAGGACGCGCACCTTGCGGAGGAGGTGCGCGAAAACTTCTGGCGGGTGGCCGAGCTCCGGACGGAGCGGTACGTCGCACTGGGCGAACCGGGGACTATCCTTCCACCGTCCGCCTATACGGACTTAGCGCCGCCTCCCGCCACCCCTGTGCGTCAGAGGAGGAGGAAGAGGAGACCGGCGATCGCCCTGGGGGCGTGCACCCTCGTCCCTGTTTCTCTCCCTGAAGGTGATCGGGAGCGCTTCCCGATCACCACAGAAGTCCCCAGGGCTGCTAAGCTGCCTCCCCGGGCAGCTTCCCCCGTCCGGAGAACACGCCGGACCACTGCGCAGCCTGAGCAGCCGCCTCCGCTGCTCGCTGCAGCCGCCTGGCCTGAGAAGCTCCCTCCGCTCCTGCCGCCTGCGCGGCCCGAGCAGCCGCCCCCGCTGCCTCCGTCAGCTCCCGCGCGGCC
>JAODJX010000002.1:5212277-5222616 GCA_026776945.1 Isichthys henryi
AAAAATCTCACAGGACCAATGTCATGGAATCAGCCTCACAGGAATGGAGTAATGGACCAAAAATCTCACAGGACCAATGTCATGGAACCAGCTGCGCAGGAATGGAGTAATGGACCAAAAATCGCACAGGAACAACGTCATGGAACCAGCTGTGCAGGAATGGAGTAATGGACCAAAAATCTCACAGGACCAATGTCATAGAACTAGCCTCGCGGGAATGGAGTAATGGACCAAAAATCTCACAGGACCAATGTCATGGAATCAGCCTCACAGGAATGGAGTAATGGACCAAAAATCTCACAGGACCAACGTCATGGAACCAGCTGTGCAGGAATGGAGTAATGGACTAAAAATCTCACAGGACCAATGTCATGGAACCAGCCTCGCGGGAATGGAGTAATGGACCAAAAATCTCACAGGACCAATGTCATGGAACCAGCCTCACGGGAATGGAGTAATGGACCAAAAATCACACAGGACCAATGTCATGGAACCAGCTGCGCAGGAATGGAGTAATGGACCAAAAATCTCACAGGACCAACGTCATGAAACCAGCCTCGCAGGAATGGAGTAATGGACCAAAAATCTCACAGGACCAACGTCATGAAACCAGCCTGGCAGGAATGGAGTAATGGACCAAAAATCTCACAGGACCAAAGTCATGGAACCAGCCGCGCAGGAATGGAGTAATCGACCAAAAATCTCACAGGACCAATGTCATGGAACCAGCCTCACGGGAATGGAGTAATGGACCAAAAATCTCACAAGACCAATGTCATGGAACCAGCCTCACGGGAATGGAGTAATGGACCAAAAATCACACAGGACCAACGTCATGGAACCAGCCTCAGAGAAATGGAGTAATGGACCAAAAATCTCACAGGACCAATGTTATGGAACCAGCCTCACAGGACTGGAGTACAGGTCCAAAAACCTGAGAGGACCAATATTTTTTAACCAGCCTTACAAGATCAGAGTACAGGTCCAGGAATCTCACAAGACCACCATTATATTAGTACAGGACGAATATGTATATTATATATATATATATATTAGTACAGGACGAAAAACGTGACAGAACTAACTTTATGGAACAAATCATACGGGACTAGAGTACAGGATCCAAAATCTTGCAAGAGCAAAAGTATGGGTCTAACCTCATGTTACTAACTTTATCTCAACACCTCAAGCCTGACATTACAGGTCTGGTGGTTCACCATCTTGTTGCAGGCTGATCATTTCAGATTTCCAGTGGCCTTTTTTCTTGACCCATCCGAGTTATCTCCAGTGGTCTCTCACAGGTGGCTGTCTATGCCACAACATGCACTTAAACCGCACGTTCCTCTGATGAATGATCATATCCACCAGCACCTATTAGTCACACAGGGGAAAGCCACAGGAGGACTAACCGCTAAGCGAGGTGACAGCTTGTGTGTCGCGGAGCCCGTCGCATCCCGGAGAGGAGTGTGCACAGCCAAAAGCCAGCAGAGCTGCCGGCAGAGCTGCCAAAGTCCACGCAGCAGCTGAGAAACGACTCATTTCCGGCTGGAGACACAGCTCAGGCTTGGGGCTTAGCCAGTGCTTAATGTGTAAAAGCTAAGGTGCAGGAGCTCATGAAGACCGTGATGACGTCATACAGGCTAATCAATCATTGACAGCAACAAAGCACTATTAATTATATTATATTATATTATATTATATTATATTATATTATATTATATTATATTATTGTTAAATTAGGGGGATACAAACATTGGCATGGGCACAATGTATTAAAAGTGACAAAGTCTTCGCGCGCAAAATGCACGAACGGATGGGAGAAAAGGGGCGGAGCCAATACACAATACGCACAGCAAGCAAGTACAGAGAACAACTCTGTCAGGTATGGACTTAAATGAAATACGAAGTACAGAATAAATATGTCCTGTTTTGCATATGCCAAAATAGTTCAGCTTTTTCCACAATTAGCGCCACAGATAGTTAAGAGAAGTACATACGAATTATTTCTGAGCAGAACAACTCCTGCACTAATAGGATGATTTTTGTAAAACCTGATATGAACATGGCTTGTGGGTATTTTACTTAATGTTTTTAATGCTCTGTGCACTCCTGTCACTCCTATCACTATAACCTTAGTATATTAAGGTAAATATAATAATATAAAACAACTGGCAGAAATACTGAGCAATAATTTTTGCTTCTTTACTTCATTGAGTTTTTAATTATTAAATTAATCTGTGAAATACATGAGGATTATTGAGTGTGTTGTAATCAATGCTAATAAAGCATATAATTTGTAACCCCATAAAATTCCAGGAACAATCAGTGACACGACAGTCAATCAGACTTCAGGTGACTTAAACACTAACGGAAATTGGTGGTGACTTTTTCTGACTTCTGACGTCAGATTGTGTGACCCCAGACTTGTGAAAAAGCAACATCACTCAGAACGTGTTCTCTTTCCACCGTGTTTACATACTTCTAATGCCGTCTTCACATTATATCGAGAATTTCTAACTGTGAAAGTAAAAGTTGCGCACTACGGTACACGGTATCGCACGTCACAAAATAAAACGCCAAATAAACAGCTGTGTAAGTACCAGAAAGTAAGATAAGAAAATTGAAAGGAATAACTATCACGTCGTTTTTAAACATTCATTTATTTGAAATCTGCATTCATGAATCTATATCCTTTGTCGATAGTTATTTTTAACTTGCACGCAGCCCCTTTGAAATAAATAAATCAAAAATAAAATCGAGCAAACCTGGAAAATAGTCACAACATGTGCTCTATATTTTGCAGCTCAGAATTACCCACTCTTTTAGCCACCCATATAATTCGCGAATGTTGATTTTAAAAGAGCATGCAGAAGAGTTATTTCAAATCATCACTTCTGAGACAACACTAAAAAATAAATAAGGACAGAACAGAAAGTGGAAAAGCTGCTGCCTTGAAATTGTGGTACGCTAAATGAGAAAGGTAAAATAATTAGGGGTTCGTGCAGGTGAACAGGAACCTTGCGTTAATTCCCGGTAACACGTGAAACCGCTGCTGGAGTCACACGTCACGACGGTAAAACACCGACACTGAATGATATCACAGCACGTACGATGCGGCGTATTTTGTACTGACTTCGAAAAATGGCTGTGATGTATTATAGGACTAGACAATGTACAATATTAATACCAAAATCACGTGTTATGCAAATTAAATTCTTACATAGCTAGTCAACTAGATTAAGATCAGGCTTTTTCTTGTCTTCAATTTTGTTCAGACATTACAGTACAGGTAGTTTAACGTTCGCAAAAACATTTTTATTCTGTCATAGGGGGGAAAAAACGTTGCAAGTTTTGCTATTTTAATTATTATTCTTTTTATAGATAATCTTATATTTTTTTTTAAATCAATTTCAAGTTTACCTCTGCCGCTTTTCACGAGAGCTGCATACGTTCTCCTACTCAATCATAACACAGGTCTACAATTTTTTTTTTTTTTTCAGGTGCTAAGATTTTTTTGAATTGATTTAAGGTATTTTGAGAATTATGGGACCTGGAAGTAAAGTCATCCCCCATTTCGGGCTGTTAACTGCTACATGCTGTCTCTGTTCTTCCTTTAGCATAAACCTTAGCGGCTGATTGGCAGGAGATGTTTGCACATAAGGTTGTCATTCTTCGTCTCTTTTACCTGTATCTCATTATGGCAGGTGGACACCATGAAGAGAATCGCACACAGGAACTCGAAATCAGCTGGAATATGTCATAGCTCACCCAGCCTAAGCTTCCCATCATCTACCCTCTCCATCGCTCAGCTTTATTCCGCCATATTGTCCCTTTCAGCTTGCGTCATATACAAATTCATTGCTGACCCCCCAGTGATGATACATGCCAGCTGTTAATCTTTGTTTACCCACACAGCAGAGAAAAAATGTTTTATAGCATTTGAGAAAGGGGGAGTTTTCTGGAGCAGGGGCTGACACCTCGGCCCGCTTTTCCTGATTAACCAGGGAGCAGTAATTCATTCTTCTGGCCTAATCCTGCCTCCCAAGGTATTGCTCACTGGAATCCAGCTTCCACTCTCTGTTTTTCTGGAAATTACTGAAAGGAAGTAAGAATTATTCAGATTTATGAAACTTGGAGACTCGTAGCATTCCAACATGATTACTCAAAAGAGACGGTGAGAAAAAAACAGAAGGCGACACTCATCTGGTAGATATTAGGCGGTTGTTTGGTCCCCTTCTCAACATTTACGCCACATGACAGCCTGGAAGCATTTGTGCCTTGTTTCAGAGTGACCGTTTATGGACATCTGGTGGATCTCTGCTGCTTATTCTTGGGAAATGGTATCTGGTTCCACATCACGCCGTTTTTGTTTTGGCTCCAGGGGGGTGTGAAGTGAAGGGCTCTGTGTGGGCCAGTAGGGCAGCAGTGAGAGCCAGGCGTGAAGTGTAACAAAATAAAAACCCGTAGATACCCCCTGGACAGTATAGTCAACACCCCCCAAAGTAGAGCTAATGCCTTGCGCCTGGAGGTCGATTTCGACATCGTACAAATCAGTCCATTTAAAAGTCTTGGCCTGACATCTCATACGACTCGTGGGCCTGTGTTAAGCAGGCGAACCTTCACCTCAAAAATAGAAGATGCATGACAAAACAGCAGAATGCACTCTGGTGCTGTCATTTATAATACAAAGTAACGGAAGGCTTAACCAGGAATAAGGTGCTATTTTGCTAACAGGCATCATCCTTAACAACCACAATCACACTCTATATAAACCAGCTATTATTAACGGCACACTTCAGTACATGTGTTTGCACATTTTTAAATCAGTTACGTTTGAGTATACGATCGGTAGAAAAAGATGAGAGCAGATGTGTCAATCATTTGATGATGATGATTGTCATTATCACCTATACAATCCTGGCACAGACCAGCATGGATCGGCCCAGACCGGCTTGGATTAGCGCAGACAGGTATGGATCAGTATGTTTTTTATGCGGCATTCAAACTGAACGCCGACATTGCTGCTCAGTGGGTGTGGTGACTTCCGTCTACTGTGACGTCATGCACATACCCTTTGCAGTAGAGGGAGCGTAAGAACGGATAAGAGGTTGACGATCTGGCAGTATTTTACGCTTTTAACAGCAACTAATAGCGGGGCAGTTTGTAATCTTTGTAAAAACAAAGTTTTGAGAAGTGGGGGTAGCGTTTACTGGAAAATCCAACTAAACAAAACGCACGCAATTATGCGAGAGAATGTGAGTAATATGAAAAAACTATCGATGATTTAGGAGTCGCCAGCTTGGGCTGTTTTGCGCACTCGGTGCAGCTTATGATACAGTAGAGGCGACTGTCGCAGCGAAGTGTAAGTGACGCTGTTGCCAGTGGGAGAAACATTGTGGGGCATTTTAAGCATTCGTCACTTGCGTATACTCTTGGAAGATATTCATATTGAACTGGAAATGCCTTAGAAACACTTAAAACAAAATCTACAAACGTGGTGGAACATTACGTTATGTATGTTTCTAGTTGTCTAAAGATTTTTTGGCATACATATTTTGATATGTATTTACTAGCTTAAATATTAATAATATATAAAGCATAACTAAATATATATTTATTATATTCAAATATAAAAAGAGCTCTTGTATCGGTATTGGCAGATGTGTATCGGAATCAGATCGGAAATGAAAAAATGTGGATCGGCCCATCCCTATCCGCAATCATGCTGCCCCCCTTTCAGGTGAGTCAGCATATTAAATAAGCCCCGTACTGGGTCATTCTGGGAGAGCTGCGTTTCCCCTGGAGCAGAAGGCAGCAATGGGACAGGCGAGATCGCGGTTTGCGCGTGCTCTCTGTGCGCACGGGGTCACGCATGGCATCTTGGGAGTTATATAGAGGCCTTGCAGATACTTGCCAATTGTTCCCTTGGTTCCCGTTCTCTAGAAGCAGAAGTTACATTGATTACTTTTCTAAAAGAAAGTCTGTCTCACCATAGGCCAGAACCTGATGTGTTTTTCTTGGAGGACTTGAGCTAAACTTTTTGTCATATTTTAACAAATTAGAAACATTAGTGAGTGAAACTGCGACCATGTTTTGGTTTCGATGTTACAGTGCTGTAATTATATTTCAAAACACAACCAAATTGTTTGACAGAGAAATTGGAAAACTTAAAACGACTTTAATATAGGAAACATATGCTGTTTGAATAAAAAATGCTCATTATGCTAATGAGTTTATTGGCAGTGTCACATGATCAGACCTTCACCTGACATCAGGGGACCTGTTTCCTTTGCTCATATATGTACGCACTCTGAATGACCTTTACAGGCCCAAAAAAACACACCATACCCTACGATCTGCTTTCAGAGTCTTTAACATTCTGTGTTCCTCTCAAGGAGTCCTTCAAGCCCCATCAAACGTCCTTCACCTAGAATAAGATCAGGGGCAAAAGATAAATACGAAACAGTACACCTCAGTGTACCATACAGATTAACCCATTTACAGGCATTAGGGTCCTTCGTGGCTTCGGGCTGCCCGTGGGCTGCCTGCAGACAAACAGACAATAAATATACATTTTTCCAGTGTTTTATCTCAATGCAAAATGTGAAGCTGACCCATAGGGTTTTGTTACAGTCAGGGTAGTAAGCCATTTTTGTACATTGTACTGTCATTTTTCATGTTTCATTCAAAAAGAAAAAACTTTGGCATGTTTCCGATATTTATGGCGAAAGATGAGGACAAAAGCCAGCTAAGTCACGTTTTAATCGCACTCCCTGTTAATATGATTAGGCTGTGAATTACAGTGGGTGATTTAAAGGCTGTTTTCCGATAGAATAACAGGAAAGGTAGACTGATGGCGTCGCGCAGGGCTGGCGGTCGGCGAGGCGCAGAGGGCGGATTCCGTCGCACCCCGACAGCCGTAATTACATCATTATCCAGCTGCTATTAAAGGGCTACGCAGTCTTATCAGTGACAGACTGGGTGGCGAGTCAAAGCTCTCACTCCAGGACGAAGATCGCTCCTCCGATTGCGGAGGGGAAACCCTGATTCTTCTTACAGCTACTTAGCGATTGTAGTTTCTCTGCATTTATGGTATGCATATTATGGGGTGGCATCTCCAGAGCTTATTATTCCTTATTCCAGACGGCTCTGTCACAAACTGTAGAATTGTCTTCTGTAGTCACCGATTATCTTCTTAGCCAGTTTGATTGCAGTGATTAGATTTAAGAGCGAATCCAGCGTGTTGGTCTAGTCTTTGTTCACTTTGGACAAATAAATCAAAGTGGGTAAAATGGTATCGGGGACCAAAACTTAACAATTGAAAGAGCCCGGCCGCTTTGAAGTGCATGGGGCGCTACTTTTGCCAGAGTGGCTTTTCTGCTCGGTCTGTTTATACGAACCCAGGCCGCAGTTTGTCTTGTCGTCCAGCCAGATGGACAGAGATCCTTGCCACAATGGCCGTCTGCATGTGTCCTCGGCCGCTGTGTCCCAGTACATTCTCCAGATTTAGCAGCACGCTGATCAGTAGGGCCATGCGCCGCTCGCGGCCGTGATTCATTTCGTGTCTGTTTCCAGCAGTAGGGCGATCCTTCTTATTCCTCTATATAAAAATGAACCCGTTAAATGCAGCCAGAGAAACTTGCTGGCTGCCTGGGACAAGTGAGACTGCGTGTACATTTTGTCCGGCCTGGGAAAGCCATTCATTACCCTGCCGCTTCCCATCCGCGGCCGCGTTTTCACGACCTGCCGACAGGGATGTGTTTAATGCTTTTCTCAACTAGTCCAGTTTTAACTAGTTACCACCTCCGGGTCAGATGTGCATTTGCATACACACGTTATTCTCTGCACTTATTCATTTTAAGCTCACTGGTGCTGGTGCCTGGGCTTTGACATCGCTTTTACACACCAGAATTTACCTTTTTCTCATTTTGGATACAGCGTGACTTTTGTGACGTTTAATTGCCGGCTCTTCTCTCAGACTTGGCTTCCACGTACGCCCACAGGCAGACTCCATGCCACTTCCTCAACACGTCTAATTACCAGGAGTCGCATAAGGATCCAGAAGAAGCCTATAGCCAAACAGAAGCATCAAACGGCAGGAGACGCTCTGCTCCTCGTGATAAACTGACTGTAAGCTTCAGTCTGGGCTTTTCTCAACCAGCAATTGAAAGGAGAAATTATGCAACAATGCACGATTATAAATGGTGCATTCCCAAATTCCTTGTGGTGGATTCAAAGAATAAGCATAAAATTGCATAAAGCCAATGGATGTTGTGTCTGATCGGGGCTTGGGTTTGATTCCTGTTTTGAATCTTGGCACTGTCTGGAAATATGTTCAGGAGGTGTCGATTTGGGGGGTGGGGGCTGTGGCTGCTGCCATACCTGGGGGGGGGGGGGTAATGGGGAGGCCTCTGCTGGTGTGGAGCAGGGTGATGGATTGGGCTGTGGTGGTACAGGCCTCTGCTCCTTCCTCTTTGTGCTGGGTCAATCAATCAGTTAGCACCCCCGTCACCCCGTTCCTCCGAGCCTGGGGCTGTGAGAGAGGCCTCATCTGCCCAAAGTGTCGCTCTTCCGATTCTGTTTTATTTACTTTGCCGTCCTTTCAGGCATCACTTTCGTCATCTTGCTTTAGCCACTTTGTGCACCTTCTTCATTCCTATTTAGCTCTTTATCTAGTGCAGATGTTTCTTGTTTACATGTATTTTTGTTAATGTAATTATCTCTTGTTGTATGAAGTAATTGTGCAAATGTGTCTTTCTGTTTGCAGGAAGGCACACAATAGTAACACAGGCTGGGTGGATGAAGGGGGGGGTTACACCCGGGCGCTGAGGGAGGGTCACAGGGTATGTTATTCAATGCAGGCCCAGCAGCGACAGGTGCAGCAGAGACTCATATGCTTTCCTTTCGCTTTCTGCTTTGCCGATTCCCACGCCAGTGCAGAAGAAAGTGGGGGGGGGGGGCATCTTGTGAGAGACCTGTTTTCAAAGGGTGATGTACCCTGAAAGATGAGGACATATTGAGAGATCCGGGAACACACTGCAGGGGTCACTAGGGTTCTGCAGACAATTATAGACAAATGGCCCAGCCCCCTCAGTCCCCCGGACATATTTGCCTTTTTGATTTGTAACTTCCAAATAAGATGATTTTATGTTATTGATTCAATTTACAGTTCTCAGTTAAATCGCTAATTTATTAAAAATGTTTCATTTTCCTTTAAAAACATCTACTTTTGCTGATATGTTTTCTGTCTATTTTCCGTAGGTGCCGATTCGTGGCTGGGTCTCTGTAAGACTGGATCTCGTCCCGGCAGATCATGGGCACCAGGCAGGGGACTCTCCGGATGCGATGGCTGTGTCACAGGTCACACACTCACAGTCACGCCCTACGAGGGGTGCCATTCACCTATCCAGCCAGAAGAGACCCACGCAAACACATAGAGAAAATGTTAACTCCACACACAGCTGGGGACAGGATTTGAACCCTTGACCCTGGAGGTGTGAGGCCAAACTTATCTAGCACTTATCACAAATCTTTTAAACAAACAGCATATTATGTTTTCAGAGCATCTGAAGCCATTGACATCTCTCTACATGAACAACTTACAAGCCATGTGCTCAGAGCTCACTCGTTCTCTCGGGCCTGCCACGCTTACCCGCTAAGAGCCCACTCGTTCTCTTGGGCCGGCCGCGCTTACCCGCTAAGAGTGTGCTTGTTGTCTCGGGCCGGCCGCGCTTACCCACTAAGAGCTCACTCGTTCTCTCGGGCCTGCCGCGCTTACCCGCTAAGAGTGCGCTTGTTGTCTCGACCCGGCCACGCTTACCCGCTAAGAGCCCACTCGTTCTCTCGGGCCGGCCACGCTTACCCGCTAAGAGCTCGCTCGTTCTCTCGGGCCGGCCGCGCTTACCCGCTAAGAGCCCACTCGTTCTCTCGGGCCGGCCGCGCTTACCCGCTAAGAGTGCGCTTGTTGTCTCGGGCCTGCCGCGCTTATCCGCTTAGAGCCCGCTCGTTCTCTCGGGTCTGCTGCGATTACCCGCTAAGAGCTCGCTCGTTCTCTCGGGCCGGCCGCGATTACCCGCTAAGAGCCCACTCGTTCTCTCGGGCCGGCCGTGCTTACCCGCTAAGAGTGCGCTTGTTGTCTCGGGCCTGCCGCGCTTACCCGCTTAGAGCCCACTCGTTCTCTCGGGCCTGCCGCGCTTACCCGCTAAGAGCTCACTCGTTCTCTCGGGCCGGCCGCGCTTACCCGCTAAGAGCTCGCTCGTTCTCTCGGGCCGGCCGCGCTTACCCGCTTAGAGCCCGCTCGTTCTCTCGGGCAGGCCGCGCTTACCCGCTAAGAGCTCGC
>JAODJX010000002.1:5250795-5264014 GCA_026776945.1 Isichthys henryi
CCCTCCCCCCCCCGCCCCACCCCCTCTCCCCCCGCCCCCGCCCCCCCCCCCCCCCGCCCCCCCCCCCGCCCCCCCCCCCCCCCAGCGTGGAGATGAGGCCCGCCAACCGAACCCCTCCCACCCCCCCAGCGCAGGCATGAAGATGTGCATGCATTTGAGGGGCAAGTCCACGTGTGGGTAGGACTCTAGGACTGGTGTGCGGGTGTTTTTTTTGTGCAGCCAAACCGCCGGAGCACAGAGGGAGATTCTGTGGGGGGGGGCACAGCGCTGGAAACTCAAAGCTGGCCCAGTGGAAGCGCATCACCAGGTACCTGCTACATGCCTGTGCTTAAAGCCCTGCTGTCCAATAGGAGAACTTCCAGCTAAACAGGTAAATCGTGTGATGTGGCGTCCGTCACATCCAGGATATGCCCTGGGGTCACCGTGGCCCTTTACTGGCTGGATGGATGTGACATACTGCTGTACAGACACGTGATGATCCTGACCCGCAGTGATGCACTCCTACCCCGCTCTGCTCTGCCATTCCAGCCTCAGAGGGACGTTCTACCCGGTTGCATCATCTGCCGGCCGGTTTCCCAGAAAGCAATAGGGATCTGGGCTAGAGGTCCTGGGCTAGGGAGATGTGCACTTTCTCCTGGATGTCAGGGGAGATCAGGAAACTGTGCAGTGATGTGCATTATCCTGAAGGTGATGGAGATAAGGGCCGATCATTAGGGAGGAGGGTATCTACTGGGGGCCATCCCAAGGGAATCCCCTACGGAACAGCATCTGTAGCAAGGGGGCTGGTACACACTGTGCCAGAGGCGCTGCAGTGCCCTGCGGGCTGTAACAGATGTGCTGTGGAGGATTAAGGTGACCATCTTCACCCTCTGCTATGTGCGCACACATCAAAGTGCTGTCATTGCCATCCAAGTTCCATCAGCCACTCAACTGCACTCATGAGAGATGGAAAGAGGCGGGTGACCCCCAAGAGGCTCGGTGTTAGGCCTCTGTGTGTGCGTGTGCCCGAATGCACTCTGCTCCTCTGCACGGAGGGCATGGCCAGCGTGCCCGTTGGCCGCGTCTGCATAGCAGCAGTCCACCGCGTGAAACATCATGGGGCCAGATATTCAGGAACTTCCAAAATGTTCCAGACCAAAATCCCAGAGAAAACAGATGGGATGGGATCATGTACCATCCTACAACCTTTATTCGCAGTGCATGGCGTGGGATGTGGGCACGCAGGAGGGTGATCAGTTGCAATGCAAACTGGGAACCCTACGAGCTTCCTCCAGCGATGATCTCACACACAGGCCTTATAAAACTCCTGTAGTGTGAGCAAAAAAGAAAAAACAGTCTGGCTATCCTTTTGGGGCCTGTGGGTGAAAATAAGGGCGTTCTTCAAGTTTGAGTAGATGATGCATATCTGTCTTCGTAAACAAGTGCCCCATCACTCATCCTCGTGGTGACAGTGTTACCATGACACCATCTTCCCTGTTTGCTACAATCGCTGTGGAGGATTACGCGACTCTGTCTGTGCCAGCCAATCATAGCCCTCCTCTCTTATGACTTCACGATTGAATCCGCCTCCAATTAAGGCCTGAAAGGCACTTTGTGCGCCCTGTTTGTTTCGAAACGCGTAAAACACGCAAAATGATTTAGCATATTATTATGCCTATGAAATGTTAACAAACCCCAGGAGGGGAGACTTTCTCCTTTAAATATGTGCTAATTATTTCATTTCGGCTTGGTTTGTTTCCAGTGACTTTTAGAATCGTGCTCGCGCGATGGGACGACGTCGCTCAGACGTGACCACGGCGGCCAATCATGCATAGCGGAGCAGGGCTGAACCTTCCGGAAGGCCGGGGGAGTTGGGGGTAACAGGATTGGTGACGACGCCTCGAAAATGCGGTGAAAATGAAACAATACCCTCCCCTTAGATTAAGCTTATGCTGTTTTGTCTGCATTCTGATTACTTACAATCTGTATTTAATAAAATCTAGCTCAGGTTTTACCTCACCTTGACCTAAAGGGAGGTATTTATGAACAGAATAAGTCTGAGACCGTCCAGGCCACTAAGTCATTACTGTCAATATGAAAGTACTGCCCCTGATTTGTGTACGCCATTGCATTATGATGCATGACACTTATCCTCCTCGGAACATGCGACTTTCATTATGCGACTAAGCGCTGGCAGTGCAGTATGAATCTTCTAACCGCTTTAATATAATCTATGGATGATTTTGAGCTGAGTGATTTACAGCATGTCATTGTGTTTTGTATTTAGCAAACCAAGAGGACAATATCCATTCCTGTTGGAGATAATCAGGGAAATTAATTGCTTTTGGATGTTCTGGCCCCAGCTGGGTAGTTCGAGGGAGGTGATGAGCAGTCACATTCCTTAGTGAGACTGGGAGTCGCAGGGACATGGGCACGGAACAGCTCACAGGACAGCTCAGGGGACAGCTCACAGGACAGCTCATAGGACAGGTCACAGGACAGCACAAGGCACATTTCACAGGACAGCTCAGGGGACATTTCACAGGACAGCTCAGGGGACAGCTCACAGGACAGCTCAGAGGACAGCTCACAGGACAGCTCAGAGGACAGGTCACAGGACAGCACAAGGCACATTTCACAGGACAGCTCAGGGGACATTTCACAGGACAGGTCAGGGGACAGCTCACAGGACAGCTCACGGGACTGGTCACAGGAAAGCTCACAGAACAGCTCACTGGACTGGTCACGGTACAGGTCACAGGACAGCTCACAGGACAGCTCAGGAGATATTTCATAGGACAGCTCAGGGGACATTTCACAGGACTGGTCACAGGAAAGCTCACAGAACAGTTCACTGGACTGGTCACGGGACAGCTCACGGGACAGCTCAAGGGACAGCTGGCTGTGAACATTTAACCCCCCCCTCCTCCCATTAAGAGTGAGGCCTCACGGGGACTAACAGCTGATTTGAATGGACGGGGTTGTGCAGGTGTAAATGGAGGCACTGATATCACAAAATGATGAAGGAAGTCGGATGCGGCATGTGGGAGGGGCCGCTTGGTTGCAGGAGGTTAAAGGAGGTAACATGAGGTTATAGGAAGTTACAGGAGGTTACAGGCCCCAGCAGAGCACGAGCGGATGACTGTCGCCTAACCCATCTGCCATAAGAGATAATCGAAGGCAAGAATGAGAAAAAGGAGAGAGTGAAGAGAGAAAAAAATGAAAAGGCAGTAGAGGAGGGCAGGCAGAGACCATGTGACTGGGGAGGCACGCTGTGGGGGTGGCTTTCTACCCAGAAGGCCCCCTGACAGCGGTCCCTGTGGACGGGCCGCTTTGATCCGGCCGAGCCAAACCGCGGTCACCATGTCCCTGTGTCCCCACGTCGCCTTGTCACCTAGCGCCTCGCTTTCATTTCCAATATTTCCATCTGTGCCTGTGACAGCGGCCCCCCAACTGGAGACATCGCCCCCCCCCCGCCCCCGGCCCGTCCGTCACCGTCTCGGCAGGCTGGGAAATTTGGAGGCGATCCGTCCCTCTGTCCGACGGCCATCTGTGTGCCCCTGTCCGACAGCAGACAGGTATAGCTGCAGAAAACAGGGAGGGTGGAGGTCGGGAGGGAGGCGGATGGGCTTCAGCTCCATGCATCACACTGCCCCCTACCTGGCCCTGCAACTCTTGCGGCCACCAGTAACAGGTGCCAGTGCATTTGAGACGTTGCCCTGGCGACTTCCCAGTTCACCACTTTCCTTGCCGCATGTGGCCTATTTGAATTACACGCCCCCCCCATCCTACACTCTGAAGCCATCAAACGAGCAGCCACCCACGTCCGGATCCGGCTCCCGGCCGGAGTACTAACCGCGCAGCAGCCTTGGGAAGGTGAGTGGCTGGAGGGCTGCTCTGCGCCAGGCCATTACTCTCACACTGTCTGTTCCCGGGAACAGGAGAGGGAGCCATGTGTGTTGGGGCCACTCCAGCTGGCTCTTTCCCAAGATCACTCTTCCCTCTCTCTCTTCTCCCCGATATCCGACTAACGCAGAGAAGCTGACAGGAATGGCTCCAGCACTAATAAATTCACACACCTCTCAGGCACGCCGGCCTGTCATCTCGCTGCTCCAGGCGTGGGGGGCGCTAGCGGCGGGCAATCACTCGGGCGGTGACGCCGACTACTGGCTCTGCATGCAGTTCCCCATTCTGCTGGATCACAGCTCAGCCCCCAGCTTCGGGTCTTTCTCCTCCATTCGAACCCATTTCCTCCCTCACCCCAGCACACCGGCCTCCATCCTGGGCTTCTGCCAAGTGAGCCCCCCCCCACCCCCGTAGTCTGATTACTCCCTCAACCCCCTTTTCCAGTCACGCCCTCTGATGTTGGCCTCACAGCCCCTCTCACTGGTTCCCCTTTCCTGCCCCTGCCTGCAGACCCAAAATCCCTCAGAACCCCAGACACAGATGAATCTCCCCCCCCCCCATGCCCGCAGGACGCACTTGCTTTCTGGATCCTCTTCCATGTCTCGTCTCAAAATTTGAGTTTAATTGCCCCAGTAATTAGACCGTCCCCAGGCTGCGTCCCATCTGGGAGTCTGGCAGGCTCCCCCGGCGCTGTGGACCGGCTCCATGCGTTCCCATTGGCTCGGGGTGCAGGGGGCAGGGCTGTAGAAGTTGCCGGATGCGCGTGTGTGACATCACACACGCAGTTCGCACCTCCACTATAACTGTTAAATTGCTGGGAAGACGTATGCCTGTGTAAGCTGTTAGAAAGGACAGAACCCGAAAATGACAAGATTTCAGCACAACTTAACTGAAAATGTAATTAAATATCAGCATCCCTAATATCTACAGTTGGTGTCACTTAAACTGCTAAAGATAAACACAGCAAAGATCTACATGAATCCACACACACACACACTTCCATTTGCAGAGGGTTTCTGTTTTTAGGCACCAATAAAAGAATCAAGCCCAGTTACAAGTTCCCCTGTGCGACTGTGTGGTTAAAGGTGTTTTTGTTTTACCCGCTGCCATGGAAACCCACCTTGGCTGATGGATGATGGGTAAAAAATACAGTGAGTCCAAAATGCAGGAAGCCAGTGGGTGGAGCGCAGCAAGTGTACCCTGGCAGCATCCATTTGTGGTCGCCAGCTCCTTCAGGGAAAGTGCTCCGTGAGAAAGTCCTGCTCTCAGTCCCGTCCCCCCGCCCCCTGACGAGGCCGTCTGAGATGGACCAGATGTCCAGAAGTTGGCCAGGGAGGGGGCGAGGACGCCCCAGCGCACGTGACAGCACCGCTTGATTGGTTTTTAGCCCATGACCTTGTCTGCCACCAGGCTGTCAGCTGGACATGGGGACCGTCACTGTGTCACCTCTAAAGGGTCCATCGCCACAGGGGGGCGATGCAGAGTGCTGAGACGTGCGGCGGCCTGCAGTGTGATGTAACTTTAAAGGTTTCAAGATGTGTGCAAAGAATTTGTGGTAAGGCATGACCCCGGAGAGCGGTGATGAGTGTGGGGACCCATTAGTATGTCATTAAGTGGGGGGGGGAAATGAAAGCCGCCCCCCCCACCTTACTCTCATCCTTATTACTTGTGGGACAAGCTGCCTGAGCTTGTCAGGGGGAGTTTAAATTACATCATTATTCAAACGAGCCCCCGTTCCCGCGCGTTGTATTAAGAGAGGGGCGCTGCTGGAGATGTCAGCAAGGTGGAGAGACATGGATACGGCGTCAGCACTCGCGTTTCACGCCTCTGTGACTCTGGCGCCCCCTCCAGGGCCGGCAACAGCATCACAGGTTTCCCCCAGATTCATATACAAAATTACGGAGGGACCCCAGTGGAGGGAGGCTCACACCTCTGTGCTCATCCCACACCCTGTCCCACCCCCTGAAAGGTGTCTCTAGGGGGGGAGGGTGGCCCGAGCCCAGCACCCCCATGTGAGGTTGGGACCTCAGAAGGCGCCACTCGGGGAGCTGCACCTCCATTTCCACCAGCCCCCACTCCGCCAGGCCTCCTGCTCGTCTGCATCTCCCTGCCAGGAGAGACGCTCCATTACCCCCCTGGGGGGAGCACTACAAGGAATGGCCTGCCCCAGACCAACCTGTGGATCACGTTTCTTCTCTGTTTGGAGTGGGAGGTAGAGGAGGTCAGCGGTGAAGGGGATCGGGGTGTGTGCGGGTGGGGCCGTCAGTAAGGGTCCTGATAACCAGCTTGGGGAGTCGAGTCTGCAGCGAGCCTGGGGGTGTGAGGGGGTGGGCAAAGCAGCCCCATCTGTGCTGTCGTGGGAGCCAGTGGGTTTTCTCAACACACTCACTCTAATTGTTTTCTTCTGATAATTAGCTGTAATTACCGTTGATGGTGTTCCGGGTATCCTCCCTCCATCATGGGGGGTGTGAGCACACCGTGGACGACTCGTGCCCATCCCAAGGCGGTAGGCGAACTCCTCAGTACCCGTTTCACCCGTGTGCCAGTATCCCGGCGGCAGCACTGAGGTGATTCAGTGAGGAGCAAACAGGAGCTTCAGACAGCTGCTCCACAAAAAGCCACGTGTGATAGTCACACGTCAGCAGGCGGCTGGAGCCGGTGGGGTCTGACGTGGCCATTTCAGTGCCCACATCCCCTCTGGGTGGTGTGAGGTCGCTTGCGAGTATGGAGCCCATTCTCGGAGCCACGTGTCACCACAGTCACGCTGCTCCTCCAGCCTTTCACACAACACCCTTTATAAAACCTCCTCCACCTTCAATTTGCAAAAAGCTGAGCTTATTCATGTCTGAGGACCAAAGAAACTTCTCTGCTGTAAAAACAGTGATACCAGAACAGCACTTTCCCTGCTACTCAATAAAGCAACACATTTATAGTGATCTTCCATATTACCCACAATTCCACATGGTACATTCCAGCAACTCAACATCCCCCATGCGATACAGGGCCGAAGGCACAGTGCACTGCCCCCTACTGACCATCCGCACTCCCTACATCTCTTTTTTCACTGCTTTCTGTTTAACATTAATGTGTCGCGCTCTGAGTTTTGGGAATTGAGAGCATATCCGGAAATGTGTTATTTTCTATACAGAAAGAAACTTAGACATGAATAGACAGGGGTGAGTCATAGTGGCGGACAGATCTGCCGTTTTTATCGTGGGGCAGAGAAATATCAAACAGGCTCTTTCCAGCTTGACACTGAGTGTTGCCCTCAAATACATCGTGTCCTTGTTCTGCTGCAGATTTATAATGATGTGTTCCCTCTTAATATCTGTTAGGGTGGGATTCTGGGTAGTTAATATTAATCTGAACCGGGTGGCACACTTGTGATCTAATCGTTTTTGTGTGTAATGTGCCAGATTCACAAGGGAAAACTGTTTTCCACCCAGTGAGCCCAAAGGAAAGAGGGCAGAGCTCTGCTCCGGACCCACTCACATGCTGCGAGGCGGAGCGCGGTCTTTCCAGCGGCGTGGAACGGGCACCAGAGGGCTGCCCTCAGTGAGAACCGGCACGGCACTGGAGCAGAACGAAGCCAATAGTAACTCGAATGCAGCACTTCCTGTTTGAGGTGAGGAGAGCGAGTGAAAGCGGAGGGAGGCCGGGCCCTGCTGTCATATAGCCAGTCGGGGACTCCTAATGATTCTCAGATGCCCAAAGAACTTCTCAAGACAGAATTTTGGCCAATTCTCAAATAGGTTTGACTCAAAAAAGGCCGCCATTTTGTGAAGATGACTTCAACATGATTGTTTTCAAATTTCATTTTCTAAACCACACACACATGCAGCATGCATACCTCTCATTCACATAAATGCCGCTGATCACACACAGAACACGCACTTTTGGGGTCCCACGTCACACACTGAACACGCACTTTTGGGGTGCCATGTCACACACAGAACACGTGCTTTTGGGGTCCCACTTCACACATAGGACACGCACTTTTGGGGTCCCATGTCCCCCCAGACTCACACAAACCCTGGAAGGCCGATTTACTGCAGCCATTTGAAGTGTCATCCAGCACAGTGGGACTGTTTTCTGGAACGGAACAGAGGTGACACCCCCTGGTTCACCACTCATCAGAGCTGGCACATTCTGGGGATAGTATGGGGTGTTAAAAAGGCACAACCAGATCCATGCTAAGCACCCTTACCCTCCCCACTCTCTCCACGTCGCCATGTGAATGCAGGGGTGTTTTCGCTCACGTTCCCATGGATTAGCATGGCTGATATGGCCCTGTTCACTGTACTTGGAAAGGACAGAGTGCCATCTGGTGGCATGAATTCACCACTGCATGCCCAGGCCAAATTGTGAGTCACTGCCCATTTCAAACTGGCATCTTGCACAACCACCCTGGCGTGCTTTGCTCCAGTCAGCCCCACCGGCCCAGTCAGCCCCTCTGGCCCAGTCAGCCCCACTGGACTAGCACGACTCCCATGTGCCCAGCAGTGTAGCAAGATTAGCAAGATTTGCTAGGGTATAAACAACACCTCCAATCATGCTGCGACCAGTGAGCCCCCAACCCCCCCATGTAGGGGCCCCTGACAGGGACCTGACTGTATGATTCCCCTTCGCGGATCTTTCCGGAAGCTGGAAGATGTATATCCATCTCCCTTCAGTCGCTGCGGTCACCGCTTCACAGGGAGCCCCATAGTGCGGCACTGTGTATTCCTGCCTGCTGGGCTCCTTACATCCTGCCCCCCCCAGACTGCCCCTAGGCTTATCTCCCCAGGACAGCTCGAGAGCGCCCCCCTCCCCCTCAGCTGCGGCTCACTGGCTTCCTCTCCCCATCTCACTGTCATGTTTTTCTTCCTTTCCACAGTCTGACTATCGACTGCCTGTTTTCTTTCACCTTGTGTTTCTCTGACAGGGGGTGTGGGGCGAACATTTCAGCCACTGGGGGGGTGTGAGTGATGACAGAGCAGAGCTCTAGCCCTTCACGTCCCTCGTTCAGAGGGAGCCACGTTTCCCACCCTGCGTCGCCTCTGATCGGCGTCGCTTATGGCCCCCAAACTGTCGATGCCCCTTCTTAATCCTCCCACACTTCCTGCCGTATGAATGTTGGTGTTCCTGATGCTCCAGAGCAGAATGCCGCCTCACATCCAGGTGCCCTGCTGCCTTGCTGCCAGACAAAATGTCACCATGGGCCACCCTGCCCAATTTCATGTATTATTTTACACATTTAAGGGCCCCCAGAATCTGCTGGGTATCCATACCCCTACTGCTCCCATGACTGTGGCCCATATGGGGGGGGGGGAACATCATAAATGCCTGGAGCCTGTCTGTAGCCCCCAAGTCACCGCCTCTGATTCTCTCTGGGGTTCTTTCAGAGAACCGATACCAAATACCCTCTAAATCTGTCAGCAGGACATATCTGTTCCCGCCACACTCGAGGGCATCATACAGACACGCAGAGCGAAAAGAGCCTTCGCAGCCCAGATATCTACCCCACACCCCTGCCGGAATAACAGGAAAGAGACCGGCCAGATCGCTGCCTTCCAGTCAGTCATTTGACTTTTGACCTTGCATCTCCACACATTCTCTTTGTCAAAACATCTGATCATAAGCGCTGTAGACTTGTAGAGTTTTGAGCGAAAGTGGCTCTTGGACTCCGCATCTTACTACCCCACCTTGGAAAGGGGGGGTGGGGGCCATGTGAGGGGCTTAAACCCGGACCTGCATATATTCCCCCCAGATGTCCTCTGACAGTACGTTTCATCGCCCATTTAGAGCACTACCACAGGCTCTGGCTCATGGTGAGGTGCATGTAGCAGCGTGGGAAATGGAGACGGGGAGGGGGGTTCGGAGCGGAATCCGCACAGGAAACTGGAGATTCTACACATCTGGGCCAGAAGTGAGGGAGCCGTCTCTTTCTCCTTTTCTTTTATTTGGATTTTAGAATGTGTTGCTCAACATCTCGGCATCAGCAAAGCATCTCCGAGCAACAGACCCCTCTTTTGTGAGGATTATTGAAAAACCATTTCCAGATTTAGCTCTTGGCACTGCCCGCTGCCTCCCTGTTGGCAGACGGGTGTCTTGCTTGGCTCTGCCCGGGCAATTAGAACATTCCTTTATTTTTCACATGAAACGTTACACGATGTTGCGTCCGTCGTTATCCACAAATTAATTTTTGGCAGCCGACGGGAATTCTCAGGACTGCCGACAGGGACCGACCGGGCCGTCTCGCCATTCCGATTTTGGGGCTCCATCCGCCCCCCTCCCTCGCCGCAGCCTGGAGAGGTGAGGAGGAGCACGTCTGTCACGCTGTCCCAGCCGCCTGTTCCCCTTCGTTCAGCCGCGTCTTCGTCGTCTCGGACTGACCTGCGGGACGCTGCACACGTGTCGTCTCAGTGCGGAGCGGCTTCCCAATCGACACCCCCCCCTTTCAGCAGCCTGGCCGCAATTACCACGCCTTCGTCCTTGGAAGTCCCCCACGGCCCTGTTTCCCTACATCTCCATCTCTCCGTTTATCGCATTAACTGTTAACGACTCCAGATGTGTTTTCCTGCTTCTACCTTTTTTTTATTCAGCTAAATTGTTAATTGAATTGGGCCATAAAACAACAGATGTCTTCCCATCCTGAATGCCACATCTTGGGGGGGGGGCAGGTGAGAGACTCCACTGTCTCTGCTTCTGGGGGGGGGTGGACGTGTCCATTTAATCCCTGCTCTCCTGGGTGTCAGTCCAGTAAGGCCTGCTTTTACCGAATGCATACCCAAAGCGTCCTGGGAAGGGCCCAGCAGGCACTGTCTCCTACCTTTGGTAACCATCTCCTGGGCATCCCTCACGGAAGCTGGGAGCCCTGGTCCACCTGGACAGGACGGGGGAGATGAAGCTATCCCACCCTAAATGATAAGTGTTTCCTGTAAACCCAACAAGCTGCTTTCTGACATTGATTATGTAAGACTGGCTGTGTCCCCCGAGCCCCCACCAACCCAGTGACAGTTGGGTTTAAGGCCATGGTGACACGCCCTGCCACTCCTTTTCCTAAAGTGCTGTTTACAAAAACTCGCACCAAACAAAAGAATGACAATAACAGAGCGAATAGGATTTGCTTTATGACGTCTGCGGGAGATGCTGAGTCGGGTCACGGGACTCAAGTGGAGACATTTCTAACCTACTGCAGCCCGAATGCAGCTGTGTCCGTTAGGTGGGGGGTAGGGATGAGTAGATAACCCCCCATCCCACCCGCCGCCAGCTCAGGTGCCGCCCGGAAACCCCCAGCGACCCCGCGAGCGCCCGTCAGTCCCCATGACCGCGCTGTTTGTGCAGCCGAATTTCCCATGACAAATGCTGTCGGATCAGCGCTTGCGGTGGAGAAAGCGGCGCGGAGATTAAAAAAAGGGAAAAAACGCAACAATCCAAATGTGGTGCTATTCTTCCCTGCACATATGTTTCCAATTGCTAAAAACACTGTGAGGTTCCCCCCACACAATGCCATTAGGAAACAATGTTCTTTGTTCATAGCCTTGGTTCTAATTTTATAGCGTTAAAGATATGTGCCCACGACTTAGTTCTCAGGTTTGTAATCACAGGGTCTCTGGCTGAGGGTATCTCTCTCTCGCTCTCTCTCTCTGCTGTTTTATTTAAGGATGTTTTTGTTGGCTGGAGCGCAGACCACAGTCAGACCTCGGGTCTCTTTCCCAAGCCAGATAACCACCCACACGTCACACATCACTCCAGCCGTTTCTGCGTCCGCTCTCTTTCTCAACCTCCCCAGTTTCCCCGCAGATACACCCGTTACCTCGAGTTATCCCCAGACTGTGAAGTAACTCTATCAGTAACTGTGTTTTATTTCAGAATACTGGACCCTGACAGCCGAGCTAGATTAATAACAACAATAAGAATACTGCACGGGTGTCACGTCTACCCAACATTACTGCTTATTGCTGTTAATGTCGATTTCTCCACTACTACTAATATAATTACTACTACTACTACTACTACTACTACTAATAATAATAATAATAATAATAATAATAATAATAATAATGGAGAAAGATACCAGTACCAACAATTCGTTATTCACCGTTTGCATAGATTTCTGCCCGACCCGTTCCTCATATTTCGCAGGGCTAGAGCGCCCCCTACCGGGATGATATTTTTCAAATAGAATGAATGTTAATTTCGTGTTGTTGTAATGGGTTGTAAAACAATACGCAATTATCATTGATTCTTTAAAAATGTAATTTGTTGTAAGGTCTTTAAAATATTCCGGTGGATTAACATACAGCGTTGGCCAGAAACACTGTGTATTTAAGTGTAATACATATTCAGAATATTTTAAAAGTGTCTATTAGTGTTGATGTCAGTATATTCTTCTGTTGTATTTTTTTTTTCGTCTTAGTATAACTAGATTTTATTTAAGCTATGGTTACACTCAGAGACGTCATGTTAATATCATTTGTTCATCTGGAATGCTATGCTTCATTGTACAGAGTAGGCTATGGCACCTACTGTTTTGTACTTTGCTCTGCTCTTGGCATCTCATGTGAGTTAGCTCTGCTCAAAATTTACGGCACTGGCTGATTACATACTCAAGCTGATGAACTTTTTGTTTAATGCGCTTAGTTATAAATCTCAGGTTGAAAGTATCTGCCAAATGAATGACAGCTAACGTGTCGGTGCTGACTGAACCGCTTCGGACCTCTAGAGGGCGCAAACTACGTTACATAAAAACAATCATTGAATAAGCCGAGTAATCGTAAACCTCAGTGTTAAAGTTAGGCTTCTCCATTGGAACATGCAGTTAAGCAAAATGCTCGCATTTAATAATAAGTTTTTAAATGTATTAGTTTTAATAAAGACTAATTTCTAATTTTGGAAATTTGGGGGAATTCCAAGGGAAGCTAATAGTCCTGATCACGCCTTTGAAGGTGAGCAGATTGTTGTTGTCATTTTATTGTTATGCAGCGCTCTCTGTTTCTGAGCGCTTCCTGGCTGTCCTGGGCCCATATTCAAAAAGCATCTTAAGGCTAAAAGTTGCTGCTAACTTGCCGATTTAGGAGAAACTCCTAAAAATTATGTGCGTGTCAGTCCAATTGTAGGAGTCCTCCGAGCAATTCATAAAGCCCCTTAGCGCTAAAAGTAGCACCTAAGTCTGGGAGAACTAAAAAGTAGTCGAGAGGACGTCTAAGTCACTAAGAATATCTCACAAATAGTCGCAGAATAGCTTCTCTTGTTCCCTGCCTCGTGCCCGTTGCTTCCGGTGTTATGCCGAAAAAGGCATCCCTGCCGTAGAATGCATGCCTGTCTCGGGAGCGCGCACCACTGAAAACAG
>JAODJX010000002.1:5264442-5282209 GCA_026776945.1 Isichthys henryi
CACTGACCTGTCTCCAAATTGTATTAGTTAAACGTGCATGATGCTGGGGTTAGTGCAAATATAATGATGAAGTTGGTATTGTAATATAAAAAAGTACCAACAATTTTGATCCATATGTGCGGTTTCAATATCAATATCAATTTATTCCACTTAGTCAATTTTTCCAATATCATCATTAAGCCACAAACACATACTGTTCATTACATGCAATCCATAAGTGAAAATGGGAACAGGAAGAAGAAAAATCACATATGGCCATATACATAAACTAACATACTAAATAAATTGCAAACAATATCACTCCATCTCCATTATTCACTCATAAGTTCATACGATCTTGAAATTTTTTCTTTGTAAAGTTTCTTAAATTGATTAATAGTCGATCACTATAACCAGGATCACTGTGAGCGGTTTACACTGTCTTTGTGTTTATGGGATGTTGCGCATACATTTTTACCCGCACATACTGGCTTCTCATCCTCCAATCCCCGTGGCTACTGCAGACAAGCTCGTGCATGAGATCTGACGTCAGCCTTAGCAACAGAGTCTTAGTCTCAGAGACATTGTTTAGCACTTAACCTCCTCGCCGTGGCCTCAGTACCTCCAAATCCATTCACAGGAAAACCTAGAAAACTTTTATAGAGCAGCGTGCATCAATCACTGCCATTACTCAACGTCGGGAAGCCAAATTGTCTCCGATGGAGCTCATTATCAAGCGCCAGCCCAGCATGGGGGCACATCTGGGGACACTAAGTGCCATCTCATGTCACCACAGCTTCACGCAAACGGCCCTTTTTTCCTGGGTTTGTCCATTTTTTCCACTGTGTTGTTTTTTCTGCTTACTTATTTATTTTCTGGACGCGTGGGTGAAGAGACCGGCTTGTTCTCAAACTGATTAAATTCATTCCCAGGGGAAAACCAAATAGAGAGAGCCCCCCACCCAGTCACTCCCCATCCCTGTGGCACTCCTGAGAAATGGACTGGGAATGAGTTCTGACACCCAGTAATCCTTTGCCAATGTCTTGAACTGATGTCTGCTTCCCAACCAGGCCAAAGTGTGACTGATTCAGTGTGACAAAGGGGGTAACCACAGTCCTGAACTGGATGGAAGGGGCTTGGTGTTGCTACTACGTTGCATTTATGGAAGAAGGACAAAGTTGCTGTTTTCTGCTCTGTTACATTTGTGTGTGTCAGGGCTAGATGGCTCCTTAAGGCCTCAGTCCCCATATGACAGCCAGGCCACACCTCCATTAAGTTAGACAATAAGCCATACCCTGCTGGTCAGGGACTCAGCTTTGATATGCTAGCAGAACTTGTCAGGTGGCAGCAAATTACACTTTATATCTGTTTATATCAACACAAGACCCTCCACAGGTGATGATCTCCAGTCACGCTAAGAGTCAGTATGGGGATAAGGCTCACCAATGGCTGGCCAAAAGTCAGGATCTCCCTTACAGCATTGGTGTCCCAGGGGCACTGAGCACTAATCACCAATACTGAAGCCGTTTAACGTTCTACTTCAGAAGTGTGTGAAAACACTTGACGTAATGTGAAACTGGGAGAACAGTGGTAAACCATGCAGACCTGATGGTTTCCAGTCTAAGGACAAGGAGAGTGGCCCTTCATTCTCCTGGTACAATATCGGGCTTTTTAACTGGGTTCAGATAAAGCTTCAGATAAAAGCATTTAAAACAATGAGAACTCAGAAGTATGTTGGAGGACACATCCATTCAATATTCATTTTTCAAGTTAACACCAAGGAGCTATGAGCAGAGGGGTGGTGCTGCGGTTAGCAGGATTACAGCTTGGGAGAGTCTCTACCCCAGCAGTGTGAGTGGGGTTTGTGTGTTTGCCCCATGTCACCAGAGAGTTTTCTTAAGGTTCCTCCCCAGGCTCAGGTGAATTTGAGTTGCCAAATTGTCCAGAAGTGAGAATGGTGCTGGGTGCAGATACCCCCTCCTGCATTATTTCCTGCCTTGTACGCAGACCACTGTAACCATGCATAGGACAAGTAGGTATACGAGATGCAAAGCAGCCATGGATGTTCGGGGGGGGGAAGCGGGGGGTAAGATTACTACCCTGTAACCATCAGGAACTGGGAGCAGTGGTCCAGCTCTTAGAGAATACCCGTTTGATTGTTTTGGGTTGCAGAGCGAAAAGGCTATTTGCCTGTTTACTCGGCTCAGCAATAAAGTAGAAGTTTTAAAGGGGTTTTAAATGATTAAATAAACACAATTTGACAGGCATAAAATCATAGTTTTACCCAAACATAAACACAATCTAAACATAATATTATGTAGCGATCAATGTGGAAGCAATTCCCATTCTTCATACATGCAGCAAACGAAGCCGAGCTGAAACATCTGAAATCTACATAAATCAAAAAGAAAAGTAAGAAAGCCAGTAGCACCACATGTCCCATGATTCCACAAACCTGACACGTATTATGCGCATTACGTCAGAAGCACGTCGTCTCTGTAGTAACTCAGCCGGCACACGGTAGTAGGCGCCGTGAGAGCCGGGGAGTTCTCTCGGAGTTGGTGACACTGTCTGTCGGGTGTCAGAAATCGCGGTCAATCGGTGGTTTTTAGCGGACTGGACGGCGGAGAGGCCCTCTAAACGAGCCAAGATGCTGAATATGTGGAAAGTGAGGGAGCTGGTGGATAAAGCGTAAGTATCGCCGTCGTTTCCGAGGTAGTTTGTGCTCTCGGTTCGGAGGCCCGAGTCCTCCCGGGCGCTGACGTCACGCCGGCGGCCCTGCACGGCTTCCCTGACAGCCCTCAGTGTGCGAAGCTTCGCTGTTAAATATCCTCATTCTGTCAGCTTCTCCGCGCTTTTGTACCTAAGTTTGTAACCTCAAACTACGGCGACGTGCGTGGACATGCCCTGCGGCAGCCGGTAGCCCTGCTGGCTATCAGCGATGCCCCCCCGGTACCCCCCTTCCCGGTACATTCCTGTTATAAGTTCATTATTGTCGTTATTAATAAGAGCCGGTTCGCGTTTTCAGTCTCACTGACGGCTGCCCTGCCATGCCTAGCCGCAGACGCCCCTCTTAAATATGTTATCAATAGACCGGGCCCGGCGTAGGGAGATCCTGCTGCCGCTGCTGTTGTTCTTCCCCTGGCTGTACATCATTCTCTCTGGCCAAAAAAACCCGTGTAAACCGAACCCCGATACCCGATCTTCGCTTTATGATGCCGCTGGTGCTGTTGCTACGTGGCTTGAGATGGTTTTGCTGTCGCTTCCGGGGGCCCGACGCTCACTTGTCTCACTCCTCCTGAAGTAGTGCCGCTGAAAGCCCATTAAGGCCAGTCAAACTGCGGTTCTGCCGCCTTTGGGGGACGGAGGGAGCTTCCAGCTCGGTTCGCGGTGGATTTTACGGCTTTTGCTTCGTAGTTTCCCGGTAGACGTGTCATTGTACTTTCCGCCGGCTTTAACAGGAGGATCACTGCTCTGCCCTACCGGTTTTCTTGTGAAAGAAGCGGCCCTTCTGCGTATTTTGCCACATCCTTTCTCTATGTGATAGTTATTCCTTGTGTGTTATGCTGTGTAGTTGTCAGTAAGGTGTTAGTATCTTTAGTGAACATGATCTGTAATGAGATCTTTCTGCTATCGGCGTGGTGCTCAATTATTCAACAAAATATGGATATTTGGCAGTTTCCGGGAAAATTCTACGTGGATCAGTTCGTTTTGCGTCGAAATCCCTGCACCTGGGTCCGCGCTAAGCAGTCGCCTTGCCCCAGTGTTCAGTGTCCGCTTCCGTAATTCATACGTCCAGCTTTACTTTTTTACTGTGCTGGAGCAAAGACGTTTCCTGTCTTTTTTATTATGTTTCATGTCCTTCCATCAGATGATTCTGTGAGGGAAAAGCTGAACGTGTTTGATGCAAGGAGAGGTTTTGAAACATTCTGATTTGTGCCCTGTCATGGATGAGGAATGTAATTTTGTTTATTGCTTTTTACATTAAGCCACGTGATCCGAGTGTAGAGAATAATACTAGAACCGTAGGAAGATGACAGACGTGCGTTCAGTGCTAGTGGTTCTTCATTTATCTCTGTGTACTCTAATTGCACAATCTCTAGCACTTTGACCCACAGTGATTACTGAAATTGGTGATCCTGTGTCTAATAGTTAGATCTCGGTATTCAATCTGCTGCATTAGTGAAATCCATTTATTACATGTTTATGTTTGGTAAACGGTAATTGTTTAAAATTACTGCTTTTTCTTGTAGGCCTACTTTGTCTGTGTTCCATCTTTGGCCTTTAGACCTGTTTTTGTCAACCTACATAACATTACTGATGTTGTGTACCCAGGACATTCAATAACACGAGTTCTCCTTTAATTGTTGATATATGTATGTTAATCTTCAGTCCTTGGGGTTACAGGGATTGTTTTGGCCCTGTTGCAAAATGTGCCTTTGTGTGTATCAGCGTAAGGTCGCTGCAGACCAGGTTGAGCTTCCGGTTTTGGGGGCTCGACGCTGTCCTGATTTTAAAAAAAAAAAAGCAACAACCTAAAGGCTTTTCTGTGTCTCTCCTTCCTGCACCAAAAACGCACCAGTGTGAAGCCACCTGTTTACTTTTGGTCAGTCTCAAGCACAGGTGTAGGTTTAAACAGAAACGTGTAATTGATATGAAGTGATTTTGTAATTAGGCTCTTGTTGCCAATATACTCAGCTTATTTACGTTTACAAATGGGGACTTTTTTGTGAAAGCAGAGATACAGGGTCCTGTGGGTGTTAACCGGTAGCTGGGCGTTCCTAGGCGGGTGCCTCTTCCTGACCTTACTTTACACCGACCTCCATGAGGCTGCCGCTGTGCCTTTCCTATAAATTCCCTACTTGGCAGTTCGCTTTGTCCTTGAATTTTCTGCTGTTTTTGTGCACATGTTGTGACCTGATTGGCATACAAAGACATTTTGGCTTTAGAGCATCTCTGTATGACAGGACTGTTAAATATGTAACCTTTTAAAGGCTGACATGTGGTGAATGGATCTTTAAAAGCATTGCACATTAGAACAGTATCTAAATTTGATTTGTACCTCTGGCTTGGACTGCAATCATATGACTGGCTCTAATATTACATTATGAGTGAGTGCGATATTCCTGCAAGGGACAATACTGTGGCTATAGTAGGCCAAAGGCTTAGGAGTGCGTGTGATTACCGTGTGCTGTCAATCATCCCCTTGATACAGGGGATCATGAAAGAGTCCAACTGGAAGTGCATTAGTAAGGCGTTGATTGACAATGTGCCTTAATCCCACCTACCGTGAGTCTGAAGATTCTGGGAGCTCTGATGATGTCCCCTTTTCAGACTGCAGCCTTAGTAGTGATTCTGTTTCCAGACAGAGGCTATTAAAAAGCTGTAGCTGTGTGACTTGGCCAGAAGCACGTCTGTACACAGTTAAGCTTGCATGCCGTCTATTTATGCGAACAGTGGCTGGTTTAAGCCCCAACATGGTGTCAGGCAGTATGGTGTTCAGAGCTCTTCTGTTTACTCTCTTCCATTTTAAGTAGAACATCCCTGTAACGGAGCGTCACAGTGTGACGCTTTGCAAAGGCTGCGTACCTCCTCGCGCTGACGAAACTATAAAGTTTGAGTCAGCAGTCTGCGCAGAAGAAGCTACCGTGCAGCTCTTCCTGTAGGTGGTGAAGCCCTTTGATGTGTGTCACCGGGACCAGACACACACTTGTTGCAGAAATTCAGCACCCCCCTCAAGCCAGGCAAAGCACATAATGGGTCGTGTTAAGGTTAAATGTCCAGAAACAGAAATATGGTGGTAACACTAATGGGACGCAAATGGCACCTCGACTCCCAGTGTTACTTGCGAAACCCAAAGGTTTGGTTGGTTGGTTTGCCACAGAGCTCAGAAGCATGACTGGCCTGTTTCCCATGCAGGATGTCTGCACTTACAGCTGCCGACCTGGCGCCATGGGCAGAAGGGCTGCCCTCAATGTCTGCGTCTGCGCATGTCCCCGCTTTGTCTGCGTCTGCGCATGTCCCCGCTTTGTCTGCGTCTGCGCATGTCCGCACTTACACACATGCATGTAGCGGGTAAAATGACAGTAAGTAGGGCTTTATGTTCTATGCTGCCACTGGAACACGTTCCAGTCTGACTGGGATCTGTCATTGTTGAGAGCCTCTTCTCCCCCGGCTCTGTTTAACATTAAATCTGGCCCGAACTAAACCAGATTGAGAGTCCTCTAAAACCAGTTCTTCCTGTTTATCTGGTCAGACTTATGATGTCTGTTAAACAGGCCTCATTGGAGCTGAATGAATGGGCTTGTTGGTGATCCTGAGCCGCCCAATTAAAACTCTTCTGAGAGACGCTGTGCTGGAAACTGCCAACCCAAACTCTTGGCGTGTCTTAGGAAATGTCCTGATGACTACCGTGGTTTGTTATTTTTGCTATGCCTGTTGCAGACTCACTGGGGTGATCTCCAAGGGAGAAACCATTCTGAGTGTTCAGGGGGGACTTTGCGATGATTTCTTTTAAGCCGGCAGTATAGTGGAAGCTCTACGGGGAAATCAATGCGTTTTTTTTTTGTTTTAAACTTTGAGTGCCTTATTTCATGGCTGTGAGTTTCAGGTGTGCAGTGACTCCACAGGAGGGCAGTACCTTACAGTCTTTGTTCCGAGCCGTAATGGTGGGTTTGTGCCGTCTGACGTGGCAGTGCAGTGGCGTCTTGCCTCTACCGGCTCCCCTTTCCTTCCAATTCAATACCAGCCTGAGATAAGTAGCTGGAACTGGTTCTGTGTTCCTGTAAGTAATATCAGGTGTCACAGAACATCTTGCCTTTTAGCTTCCATTACAAGAGGAAATGATAAAAAAAAAGTCCGCTCCTGTGTACGGGCTGTTTAAACTGGCGCTGGAACATGCCCTGGTGATTTTACTCCTAAACCTCCGTTTTATTATACTCATTAAATATCTGTGTCAAATTAAACTAGAGATCTGACATCTGAATTTTGTTATATGTGAAACATGTTAAATATTCCAGCCTTTTTTCTGGCCAGTCACACTGATCACCCTGATCACACATTGGATAAGTCCTGTGAAGCCGATGCTGAAGCATGGCCTCTGCGTGGCCCTCCTCCCCCAAGCGTGTAGACGTGGCAGGGGGGAGCTTCTCAGCTGCCGAGGAGTCATGTCACGGGAGAACACCGAGTATCGCTGCACTGGGTTATTAATCTCTGCATTGGCCTCATGTGGGCAAATGTACAGCCCAGCTATAACCGTGAAAGAGAGAGGAGTTCCCCTTCCAACCAGGCGTGGTCGCAGTCTGGATAGAGGTCTTGCATGTGTGTCACTCCGTGGGGGGCTGAGGTATCTTTGCGGAACCTCACCACACCCTTTATGATGTAGCAGAGATGGGTAGAGGTAGCCATCCCACACGAGGATGTGACAGGCTCGTTAGCCAGTGATTTGGGAGAGACTGGTTAAAGCGTGTAGGATGGAAGCGTATCTGGCCAGCCGGGCTGCCGCGCTCCCAGTGTCGCATGCCGAGCACGGTTGTGTGTGGCTCCCTGCACGTGTGTTAATGCGTGTCTGGAAGAAGCCTAGAGCTCTTGTTAACGTGATCCACCCTCCTTGGCTGGCTGAGACGCAGCCCTTCCGTCATGCTCACCCTGCCTGCGAGCTGCTTTGCAGATGTTCCGCGTTTCCACGCTTCCTCTTTCCCCACAGCAAATGCACCCTCGTCCGTGGCCTCGAGCGAGAGCGTGTGCACCTTTCTCCGGAACATCCCATTGGTGTATATGCAGAGAAGTATGCAGAGAGCTCACTATGCGCTTGGACGCGAGCAGGCTGAAGGGTGAGGCCGGCCGCGATGTGTAAACATGATGTGCTCGATGACAGGAAGGAGGGGGGGGATCCATGTGGCCCCGTGGTGACTTCTCAGCCACAGTCAGCATTTTCTCACCCGGGATGTGACATCCAGCCAGAGCGAGATGCACGCTGCTCTCTCTATAGTAGAGAGTTTTTTAGATTTCATTTTTTTTTTATTATTAAAATTTGCTAATCTTTTTTTGTGCATTTGGTCCTTTGTCCATTTGTCCTTTCCATACTAGCCCCAACACCCCCGCCCATATCTGTCTCTCGTCTACCCACTACCTGACAAATGTACAACCGGCAATGGTACACGGGGGGGGGCGGAGTTCTTATTATTTTTGTTGTTGTTGGCTGGTTTGCGGTCCTTCCCGTCCCATGAACATGTAAGTGTCCCGTATGAAGCAGCACCGCTCGCCAGGCTTGGGAACAAAGGGGCGTTTCTGTCTCCTCCCTGCTTCTGTCCCCCCGGATCTCCCAGATGTCCAGGCTACCCGAGGTTGTCCGAACACCGGGTCTCCCTTTAAAGCGGCATCTATGATTCAGCAGGCTGTCACTCCGCGTGATATCGATCCCGCTGTGCACACGGGCCGCTCCATCTCTGAACAATTCTCTCCTTATTGTGTTGTGTAAACGACCGTAACACTTCCAGCTCTGCAGAGACAGACATGTAGCTCGGCACAAAGGTCTGCAGATATTTTCCCCCTCCCCTGCATCTGTGCATTATATCAGAAGATGGTTAGAAGCTTATTGTTCCACTATGGGCCGCTGCCCTGTCATTGTCCCACACGGGAGACGCTCAGCGATGCACAGTAACTTAGTTTGCTTTAGGACAGCTCATGCTCTCTTTACAGAAATTGGCAGCGATTCTAGTCCTTACCCTGGCATCGGGGAGGCCATTCATGTCCAAAGTGGACTTTAGTGCTGCATTGACTATTGAGTTGACTGTTGCTTCGCCCTGATGGTCAGTTTCCACCCCTTCAGCGCTTCAGCTGCTCTCTTCTCGTGGTACCCCCTCAGACCCATGGCGCACAGAGCGTCTTCCGTTGCCATCTCTCCGCGTCTTCTGGCAGCCCGTGTTCTGCCAGGTGACCCAAGCGTGTAGCTCGGCTGTCGTGCCAGAGAGCCATCTGCCAGGGAGCTAATTGCGCTACGGGGGTCTGCTGACCTGCAGGGTGACCCGGGCCGTCCACTGCCAGGACACCCCCACATTCCACAGACGTCTGTCTGCGTCGTGACAGGGAGACTCCTTCCTGACCTGCTTTTCTGCTTTAGCACCAGAACCAAGCTATTAAACCCCTCGACAGAGCTGCAGTCATCTAGAAAAGTACCCACATCCAGCTCATAATCATGTTATAACCTTCAATAAGGTGCAGTGAAGTATGCATGCGTCTCGTCTTTCACCTGTCAGGGGATCGATTTCAAACAGAATGTGTTTCCAGTCTTTTCTCAGGAACAGACTGTAGTGCGACTGCCTGCTGTTCAGACGGGTGAGCTGTTGGGTGCATGGATCCCTCCTTCGGTCGAATGTGCTTTCGTGGATAAGTGGGCGTGTCGCAAGGTCGGCGAGCCAATGGGCTGAGGGGCAGGCGGGATCAGCAAATGCTGTACTCACTCTGGCAAATCAATCCTGCAGTAAAGCGTGTTCCTCTTGTCTGGGGTTGATCTCCAAAGTGCCTGAGGAGAGCTCTCTGTGTGGGGGAGCGTACAGACTCAGCGGAGGCGTGAAGCTGCGGGGGCTGCGGCGAGCGTCCGACCTGTACGCCTTCTGCGTCAGGCGGCACTGTCTGCATAGTAATGGCTCCCAGACTCCACACGATGACCAAGGGTGTCTGCCCTGAGTCCCCCCCCCCCCCATGAGAACAGAGCAGATGGAGTTGTTGCAAACTGTACCAATGATGATTGTGAAAGTGCTTGCAGCCAGTGGAGCTGCCGCATGGGTGAAGGTCTTTCCTGCCATCTCGAGAGCATCTAGCTGCCTGTTGCAGTCATACACCCCCCCCGAATGAGTTGTGTGACTTTTTCTTTAAATGCTCTCCCGCCCCCCCCACTATACCCCTGTCCATTTCAGTGCCACTTGTTTTGTGTCATCCTCAGGCACTTTGCTATGGTGTTCTGTTCTTCGTACTGCTGTGTCATGGTGGGGTTTCTTCTCAGCTTGTTTACTGGCCTCCTGTTGGGTTTCTGGACTTTTAGCATCGGGCAACAGTGGCCGTCTCTCACGGTGCATGTGGCCACAGTGTGGCCCCACCCCCAGTGGCCGTCTCTCATGGTATACGTGGCCCCAGTGTGGCCGTCTCTCACGGTGCACGTGGCCCCGCCCCCAGTGGCCGTCTCTCACGGTGCACGTGGCCCCAGTGTGGCCGTCTCTCACGGTGCACGTGGCCCCAGTGTGGCCGTCTCTCACGGTGCATGTGGCTCCGCCCCCAGTGGGCATTTCTCTCGGTGCACGTGGCCCCAGCATGGCCCCGCCCCCAGTGGGCGTCTCTTGTGATGTATGCAGCCCAGCGTGGCCCCGCCCCCAGTGGGCATCTCTTGTGATGTACGCACCCCAGTGTGGCCCCGCCCCCAGTGGGCGTCTCTTGTGATGTACGCACCCCAGCGTGGCCTCGCCCCCAGTGGGCGTCTCTTGTGATGTATGCACCCCAGTGGGCGTCTCTCGTGATGTATGCACCCCAGTGGGCGTCTCTCGTGATGTACGTGCCCCAGCGTGGCCCCGCCCCCTGCCTCTTCTGTTGTAGCCGGTGATATAAAGCGAACAGCGGAGGAGGTGGACCTTACTCTCCCCACTACACATTCCCCCGTCTCTCCCCCATGGCTCTGCTCATGTGTTTACACCCTGGGTGGGACCATATGCTGTCCCCCCCCAGCTGAAAACTGCGGCCCAGCTGCTTGCTGTCTGACTGACGGGCTCTGGGATGGGTGTTTCAGCAAGACGCATCCTGACTCCATTAGCTCACCGCTAACTCAACACACTGCTGTTCTTGCCCAAGGGCTGCGGTGGGACCTCGTCACATTTCTGACTGCTCCTCAGATATCTGGGCTGGGGCCCAAGGGGGGGGGGGTGTGCCAGTAACACAGCTGGCCAATAAATCAGAACCGCTGCCTTTAAAAAAATAAAATAAAATAATGCTTAATTTCATATAACATAACATGCTGCATGTTTCTCAGTTCTGTGTTTGTGCCCCTCCCTCTGCAGCACCAATGTGGTGATGAACTATTCGGAGATCGAGTCCAAGGTTCGAGAGGCCACCAACGATGACCCCTGGGGGCCCTCAGGGCAGCTCATGGGGGAGATTGCCAGGTGAAATTCTCCTCATAGCGACATTCCTCTTTTCTGGAAGAGTTTAGCATAGTAGGAAAACGATACATTTGTGTGTGTAGTTCACAGTATCAAAGTAATCCTATTATCTTAAAGCAGATGTTTTAGTTAGTTTCACTTCCCCCGATATGACATGTTTACCGAAACAGTAACCAGGGGGGTCGCATCTCTGCCTAAATGTGGTCAGGTGACTGTGGCTAACGTGTGCCGCCGCTGTGCCCCTGTCCTCATGCAGGGCCACGTTCATGTACGAGCAGTTCCCCGAGGTTATGAACATGCTATGGACCAGGATGCTGAAGGACAACAAGAAGAGCTGGAGGAGAGTTTATAAGGTGTGATACTGCCCCCCAGCTGCAAGGAGGGCAAACTGCATGGGTCTCAGACACTCAGAGGGAGCAGACCTACCTGTCTGTGTTTCTCCACTGAGTACAGAAGCTTTACCCCGTTAAATACGTGTCATTCTATGGGACTATCGATCTCCTCTTTTTTTGGGGGGGGGGATGATGATGTTTTATTTGCTGAGAAGATGGCACTCTGACACATTTCCTGACCTCAGCTGCCACTGTAAGTTAAAAGGTTGGGGCTTTGAAGTTTTGGTCACATGGTCTAGCTGATGTGCAGGACTTAGTTTCTCCCAGATAAACAAGCCTAAATGAGCAAGCAGGGGGGCATTCTCAGTGGGTGTGACATCCCCCCCTTCCTCCCCCCAGGCCTTATTGCTGCTGGCATACCTCATCAAGAACGGGTCAGAGCGGGTCGTCACCAGCACCAGAGAGCACGTCTATGACCTGCGCTCCATTGAAAGCTATCACTTTGTGGGTGAGTATGAGTTTGTCTCTGTGGAAGTCCGCTATTCTGCATTCCAGGCCAGCGGTGAGCCATTTTATACAGTGAGAGCTATTTTTACAAAGAAATTGATCTGGCAATCTATCGAGTCGCCGAAGGTGTATGTCACTGACCGGCGATATGTGGTGCCATGGGGGAGTTTGAAGGCATTGCCATCAGGAATGTCTTGCAGACTGACCTGTGGCTTGCAATAGACCCTGCTCTCTGGTGATGTCAGCTGCCTGCTATACTGGAGGATGCGGGGTAACGTTGGGTCCCTGAACTAGGTTTGAAGCGTGCAGTTTGGATTGGGACGGACAGTATTGGTCCCGTGAGGGTTTACCTTCAGCTTTGTAGGCTTTCGGATCTGTCAGCGGCATTCCCGCTGCGCACCACCGTACATTTCAGAAGGGTGAAGGGGCAGAGCGGGCATTCTGTCCTTGGGAGACATATCACGTGTCCCCAATGTGTCCTACACAGATGAAAACGGCAAGGATCAGGGCATCAACGTGCGGCAGAAGGTGAAGGAGATGGTGGAGTTCGTGCAGGATGATGACCGTCTCCGTGAGGAGAGGAAGAAAGCCAAGAAGAACAAGGACAAATACATCGGGGTGTCCTCCGACAGCATGGGGGGGTTCCGATACTGTAGGTCCCGCCTTCCACCGGGGTGGGTGCTTTGGGGGTAACCACTGAAGCAGTAAGACTAAGCTTAAATGAGAAGGGGGAGAGTCATTGGCAGCTGTTCTACCTTCATCTTGTTCACCATCAGCACGCAGCTGGAGCTTAGATAGAAGCAGCCTTTGAAAGGTGTCACATGTTGCACTTGATGTGTTTTACAGATTATACTTGTTAACATTTAAATAACCTGCATGTCTAAGTGGCCAGCCCCGTTTTTAGCGAGCGTCTCGTCGTATCAGATCGTCACACCGCGTAACGGCCCACGCTGGCCATGGATTCGCCTCATCTCCTGTCTGAGATCTGCTGGACCTGAGTCTGATTACACATTCGGGAATGAGGCTTATGTGCCGTTTGCAGCGGACAAATACGAATCGGAGCCCAGGTCCAAGTGGGACGATGACTGGGACAAGAACAAGGCCTTCCCCTTCAGCGAGAAACTGGGCGAGATCACCGACAAAATTGGGAGCACCATCGACGACACGATCAACAAGTTCCGCAAGAAGGATCGCGACGACTCGCCTGACAGGTTCAGGTAGGGGCGGGGTGGCAGGGGAGGGACCCGTTCTTGTTTCACCTGGAGGTGAACGCTTAGCCTGTGGTTTCGAGTATAGAATCATTGTATCCCGCACCAGAATGTTCCAGCTTCCGAGACGTTTATTTGCAATTAAAAGGGAAGATGGATCCTCGGCGGAAGGTTGTCTGACTGAAAGCAGCAGAGCTTCGTGCCCACAGCGCGATGGAGTCACGCGGTCACACGGGGACGCTGGGGTGAAGGCAGCCCTCTGGACACGCCTCCCTCCTTCTGACTCCTTGCTGTCATTTCACTCGTCCAGCGACAACGAGGAGGAGAGGGAGCGAGCAGCCCGCAATGGCCGACCCGGCAGGTCCGAGTTCAGGGATGAGGAAGAGGAGACGACTCCCAAGAGCTCCACCTTAACGCAGGCGAAAGAGAGCGCCAACAGCGCCACACGCAAGCGAGGGGGGGTCCCCTCCAAGACTGTGGATCTGGGCGCCGCTGCCCACTACACGGGTGACAAGGACAGCCCCAACGCCTCCAAGGTAAGCTGGGGGGGCATCCGACACATGCTGGGGGGGGGGGGGTTGGAATTGTGTGTTTCAACAGGCTGCCCTTCACACCCAGTCAGACGGCAAGCGGGGGGGCTCATTGAAGACGTCCGTGTGTGAGCAGGGGCTCAAATGGTCTTTCGTAGCAAGTAAAACATCATGTTTAGCAGGCTTGAAGGGTGTGGATGGGTTTGTTTGCGCAAGTTTCTTCATTTGTTGTGACCGAACAGCATGATTCATAATTAACAGTAAGTTTCCTCTGTGGTCGCATGTGTGTGAAGGTGTCACTGCCATCTAGTGTCTGTTTTGGGGAGTAGCACCCTCAGGTGTGCTGTTCTCCACAGGCCAGTGTGATTCACGGTGCTGTTTCCGCTCTGGCGGCCTGTCACTTAGGTCCAGACGCCAGGTACAGAAGCAAGTCAGTCTTCCAGCACAGGCCTGGCGGACCTACTGGTCGTGGACTCCGGCAGCAGTCAGACGGCAGCCCCAGGTGATCGCCCTTCACCCGATCCCGCGCCGCCGCCGATGCTGCAGGATGTGGCCTCGCGACTCCTTACCGCTTATAGGTTCTTGGCCTGCGTGACTCGGTCCATTTCCAAACATACTTGACATATGAAAGGATGAAGATTGTTTATTGGCCGACCGCCTTAAAGGAAATGACATAATTACTGTTAACGATGTTGTGAAACGTGAATTCGATCCCGGCACCGGCCTGGCTGTCGCTGCATCATCCATCAGGGTGTCTGAAGAGCCAAAGGGCATGTGTGACCAGACTCCATTAGGGTTTGTGTTCTGTAGTACATACATGTGTGAATGTGTGGGCTGTGGCAGAGATCTGGGATATCCCTAGACCCACATTAGCAGTTCCGGGGGGCTGGGAGGTGGGGGTGCACGGAATGCACCAGATGGAGCCCAATGACCTGCATGACCAGTAATTAAAGCAGGCCCTCGTGGAACCCAGGTGCTGAGCAGATGGCCCCCCCTGGTGGCTGGGGCACGGCTAGGTGATGTCTTTAGCAATCCACGCTCATCAAATCGTATCCAGCTTAACAGCCTCACATGACATTTCATGCGAGATCAACTTCAGGTGTCCTGAAGTTCTGCATTAATGACCACGACCGCACCTGGTCTGGATTCTTGGAAGCCCGTGTCGGTACCTATAGGACGCAGACTTCGGGGAGGCAGGCAGTCGTTCAGCTTGTGATGCCTAATGGCATTGTGGGTAATTCCTCTGCCGTTTTAACTTCTCCCTGCAGCACCAGACCTGATCAGTGACTTCGGCAACTTCTCATCTCCAACCACCCCTGCCAGCGTCCCCACAGTAGCCGGTACGTCATTAGCCATCTCACGGGATGCTAACCATGGCTCGGGGGGGGGGGGGGGCTGGCATGTCCTCCTGGGTGAGTGGCCACCTTGAGCAGAGCACTGAAACATTAATCGGGGGGTCCCGGTGGAGTTGCTCACCTCGGAGAGTAATGAGGACAGACACCTCGGCGCCTGTTGTTCTGATCGTCAGGCTGTATATCGGAGGTCCTATGCTCTGGTGCCCCTCTCACTGCCTGCCAGCCCAAACATGGTCCTGTTGTCCTGACCAGACTTGTCAATGTTATGTTCCACATGTTCCTGTTCTGGTCCTGGTGGGCCCTCCTTCCCACTCTATAGCTCTCTCTGGTTCCTCTGCAGCCACAGCCTCCAGCGTGAATGATGATTTTGGTGACTGGAATGCCTTTCCCAGTGGCACACCAGCGCCCCCTGCTGCCATGGATCTGTTCTCAGGCATGCGGGCCACGCCGGCACCCTCCAGTGCTCTCCTGGACCTGATAGGTCCCTCCCCTGTCCAGCCCACCCTGAGCGCCTCTCAGAGCATGACCTTCCCCCTCAGCAGCTCCCAGAGTGCGGGGATCCCCATGTCCAAGTCCCAGGTACGCTCATTATAATGTCACGCTCATTGGAATTCTTGCCTGTGATTGGTCATCACTCACTTTTAGAAATTTCTCTACAGCTGCACGTTATCCTGGGATGATTTGGGCTGCTTTCGGTTATCTGACCGCATTTGGGTCGCCTTGAAGGGTAAAGCATCAACATGGCTGTGAGTCGTCCCCATAGCGATGAGCTCTAGTTTTGGTTTGGTTTAAACACTGAACCTATTCCTTATAGTGGTAACCTTGGGTGGGAGCGAGAGGAATTAGAATGGGAGGGGAGAGTGGGACAGGAACATGCAGTGTCAGCACAGCCTGCAGACGCCCCCCAGGTCAGCCCCATCATTTCCACACCCCAGGGAACGATAGGACGAGGGGAACCAACCATTAAATTAAATTGTCTGATGCAGGGGAGCTATTTCCATGTTGAAAAAGTGACATTGAAAAGTAGGTCAAACTTTTGCATTCAAAGTTGTTTACTGCCATTAGATGCAGTAAGCTGGCTTTGGAATGCCTTTGCACGCTGCGTGATTCCGAGGAACGTGCTATGGGGGGAGATGAGGGTCCCCGGAGGTGCACCGTGATGGACGCTGTGCTTGATGATCTCCACCCTTCCCCCGTAGCCGCTGCAAAGCTTGAGCCATCCCATGATGCCGCAGCCAATGGGGGTGCCAAAGCCGGGGGTCAGGGCCGCCATGCCATCCACGTGGTCAGACCCCAGCGTCAACATCAGCCTGGACTTCCTGTCGCCGGGCTCGCAGCCACCCAAACCAGCCCAGCCCAGTCTGAACACCATGATGCAGCAACAGGGTGAGGCTCCATCTGAGCATTGTCATAGTTGGGGCCCCGAGGGCAGAGGTAGACATTTCAGGTCCAGAAAGTAAAAATTCAAACCAGGATTTTGTTTCGACCAACCAGTTGAATATAAAGAGTCTCAGTCAAAGTTCTCACCTGGATGGTTGAAACAAAATCCTGGTTTGAATTTTTACTTTCTGAACCTGAAATGTCTACCTCTGCCCGGGGCCCTTGGCTCTGTCGGAGCCTCATGGGGGGGTCATGGGTCATTCTAGGCAGCTGTTTTCGAGCCGTCCCATCATTTCTTTAACTCGTTCTTGTGAGCGGGACTCGGGGCAGGCAGGAAGTTTGACGCTCACAACACTCAGATGTCAGTCTGAGGATTTAAAGCACCGGCAGTGAGATGGAGCCAAAGGCATGGGCTCCATCCGGAGTGCTCTGGACCGTGTCCGTCAGCGGCCGCTGGGCCGTGCTGCCCGGTCCCAGGGTGAGGCTGTAGATTACAGGCACACTCAGACAGCAGCGATAAGAGCAGGGCTGCACTGATCTCTACAGTGTTGTCATGTTTAATGCATTTGGCAAGACCCTGCTCTCCTTTCTCATGCATAAGAGCTGAGATCTTTAAATGGTACATTTTGGATTTCGGTCCTGATAAACCCAGCGATTATTTGGAGGCTTTTTGATGATAGACTGTCGCTGTGCTTCCCTTCTTGTATTCTGCATGCTCTCTGTCTGCCTCTCACTCTCATATTCCTTCTCTTTCTGCCTCTCTCTCTTTCTCCCTCTCACCCTGCCTTCCTCTTTCTGCTGATCTCTCTCTCCCTCCCTCCCTCCCTCTCCATGCCTCTACCCTCTCTTTTCTATCTGCCCCTCTCTTTCCGTCTCTTCCCCCCCCTCCCCATGAGGGAGTTTAAGCAGACTTATGGGATTCTTCCCTGTTTGCCTGTCATTGAACCTCCCTGATGGTAACTCCCACACCCCGTGTGTTTTTCAGGTGCTCAGCCGCCCATCGCCATGGCAACCCAGGGCTTCGCTGTTATGAACCTGTCCATGCAGTCCTCGCCAGCTGCCGTCCGGCCGCCCAGCAACCCCATGATGCCCAGTGGCGGCATGGGGATGCCGCCAATGATGGCCACGGGCACCATGGGCTCCCTGGGCATGCCCGTCGGCCATGGCGTGATGAACATGAATATGGGGGCACCCTCGCTTGGTCTGGGGCTGTCTGGGGGCACGGGCCTGGGCCACGCCAGCCCTGCCATGGTGCCCCCCAAACCGGATGCCTTTGCCAACTTCGCTAACTTCAGCAAATGAGAGGCTGTGGGGGAGGGGGCAGTGAGG
>JAODJX010000002.1:5306786-5326971 GCA_026776945.1 Isichthys henryi
CAAGGTGCCGCCCCCCCCCCCCCCTCCAGCCCACTCACCTCCCCATCGCCGCCCAAGCCCACTCACCTGCCCCTCTGCTGTGAGGCATTATCCTCTGTACCTCCTCCTCCTCTTTCTTAGTTGAAGAGCCCAGGGATCTTGTGCCGCCCTGCCTCTGGGTCATGTGACCTACCAGAGTACTGCGACGGGAAGTCAGAGTCCTGCCCCGCCAACTTCTACCTGATGGACGGGACGATGTGCCTGGACGGGCTGGCCTACTGCTACACGGGCATGTGCCTGACGTTGGAACAGCAGTGCCTTTCCCTCTGGGGACAAGGTGGGCATCGGACGGGCGTCGGGTGAGCTGCAAACTGGGCATAGACAGCAGGAACCACTCAGCTTAACACCAGATCTCACATGGAGCATCCATCCATCCCTCTATCCACCCATTATCCCTCCATCCATCCCTCTATCCACCTATCATCCATCCATCCATCTATGCACATTTTGTATAACATACTGCTTACTGTTTACTTCAATGTCAGTAGCAGCATCACGAACAGCACCCAAGTCACTAAAAAACTCTTACATAATATTTTTTCAGTTTTTTTAGTAACAGATGCTGTACAGCCTAATATTTTAGTATGAGTCAAATCTATAGGAAATATATATACAAAATGAGGCTGAATGACTAAGCATAGGGTCATTTTTTATTGCTAGATTTTTAAAATTAGCTGCCTCAGCACATGACCAGAGATTTCGCCACTTTCCTCCATATTTTCCTGCCACACGTTTTGTTATAGTGCCCTACCTCAGCTACCTGAGCGTCCCCCAGGTCCCCCAGTGTGCCCACGGCTGCTCGTCAGCGGTGACACGTCAAAGGCACGTCCTCCTGATCGAGGAGGCTCGAGGGCTCCCCTAGTGGCGTGCTGTGCTTGGTCTACAGCCCCGTTCCATCCCGCGGCCTTGCAGGGATCGATCTTCCTTGTTACTGATGAATAATTGCTGAAATGCTTTAAAGCAGCCATTGCATCTGCCTTACGATGAGTACAGCAGAGAATCTGGACCCTGAGACTAACTGGCTATTTAAGTCCTCTGCTTATGGCCTGGTTAAATGAATGTGTGTTTCAGAACCATTAGGAATTCATTTGTTTGTGTTTCCCTTGTGTGCCTCAGTGAGCTTATTCAGTAACGGCGTTTCACCGAATCGTTTGACAGCTGGGATGCACTTTCATCAGGTCGCTCTGCCTGTGTTTCTTTGACAGGAGCCCGCCCCGCACCCGACCTGTGCTTCAAGGAGGTTAACAAGGCTGGGGACTCTTACGGCAACTGTGGCAAGGACACAACGGGGGAGTACAGGAGGTGCCGGGAAAGGCAAGCGGGCACTGCTAGGAGCGGGTAGCCTGTGGCCATGCCCATGACCTAATAGCATGAAGGTTGTTGGTTGAGTCCCAGGCCCGGTCCTGCTGCTAGTTCCTAGAGTTTGGTACTTGACCTGAATAGATTCGACCTGCATCCCACATGCTAATCAATGGCCTGTTGATGCTGCCGAAAGGGATGTGAAATGCGGTAAGATCCAGTGTCTGAGCACCGCGCCCAAGCCCCTGGAGAGGAACGCTGTAGCCATCGACACCAACATCCCGCTGGGCGTCGACAAGGTCTTGTGCAGGGGGACCCACGTATACCAGAGCAGCCAAGGGGACACGTTGGACCCAGGCCTGGTGATGACTGGAACCAAGTGTGGGCAAAATGGGGTGAGTGTTGTCTCTGGGAAACAGGAGCATCCAAGGTCTCTTTTGTAACGTGTATGTCGGTGCAGGACTGTGCTGGTCAGGTGCTCGGTACACGTCTTGCTCTCTACTCATCTCACTCGTCCACAGATCTGCTTCGAGGGAGAGTGCCGCAATGCTTCCTTCCTGCAAGCCAACGACTGCAGCAGCAAGTGCCACGGACACGGGGTAGGCAGGCCCCTGGGTGGATGACTGGCTCTTGGCCGCAGGTGGCCCTGGCAGTGCCCAGCAAGGAGGGAGGCCTTCTGAACTTCCTCACTCAATCATTTATTTTAATAAGGGCTCCAAACATGTTGTGCTTGAGAACCTGTTGTTTTTATACATATATTCCTTCAGTTTTGCATATGTGAAGCACTTTGGTCAGCGGAAGCTGTGTTTTTTAATGCAATATAAATAACTTTGAGGTGGTATGTGATCTGAAGGTTGCCAGTTCAAGCCTGGCCTCTGCAGAAGAAGTCACAAGTCTGTGGGCCCTTAACCCTGCAAGGTGGCTGTCCTTCACTGTGACCCCCCCCCAGGGAGATGGGGGAAAAGAGGATTTCCAATTGGTGCTTAATAAAGTATTAGTACTCTATCGTAAGATTCATGCAAGGCAGATTGTGTACCAGGCATCCCTCCCCAGATAGTCTCATGTTCAGTGGCCTCATTTGTCAGTGTCACTTTGTAGTCTTTGAAGCTGTAAGAGTTTGTCAGCAGAAGCCGTGTTGTTTCAGTGACATTCGCCTCCTGACGGTTGTCCTCTTACTCCTTCCCTCACAGCTATGCAACAACAACCACAACTGCCACTGCACAGACGGCTGGTCACCACCCAGCTGTGCGCTTGAGGGGACAGGTGGCAGTATCGACAGCGGCCCGCTTCCCCGCCGCAGTAAGACCTTAATAACTGTCGCTCTGAAGACACCCTGGTTTCCCTCGTCGCCATGTGTCCAGTGACCAGCAGCTTCTCTCTGTGTCCCTCCAGGCCGATGGCTTCTCCTCAGCATCCTCCTCCCCTTTTTGTTCCTGGGTCTGGGGGCTGCAGCTCTCTGGTACAGTTACAAGAACAGGCTCTGGCACAAGAGGAGTCGCATCCCTTCATCCACACCCACGTGAGCCAGTTAAACACTTACATACAGTGCGATCCCCATATCCACAGTTTCAGTATCCATGGTGTCAGTTATCTGTGGTTTCCAGAAAAATTCCAGAAATAAACGGTTCATAAGTTTCAAATGGAGTGCCATGTGAGTACAGGCTGTAACACGGTATAACATGGTGCCCAGTACATCACTGGTCTCCCTTGGTCCCTGTACATGCGCTAATTGTCACATTATGCAAGGATAAAAAGCATGATTTTCATTGCTTCATCATCCCTTGATAGATATTTTTTCATTGTTCTATCATCTCTTGAAAATTGTGCTAAAACGTCAGAATCCCTTCCATTCGAGCAAATGAGAGTTCAGTGCTGCATAATAATGTGTAATGCACTTTATTATTACTGTATATGTTGGTAATATCTCACTCTGCGTAATTTAGCAATTAAACGTGACCATATGTATGTACACAAAAATCACGTTATATATGTGGTCCGTGGATGGTTCGCTATTATCTGCAGTTTCGGCTATCCGCGGTAGGTATAGGAACATACACTATATTGCCAAAAGTATTGGGACACCTGCCTTTACACACACATGAACTTCATTTACATCCCATTCTTAATACATAGGCTTTAATATGGAGTTGGCCCACCCTTTGCAGCTGTATCAGCTTCAGCTCTTCTGGGAAGGCTGTCTACAAGGTGTAGGAGTGTGTTTATGGGAATTTTTGACCATTCTTCCAAGGGAACATTTGTGGGGTCAAGCACTGATGTTGGACGAGAAGGCCTGGCTCACAGTCTCCGCTCTAATTCATCCCATAGGTGTTCTATCGGGTTGAGGTCAGAGCTCTGTGCAGGCCAGTCAAGGTCCTCCACATTAGACTCGCTCATCCATGTCCTTATGGACCTTGGTTTGTGCACTGGTGTGCAGTCATGTTGGGACAGGAAGGGGCCATCTCCAAACTGTTCCCACAAAGTCGGGAGCAGGAAATTGTTTAAAATGGCTTCTAATGCTGCAGCATTAAGAATTCCTTTCACTGGAACTAAGAGGCCAAGCCCAACTCCTGAAAAACAGCCCCACACCATAATCTCACCTCCACCAAACTTTCACATGGCACAATGCAATCAGGGAAGTCCTGTTCTCCTGGCAACCATGAAACCCAGACTCATCCATCGGATTACCAGACAGAGAAGAACGATTCGTCACCATCTGCTCAGCAATGGAAACCCATTCCATGAAGTTGCACTGTTCTTGAGCTTATCTGAAGGCCACATAAGCTATTGACTCTGCAGACACTTGGCAACTTCTGCACCATGTGCACCTCAGCATGCATCGTCTCCACTGTATGATTTTATGTGACCTACCACTTCGTGGCCGAGTTCCTTTTGTTCCCAATTGCTTCCGCTTTGTTATAATACCACTAACAGTTGACCCTGGAATATTTAGTAGCGAGGAAATTTCAATGGACTTATTGCACAGGTGGCATCCTATCAGGGCACCATGCTTGAATTCACTGAGCTCCTGAGAGCGACCCATTCTTTCACAAATGTTTGTAGAAGCAGTCTGCATGCCTAGTGCTTTATACACCTGTGGCTATGGAAGTGATTGGAACACCTGAATTCAATGATTTGTAGGGGTGTCCCAGTACTTTTGGCAATATAGTGTATTTTCCACGTAGGTTTTCTGGAGAGATGAGGGACTGAAATAGTTCGGGTTGCTAAAGCACAGCAACACTTCATACAAACGGTAGCTGGTAGATGTTGTTTGACTTGGGGTCTAAATCTGGGAATCGGAGGTAAGTTGCCCATGCTGTAATGAATCTACGCACCCTCATTGAATTTCAATGTCCGTTGATGAAAAGAATCCATTTCATTGTCTTGGGTGCCTGAGTGTGCATACCCTGTGTAACAGGAGTTATAACTGTGTTCAGGTTTAACCAGCTACCTCCCAAATTATGCCCACAGGGAATTTGCCTTCATTTGAACAAAGAACCATCGTAATAGAGGCACTTTGCTTCTCCTATCATTCCAGTATCCCTGTTAGCCATGGAGCACCTGGCACGTGTGTCAACCAGCAGAAGAAGCAGGGGCCGGACGGAGAGGTGAGGGGCTGTTTGTGGATGGATGGATGGATGGATGGAAACACGTGAGCTGTGCCCGATGATGCCGTCCTTGTGTTTTGCAGGTCGGTCACCGGCAAAGCCCAGCTGGTCCCTCTAGGGTCAGGTCCTCCATTGTGCGCCCCACTGAGAAACCACCTCCTGTACCGGCCTACGCCATACCACAGAAAACTCCCCGAATACCCCCATCCAGACCACCCCCAGTATTCCAGCAGCCCATTTGCGTTTCGGCTAAGCCTCGGCCCGAGCCCCCCCAAAGACCCCCTCCCCCTCACGTGTAAGAAGGACCTCCAGACTCTTTTGGTGACAAGGGTGTCATGTGGGACCACGGGGGTTGAAGAATGAAACTGACACTGGCCAATAGTGTTTGTGGTTTCATGCCTATATATTCAGGGCCTGGTGACCAGTCTGGACTGATTCCACATTTCATTGGTAAGAGCAGAGTGTGAAGGTTGAATTAGCAGGGCAATAGCACAGCTGTACGTAAAATATTGCAAATTCATACAACACAATGGGAGACATATCAAAGAGGACAAATTGTTGGTGTGCATCTCACTGGTGCATCTCTGATCAGGACAGAAAGTCTTTGTAGTGTATTGAGAGCCACAGTACCCAGGGTGATGTCAGGATACCACCATGAAGGACTGATCACATCCAACAGGAGTAACTGTGGATGCAACAGGAAGCTGTCTGAAAGGGATGTCCAGGTATTAACCAGGATTGTATCCAAAAAACATAAAACCACAGCTGTCCAACTCACTACCGAATTAAATGCGCACCTTGAATCTCCTGTTTCCACCAAAACTCCAGAGGGTTAGTATTCATGTTGAGGTTGCTATAGCCAAACCTTTGGTCACTCATGCCATTGCCAGACGTCAATTTCTATGGTGCCAGCAATGCAAATCTTGGGCTGTGGACAATGTGCACCTTGTATTGTTTTCTGATGAGTCCACCTTCACTATCTCTTCCACATCTGGGAGAGTTACGGTGTGGAGAAGCCCTGAAGCGGCTTACCACCTGGACTGTTTCTTACTCAGAGTACAGCACGGGGTGGATCAGTGATGGTTAGGGCTGCAACATCATGACATTCCCTAGGCCCAGTACCTGTTCTAAATGAGCCTATCACTGCCAAGAACTGCCAAGCCATTCTGGAGGACCATGTTCTCCCAGTGGTTGAAACATTGTACCCTGAAGGTGGTGCTGTGTATCAGGATGATAAGGTACCAATACATACAGCAAGACGGGTAACAGAGTAGTTTAATGAACATAAAGGTGAAGTTGAACATCTCCCACGTTCTGCACGGTTTCTTCCTCCAGCATCGCGTAGTAATGTGGCCACCTGGGCTTTCAGTTTTATTGTCCAACCCCTGAATATGTTGTTGCAGTGTTTAACTTACACAAATGCACTGTGCATACAAGATGTCACATTTTCATAAAGTAGTAGTTTAATTAAACATACTATCTTCCTTGCTCAGGTACGCTGAAGATCGACCCCAGCCAAACCCCAACCATAAAGGCCACAAACCGAAAGCCAGGTAATTGTGCTATAGTTTACCTGGCAGCTGTAACGATTTGGGATTTCTCTTCACCCAAACCCATGGTGTTTGTAAAACTCCATAAATGTTACACTAAAGGTACATTATTAACGTTTAATGTAACATGAGATTTGTTACAGAATATGCTGTCCTCAGGTGTTCATCTTGCTTCTTCTTTACCTCTAATATGCTGCCATTATTATTATTTTTTTTTACAGTATTCAGAATGACCTCAGTGGCGAAAGCTGAGGACAATCCCGCTTGGAATTCTCAGTATCAGGTCATCATAAATTGCACTGTTGGTCTTTTGAAGCATCCCTTTACAAGAACATAATTAGCTGCGGGAGATCTGTAAGATGGTTAAAATCCCTAGTATTCAATCTGCCTTACATACTTGAAATTTGAAATCCTGTATACTTGTAATTTTTGTTGCATAAATAAGAGTATTACATGGCTTGTCGAATGTCAGTACGTGATGTGCTGATGTGGCTTTTATTTTTATTTATTGTCATAAAATTAGCATTGTAGTTCAGGAAAAAGCATGAGTAAATTATGAAGTCACTTAGCTAAACACTGTGTTTTGTGAACAGAGCAGTGTGAGATAGATTTCAGGAGGAGAGAAGGTGAGTCCGGAGCTTTCAGCTGGCGGCGCTGGGCAGATCTCTCCCACCTCCCATCAGGCTAGAGAGAGCCAATCTCCACTGAGCAGTAGCAATAACTTTGGACTGTGAAGGATAATGGGTACAAGAAGCTGCCAGTCCCCCCTTTACACTCTACTGGGCCTGAACCGCTGGAGCATCTGGGCGCGGGGGCTCGTGGTGCTAAACTAATCATTTCTGTGCGTTCTGTGCATCTGGAAACATCTCATCTTTTTTGTTGGATATTGACTGAATTGTACATATAAACTCACAGATAAAGCTGAGTAACGCACTGTAAATATAATTTCAGGAACATTTCGCAAATAGTACGCTTTTTACTATGTAACAGCAGCAAAGAATGGTGCCAGAACCGTCGTAGGTTGAAAGCTAACACCAGACATTTCAGGTTTTAGAAGTATACAGTGCTGTTTCTCAACAAACTTAAGAATTTAGTTCTTCACAGAGTCCTGCTCTGCCGGGCTGCCGTTGTCCATCAATCTGATGTCAGTCAGCATGCACTTTACGCATGACAGAGAGCCGCGGTCAGCAAGCTGTTTGAGTGCCACCTCGCTGTTGATAGACCCGGGAGCTTCAGATACAGAGACAATTCTTCAAATATCAAGCAGATGAAGGTCTCGCCTGCTTTCGAAAGATGAAAAGGTATGCTGGCTTTTCGCAGTGTCAGCTGGCATATCAGAGATGCTTCTGTGTGACAAAGTTGAGTTTATAGAATTATTTCTTATGTTTATTTTGTGCAAGCTTCATGTGACATTAAAGACCCAGCACCTCTAAGCATGTATTCAATAATGCGGTTCAGAATAGAGAGAAATTGGAAAATGATTTAAAGCTTACTTTTTCTTTCACTATATTAACTATTGATGATGTAGATTACATAAACAAAAGGCATTGTTTAAATATATTTGTGGACCTATGCAAAACAGGTTGTGAGGTACATTGTGCCTTTTTTGTTATTTCACATGAATATTAAACTTATTAAACGGACCTTGTTCATATGTTTTTCTTTTTAATTGCTCTATTTTGCTGTTATGCATAATATAATGTTATATTGGCACTTGTTCCATAATGGATTTGACATTATTTCTTCAAATATAATAATAATTCATACATAGAATGTATCTCAAAATGCTTCACATATGTGATTAAGATAAAACCAGAGAGAGAAACAACTACAGCAAAGAACAGCACAATACAGGTTAATGAAATTATAGAAGGATGGAATTAATGCAAGTAAAAGTATCCAGAGTAAATACAAGCTAAATAAACAAATACAATAAAATATGAAGGAATAAAAGATTAAAGTTATAGAAGTATAAGCCAGTGAAAATTGGCAATTATATATTTTATGGATTTTATGGAACAAAATGGTGAGATAAAAGGAAATAGGTGATTTATTAAGTGCTGCCTGTCAGGTGTGCTCTGCTGTGTTTATGTATAACTGGTAAGTGGTAGTTATACTGTGGGATTTAGCCATTGCCTACTGGTAAGTTCAGATATACCGCCAAGGTATACGGGTGATGCTTGTTTTGGACCACATATTTGGCTGTCTGTTTTCTGAAAATTGGAATGATTGTATTTTATAGTTCAAATATTTTGTCAGGACTTAGCTATGAGGAATGCATGTTTGCCAAGCTCAGGGGTTAAAAATATTATAATTATGAGATGTTTTTTGTATTTATTTCTCCAGATGTTTTCCACCCTGTTAGGGACATGTACACATGGTAATCACAGAGTTTAAATATTGTACAAGTCAAACAATACTGAACTTTTCTGGGATACAATGTGTCCCTTTTGCTATGATAAAAGTTTCATTCTTGTAGCATTAACAGTTTTAATTTTATGAAGAGTAAAATGTCAGAATAATGGAATCTGTGCATTTTTGCCCCCATTTGTATGAGGAATTGTATTAATTAGAAATAAAAGTATATGTAGATGCATTATATGTTCCTCTTTTTACAAAACAATATACAAATATACCAAACACTTACTGTTATGATTAGAATATTTTTTTTAATCATTGCCTAACAGGGTGGAATATTTCTAGCTAATTTAGCTCTAACTCTTTGAGTGAGCACCACTTAGCTAGCGCACACTCTACAGCTGATCAGCATTTAAATAGCTATTTTAATCATGTTTTAAAAAATATTTTTTCCAGTAAATATTTCCCATAATATATACTAACAGGATGGAACTTTAAGGGTGCCTCAAACCGGTGCGTAATATAAAATTCAGAAAAATTCAGGAGAGAGAGAGTTGAAAATTGAATTTTACTTGAATTTCCCTCCAAAAACAAATTATGTCACTTCCTGGAAATGGCTGTATGGATTTGTAGTTTTTTTTTTAGGGAGCCAAGAAGCTAGAGGCTCAGAGTGGAAAACGAATGCGGGGACATATATAATTACAGAAAACAAAATAAATTTCACCAGATTTGTTTCTTTCTCTAAAGATAGTATGCCGTAGTCTATCAAAATAACAAAGAATAAGTTTTAGTTTTTATAATTTTATAGTTTATATTTACTGAGGAAGTTGAATACATTGCACTTGGGACATGCCAAAATGAGTGCATATTCCAGAGAAATTGTGCTTTAAAGAGATGCAAAAAAACAATATATATAGTTTATCTTTGTTAGAGCAATAGAAAACACCTAAACATAATAAAATAGGTTAGTTATAAAGATTTGTCTAATTTTATAAAAAAAGAGCCAGTTAAACACGAGGAAATGAATATGTGGCCCAAAACAGGAATCACCCATACTGGCAAGTGGCCAGCGCGTTCGCGACCCAACGGTCTCCTTCCAAGGTCCAGGGGAGGGACTGCAGCACAGCCCCAGCTCTGCCTTCTTCGCCAGCAGGCGTGATTGTCGTTCCAACAGCTCGGTCCTTCTTCTGCCCTTACTCTGACTAGTTCTCTTGCTGTTTGTGTGCTTGTATATTCAAAGCTGTTTTCCTCCATTAACCTGGTTTAGGAGTCATGCTTTTTAAAGCTTCCGTAAAAATAATGAATATTAAATATCACCAATTAATTGTCCAGATCGATCAATATGCTTAAATCTACTTAACCTTGCAAATATCTCCAGTCCATTCGTTTTAAACAGTAACTGTACAAGTGCCAAAATAGATTGCACCATTTCAGTGATAGAGTTATATGAAGTATACCGAAACCAGATGGATCCATTAATATGCCATTATGTTTAGGTAGTGTATAAAAGGGTATCTTCAGTTGCGAATTATTTTGGCTGAGAGATAGATGAATCGATTATTTGATTGGAGCCCTTGCCATGATCGGGAGCTCTCAACTTACTGATGTTTCATGATCAAGGTTTTAGGGAAAGACGATATCGGCTTGTGCGGGACAGCGTGTACTCCCCAGCTTCTATGCTTCAGTATTTATATGTTGTTTTCTGGCTGTATTGCAAAAGCCTGTTATTATATCTAAATATACTTATATGGATAAAGTAGTACAAATAACTGTTGCAGTAGTCTACTGAACAGTGGGGGAGGGGCAGCTACGTTATACATGGAACAAAACAGCTGAGGAAAACAGCAATTCCAAAAGAAAAAAACTTTATTAAGTACAGCATTTCGTAGTTTAATAATACATTACGTTAAGCTTGACCAATAACACAACGTTTCAAATAAAAGCAGCAAAAGATGGGAAAATAGTTTCCTGTAGAAAACAACCTCAATTGCTTCGGATGTCATGCTGCTGAATACTAAGCAGCAACCTGCTTCTACTTTACACGTGACCTACGTACGATATGATTTACTTCCTGTTTTCAAACCACGGAGACAAGGTCCCACCTGATTGATGAATTGTTCAACCAATAAAATTGCCAGGATAGCACTGTCTATAAAATTGACAGGAGCGATAGCCTATCAGATGCTTCCGAGGCCGCTCTAAGTACATTTGCCGGAAGTTCAGGTCCAGTTCTTGGTTGTTTTCTTGTAATGGCGGATCACGTAGAAGGAGACGGAATCGGTTTCGACGAGAACAGGTTAGACGATTAAAATACGGATTTCTTAACTTTACTACTACTAGCACGTAAAAAAGTTATTTTGAAATATTTGTTATGGTTACCTTCCTTTCCAGATTATGATGTTTTTAGCTAGCTTGCTCACTTCAATAAAGTTACCCATGTTGCTAGCTGCTCAGCTAACGGCCAGAAACGGCACGCTGACTCCGTGCTGGTCACTCCGCCGTTCTCCGTTGGCTCTGTTAGCCAGCACTTTGTGCTGTTTTTGGGTTTGAGTTGTCGCCTCCTATGAGTTACCGGTACCGTACTGTACGGCTGTCAATGTCTCGTCTCCTGCTGAACTATCTACTGCATGTATACATATATATGAATGAATGAATGGGGAGCCTGATATTGCTGAGAATGAGGCCGGTGTGTGTTATTTCTGATGGGAGAAGGCCGCCCGGCCACTGCCCCCCTACGGTCTCTCCAATCACATATGTTAGCAGCCTGCTGGGACTTAAAACTCCCATCTTACCACGTTAATACAACCGACCACCCAGCGTAAAATATGCATCTTTGAATATGGTGTTAGGCATTTATTGTCCTTTCCCATTGATTATTGATGGCACGTTATATGATTACTTGTGTATTTCGTGTTTTAAATGTAGTGATCGACATGTTTAAAGAAGGTGTAGTTAGTAACAAGGCTTTGTAGGTGTTTACTTGTATGAGTAGTGGTGAATTTTAAGCTGTTGGTCAATTATGATTCTTTCATTCCTGATAGAAACTGACACTCAGGATGGCCTGTAAATTGACTGAGTGTGAAGTTGGGGATGGTTTTATATGCCTCGAATCTTGGGCTTGCATGAACTACCATCTTTGTTTTGTGACGGCTGGCCTCGTCTGAACAGAGTGGCCCTTTGTCTGACTTTCATGACCCATTTCTTCCTCAGGATGGCAGAAGCCCTTCGTTTTCGTGGCCCCGCTCCCCCCAGCCCAGTGATGCGGGGCCCTCCGCCGCTGATGAGGCCCCCGCCCCCTCCATTCGCCATGATGAGAGGACCGCCCCCTCCCCCACGGCCTCCATTCGGACGTCCACCATTCGACCCCAGCATGCCGCCCATACCTCCTCCTGGGGGTATGCCCCCGCCGGTGGGACCCCCACACTTACAGGTATGGTTGTCAGTGATGGTGTCCAGTTCTGTTACCCCTGACAGCCAGTGTTTGTGCTCATTGAATACAAGGCCCACACATCCTTCTCATCTTGTGGCCCGTTGCACTCAGGCCCCACCCCGACCTCCTCTCCGTGTGGCCCGTTACGCTCGGGCCCCGCCCCGACCTCCTCTCCGTGTGGCCCGTTACGCTCGGGCCCCGCCCCGACCTCCTCTCCGTGTGGCCCGTTACGCTCGGGCCCCGCCCCGACTCCTCTCCGTGTGGCCCGTTACGCTCGGGCCCCGCCCCGACCTCCTCTCCGTGTGGCCCGTTAGGTGTTTAGTTTAACATTTGCAAAGGGAGGCCTGGTCTGTCTGAATTATGTAAGCCCAGTGCCTGCTTATCACTTTGTAAAATGTCTTGCCTGCTGTATATATTTGGTACTGGTTGATCCCACACATCGGTAAAATTTTTCGTGTCTATGTGCCCCAGAGACCCCCATTCATGCCTCCTCCAATGGGCAATCTGCCTCCCCCTCCCGGAATGATGTTCCCCCCTGGAATGCCCCCTGTACCCTCCCCGGGGGGGCCCACGCTGCCACCTTCTGAGGAGATCTGGGTGGAGAACAAGACCCCAGAAGGGAAGGTATGCATCTCCTCAATGTAACTGAAGTGTTACTTAACAGAGAGGAATCAAGCTTTGTGATGTTAGACTTGAGGTGGCCAGTCTTATCCGCAAAGGGCCGGTGTGTATGCAGGTTTTTGGGGTAATCTTTAGGTCAGCTGTTCAAACCCAGGTGAGGGCATTCTTCAGCCAATTAGTCCAGTAATTAGTTAATTAGTAATCTAATTAGGGAGTTGCGCAGAAAACCTGAATACTTTCTGGATAAGATTGGCAACCCATGAATTAAGGTACCTTCCATTTATCTTGGAGGTGGGTAGTTGGAGCTCAGAATGATGTTAACTACGTTCCAGTAGAAGTAGTTGGAAAGACATTTAGCAATACCCAGTTCTAGCCAGGTTCATTGTTAGCCATATCATTATGTGGTATTTAGCACATACAAACAGCAATAAGTCCACAGATGGTTCCGTGTGTACGACCAATACAAATAAGGCACAAGTGCTAATAGACTGTTTATAACCACAGCCATCTTGAATTCTGAGGTTGGGTTTGCAGAGGTTTCTGACTTGAGTGTTCCAGTTGACGTTTCCCAGAGTTCTCTGCTTCACCTGACATGTTTCTGTGTGGCTTGTGCTTTTTGATGGCATCACTGCTGAGTTCTTCACCTTCTGCCTCCCCCTGTCATCAAGGTGTACTACTATAACGCCCGCACCCGGGAGTCGGCCTGGACTAAGCCGGATGGGGTGAAGGTTATTCAGCAGTCGGAGCTCAGCCCCCTGATGATATCCCAGGGAGCGGGGCCCTCGGCCACAGCCACGGCCTCACCCACCAGCCTTCCGGCGGCCAGCTCTGCTGCAACGGTACCTGCTGCCACCCGGGCCCCTTCCCCAAGCTTGAGCTCCAGCAGCCCTGCGCCCAGCAGCAACAGTGCCCCTTCCTCCCCAGCCATCTCGCAGCCTATTGTCCGTAAGTGCCACTCGGGCTGTGTCTTGTGGATATTTTCTGAGGCATTCTTGGTATTGGTGCTCGTGCCCCTGCTCTTGACGGTTCCTCTCCCCACCCAACTTCAGCCCCACCCACCACGGAGATGTCCCCTGTGGCATCATCACCCTCCAGTACAGGGGCTCCCCCGGTGGTGACAGGGAGTATATCTGCGGCCGCTGCCACGGCGACACCACTGCCAGCCGTCCCTCAGCCACTGCCGCAGCCACTGGCGCAGAGTCTGCCGGCGCCCCTGCCACACGCTGTGCCACACGGCCTGCCCCAGCCCGCCGCCGCCATGCCCGCCTTTCCCCCCGTCATGGTGCCACCCTTCCGCGTGCCCCTTCCAGGGATGCCCATCCCGCTGCCTGGTAGGTTATCGGCCACTCTCCCTCGCTCCGGTGCCATGGCCCTGTGCGTGGGGCTCCTACCCTCTCAGACGCTGACGTCATAACCCCCCCCCACACACACACACACACACACACACACACACACACACACACACACACACACACACGCGCGCGCCCTCCTTTGAGTTCCTTCATACCATCTGTCCATACTAATATGTATGATATTCATGATGTTCCGTCTACACCATCTGCTTGCTGATCCTCCTCTGGTTAGATGTTAGATTCTGTGGTGTTTGGTGCAGCTCTTGTTCCCATAGCTGTCATGCTTGTGAGTTACTGGTCTCTGCCTGGAAGCTCAGTCTAGCATTGTTGGTATCTAAGCTGTATGCTTATGAGGTGCTACCTGCTTCACAGGTATGTCACTTTGGACGAAAGCAGCTGCTAAATAAATAAGATGTTAAGGCTTGGTTTCCAGCTGGTGAAGCTGAGCTGCTGGACTTCAGGTACATGAGGAGGTCTTGTCAGGGTTCCCAGTGAACCTGCCCCACTTTTCGCCATAGGCTGACTGGCAGGTGCCTGCTGCCTTTTGCCTTGGGGCCACCAGAATGTCATCTCTCCTTTTATGATGCTGCCCCTCAAGGTCATGCACCCTCAATGGAGTAAATGGAGACCTTAATAGTTGCCATCTTTCTGTAAATAATATGGTGCAGTCATTTTATTAATGTTTGGGTTGGGTAGCTCACCAAAACCAGTGGCATCACTGTTCAACTGTGAATCTTAAATGTGATGATACAGGGGGTAATGTTGCTGACCAATGTTGTTCAGAGTCTTTCCTGTTGATACTGGGCAACAATTTTTTTTATTGAAAACTTTAATCGGTAGAGGTGGCTGGGGAGAGGGGAGGTCTGGGTATCTCTCTTGAAGTTGGTTCCCCCCGCAACCCGAACCCCGGATTAGCAGATGGTAATGGATGGACTTTTCATGATCACCCAGATCCACCTGGTTGGTCACCGGCATCATTGCTCAAAAAGTTTCTCTGTGATTCCCATCACCTTAACATATTCTGCGTGGCCAGAGAGTTGATGCCGGCTTAGTGTTTTGGCACAGTCACGGCTGACAGCAGCAGGATTGTGTCTGAAATGCCACAATGAGCACGTTCCTGCAGGGTCATTTCCGCATGCCAGGAGGACAGTGTAGCCCAGCACACCGAATGGAAGCCAGGGATTGGTGCATGCGTCTGACAGGTGTGTTTTGTTTTTAACTGATGCCAGGTAGTTGATGTAGTTCATACAGATGAGTTGTACCCTCCTGGTCAGTCGGCTGTGATTTCTGCATACCCCCCCCTCCTCCGATCGGGGCTATTGCCCTTCTCAGCTGTGACCCTGTCCATGCATTCCAAGTGCTGGGGGGTGGGGTGGTCAGAGCAGCAACCCCTCATCTTATAACTCCAATGTGGTGATTTCCTGCTTATTTTAAAATACATGCTTGTATATCTTCCTGCAGTGTTTGTGTTGTCGGCACTGAAGGCTCTCAGCGATTAGGTTAGCAAAGGCCGTGTGTGTGTGTGTGGGGTACGGTACAGTTTTCCTAGTGTTTGGAATGGCCTATCACTCTATGCTGGTTTCCATGTATGTGATCTATAAATGATTGCACATGTTTATGTACTTTTTTCTGTTGGGGTAGATTAACAGGCACCTAATGCCTGCTTGGGAGCATGGCACAGAGTGTCCAGTAGGTGGCAGTCTGTCCCAGTCATTGTGAGAATGGCTCAGTCTGGTACTTCCCTGCTCCATAGAACGTGACGCAACAGTTTGGGATTTGCACTCTGTGTGCTACAGTGTTCTTTTCTTTCGCTTAATTCAGCCCCACTCTTCGCCAAACTTCGCCATTATTTTATCATATTAAAAACATGTTTAATTCATTTATTGATTCTGGGATAAAATCCATTCCTTTGTGTGATTCTGCAAGTGCCGCTTGAGCCCCCTGTGTTCTCCAGGTGCTCAGAGAGCCCCTCACCTGCCAGCCAGGTGATGGGAAGCCCTCTAGCTGTAAATATCTATGCGTATATGACCTGTCTAAGCAGCCGGCGATTTCTGTGTCCAATATGCTTGCTTATCCGTTCTTGCAGGTGTAGCAATGATGCCGATAGTCAGCTGCCCCTATATAAAGACAGTCGCTCCCAACAAAAACGGTAATTCCTTCCAAAATTTCCAGTGCAGTTTTTATTCTCTGTTAGTTGGCATGTTAGTGCGTGTTGTGACGCTGCCCTTCCTCCTGTGTCTGCCCTGCACACTTGCACACTTGATCTGCTGCTGTTTACTATCAGACATGTCCGGATCACAGAATTTGAGTGGTTTTATGTTTCTCTAATAGTTAAGGCACGTCCTGAAAGCCAATGGTTTCCTGCTGGAAAGATGCACTAATCCAAATATTCAGTCACGCAATGAGTTGGAACCAGATTGTTTCTATCGGAATGATCTGTCTGCCTCTGGCGCCATTCAGCTACCGGTCTGGTGGTGCTGTTTGCTGTGGCGATTTGGTAGAATTTGGTGGCATCTTCTGAAGACAGAGCCAGGCTCAGCTAACAGACTTGACCATTTTCATATGGTTTTATGTGTTCATAAGCAGCGGCTCCCTTCTTGTTGATGGTGGCTGTTTGCAAATCTGTGCCTAATCTAAGCTTTATTTCAAAATGCATCAAGTTCACCTCATTACCTTCGGTAATTGGGGTTTGTGTTGGTTTGAAAGTAAAGGAGATCTTACTGTAGGTGATAAATCATGGCTCTGTGACTTGGTTTGACGGAAAGTGGGTTTTTAACTTTGCTTGTCGTGTATATTAGAGCTTATCAATATTGTGATTGCCTTCATTCTTTTCTTCAGTCATCTTTGATCACGTTTGTGGTGGTGATGGGCGTTCTTGTAGTAAATTTACTGTTTATCTGGTTAATGGTTAAACTATCGGTTAAGAAGCTTATTGTCCCCTGGCATTGCTAACATGGCAGATTTTTTTTAAAGTCATTGTTGTTTCAGATCAGCGAATGATTGTTTCACACCTTACTGGCTTAACTATAACCTGTCCCCAGTCATACTTCGATACTCATGAAAGTCTTGTGTTGAATCTCTTCCCAATATTAGCTTGACAAGTGGGGTTTGCAGGCAGACGCAGCTCGGACCTCCAATTCTCAGTGCACTATCTATGCAGAAGACACTATAACACTCTTTGTTGGGAGAACAAATTTTTAGGTTATTTCTCTTTGCAAATGGCGATGATGGGTAGGCTCTGAAAGTGACCCACCTGAGGATCATGTTTCTTCGAGTTCCAAAGGGTTCTCTGCTAGTTGCGTGTTTCAGTTTCGTTTTGCTGGTCTCGGAGTGGGGTGGGATCAGTGAACTGGTTATAGATGGTGGCCTGGCTGTGGGCCGAGCCGGTGGTGCGCTCTCACACTCCTGCCTGTGTGTGTGGCCTATCCCAGGTTTGCTCCCCAGAATGGCTCCTCCCCTGGTTCCCATGATGCACCCACAGTTGGCCATGGCGGCAGGGCCTGCTGCGCTGGCCGGGACTCTCTCCCTCTCAGAGTGGTCCGAGTACAAAACGGCAGATGGGAAGACCTACTACTACAACAGTCGGACTTTGGAGTCCACCTGGGACAAGCCGGATGAGCTCAAGGAGAAAGGTATGGTAGTTTGGCAGCTTCATGGAATATACATGCATGCGTCTTTAGAAGACACGGGTTGGTGTTGCCATTAGGAGGGTTAGTAGATGTTTTTAGCTGGTGTTCAATACGTGGCTCTTCCAGTTGGAAAATGACTGGTTAGTCATACTGAAGGATTTGGGTGTTGATTCAGTGATGACCAAGAATGAAGACCGGTGCTCTTAATGAGCTTTGTTGGGCCCCCCCCCCCCCCCCCCAGCAGATAAGGATGGGGAAAAGGCCAAGGATGGCAAATTCTTGATAGAAAATTCTGATCTGATGGACATGGATGATGACGAGCCAAAGCTGGATCCTCCCAAGGACATGAAAGAGGTACGTGTGGTCTGTCTCAGGCGGCCTTGGTGCACCGTGCCTTACGGCGTCCTCCTCTGTGTTTTGTGACTGGCTGCTTTTAGCTCCACGTCGCCTTTGCTCAGGAGCCCAAGGAGGAGGAGATGACCGAGGAGGAGCGAGCTGCTCAGAAGGCCAAGCCGGTGGCCACGACTCCCATCCCTGGCACCCCCTGGTCTGTAACCACACTGGTCCTACACCAGTCTGTGCTCTCTCGCCTTCCTCGGGTTCTGCTTTCGTTTGATATGTTTGTTTTGCTACAAGTTCATCTGTGTGTCGGAAATTGTCAGGATAGAAAGGGAAGTTATTGGCTTTTGCTGAGCTGTGCTTCTAGCTGATCTTTGCGGCTTCCGTTATCCGCCGACAGGTGCGTGGTTTGGACAGGTGATGACCGCGTCTTCTTCTACAATCCCACCACCCGGCTGTCCATGTGGGACCGGCCCGAGGAGCTGATGGGACGGGCTGATGTGGACAAGAACATCCAGGAGCCCCCACATAAGAGGGGTCTGGAGGACAGCCGCAAGTTGGGTGAGCACCATGCCTGAGGTGCCCAGGTTCGGTTGGCTGGTGGCTGGTTTTGTGTTTACTGAACAGCGATGGTGCCCCCCCGCACAGTAGCCCAGCAGGTAACATTATTACCTCATATCTCCCAGGTGGGGGGTTCGAGTCTCGCTTCCGCTGTGTGTGTGTGTGGAGGTAGCCTGTTGTCCCCATGTTGTGTGGGCGCTGATCATCATGCATCATGGCTAGTTAGCATGTATGAATTCTGTCTCTCTCTCTCTCTTCCCATTTCTTCAAGACTTTCATCCCTTGGTAGGTGTGACGCATCCATACAGTACGTTGCCTGGACTTTCCTAATTATAGAAAAGGACCGAGTGCTGTGGCCTGTGCTTATCTAGAAGTGGCCCATGCCCCACTTCGCCAGAAACAGGTGGTTGTGCGAGTGCAACGGCTAACCTGCCCGTTCGCTTCCTAGTGGGCGTGAGCCGAGAGGAGCTGGAAGCCGCCGCTGCGGAGGCCCTGGAAGACGAGCCCATCAAGGCCAAGAAGCGAAAGTAAGTGAGACAGAGCCCGGCGTCCGTGAGCGACATGCTGGCCTTGGTGGCTCCGTGCGAGCCACACCAAGCATGCTCCTGCCGTGCTAACCATGTCCGTCAGCCAGAATTCAAGCTTAATTTGTCACGTAACCACTCGTCAAAGTGAACTGTGCATCTGCACCTTTTTTTAACATATGAATATGAACTGCTAGAAATTGGACTTTGACAGTTCTGACCCAGCCTACAATGAGTGTATTTAATTGATACCTGCCTGTCTTGGGGCGTGATTTTTGTTATGCAAATCCCTGCTGTCCAGGATACCCAATCAATCAGTGTTTCCTGTCAGAGGTCTGCCTCTCCCTGCCCCAAACGGCGGTCTTGTTGCGCAGGGGAATATTTTTCAGGGAACGCCCGTAGAACTGGTGAGACCAACATGGGCCTCCAAGGTAACACCTACTCAGCCTTCTTCTAGACTTTTCTTACAGAGGAACTCCAGAGGTTCTGCAGATGTTAGTTGCGTTGTGATTGTGGTCCAGTGAGACGTCACGATTGGGAACCTTAGACACCCCACAAGCCATCTGTAAGATGCGGAATGTACTAGAGCTGTACTGGAACTGTACTGCTAAGGTAGATAAGGGGAGAGAGTAACAGGTCAGCTGAGACAGTTGATTGGTAGAGAAACCGTTCGCCTGCTGCCATGACCTGGCTGCTGTGGAGCTCCACATTTAAACGTTACTGCTTGCCTTTCCAACGATCTGCGCTCCAAACCCTATATCCCCCGGGCCCCCCCACCACCCCCCCCAAACCCCCCCCCCCCCCCATGGCCCCCGGGGGACCGGTGTGCCCCCAGGGAAAGACCACGGAGGGGGGGGGTGAAAGGGGCCCCGGGGGGG
>JAODJX010000002.1:5330743-5364062 GCA_026776945.1 Isichthys henryi
TACAACGTTCTATGCTTATAACGTACATGTTTTTGATATCCCGTCTTGTACGTAGTAACGAGGTTCGACTGTACTTTTATTACTGGTACCCAAAAGCTTTTTCAATCCAAATCCCTAGTGTACCATGGAGGGTTAATGGTTATAGTGACTGGTATGGTTTCCTCTAGGAACAAAAGGTCACCCATCAAAGATTAATGACTGTGAAATGTCACCTGCCAGGGACAACGTAAGGGTGGGTGGTACTCTCTGAGGGAGGCCCCCCAGTCAGTCTCTCATCTGCACCCCTCACCCTCTCGCAGTGACACTGGCTTGACTGCACTCCAGGGCACCGTTAATTACCACCCTACTCAACACATGGGAGTCATTAATAGGTTATTGGTGACCTCACCTCAACCTGGACCAAGCTGTTTGGAATGGTGTGTGTTTGGAATTTCAGCAGCTTCCAGTCAGATTTGACTGGGAGAGTAAGCATCTTTGTTAAAAGCTGTCACTCTTTTGGGGGGGGGTTACTTCTAACTTTATGTGGCTTCTCCTAGTACATTGTAATTGTACTGATATCCGTCACGTCTTATTAATTACTGGTGAGGAGCTTGTTTGAATGGGAGGTGTTGAGTGGGTGCTTTCCTCCCCATGAAAGATGAAGGTTGACTTCTTCGAGCTCCTGGCTGACCAGCACGTCGATGGCCAGCTGAGGTGGAGCAAGGTGAAGGATAAGCTGGAGGGTGACCCCCGCTATAAGGCCGTGGAGAGCTCGGCCATGAGGGAGGAGCTCTTCAAGCAGTATGTGGAGAAGCTGTCCAAGGTGTGCTGAGCTCTAACCATAAGCACAGAGTTACACGCTGAGGGACTGAGGTTAGCATGAACATGACCGTGTGCTTCTGGGGCTGCAGAACCTGGACTCTGAGAAGGAGAAGGAGCTGGAGAGGCAGGCGCGGATAGAAGCCAGCCTGCGGGAGCGGGAGCGGGAGGTGCAGAAGGCACGCTCGGAGCAGACCAAGGAGATCGACCGCGAACGGGAGCAGCACAAGCGAGAGGAGGCCATCCAGCACTTCAAGGCCCTTATGTCAGACATGGTGTGTAGGGTCTCCATCCTTCTGCATATTCCAAAAACTCAAAATCTGGTATCAGAATGGCCTGACTTCATGTCCATAACCCTACTGCATGGGTAGGCAACCCTGGTCCTGGAGTGCTGGTATCCAGCAGGTTTTCTATCTTACCTGAGGAGTTTGTCTGCCTAAGATTAGGTTGCTCCATCAAAGACTAGGTAGGATAGAAGACATGCTGGATACTGCCACTCCAGGGCCAGGGTTGTTTCCCCCTGCTCTACTGATTACGGATTAGGAAACTCTCAAATACGTTAAGACTGCTATAAAAGCTGTGAATCATTCTTCACTTGCCCCTATCTTCCCCTGGTACCTAAAAGTACCCCGTGTCAGCTTAAAGCTGAGACATCGGATGTCCGGCAAACAGAAGTGGTTTGATGCGAAGGGTTTCCCATTCATGTACATAGACCTTTGGTTTAAGTTTTCCAATCCATAACTACTTGTATTCTACTGTGTGATTTTCTGATTTTTGTCGTTGCTCACGCCAGGTACGATCCTCAGATGCTACGTGGTCGGACACTCGGCGGAATTTGAGGAAGGACCACCGCTGGGAGTCCGCCTCCCTGCTGGAGCGTGACGAGAAGGAGAAGCTCTTCAACGAGCACATTGAGGCACTCGCCAAGAAGAAGAAGGAGCACTTCCGGCTGCTGCTGGATGAGACCTCTTCGGTTCGTCGGCCTTGCTTAAAGCTGCTCCCTTGAATCTGTTTTAACCCACACTTGGACATTGCAGATTATCTGATCCAAAATTCAGCGGGTCAGTGAAACTTCACCGCTGTTTATTTAACATCAGTAACTGATAAGAAGGGTAATGGCTAAGTGAATGCTTAGCATAATGCTAATGTGTTATTTACTCAGGGTTAACAGATATGCTAACCACAGCAGGACTGCACACTCTGTCCCCCTGGGTGTGTCACTGCAGCATTCTGGCATGCTCTGTCTTTCGTTGTTTTATCATCATCATCATCTGTTTGGGCATCTTAGATCACACTGACGACGACGTGGAAGGAGGTGAAGAAGCTCATTAAGGAAGATCCCCGCTGCATCAAGTTCTCCAGTAGTGACCGGGTAATTAAAAAAAGAAAAGAAAAATGAATTTGCTCCCTGCCTCCTTTTGGGTGTATTTTTGCTCGGTGTAACTTCTCTCATGTCTGGTTTTACCTGACTCTGTTACAGAAAAAGCAGAGGGAGTTTGAAGATTACATCAAAGACAAATACATCACAGCCAAAGCGGATTTCAGGACACTCCTGAAAGAGACCAAATTCATCACATACAGGTTAGTCGCTGTCTGAGCTGCTCTTTGACAGGGTTGGTCCTCCTGTTCCCTGACTTGCTGGCCCTAGGGGTCTCACCTCCCAGTGATATTTACCTGCCCATATTGTTTGCCCCCCCCCCCCCAAAAAAAATGGGGAATGCTCAGGTCCCGAAAGTTGATCCAGGAGTCAGACCAGCACCTCAAGGACATCGAGAAGGTCCTCCAGAACGATAAGCGATATCTGGTTCTGGAGTGTGTCCCAGATGCACGCCGCAAGCTCATCATGTCGTACATCGAGGATCTGGACCGTAGGGGGCCGCCGCCCCCGCCCACCGCCTCGGAGCCCACTCGCCGCTCCACCAAATGAGGGGTGTTCTACCCAACCCCGGGCTCCCCCAGGTCTGGCGGCTTAGCCAGCCTGCAGACTGCGCAGTATTAGCTAACGTCATGACAAGGAGTATCCCAGCATCCATCCTGCATCACCTTATTCTCCAGATCACCAGACCCAAGATCTATGGACTCCAGGGGATGGTGATACGCTGACATGTGTTCTTCACATCCATGGTTACCTTTGACGGTCCAGAAACCATTAAAACTATTTTCTATTTTTATTTTTAGTTGTATGTATGTGTGTTCCTCTAAACATACATGCTGGTATTCTGGAGATGCTAATTCTGATGGTGGTGATGACTGATTCTTTTGACAGACATCATTAATGCTAAAATACAGTTTGAATGTTTAAATGTTTCCTAAAATTACTTAATTTTGACGTTGCGGTTTCTGTATAAGTTTACTGAAATAAAAGCAGCCTCCCATTTTTTTTATACGCACGCATAATGTTCAAACAAAAACACAATGGCTGATGGACACTGGTTTACTTTTATTACAAGCAAAAAACTTTATTACAAAACTATAGTTTCAGGACCATGCACAGAATCTTACTAATACGCGTCGCTCCCCTCCAAAAAATTTCTACAATGTTCTTGGGAGCAGTTGCTATATAACATATATAAATGTGAAAATGATTATTTACAATAATTTGTAACACTGGATAAGCAGCTGTATGTGTAATATTTACAGTAGGTTTTATATATAATGATTTGAAATTGGCAGGCCACTGAGAGATGGTGGGTGTAACGAAGGATTCATTTGAAAGAGATGCTTCAGTTTTGTTGAATGGGTTGATTTTGTCAAGTCTTTTACATAAACGTATTTAAAATCACAGACTAAATCACAGTGAAAATAGTCAACAAATTACATCTTAAATCTCAACAAGAACAAATCCAAAGCTACTCTAGCAATACCTGGGTGTGTGTGTCTTTTGGTAAAGCACAGCTCTACGAGGTCACTTTGTTGTACCCGCTGCCTTTGTTCACATGTTTTAAAGTCGGTGTGATAAACCCTGGCCAGTGTTGCAGTTGCCTGTGGCAATTCTACGCATTTTAATTTTTGACTTCTGCTAGGTCCTGGTGCTCCCAGGGTACCGGGTCGTTTACGTCAGTCAGCGAGTTGGTCTCACGCTCCTGCCAGAACTGCTCCACGTCTGGCAGGACGATGCCATCCTTGTTGGCTGGACTCTCAGCGTCTGTGCAGCTGTGCTCCACATCCTGGTCCAGCTTGGTCTCCTCTGCTGGGCCAGACTTGTGGGGTAGTGGTTGTCCTGCGGCGGTTTCAGGTCTAGGACAGGGGCACTTCTGAGCTGTAGGTGTGTGCGGTCCCTGCTTGGGCTTGGGCGGGTGTTTCCGGAGAGTCAGCCTTCGCCACAGTCCTTTATAGCTCTCACGGAACTCCTCGGACAGGGAGAGGACAATCATCGGGTTAATCAGGGAGATGGAAAACATCAGCAGCTGGGAGGAGAGCGTGAAGACAAGGGGCGGTGATGGGGCCTTGGTTTCCATAACGTGGTGCCTCCACACCCAGGACACCCACTGTGGTAGCCACATAGTTGCTGTGGTGACCGTCAGGCTGAAGAGCATGAGTGTCAATTTCCTGGAGCGTATTTGTGTCCTGAGGTTCTGGGTCTTGCTGCCACGCCGCTGACACCTGCCATACGCCCTCCAGAAGTAGAGCAGGGCAAAGCTGATGGGGCCGCAGAAGGTAACCAGGGGGTACGCCTTGATGTACACAGACATGAACTTGTGAGTGTTGGGTGGCACGACTTGGATGCAGACCATTCCGTCGCCATCTTTCTTAAGCACTGCAAATAGCCATTGGGGGACTGCGATCACGCAAGCCAACAGCCAGGAGAAGGACAAGATGACCAGCACGGTTTTGTAGTGGATGCTCACCTGCTTCATGGGGTTGCTCACGTACTTGTAGCAGGCTTTAGCCATGATGGCGATAGTGAAGCTCTTAGCTACCATGCAGGAGTGCAGGAACCAATCGCAAGTCTTGCACACGAACCAACCCAGCGTCCAGCTAGCTCGTGAGAATGTGGCAGCCTTGAAGGGGACTGTAAAAGCCAGCACCAGACCATCGGCAAATAAGAGGTTGAGAATAAGGGAGTTGATCAGAGACAGTTTGCCTTTATGGGCATTAGTGAGGAGCACCCCCATAGCCGTGAGGTTTCCAGCAAAACCCAGGACACAGATGATCCCAAGAATGACTGGAATGAGCATTTTGAGTTCCCGGGAGTCCAGCCGTTGATAGGAATCCCACTCGGTAAACGACTCTGTGTCAACGGTGCTGTTATCATTGCTTGAGTTAAGATTTTGCAGTTTATCCATTCTGTATCAGCTGCAGATCCAACGTACTTCAAATGAACGAAAGAAAAAAAGACGGTGATTATTATTTCAAAGTTGGAATCTTACGATTAATTGTGGTATTTAGTCCAGCGACTCGCAGCCCCGCTCCTCGGCGATGGGTCTATCGGCCGGGATGATGCTGCGGGCTCTAGATGCGCATTTATAAAGGTACGGTTTGATTGACAGTTGCTTCTCCAGCTGACTTTAAGTGTTTCCTTTGCCTGTTGCGGTAGCCACATGGGGCCAATTAATATAATCATTAGCAAAATCTTAGAGGAAAAAAAACAATAACCCCTACTATAATTAACGCTTCCTTCTAATAAAACTCCTGGTCTTAGAAACTACTTATATTCTGCTAAATGTTTTATTTGAGGTGAGTTCAAATTGAATTAAAACTCAAGATTCGCATAGATCTTATTAGATTTACATAGAAATGGTGACGATTTATTTCTACTGAAAAATGAAAATGAAATCAACGGCACGCAGCCTATAATTTGAATACTTTTCTTATTTCCCGTGCTTTCCAAGCCTTTTAGAGCTATAATTTTAGCTTTTTAATAAAGCATTTTGATTTATTATTATGCAATAAGACTGCAGTTTAACAGGCAACATTTGTAATATATTACTGTTACTATCACATGCGTCACCGTTAAATTTTATTTTCTTAATACTGAGAATCTCTTTTTTACACGTTCGTAGTAATATAGGCCGACATCTATATACACTTCGGTAAAAATGAGGATTCCTTGCCAATGCATACTTACGCTCATAGTCGTTTTGTATACGGATAGCCGACATATTCTAGTCTGATTCTACACTCCTAACACCGACGCTAATTCCATAAAATGAACACGTGGTGGCGATGTTGCTTCAATGTAGTATCTCCGTTTTGGCGGATTCCTGGTTGTATTAATGTGGGTTTTGTAAGCAGATGTTATATCTGGGTAAAACGTCGGCTTTCTTGACGGCAGAAGCATGACAGAAGTCCGAATAAATTTCACCGTAAGTACTGGGTTGGGGGATGGAATGCTGTATCCGTAGTCCACTAATTATTGTTCGACGAGGATCTCGAAAACTGACAGTAGTTTCTCTGCTAAAAGTATGAAACTTTAACGGAGTCTTGTGTAAAAAAAGAATAGTAATTCCTAACCGCAAAGCGAAGATTTCCAACCTGGCACCTCACTTTGGGTGTTTAATCCGCACTTGAAATCTTAAGAAATAGTGGGTTTGGCGAATTGCGTTTTTCATCTTGATCTAAAATGTGCTCAGCAACACGACTGGGCTTGAAGGCGCCCTTTTCCCTTCTTCGCATTTTACCTCATCCATATGCATCTTATTTACTGGCTACTCTTTATCGATCAATCCTAGTGGAGCTAATTATGACACAAACGAGATGATAGAGCGCGGACGCTGCAGTCAGCGCGCAGCGAAAGGGCGCCGTGCAGCATACGGAGCGGGAGGATGGCAGCACGCGGCGAAGGGGCGCGTGCAGCATACGGATGGGGAGACTGACGACGCGCGGCGAAGGGGCGCGTGCAGCATACGGAGCGGGAGACTGATGACGCGCGGCGAAGGGGCGCGTGCAGCACACGGAGAGGGAGGCTGACGGCGTGCGGGCTAATGAACCCGTGCTTTCTCCCCTGCATTACATGCATAATGGAAAATGTTTCATTTGAGTAGCTGACATCAAAATTAAGACGTAATTGCACTTGTGAGACGGATTACCCAATTCAAATTACATTGAGGGATATAAATGAAACGTCAGGTATGCTTATCGGAACACTTTGTACACCCTTTGAGTCTTGCTTACTAAGTGGATGCTACACACATCGCTGGTTATCGGACAGCTTGGTCATCTAGATCGTGATCACTATGCCTGACGAACTACCGTCTTCTTCACCGGCGGTATTCACGGCATCATGAATCACAAATATTGGTGTTTCTCAAATTTCAGGCACGTATTAATCTTCTTGATTGATATAGATGAACTGTTGCTTTAACACTGATTTTTGGTAAGCGGTGTAGCTAAGATTGAAATCTTTAAAAACAGGATTGTTTTTAAACAGCTCAGCTCAACAGATGAGAACATTTGAAATATCGTTTCATGCGATTCCTTAGCATTACGATAGGATGTAATTAGAAGGTAGCTCAGATAAAGAACTGCTTCTGGTTAGGTTTACAAACGTGCCTGTGTCCTGTTACTTATGCATATGGCATTTTAAAAAAACTCACTAAATACAGCAAAAGTGTCTGTAGTTTATTCTTGTATTTTAATAACTCTAGCGTGGATACCAGTTAGTAACGAAGCCGACCCCAGGCAACGCAAGACGCATGCATGCGCACGGACACAATCATGAACTATGTTCAATACATAGATAACTTACCTACCCGCATGCCCTTAAGCTGCGGGAGTAACGCGCACAATACAAGGGGAACACGCACCCACATGTGCACGCATGCACAGTCCAGGTTGCTTTGTGTTTTACTTCAATGAATACTAGAGAGCATATCTTTATGGGGACTCTAGTTTCTGTGGGCATGATCCTAATCCCATAGCCAAACAAGACTATTGGCATTTTTCGTTTTTTTATTTCATTCGCATATATATATATATATACGGTTGATGAGATTACCACGTGCTTTCAATAACTACCTGCTCTAATCCAAAAGGAACCCATAGAAATGCTGTCCTAGGCTGGTCTCCCAGCCGTGATCACACCAGCAGTGGGCTTCTGAGCCTTATTTTTGCCGTAAACATGAAAGACTAATCCTGATGTCCACTGGAGTGTGTGGGAAGTGCAGCGTTGCTTCAAGAATATTCACTGTAATTCATAACCAGTCTGCCATAAGAAATAGCTACACCTCTATCTTATTTTTGAATCTTGGATTTTATTTGTACAAATACATTCCCCCCAAAATTGCAATGCAGAGCTAATCATCATATCCCAGCATGGCCAGAATTCAATCAACAGCCGAAGTGGTTAGAATGACAGCAAACTTGTTCATGTTTCATGTTTTGGAACCATTGTTATAATGGTGCATCCATCTAGTTATCCATCATTTTTCTATCCATTTACCCAGATGTTGATCATATTGTGAGATGTTTAAATGCATTTGATGTGTATCTTAATTAGGACACTTGAGATCATTGTAGGTTACCATCCTGCTGTGTCTGCATGAAGACTTTGATGTTTTAATGATTATGCCTGCTAGCATTCCACATGTCCAAAGACTGACTAAACTGAAATGTCATTATGCAGAGTACTATCATCAAACTGTTTTAGCTCTATGAAAATACACATGTTTTGCAGCAAAATAGATCTTGACTGTTGATAGCATCAAACTGATCATTTTATGGTAATATAGTTTTGGATTCAATATAAAGTATCATTGTCATCAAATAAGGCAGGAGAGACGGTTACCTACAAGGAAGGCTTGAGGATACCAGCCAAAAGCTAGCCTGACCACGTGGATGAGAAAATAAATATGTATTCTAGCTGGAGATCCCCCCCCTCGTAATATTAAAAAAGGACACGGGAGGCTTCGTGAGAGTTCCAGCTTGCTTTGTGTTTTACTTCAATGAATACTAGAGAGCATAAAGATTGCATGACAATTAAATACATTTAAATACATTCTGAGCTATAAAACTTTTTCATTAAGAAGTTTACAACTTAAATAGTTCAGAAGACATTACTTATTAAAGGAATTGTACCTAAAGTTCCCTGATATTATAGAACCTTTGTCACTGGTTAGGCTACATCATACCGCCATTACTCTCATGTCATGGGAGGATCTACTGGTCCAGTTGTGTCTCTTTATTTCTTGGACCATGAAATCTCAAGTACGTAACCAAGCCCAGCACTGCGATGTGTTCGGCTGTGGTAGTCCTTTGAGCAGAATTGGAAAGTATGAGGGTTGGTAAAGAGGAACCAGAAAGGGACATATGTAGTGGTTTTCGTAATACCCTAGTACAGCACACAACCTCCCCCTGGGCAGAGACAGGGACTTGGATAGAGGAAGACTGAGACCTCGAGAAGAGACAGGGGCACTACAAGGAAAACGGGAGAAGGGTCAACCGCCTCTGTCAGACCTTACATGCCGAAGCAGCTCCAGGTGCTTCTGTTTGCCAGACATTTCCAAGAAAGAGCAGCATGGCCAGCTTCACTGTGGAATGAGCTGCGCTCTACACAGAGTCTTGCGAGTAAGAGCCCTCAAGCAGCCACTGACACAACACAGGAAGCTCGCCTGATGTAGCATCAAACCAAAAGCTCAAACTTACGAATTTATGAACAGAATGAGGAACACAGGCAGAATGTTAAAAGAAGTGACAGACATCCATTATTATGGATGGATGGATAATCTTGGTACCATCAGTTCTCTTCTTCACAGGCTCAAAGGCTTTTCTGAATTTTTAATTAGAATTTAATTAGAATTTATTTGCACAATGACTTTTGTGCAGAATACAGCATTGAAGTACAACTATATTAAATGTACCAAAGGATGTATCACAAATATTTAACATGTACTTAAGAGAATTTTAAAATGAGCCTTTTTGCCATTTTATAGTTTTAAAAAACATTCATTCCTAATCACTCGGGCACGTAAAAATGCAGTTTCCACAATCATCCAGTTCTTCAATATGTACCAAATGGCGTCCAAAAGAGGCACCACTGAGCCAGCGCTTTCTCCCCCATGTAAGCCCACACCACCCTGCATTTGTCCTTGATGGTTCTACATGGTCCATGACATGGATTAATTACTGAGGCTGTTTCTCTACCATTATATGTTCAAATACCAGAGCAAGGCACAACAGCTTCTTCATTCCAATACTGAAAAAAACAGAAGTAAAATGAAAACACACTTGAATGAATTAATGTGTGGCTGCTCAGAGGCACTCGAGTTTAAGAATGTGGACCAGGAAGCAGGAGGCAGTGCAGGGCGATCATCAGGGAAAGGAACCAATCAGAAACACATGTTGCTCCGTTATTCTCCATTTTCTCTGCACTTTAAAAGCTGGCAACATGCCGTACTTCTTTCACGGGGGCGGACAGTCGTAGTGCCAGGTGGAATCCTTTGTGAGAAATCAGGCTGGTTGCGGAAACGAGAGACACGTGGGATGTGACACTGTTTCCACCTTTAGGTTAGAAGAGCATCATTTGGTATTTTTTTCGCCAGCTGAAAAATGGGTAGCAGTACCTTGTAAGTTCTGTCGGTTTCTTTGTCTCCCTTCTTGTGGATGTCAGCTGGAGGTGGCTACATTTTCACTTTCTCTCCTTAACCACATTCCAGTCCTCGCTTAGTGGTGAAACACTGAATGCACCTTCGAGTACCAATATGAGTTTGACATAAATAATAAGCTAATGAAAATAAGGGGAGAGCATGGGTTTATGAAGGACACCTGTAGTTCATACCAGCCCAGCAGTGTCCATGCTGCAACATTGGAGATATGAAAATGTTCCCTCTCTCGGCCTCTCTTCAAGGCTTTTGTATCGCAGTACTGTCATCCTGGAATTATTCTGGAACAATCCTCTTAGCATTGCTGTGCATAGCCAGCAGATCTGCAGCAACCAACTTTGAGGAAGGATGTTTTAAAGATAAAGAAGCAAAATATGTCTTAAAGGGCCAAATGCCACGTTTTCAGGGAGCTTGGGCACAAGAGCTAGTTGACCTTGTCCTGGAAAATGTAGAGGTTGTTGGTGGCGGCCACAGCAATGATGTTCTCGGAAGGGTGCCAGGCAGTGTGCAGGATCTTCTTGCTGAAGTCTAGACTGTCCACACTGATCTCATCCTTCCGTCGTTTACCCCCCACGCAAACCTTGCGTGGCTTCAGGATCGCCCGTGGTTTGCTGTTCTCCCGCGAGGCTTCCAGGGTCACGTCCCGTTTCGTATTGCGGTCGAACATTCGGAAGAAGTTGTTGTAGGAGCCTGTCATGATGACACTATAAGGGAATTATAAATAACAGCAAAAAGTCAGAGATTTAACAATAATCACCAGGATACGTCTACAGTTAATTTTAATGTCAATGTGATAAATTGCATCAAACAATTCCACCAAAATGTATCACATTAAGATACCGAGAAACCTCTTTACTGACCTGTCAGATCCATTCCAGACACATTCAAATTTGTCAAAGATGCAGTCATTTTCATACAGTGAGCAGAGCTTACTCCTCAAGTAGTCGTGTACCTGGGTAAAATAAAGCAGCGACTGAGGTGCTGTATTGTAGCGAATGTACATGGAAGCAGTCAACCTGAGAACAAGTAAATGGAAGCTGGTTTTGTCCGTGATGATAAATGGCTCGAGACATATTCCCCAAGAGAACGGATTCTTATTTACTTCCTTGGCAATGAAGTGTGGATAGAAAGACAGACTTTTGACACCATGCTTGGTTAACTCAGCTTGTCAATATATCAGTGCAAATTAGAAGGCTAACGGCCTAGTGAGATTCATCGATCATAAGCATCATGCAGCTCACTCCTGCTAATAACTTCTCTTTGTGGCAGATGCCTGGCACCTGACCAGGCTAATGATGACACATTCCACGTGTGTCTGACCTTGTCTGACCTGCGCATTGTGCTATAGAGACCAGACAGCTGGGCTGCCTCACAACAGGTGGCCCCACTTACGCTACCAGGATAGTCAGACACACAAGCGTCCTGAGGGGGGATGATGGTCAGTTGCACTGTCACTGGCAAAATATCGGACAAGAGCAGCAGTGCTTGTCAATGGAGAATGATTTTTCTGGAGGGCATCTTTTTGCGTGTCATTATAGAGACCGGAAGAGCTGTAATGAGGACATGTGTGAAGGGTACCTGGTAAGTCTCCAGGGGTTTACTCTCCATGTTGAGGTCCCACACCTTCACTGTGAGGTAGTCGCGCGTCATCAGATATCGCCCACTGTGACTGAACTTGACATCCGAGATGGAGGAAATGATTTCGGAGAAGAAGGAGCGGTTGCTTGGGTCCTCAGGTTCTTCAAAGACTGTTTTTTGGGGATAAAAAATAAATTGCTTACCCGATGATAAGACAGTCAGATATTCTAGAAACAGTGATTGTTAGGTAAATCAGCATGAGTATATTTTGGGGGATGATGTCAAGAAAAGTTTGACAGGGTCATCAGTAATGTAGAATTTACTCCTGCATAATGACAGGATTCACTGTGCAGAATTAGGTTTCTCTCCTAGGAATGTGAACTTAAAGATGCACAGGTGTACATGTCTGTCATTGTCAGAATTCTCTCAATGCACAGCAGAGACTGCAGTACAAACAATTAAAAAATACTGTCATACCCTGTGGCACTGGGCACTTGAACCACATGCCAGAGAGCACACAGGCTTCTCAGTAGGGTGGTGTCAGAGAATCGAGGCCTGCCTGCCAGTGAGACGGCCTGCATCTCTCTGCTCCTTTATTCACCAGGCCCAGAGGGAAACATGTAATTAGGCCCTAGGAGAGGCCCAGGGATTCCACGACTCCACTGTGGGCTCCATTGTTGAGGAAGCCCTACAGTGCTGTGTTCCAGGATGGAACAGAGATTGATTCACACATTTCAAGACTTCCCATTTACTAGTGGGGGTGAGAAGGAAAAAAAACAGTACAACATGCAGTATGATTCTGGCAAGCATGCCTCTGTAAGCAGCCTTGTCTTCAGACCATCTGACGGAACATTCAGCAGTTTGCTTTTGCACCAAATGTAGAACAGCCTTGGTTTGACATGTCCATATTTCTGAAGCGTGCTTTTTTCTACCAACTCTAGGAAAAGCTTGCTGATGTACAGCTGCACAAGGCAGATGGCTTTTCTGCAGATTTAGAACCAAAATGCATCGTAAGCACACACGATTCTGTGATCCAAGCAAAATTAACAAGTGTTCGTGCCAAATGCGCATCTTTTTAAATATTTTGTGATTTTATGGTTTTGGGGAGATATTTTGTAGAAACATTCCTCGCATTGTTTTTCATGTTGCTGTTTGTAAGATCGCATCAGTGCAGCATTGCTGATCCTGGATGCACTGTGATCAAGAGGGCAATGCAGTTTTTCAGAAAACATTGAGTCGGCAATGTGCGGGCGGCACGATGTTAACGCAGACGCCCCAGTGTCACGTACACTTGGAGTGGTTGTCACATAAGGCGGCTGCCCGCATGTCACAGAGCCGAATGGACCCCTTGCTGCTGCTGTAGACAAAGGTGTTGCACTGGTTTGGGTGGAACTCTGCAGCCGTGATGACCTCCGTCAACTCCTCCATGTTGGCGGGCTTGATATCTACAATGTCTGGAAGATCAGCAGCTCAGGAAATAAAGCATCAAATATGACAGACCTCCAGCTATATAAGCCCAGAGATTCAGGTGAAGACTCCAAGGTAGGACATTTTTAAAAAACGCAGCACAGTGCTTGTCTAGAGCAATCTGATTCTGTCTGTATACAAAATGAAGGGATGCCATTTTGCAAAATGACTGATGGCTGAATATGTTTAAAAAGCTCAATGTGGCTGATGGGTGGAATGGTGGCTCAAAGGCTAAGGACCATTCTGTCCCATCTCCAGTGTTGGGGGATTGAATCCCACCTCTGCTCTGTGTGTGTGAAGTTTGTGAATTTCCTCACACAGTCTGACATTGTGCAGTTTGGTTAATTAGTGATTCTAAATTGCATGTGGTATGTAAACATGCTTTGAAATTGCATAACCCATCCTTTTGGCTTGTACTACCTGGATAGGTTACATGTGACCCTGACCAGGATAAGTGGTTTGAAGATGGAGAGATAGAGCCGATTTACGGCCGGAACATTTAAGTAAATTAGATGTTCAATATTTGCTAGTGGCACTTACTGCTCAATGATGTATTGAATGTCGATGAAGGTATTAGCCTGTCAAATGCATTTAAAGTATCAATCAATCGCAGTCAATGGAAATGTAGAGCAGGCCTCATATGTCCTTTACACTGAAGTGCTGCTCAAGCTCTTGTTCAACATATCAATAGACTCATTATGAAAAACAATGATCCAAAAGATACTGAAGCTCTTGTTGGTGATCTCCAGGTTCCAGAGGTTTATTCTCAGGTCATCCGTGGACATGAACGTTTCGTAGTCACTGTTGACGGAGATTGAGTTGATGTGATATGTATGGGCATTGGAGAAGATCCGTCTGGCCGTAGCCTCCACCATGAGGTCCATGGGCCGCAGAACTGGAACCTGAGTGAAGGCAGCGATGAAAATTATAAGATACTCCATTGTCCACCAAGTCCTCAATGCAACTAAAGCGGGAATTTATGTGAAAGGAGTCTAGGTCAGTTCTAAGGCAGTGTGAGGGTCTAATGGATGCTATCATGGTCACAGCATGACTATCTCCAAATTGTGACACATCTGTATTTCCACACTAAAAAGGAGAGAATGGCCTAACATCCCTCTGTGCAGTCAACATTCCACTTTAATAGCAGCGGGACGTGCTACTAGCTGATGCAATGTTCTACTATAGATATTTCATTTCATCAGCATTTTATGGGCTGAAAGGTTGGCCGCCTAAAAGATTTTCAAGAACTGTGTACTAATTGTTAAGCATTTCATGACACAATCTCTGTCAGGTTAGTTCTGCAGCAAATTGTACTATCTGCCACGATGTTGATTATATACAGAGCATCACGCCAGTCTGAATTTTTTCAAGCTGGAGTCAAATGAGCTGGACAAAAACGGGCCACGCAGGCAGCAAGCAGCCATCTGCAGGGGGCAGCCATGCCCAGTAATGACTGCCTTCTGCACGAAGCACTACTGGAAAGCTCTCCTGCCGTTTGAAAGCATTTGAGCCCCCCCACCCTCAGCAGACAAAGCAGGGCAAAAAAAAGGCGTCCAACAAATTGACCGTTTCATTTCCATAGTGGGGAACAGTCTCCCGCGTAGGTCATCAAAGGCTCTGGTGTGCCCACCCCCCCCAGTATGGAACGTTCCAGACAGAAGGGCAGCAGGGACACCTGCTGACTCAGCCTGTGCATCAGCTTTGACTCCCTATAAACCCTTTACTTATTTATACCCCAATGGTAATAAACTATGTGCAAACTGACCCAATATCTCACTCATCTTGCAGGAACATAAATTATTAAATATAATTTTCCAATTTGAATAGCTTTGAGAAGAATAACCATCTTCATTGCACTACTGTGATACTAAATGTAACTATTCTTATTATAAAGGAATGACGAACAGTTTTTTTTCTTTTGACTAGAATCTCCTTTAATACTATAGATTGTAATTATTAAGTGGTTTATGGATTTTCCCTACAAATTTGACAGCATATTATTGTATTTATACATAATTTATGAAAACTGTATGAAAAAGCCCATCAGAAAATTATATGCATGTAACTTGGTTATTCTGTTCATTTAAATTGTATTTAATCATACATTTGAAAACAAACCAAAAGCTCTGAGCCTTAAAAATGTACAATTTAAGAGGATTTTTTGCCTCTTTGCTTTGCCTTGTGTTTGAAAAGTACTAGATACAGCATATTCTTTTATTAAGTGATAAGTACAATATGAGTAGGATATTATTACGAACGACTGGCAGGTTCTTTTATTGATTTCAATGGACCCACATCCTGGCAGTGACCACTAAAACCTAACGACCCTTCTGTGTTAGTGCAGCTCTTCTCAGCAGGTCATTAGCTGCCACCACATGTTTATGTGTGTATAGAATGAATCATACGAGTTGTATCCTACGCTAAGTGCAGCGATGCCTGTAGGTGGAGCGGCGAGTCGCACTTCCTTCAGTCTGACATTGGCATGTGTGCCCTTAACACCCTGCCGCCTCAGATTCAGAATAATTCATGACACCGGCTTGAAGGCGACAGCTTCCCGGAGGCTCCTTAAGGAGGCGTCTAACAGGCTACAGACAGAACAGGAGCATCCTCACTGCTGCCGGCGCCTCGCAAAACAGCGCCTGAGCCCTGTGCCCCTTCCCCACGTGTACGGCTCGCGATCGGGAGAGGGTCTCCTGCCCCCCCTCCCCTCCTCCCCACTGAGGCAGGACAGGAAAGCTTATTAAGAACCGGTTATGGCTGCAGGCAGCCAGCAGGGCCCATCCATCCTCCCCCCCCCCCCCCAAGACTGTGTGGCCATGCAGCCATATGGAGACACAAATAAGCTCTCGGTCAGGGTGTGTATCACTGACTAAATATGAGTTCAGCAGGATGGAAAATCCTCCCTGCAACTAAAATGAGATTCATGCACCAGGGTACAGGCAGGCACGTCTGGGCTAACAAACCCTAAGCTTCATGAAGCCCCAGGAAGCTGCTGAAGCTTCGGGCCTGAAGATGAAGATGGCAGATGCAGGCTTAGCAGCAGGTCAGGCGATTGAGAGACAGTATGACGAAAATCAGGTTCTTGGTACTGAGGATGAAGTACTAGGAGGATATCTGGTAACTCCAGTGATTATGATGTGGACTGTGGGTCATTTCTCTTCTCTACCAGAATGTTCTGTCGACATCCATACCAGTTCTGCTTTAGCAACAACTCACCTAGCTGATGAAGCAGTTAGAGGTTTCATGGTAAAGATTCCCAAGGGTTAGTGTTACCATTTCAATTTTAAATTATCGTTAAAACTGTAGTTGATTACCGTGCTTTGAAAAATCTCACATTAAATACCATCCAGCACCAACCAATGTTGCAGGTGCGCAGGCAGAGCGTGCAGCATAATACATAATATAAAACTTGGTGAAATGGTTTCAGTTGTGCAGTGGTTTTTGCACATTTTAACAATACTGTGCTAATACTGATAACCATGATCATTATGGTCACTATAATTGTAATATGAAATTTTCATACCATTTCATCTTTACACCAAGTTGTACAAATGTGCCAATCAGGCGTCAGCTACCTGCTATGAGCAATTTCATTGGTCACTGCATAAGAATGTAATGTCATACATGTAATTTCATTTTGGGGCTTGGGATGCTGTGATGTGATTGGAAGGTTGCCAGTTCAGATCCTAGGGTCAGAAGATTAATTTCACCATTAGGCCCCTTAACCCCCAATTGCTCTAGGGATTGTCTGATCCTATGTTGTCAAAAAATGTATGTTGCTTTGGATTAAAGTGTCAGTTAAAAAAAAAAAAAAAAGATTTTATTAAACTACACGTCGATTTTTTTTCATAATTTTGAGTATTTCAGTATTTTTTTTCCAAAGACCAATCAAGGAACAGGAGTAATAAAGGTCATTTAGGTCTCATTGGAGTATGTTGATCTTCCTAGGAACCATGGTTTAGAATTCCCTTAACGACCAGAGTGCATTCATTTTGATGTCTTTGCTCCTAGAATTCCACCTGTCTAATTCTAATCAATTTTTCAACACTAATGTTGTGTTTGGGTCAATTTGGACATGGTGTGAAAAATTGCAGGGGCTTGAAAGGCTAGGCGGAGAGATAAATACAGGCCTACTGTTGCTCTAGTCAATATATTGATTGTTTTCCTTTCTGCTCTCACTCAAATGAATCGTATGTTGTGGAGCTATAATTTAAAAATCTTGGGTGCTCTTTTGGGTTAGTTAAAATATTACTGATTCATCAGCCTCATTTTGTCTCCCAAGAGATGCAATATCCCAAAATGAAGCACTGATTTAAGAAGCACTTTTTAAGAAACGGTGCAATGGTCTTTTATTATGTTCATTTAAATGAATCAAGTACGTATCCTACTTGATGCTAGACATCACAGCAGATATTATTCTGTTTGAAATGGTATCTCAGTGTCAATAAAGAGGCTTTCTTGAATGCCGAAGTGCATCTGAAAGGTGCTTAAGGAGAGCAGTACACCCTGCATGATGCAGACACTGTTCTATCCATCACGGCTAACCATGCGTCTATAAACAAAAAACCTCCTTTTTCACCAATGCAGTGCCTGACTTCTCCTTGATCAACGCTAGAACCTAGTAGCTTGTAGAGTGCAGAAAAATGACGAACGCCGCTCAAGCCTTCTACAGTGCTGACCTCTGGTTTCCGTCTGGACTGTGGCAGATGGGCAACCCGCAGATAAAACCGTCTCTGTACGGCACCCCATCAGCATGAGCTTCTGACCCAACCGCCTATGGCCCTCTGAGACCGGATCTGTAACTCGGAGACCACTGTCCCCCCGGCTTTAATCGGACGATACATCACAGTCTCACGTTTAATCTCTACGGCCCTCTGGGAATTTGGAGGATTAGCCTGTGATTATATGATCCTGTGAGCACGGCCTGCTCCAGATGCCTCTGGCCGCCAGGCACACGCCGGGTTGTACCGATTGCTCTGTAGGCCGTTCGGCATGCCTGCTCCAAAAAAAATAGGCCGGCTGACCCACAGATTCAAAAGGGAAACAAAGGGAGAGTAAGCATATGTCCTATCAGGCTCTCCACTGGGTTTGTTTTTGTAGAACAGACCCAAATTAAAGAAGGTATGGATTTTTTTAGCTCTTTAACTGGCACCAAAAAGCAAATACATTTAAAAGAGATTTAAAACCAATTCTAGATGAATGTGTAATTTGAACTTCCGACCATCTTCCAAATACTTTTCAAGTACAGAGTTGCAGGGACAGCAACTTGGTTGCCTATTAGTATGTAATGCTTGATTTGTAGTATTAAATATAACAGTACTACTGGTTACTCCTTAACTGCAGGCAGTCTTACTAAACATATTGCAGAAGTACAAATGCTACATATAGTAACAACACATATTTTTATGATCTAGTTTATCGGTTGATTACATATTAAATAGTGGCAGCAATTGTCTTGTGTCTCTCCTTTTGTATACTGATGGTTAGCAAGCATGCTGAGAGTATGTCTGGATCAGTACCCATCTGACCCCATCCTTTGTGTCCTTTCCCCCTTTGGCCAGCAAGTATTGCTGGTCATTCAGCCTCTCCCCCTCTCTGTCATATGGTCCATCTCTGTACTATGTGTTCAGCCATGTTTAGTCAGCAGCTGTAGCTGGCCATCCCATCCCCTCCTCTGTCTCACTCATAAGTCCTTAGTGTTTTCCCTTCTTCTGCAGACTGTTCCAAAGCCCAGTGTGCTAAGTGTGTGGCTAAGAAGCTGAGAGGCTTCTGGTCTTGGGTTCTAGGTCCACCTCCACAAACTCACGTTTGTGTTTGTTTGTTTTCTGTTCCCTAGTGTTTGTTATTAGTTACCTTTGCTTCTCTCTTAGTTTGCTCTGCTGGTGCCCCATTTTAGTTTGGGTCTGCTTGTACTTTTGTTCTGTGATTATTATCCTAGTGGTGAACTTGTAGTGTTTGGTTAATGTTTCCTAATTGCCGTGTTTGTTAAGGTTCCCTAGTTTGGTTGGTAAGTTACTTCACCTGCTGCTTGTTGTTCTGTGTCTCTGCTGATTGGTTCTTTTGCTTCATATGCCACACCTGTCTCCCTGTTTGCCTGCTTGTCTCTTTATATTTCAGTGCCTGCCTGTATTCCTTTCCTTAGTCGGCCATTGTGCTTTGCTGCTGTGTGTTATGCTGAGCGTATGTCTCAACATTTGTGGTCTCCTGGTTAGCAAACATACAAAGTATGAGTCTCCTTTTGTTTTAATGGTTAGCAGACGCACTGGGAGACGCACTTTTGTGTTCTTATATTTAGCAAACACTCAGAGCGTATGTGGAATCACTGAGTAATAGGATACTTTACATGCCAGTCCCAGGGATTGTGGAAACTTTCTCAATGTGCAACAACTAACTGCAAATCCGACTACGATTTGCTTAGAGCACAATAATCATGAACATATTTTGACATGCTGTAGTTCATTTGAACCCCAAATGACTTGAAACGCTATCAGATACCAGGGGGTCTAAGCAGTCTTTGTAAAGAAATGCTGACAGGGCAGAGTAGGGCTCCCTGTGGCTGCTTACCCGGAGTGTGGTGATGGTGGCCGGGTCTCGAATTCTGCCCTCCTCATCCTTCAGGTTGTACCCCTCAGGTCTCCTGTCCCTTTCACTGATCTTCCAGAGCTTCACAGTTTTATCTGCCCAGTGGAAACACACAGAGTTGTGCCTTAGTGAGGGCCAGCAAACTGCATGCTGGGATGTACGTAGCAGTGTTATTGTAAGAGAATAAATCTGCTTCAGCATGAGAAACTGACAGTCACTTAGGTCATTATACCTCCCTAATCCTCCCAATCCTTTAATTGTTGGAAACCTCCCATCTTACCTTATTCTCTGATGCTGGTATGAGGCTACTTGCTGCTAAACCCAATTCTGTCTTTTAAGTGACTTAAAATATTGTGAAAAACAATCTCCTCAGTAAATGTAATTAAAGAGGTATTTTAGGAAAGAATTATTCAGCAACCTGAAGACAGACTCACAGAATATGCTTGAGTTGAATTCGGTGCAAGAGTTGTCATGGCAAGGTCAGTTTAATACTCTACATGGTTTGCATGGTAACATGAGTACGCAGTCAATTATAAAATGTAAAGGCTATTGACCGGTTAATATTGCCTTATCCTCTGTGTATGTCAGAAGACGCCTTTTACTTGACGTGTGGATTGGCAGCGAGGTGCTCAACCTCTCAGGTTTGAGCAAACAAAATTCACCCTGCGGCCTGTACCGTTGGTGGAGAGCAGGAAGTAGGCCGCATTCTGCTGTGGCAGCCAGCGGATCTTGTTGATCTTCTCTTCGATCTCGAGACTCTTCAGGTAGTCGAACTCGGGCTCGTGACTCTGGAAGGTGCTGTAAACATTGTACTCCCCTCGTCTGTGTGGCTGGTTTTTACTCTGCGAGACCAGAGAGATAGCAGAGTCATGACAAAGCAGGATTATGCTGAGATTCATCGCAGTCTGTCTATAAAAATTTCGACATGTGATTAAAAGGCCTTCTGTTGTCATCGCCGCTCCCCAAAAACTCTCTGCATCAGATTTATAAGACGATTGTCAGTGACAGCTGCACGACATTATGATGGCGCTTTAAATTGGTCATAGGGCAGGTAGTTCCTTTTGCCGACATTTTGGCAAGAGGATGACAACCGGCCCGTGGGTTGTGATATCTCTATTGTGAAAATGGGGATTCCCTTCTGAGAGCAGCCAGATCAATGTGAAAAGTAGAACAAAGGAGGAGCTGAAGGGGATTGGAAAGCTGGTCTTTGTGGTTGAGCTGCTGTGTGAAATGAAGAGAGACGTTGAGGACTCGTCTGTCTAGCCCTCCATTAACAGACAGTGTGCTATGGGAGAGAGCGGTGAAGCACAGAAGAATGAATGCAGAACATGCTCTGCGTAACACCCCTCACGACAGCGAGAAGATGATTTCCTGCCCTGTCTTTCCTGGCCAATAGAAACTTCATGCGTTTGTTGGTAAAGCTTGATTGTGTGGGCATGTCTGTACAGAAGCTCATCCTTTTTTGTACAAATTTCCACTGAAAGCTGAGTTTGGGTGTGGCTGCTGGCCACGTGTGAGTTTGGGTGTAAATGTAGCATTCAGATGTTTTTTAGCATCTCTGCTTACTAGTGATGCACCGATAAGGAAATTTCTAGGTGATACCAACTGGCAATTATTTCGAAAACTGACACCAAAACCAATGCTGATTGTTTGGGAGGTTCTGCTTTAATAAGTATAAAGGGACACTCCACCCAAATACATTTGGAAATAAATAATTTATACTGTAACGGTAGGTTGGAATATTTTCAGGACTCAGTACAACAATTTGGCGTCCCCTGGTCGCAGTTCTTCAGATATCTACAAATTTGCCATTTAATACCAGGGATTTTTGGCTCTGCTACTCCATTTCCCAAGATCGCAGAGTCGCTAGATAAAGTTTTAATACGATATGGTCACAAGGTCCATTATTCCATGATGGTTTAGAACCTGGGTGAAGGGGGCATGTCATGGGGAAGGGATCTGAATGTGACACTGGATGATGAGGAGTGGGATGGAATTTGTAAGAACATTACAGTTTCGTCAAGGGATGTAAGGGTACACCTTACAGGGACAAAACGTGCACTTCAAGATTCTTTAGTGTGTGTTTTCTTTTCAGTTGGCTGCGTTTTGTTTGGTTCGCCCAGTGCATAGACAGGAAGCTTTTCTTATGTAGGCTGTCGACCAGCTTTATTTGGTATGTGGTGACAAGACTTTGTGGGGCTTTGGGTGGGCGGGGGCTGAGGCTGTATGTTTTATATTGTATTTTGTATTTTGGCAAGGAATAAAATAAAAATGCTAATCATAAAAATTAAATAAATTACATTCCGAAAATATGAAAAAGTGTTTATGTTTTGATAAGAAAACAACTCTTGCATATAGTGACAGTCCCAGAGTATAATTTATTATACCTCTATGCATCTTATCATATTTATAATATTATCTGCTTTCAATTACCATTACACATTCCAAATGAGTATTTATGTTACTTAAATTAATAACAAAAAAATGTGCCGTGGGATTACTGTAAATGGAGAATCCAGTATTTGCTCTCAGTTACACATTTAAAGTATTCTGTTACTTACAGAACGTAAGTAATTATAAAGTTGTGCTATAAATTGCTGAAAGGCCTTAACTATAGGGAAGGGCTGATCATCAAGTATGATGAACTTAGTAATTTTTCGAGTAATATCTTTTGATTTCACACTGTCTGAACTGAATTTTTTTTGTTATCAAATGCTTGCATTATTGCCGACGTTCTGCAGCCTCCTTTACTGAAACAGATTGTTTTTCAGAAACTGTTCACACTCTTTACTTAAGGTGAGCAATCAAATTTGTTGCGTTGAAAAATATCTTTGTATATCCTCCTTGTGCAATTTTAGCAGAGCAATGTTTGCCAAGTGCATTTCTAATGTCATTTTCTAATTTTCACTAACGTTAAAATAATTCCACGCAGAAGACATTTTTCTGACTTTAGTACATGGGTCACCATTTTAAGAATTATCAACAGTAAATATTGGCTCATTTTAAACCATCGGCTGCTGGTCGATTGTTGCCGTGTTGACCAATGCCGATAGCTGGCCGATTGTCGCTTACCTCCTGCTCTCTCTGGAACACCACCACTCGGCCCCCCTTGTCTCCAGTGGCCAGAAGCTCCCCCGTGGAGTTGAACTCAACGGTGGAGATGATGTCAGCTGCAAGGCATCACATCACAGAGGATACTGGTTAGCCAAATTTCAGGCTTGCTTATCCACGATCTTCAATGTCATTAAAGAGTGTCATCAACAGCTCAGTGTGGACACTTTAATGTGCAGGGAAAAGAATAGAAGGCTATGATGAAGAAACAATCCTAACGAATGCTCTTTAACAATTGTTTTGGTAGTGCATTACAATGACTTTCACACCCGAGAAAAGCTCATCTGGCACACGACGTGAGCATCGTTATTTCAGAAGAGGAATAGACCAAAGACAGGCTTCCCTCCCTGAAGACTGAGTTCTCCACCCCACAGCGGCATGCCGCACTCCTCCTGGATTTTGCCATCTCATTGATATGCTAATCCCTTTGACAATTCCCTCTGATTCTTTTCCAGAGATTTCCATTGCACGGCACCATAACTGCATATCACGGAAAAATGCAGGGAGTATGAGAGACGAGCGTGACGCAAAGGGCATGGGTTCCGCTCTCCAGGTCAAAAACTCCAAGACCTGAGAGCGTCACATCTCAATCAGTGCTGGAACAATCCGTGCTGGATTTCTGAGGCACAGGTACGACTTTTGCTATTCACATAAGAGGTGTGGTTGCTCATTATCTGTGACAAAGCCTATTGCTGATTTTAGATTCTGTCACAGAAACACTGACACTGCATTCTTTGGACACATTTGGCTTTTAATTACACTGTAGCATAAATAGCCATTGTCACATTTAAACATAGGCAGAGGCTCTACAATGTACTGTTTTGCCACTTTGTTTCTATATATCCAGATCAAAACTTATGCTTAATTGCATATTTCAAATGTTTTCCTCCAATGTTTGACTGTTGTAATTCGTACTGAGTATGTGATTGAATTTAAGTGAAATGTCCATTAACAATGGAGTTTGTCGTAATTTCCAAAGATGCATTAGCTACTGATACTTTCACTAACATAATCGTAGTGCTTTGTGGGATAGAGTGGCCAGGGTTTTTCCGCAGCCCCAGTTTCTGTGCGTATTATGAAGCTTATCGATGGTATCGCTTTGTGTCCGTGATTTCCTTTGCCATTTCTGTCCGTCCCCCGACACGGTGGTGAGCTCGTAGTGACACGGCTGGTTATAATTACCCGTCTTATTCCTGTCAATGGCCAAACCCAGCATCAGCCTCTCCTGCACCTGCCTGAGTAAGGCATCCCATAAATATAACACCTTTACACCCACAGGCCTGCTGTATCTCCGCAGCTCACACGGAGCAGGCAGGCTGCACGGGGACAGAAATACATTTCATCCTTGGCATTCACTGATCCAAATGCCGTCATTGTCTTTCCAAGAAAGCCTCACAACAACCATGGTACAAGAGGGGGCATTTAAGGACTCCCAGCATGTTTGCCCTGTAGAAGCCATGTCCTCATATAACCCGTGTTGTGACTTAAACCACTTCATCACTACGCAATATAGAGAAAACAATTTGGGGTAATTTGACCACAATGAAGCATGTTAGTCATCCTGAAGAGATCCTTAGTGTTTTATCATCCAAAGCATGGCAATGCATCACAAGCACCAGCCTTGTTTGCGAGGTCACCAAGTAGAGTCCCCCAAAAGCACATAAGCGTCATAAACCCACCAAATAACTACAAATCCCTGTTCATGTTTCGACAGCAAAGCTTCACATTTAGCAAGCAGGTGGACTGACTTCACATTTGCCAGCAAAGCTGCAGGAGATTATCAGCAAAATAGATTGGTAGCCTCTTATGGAATCGCAAAACCCAATCAATACCTACCTTTCAAGCACCGTCTTTTATCGCCTTCAAAGAGGCCCGTCCGTCTCTCGATTTTAGGGCGCACCGCGGTCACAGAGTCTTTTCATAATCAATGTCCCCTGCATCTTTGCTTCACAACACACTCGTATTGCATGAGCATGCCACGCGCTTCAAGGCCAGAACACAAGGTCTACAAACGATTTAATTTGAGTCTACAGTGATGAACATGGGATGAAGGAGACAAACTGGAACGGCTCTTGAATAATTTCAGTTTTCAGAGTTTATTAGGGTGAAATGAACAGAGCGGTGGGGACTGTGGAGGTGGCTGGTTTTTCTTCTCTTTCTTTTTTACCTGCAGTCCCTCTGTGCACTTAATACGAGTTGCGATGAGAGTTTAAGGAGCGTTTCCATGGCGATCCCTTCTTCAATGCAAGGAGCCGTGCAGAGCGCTTTCTTATCACTGTTTGTACAGCACGCATCCTGCATGCCTCCTGACTTTCCCTCTCATTTCCAGACAGCTAATTGTGCCAGTAATCATTCAGCAAGAGCTGCAGTGTGTCACAAACTATCAGCCATGTACAGTGATTAGTCAGCCACACATTGCCTGAATGGAAATAACTCAAGCTTGCATGTGCTAATGTTATCTTCTCCATTTATAAACAAATTTCTTTTCTGAAGTATTTACCAGGAGCTCCATAAAAGAGACAAGGCAAAACCTAATAAGAAAATACATAAGAATAGTGAAAAAATTGGAGGACTTCACCTTGTTGAAAATACTGGGTGTGTTTCTAAAGCATACAACGCATAGTTACTTTCTTTTATTTAGCACAAAGGTCTGTCTTGTGTCTCTGTTGACAAGAACGGTTTTGGCACAGCACTGAGCAAACAGTGATAGCACCTGGCAAACAGTCAAACAGTGCTTCACATTGAGTGCCATGTCATGGTGGGTCTTCTCGGTGTCTCATCAGATGTCTGTCTTCTGCTCTGTCACAATGCCTTTTCCTCACAGACTCTGAAGACCTAGAGCTCCAGCCTCAGTTTTATAGAAAACTTCTTGTTTCCGAAACTTTCTGCTGTTTAGTCATGAACGGTATGGCTGAATGAGCCAAGGACTTTGAATTTTAGAGTCCGGTCTCCTCATCCACCCCCACCCCGATGATTTGGTAGAGCGTCGTTTTGCTGCTGGGCTGATCTAATTTGTGCTACCCGCTGTGACTCTACAAAGGCATTTTACTGTGATGTTCTGTAGTCTGAAGGGAACTGCACTCACCAGACGTGCTCTGCTAAAGGACAGAATGTCTGACACAGAGGGAGGGAGAACGACAATGTCTAAAGCATATTCAAATTTGTTACTGGAAGTAAATTATAAATTCATTTTTTCCAAGGAAAAAGGCATCCTGACCTAATTAGGCCCCAGGAGTCTCTGTCTTTCCAGTGTTTTCCCTTAATTTTCAGCTACAAAGTCGATGCTAAAACTAAATCATCTTTTGGGGTGAATTTGAAAACAATTAATATTCCATATTCTGGCCTAGTGTAGGAGAGCCAGTCATGCCTTTAGTTGTAACTGATTAAAGACACATTTCTGTTACTGTCCCACCACCATTTCCATACCTGCTTTGGTTATTAAAGCCAGGTCATAAATTAGTCACCATTATCCACGGTTTAGAAACACTGCGAATCAGCCTCCATGTAATTTCACCCAAGGATCTGTGTCCTTTCTGCTGTGTAGCACAAGGTCTGCTGAAGAGCACTGGGATCCTCCAGAGAATGTAATTCATCTTTAGCAAATTAATATTAATACATTTTCTGGTAAAGGGATTATGAAAATGGGAAGGAGTCATCAGCCATGTGAATCCAAAGTAAACCACTTAGGGGAGATTGTTATTTCAGAAGTTGCTCTTATTATTAACACATTAAACCGCTGTAGGCGGTTTTAATGAATGTCGCTGCTTTAATGAGTGAGCTTACTGCGGTGCTGCTGTCCCTAGCTGCCCCTGGCCAGAAACCGGGGTCCCTGGCTGCCCCTGGCCAGAAATCGGGGTCCTTAGCTGCCCCTGGCCAGCAACCGGGGTCCCTGGCTGCCCCTGGCCAAAGATTGGGGTCCCTGGCTGCCCCTGACCAGAAATCGGGGTCCCTGGCTGCCCCTGGCCAGAAATCGGGGTCCTTAGCTGCCCCTGGCGAGAAATCGGGGTCCCTGGCTGCCCCTGGCCAAAGATTGGGGTCCCTAGTTGCCCCTGGCCAAAGATTGGGGTCCCTAGCTGCCCCTGGCCTGAGATTGGGGTCCCTAGCTGCCCCTGGCCAGAGACTGGAGTGACTGAAAGCACCCCCCTCCCCCCCCACAGGAACCAGGGTTAGGGTCTCTAGCAGAGAAACATTAGCGTTTTGGGGGATTGAAGATATCCTTGAGCTTTTTGAGGAGGAACATTTATCAGACCATAGCAGAGTAGAGTACCAGCTTTACTGGGAATCTGGGTAAACAAAAGACAAACCGCAAAATGAAGCATGGATCCCCTTGTAATATTTGTGGGGCATTCGGCCGTAGCACCCTGGATTCCACAGGGGAAATGCCGCCTTTGTTTGGCGTAGACATCTTGAGAGGGGATTAACTTGGCCCGGACGCCAAATCTGCCTCTGAATCAGCTTATTGAAAAAGAGCACGCTGTATTTGTAGGGGATTGGGTGCCGGGCTCAGGGCAGTTCCACTGATCGCCTAACTCTGCTTCAGTAAATAAGCGGGGCAACCAAAACCACGGAAAGTCAACACATTTCGGGGGCGGTTTGGAATCGGAGGTCAGAGGTTGGCCCAGCCAATGCAGGGGAGCAGGGGAGCAGTCTGATAACAGAGATCCAGCTCATGTAATAAGGGGTAGATTCACTTTGGTAGCGGGGGATGAAGGTGGGTTATCACTCCTCTGTACACTGAGAGCAGGCAGGGCTGTTAAAGATCCATGAGGAGGGTCGCGGACTCCTCCCATCTGGCAGACCCCAACCCAGCTGATGTGTGGTCGTCTGTCTATCACCGATAGCGACCCCTTCAAGCACCCACCAGCATGGAGTGAGTGGGACAAATTCAAATGAGCAAGGGCATAACCTTGGATTGAGTATTGGGGGGGGGGGGTTGAGGTCTCCATCCATTTAAGGGGGTCCAGGAGGTTGTATTGGCTGGTTTTGATTATCCCACCCATAATTGCTCAGTGAACGTGTTCCACCCGGGGGGGTGGGGTACAGGCTTTAGGGATTACCGCCACACTGCCGACCTCGATACGTTTCACTGGCACCAATCCTCTACAACAAAAATACCCAGAACAAAAGTGTTTGGGGAAAAAAAGTTCATTGTAGGACAACGATCCGGCCGGGTGAGCAGGAATAAGGGGCAGACAGCACAGCTGATAAATAGGTCAGAAAGCTACAGCCAGCTTGGGAAACAGAGACCCGGAGTGACGTGAACCCAAGAATGGCACCAGCCAGTCCGGCTCAGGGTGCCGCACAATGACAGCAGCCGCTAGGGCGAGAACGAGGGTGGCACAGATGTGAAGGTGCACCGTGAGAAGCACATGAGGAAGGAACACTGCAGCACCTTCTGTGATGGAGCCACACTGTTCGGTGTGAAGGTGAAGTGACATAACTGACAGTCATATTGGTTGGTATGTAGGTAGGTGGATTGATTCTTTGCATTGCTGATGTTTGCTCCAGTGATGCAGTGCTCACCACTGTTGCCTCACACCTCTGGGAGTGTCCAGTATTCGAGTCTCCACCAGGGCTCCATGTGTGTGGAGTTTGCATGTTCTCCCCGTGTCATCATGGGGTTTCGGTTTCCCCACAGAGTCCAAAAACATGCTGAGGCTAACTGAAGTCATCAAATCACCCATAGGTGTGTGTGTGAGTGAATGGTGTGTGAGTGTGCCCTGCGATGGGTTGGTGCCCCATCCTGGGTTGTTCCCTGCCTTGTGCCCATAGTCTCTGAGATTCCCTTAATAGGACAAGTGGTTACAGAAAATGGATGGATGGATGTTTGACCTACTGCAGCAGTGAACGTACAGCACATCAGTCCATCTTTCTGCCATCAGCATCCCGTGGTTCTTATTCGGGGACCGTCACTGGCCTACCCCCCCCGGCCATGTGCCCCCCAAAGGTCTAGCCAGAGGAATGCACATTGATGGACATCTGTCCACAGGGTTTGCATGCGTCTTTTTTCAATGCGGATGTACACGTCCTGAGGGTTACCAGGTTCCGACCAGATTCTCATCACAGAGGGTGAGGGCCTGCCTGGCGGTGACACCAAGTCCCACGACACATGACATCAATTTTGACACAGTGTTGGCTCCATTGATGACGCACTGCAAAAAGTTTCAATGATAAATCCTTCATTTGCCATTCTCACAAGTACAAGTACAGGTACACTGGAGCTCTTCTCTTTACCTACCCCATCTTGCTCTCTATAGCTCAAGGGCCCAAAGACTGTTCTGCTGAGGCCAGGTTCGAACCAGCGACCTTTCAGTCACAGGCCCAGAGAGTTAGCCCTCTGAGCTTCTCACCGTATGATTTACGAAATGTCAGTGACAGTATCAGTAGATATTTATAGACATGTAAGCATAACACAATTCAGTGTGCATGCCAAAGCTACCATGCTAATCTGAGAGACAGAACAAGCCTGCATTTTGTGTGTGAATATCCATTTAACCAGATGCCCTGCTGGCCACCGTGCCTGTGATTACACAGCATTTGTAATGTTACAACCACTCAAGAAAGAACAGAAAAAGCTCATTAACCCTATTTTGCAGAACAATGCCCTATAGAAATGTGACACCAAACGGATCAGCAGCCTCTGAAAGGGTCCTGGGCCCCTGGGATGAGGGGGGGAACTAGCGTCACTCACCGTTTGGCTGATTTTCACACTTCATTAACAGATGCATAATTTAACCAGGGACAAGTTAAAGAACCTAATTCCAGACTATTGCACGTTGGGGGCGGGGGGGTCCCTGAGGGCCTCGGCCATCTCTCTCGCACATCCCCAATGGTGAGGCTTTGGACTGGGCCGGATCTGGTCCCCTCTTCTTCCTTTGGGCACTTTCCGTGGGAAAGACTGGACCCAGTGAAATGCCCTTCTGCGAACTGGGTAGCGGGTGCGTTAGTGTCAGCCCAACAGAACAGAAGCCATGTGCACAGACATCTCCGTCATCCCACGATACCTGAGGGCATGAAAACAGTCGGCAAACACCCCGTACGCCGTTCTGTAACACCGTCAACGGCTTCAGCAGAGTGTCTGACCTTTCAGTTCACTGCCATCGTATTCTGCCGGGTGGAGACAAAGGGACCCTGCGTTTGTTATTACAACTGCAGCCTCGATCAGATCAGCATTTATTGCGAACATATGAATAAATGGAATCCGCTACATTTGAATTAGACCATTATACTGCTTAACTCGCTTCTGAAAATTTTGTGAATTACAATGAGAATAAATTGTATGTTCATTTCACTGAAGATAAACTCGCAGGCACACAGGCGCAGTAACTCAGTAGTATGTCAATTAAAATCGCAATTATAAATAAAAGGTAGAGAAGCAGAGGCCTTCTTACCCTCCCCCCCCCCCACGCCCCGTTTTCTCTTATCATCTTCAAAGGGTTTTTCTTTTTGGTGTAGCGTGTCAGACGTCTGCGCCAGTTTGTAGAGCTCAATAGTTACGCCTCTAGCTAAAGAATCTTCTTTTGCAAAGGGTTTATTAACTAATAATAAGGAAGGCTTCAAAGGGACGGCTTCATGCACCCAGCTGGTGGGAAGAGTACCGTGAAATTCCTGCATGTGGCTCCAATTCACATCATTCTATATGGTTACAAAATATCTGCTACTAAGAAATGTGTTGCAGTGCAGGCAACCTGCCGAATGACTGAATTTATGTCCAGTGAAATTTACCTAAAAAAAATTGATGAATTAAGCAGAAAAATGCAGCTGGTGAATATTTTATTCACCCAAACTTTTCACCCCGTGCTCATAAATTTAAGTGGATTTTCTTTTGAATAATAAATGTCCCCTGCAGGGAAGCTGATCCATAGCTTTTCATGATTAAGTGCTGAAGATCAAAATGCTGATTCTTTGTTTGGAAAAGATGGTTGCTGGGGTCTGTTCCTCCACCTTGGCCTGTCTGCGATATAATCATAGCTTCACCCTAAACTTTCTGCATGGATGATGGACTTGGGTTGAGAGCGGCACTGCATCACAAAACAGGAATGGGGGAAGTATTTCCCATCCCGCAGAAACGGGGGCAGTATTCCCCATCCCACAGAAAGGAGGGCAGTTTTCTCCCTCCCGCAACAAGGGGGCTGTTTCCCCCTCCCACAGGAAGGGGGGGAGTATCACATTCCTTCAGGAACATGATCACATGCCTCTTCTGAAGAGGACCTGAGCACACTGACCCCCCCCAACCCTGCCATTTTTGGAAACTAGAAGTAATTTGTGAAACTTGATCCTTAGTGAGATTATTGATTTTTTTCCCCTGACATTCGCACTCTCATGTAAATATGGATGAATAAACATTTAAGGACATTTAAGTTTCTCCCTAATCGAGGTTTATTGGCTTTGATGTATGTGGTTGTGCAGCTGGATTTTATTTGGAAACAGTTTGCGTTTCATTAATTGCTTTTTATATATTGCTCGAATTTTATGTTACAATTAGGAGAAGCATTGCTGAAAAGGTTAAATTATAGTAGCGACAGCAATAGCTGCATATGAGTAGATAAAAACACACCCTGCTGAATTTCAGGAAGTTCTACTTATCAGAAATAGTGTGAGCTGTCATTTTTTTAATCTCCTCTGGAAGACTACTGATCCCAGTGGAACAGCAGTGATGCATCAGACTGGGATGGCTCATTTCACATTGATCTGTAAAGTCATTTTAATTGTGGCTGGGGGGGGAGGGGCTACCCACCGTGCCTGTAGACTCCGGGACTGAGCTCTGCAGAAGCTAACCTGGAACACTCATTCTTTCCTGCAGCCGCTCACACAAATACACACAGGCCGGTTACCTTCAAGTTTCTGAAGGATTCTGGGATGTGTAAACACACTCCTCACACAGGCCAGTCTGCTTCCATGATCCGGGCTACTCTGCTCTTAAACACGGCCCCCCCAGGGGGCCTTAACATGAGTGATGCCAGGCCTGAGGGAATCACCGCCATCTCAACAACCGGGATTTAAGTGCTACGGCACGAGTGGCCAACCACGACAGAGAGGAGCGAGAGCTGTAACTCACACTTAAGGTTGCTGGGAAGAAGGACGAGGGGGTGCTGGCCAGGCACAGGACAGACTGTTCCGTCTGCACCCTGGGTCCATAACCCACCAAGAGCCATGTCACGGGGGGTGGGAGGTGAACAATGGGGCCTTGTGGGACACAGACCCAAGATGTTTAATGAATCAAAGAATATATCAAAGAGGATATTGTCATCCATTGTCAACCACCTAGGCTGTGTTCCCGTTGTCTGTATCCGTGCCTCACAGCGCGGAGATTCCCATATGAACACATCCACAAACCCTGACCGCATCCAAGGGATTATTGAGGTCTGTGCCCAAAACCCCAGATTAATGCAAATCCTTATGTCTCTGTCGTCTAAGATGCTACAATTCTTTAGTGATTACAGTAGACTGCACTGCACAGCTGTCAGCCCGGCCAAGTCTGCTCTAGGAAACGTCGGCACCGAGGGAGACGTCCGTTGCCTGCAAACGTCGATGGAGGGGGCTGTTTGTCTCCATTAAACAGAACATCTGCTGGCCTCATTTATATTGTCATTTTACTTAACAGAGGATTTGCTGTAAGCCTTGTGCTAAAAGCAGGACCATTTTCTGACTATTTTACCGCAGATGTGGGTTCCCCATAATCCCAAATCCCAGCAATGAGTACAGGCATGGCTGAGGGTCCGCTCTCTCCCCAGCACCTCCCTAGACGAGGCTGACTGATGGAGCTGCTCTCAAGAAGGTGCAGCTGACAGCACAGTGCTGATGTGTGAGCAAGTTGCTCCATGCACCCGGGTCCTGCTCAGTGGTCCAGACTGCACACCAACAACAAGACGGTCTTTTTAGTGAAAGACCCGCAGGAAACGTAGCCCGGGCCATTTAGCTCAGTTCATAAAGAACAGTCGATCGCTAACCAATTAAACTTTATGTCTCTTTAAGTGGCACCATTTCCCCCTAAGCATTATTATTTATATGGGTTTAGTATTGATACTGAGTTTGCTGTGGAGTATCTGTATTTGTGACCTTGCACAGGGATTGGATGGATGTTCTTGAGGGACTTGCTCCTTGGGGCATGTTGTGTCAATGCAGTTCTGGGCTCAATGTCCTTGTGGCGGGCCCGGCGCGGCGGGCCGGGCGGGGGGGGGGGGGGGGCGGGGGGCGCGGGGCGGGCGCCGGGGGGCGGGGGGGGGGGGGCGGCGGAGGGGGGG